>JASDFA010000019.1:136850000-138095000 GCA_035772735.1 Datura wrightii | reverse complement strand
CGCAGTGGCATCACGACCCTTAGTCGAGCCAAGGCTCGGGGTCCAGTTATAAGAGCCCAAACAACTCAGATACAGTTACAGGAGCCCAGATGACTCAGATACAGTTACAAGAGCCCAGACAACTCAGATATAGTTACAGGAGCCCAGACAGCTCAAGATACAGATACAGGGGCCTAGACGGCTTAGACATAGACACAACTACACGAGTCTAGATGGCTTAACTCAGAAACAGGAGCCTATCAGGCTCGAATACAGTTTCAAGGGACGAGTACTCCTGAGTTACAGTATGCTTCCGAACCTTTAGTAGTCTAGATATGAGAAGTGTGCATTGTTTGTACTTGCCTGGGCTTATAGGGGCCCAAGTAGGTTATTCTGTGTTGATTGCACCTTCTAGGCTTATGGGGGCCCAGTTAGGTTCTTGTTTGTGCATATACTTTCTAGTTATATTTTGGATTGCGAAGTTATTCAGGTTAAATTCTAGTTCTACTTATTGATTACTTTCAGTCCTTCTATTAACTTTATTCATCTTTCATTACCGCCTTACATATTCAGTACATATTGTACTGACGCCATCTTTGGGGCGCTGCATTTCTTGCCTGCAGGTGCTGTTAGACATAACCTAAGACCTTCCTAGTAGCCAGTTAGAGTCAATAGTTCAGTCAGCTCCTTTTCTCCGAAGTTGATAATTAGAGAAGGTTTGTTCTTTTGTTGTATAGCTTTTGGGTAGGTCGGGGCCCTGTCCCAACCAATATTCCACTCTTAGAGACTTGCAGACTACAATTAGTTGTTAGCTGTTGTTGGCCATATGGGGCCTATGAATATTATGTTCTGTGTGGTGACCGTGGGGGGCCTAGTGTAGCTGGTTAGTTGGCGGCCTTGTCAACCATAGTATGAGTATGATTGCCTATTTTTTTCATTCAGCTATAACTAGACAGTATGTTGATGTTGTCGGCCCGCATAGGATTCTTTTTATCATCTTATTATTGGGTTAGCTGTTTTCTTTTATAGGTGTTGTGTGGCCTTATTGGCCCGAGGCTATGTTTATAACCGAGATATATCTCGTTGTTTTCTTGATTTTGAGTTGCTGGCAAGCACCAAAGGTGCCTATGCCTAGCTAAGTTAGTCTAGGTCCTAGGTTGGAACTAGGTGCCAGTCATTCCTTCCAAGGTGGAGCGTGACAAACTATGTTACACCCCGTAAGATGTTAGCGGCTAGTGTGTGTGCGCATGGGCTTGTGGTGAACAATGAAAGCATGACGCATGCGGGAAGAGCCTTGGAGGAAGGACGAGCAAGGACATCATCGAGTGGTTTAGCAGCGTCGGGCGAGGCCTGGTCGCATGGGCCTGCGAGATGGGTAGCGCGGCTTGCCGGCCTGCCTCTGCGATGGACAGCGCGACGCGGCAGCCTGCCTGCTCGATGGGCAGCGCCGGGCGCCAACTTCTTGGCGCATTGGCCAGTGCGGGACGCCACCCCTTGCCACCACCTATTCCTATATAAAGTCATCCTTAGTAAATTTGAATCATTTCAAAATAAAACCTCGACCAAGAACAGAGAAGGCACGCAACTTTCATCCAATTTTCATTAAATTACGCCGTCAAACACCGTCCAAATGCAAATTAACTTCAGGTAGTACATTCTAGGCCTACGGGAAGCATCTTTACGAAGTTATTTCTTGAAAATTCACTCGGTATATCAGAACCCCACCGAGTAAAGATTGTCGGAATTACTCAAGTTGAGTCCTAAACGGCCATAGGCAATAGGTAAGAATTTCTCCCTTCTAAACTCTCGAGAAATTTTGGGTTTTCGGCCGAGTTAAATAGAGTTGAATTATAGTTGTTAGTATTATCGAAAGATATCATTGTTTGCTAAGTTTAGTATTGAAAATAGCCTCGTTTCTCAGCATGAGGGCTGTAAATTGGTGAAATCACTAATTTTAGGTTGGAATTGCTCGAGCACCTAGAAATGATCAAATAAGGTATGTTAAGGTCATCCTTTTCAGTGAGTATGTTCGTCGTAGAATTAATACGACCTGTTTATCTATAGTACTCCAGAGTAAACCTATTGTGATTAGCTTCTACCAATAGAATGGAGACGATAATGATGACATAGTAATCCTCGTCAGAGTTAACCCTAGTTAGCTTGGTCTCTACATACGACCTATGGATCGTTGGATGGTTCTTGCCTATGGGGCTATGCTGACAGGAGCTTTATGATGTTCGAAGGGACCAGATTGAGGCTGTAAGGGCTGTATTAAGGTCTATTAACCTATAGACTCCTCTATGTCGCATGGCATCATGACCCTCCATCGAGCCAAGGCTCAGGGTACAGTTACAGGAGCACAAACAGCTCAGATGCAGTTATAGGAGCCCAAATAGCTCAGATACAATTACAGGAGCCCAGATGAGTCAGATATAATTACAGGAGCCCATATGACTCAGATACAATTATAGGAGCCCAGAAGGCTCAAATACCGTTATAGGAGCCCAGACGGCTCAAATACAGTTACAGGAGGCCAGACGGCTCAGACGCAGTTATAGGAGCCCAAACGGCTCAAGATATAGTTACAGGAGCCCAGACGGCTCAAACAAAGACACAACTATAGGAGCCTAAATGGCTCAACCCAAAAATAGGAGCCTATCAGGCTCGATTACAGTTTTAGGGGACGAATACTCCTGAGTTGCAGTATGCTTCCAAACTTTTAGTAGTCCAGATATGAGAAGTGTGCATTATTTGTACTTTCCGGGGCTTATAGGGGCCCAGGTGGGTTATTCACTGTTGATTTTACCTTTCAGGCTTATGGAGGCCCGGTTAGGTTCTTGTTTGTGCTTATACTTGCTAGTTATATTTCAGATTGTGAAGTTATTCAGGTTAAATTCTGATTCTCCTTATTGATTATTTTCAGTCCTTCTATTAGCTTTATTTAGCTTTCATTACTACCTTACATATTCGGTATACATTATACTAATGGCCATCTTTGGTGCACTGCATTACTTGCCTGCAGGTGCGGTTAGACGTGACCCAGGACCTTCCTAGCAGCCAGTTAGAGTCAACAGTTCAGTCAGCTCCTTTTCTCCGGAGTTGATAGTTAGAGAAGGTTTGTTCTTTTCTTGTATAGCTTTTGGGTAGGCCGGGGCCCTGTCCCGACCATTATTCCACTCTTAGAGGCTTACAGGCTATAGTTTCTCAGTTGTAAGCTGTTGCTGGCCGTGTGGGGCCTATGTATATTATGTTCTGTGTGGTGTCCATGTGGGGCCTAGTGTAGCTGGTTAGTTGGCGGCCTTGTCAGCCATAGTATAAGTATGATTACCTATTATTTCATTCAGTTATAATTATACAACATGATGTTCTTGTTGGCTCGCATATGATCCCTTTTATTATCTTGTTGTTGGGTTAGCTATTTTCTTTTACAGGTGTTGCGTGACCTTATAGGCTCGAGGTTGTGTTTACAACCGAGATATAGCTTGTTGTTTTCTTGATTTTGAGTTGCTGGCAAGCACCAGAGGTGCCTATGCCTAGCCAGGTCAGTGCAGGCCCTAGGTTGGCATTAGGTTCCAATCATGCTCAAGGTGGGGCATGACAAACTTGGTATTCGAGCAGGTCATATCCCATGGAGTCTGCAAGCCGTGTCGAGTAGAATCTTATTTATGGGTGTGTTGTGCACCACATTCTATAGACAGGAGGCTACAAGGCATAATAAGTGTGGTTACCCTCCTTTCTCCTCCAATTGTGCTATAGAGCCGTGTCGTATAGGGTAACTCCCTAAGCTTACGTTATTCTAATTATTTATAGAGAAATGTCTGACGCACGACAGACTAAGACTTATCGGGAATTGAATGTCGCGACAAGAGAGGGAACTAGCCAGGGGCCCTAGTCAGAGTCGACTTGATCTGAGGGCGATTGGGAGACATTACCTCAATCTCCCAAGTGCTCACCACCGCACCAGGAGTCCTCCAGGAGCGGATATACCAGTTCCCCCTCAAGCCATCCCCATGCCATCGGATCAAGAGATTAGGAGCGCAGTTTTTATGTTAGTTTAGATGATGGCAGCCCAGTGTCAGCCTCAACCAGTAATACCAGCTGTTGTCGAGCCCACTGAGGGGCCCGGGAGTTCGAGAGTTCAGGAGTTCCTTACTTTGAGTCCTCCGCAGTTTATAGAAACAGATCGAAGAGAGGACCCCCCCAGAACTGCATATACCATCTACAGAGGATATTCAGGGTCATGCTTGCCTCGTCCATAGAATCAGTTAAGTTAGTAGTTTTTCGATTATGAGAGGTAGTAGTTTTGTGGTACGAGAGTTGGGAAAGATCCCGAGGCAGAGATGCACCCCCATCCACGTGGCCTAGCTTCTCTAAAGCTTTCATAGACCACTACTTTCCCCGAGAGGTCTGGCAGGACAAAGTAGAGCAGTTTCTACATCTGGAGCAGGGTAGAATGAGTGTCAGAGAATATGCATTAAGATTTGATTCCCTGGCCATATATACGCCTACATTTGTTGATCCCATGCAAGTCAGGGTACACCGGTTTATTATGGGACTTGCGCCAGAATATGTGGAATCTTGCATTACAGCCACACTGCAAGAGGATATGGACATCTCAGGAATTTAGGCCTTTGCTCAGAACATAGAGGAAATCAGACAACGTCAGTACGCGATTGATAGGGCAGGTCAGAAGCAACGTCGGAGGGCTAGACCCGCAGACTTTTAGGGTGGCCTAGGCCTCGTGTATCAGGTAGGCCACCTAGGCCCCCATTTCAGCAGTAGAAGGGTAGCAGGTCAGATCGTCGTAGACTATCAGGTCCCGATGAAAGTTCACGAGCGTCAGGCTAGCAACAACAGAGGGGTCCAAATCAGATGGGACCAGCTGTACCACGTTGCAGTACCTGTCATAGGCGAAATCCGGGGAGATGCAGGTACAGTTCCATTGCCTGTTATTCCTGTGGACATGAGGGACATATAATGAGGGATTGTCCGACTAGACACCAGGGTGATCGGGACCAGCAGAATAGATCCTCAACGGGTTCATATGCTCCAACACCTTCTGTAGGGAGCAGGCCCTCAGCTCTAGCCGATAGAGGCCAAGGTAGACGAGGGGCATCTAGTTCAGGCAGCGGTTAGGATCGCACATATGCACTACCGGAATGATAGGAATCAGAGTCGTTACCCGATGTTGTGATAGGTATGCTGGATGTTTGTTCTCACTCAGTTTATGCTCTAATAGATCCAGCTTCCACTCTGTCTTAGGCCCGGAAGTTTGGTATAACACCAGAATTACTTCAGCGGCCTTTCTCAGTGTCTACACCCATCGGTGACTCTATTGTCGCAAAGAGAATTTACTGAGATTGTACAGTAGAGCTTGTTGGTCTCCATACCTTAGCAGATTTAGTGGAGATGGAAATGATTGATTTGGATGTAATTATGGGTATGGATTGGCTGGCACCATGCTGCACCACTGTAGAGTATTGGACCAGAACTGTCCGATTTTTCTTTCCAGGGGAGGTAGTACGAGAGTGGAAAGGCAATGTAGCTACGCCAAAAGGTAGGTTCATATCCTATCTTCGGGCAAGAAAGTTGATAGTGAAAGACTGTATTTACCATATTGTTAGGGTTCGACATATGCAAGCAGAATCCCCGACTCTTCAATCCATTCCAGTGGTTAGTGAGTTTTCAGATGTGTTTCCAAATGAGTTTCTCGGTATTCTATCAGAGCGTGAAATCGATTTCTCTATTGACTTACTACCAGGTACTCAACTAGTGCCATGCGATACGGAGTACCTGGTAGCAAGTCGATAGAGAAATCAATTTCATGCCTCACAAGGTGGGGCGTGAAAAACTTGTTACCCGAAGTTAATTTGCGTTTGTACAACGTTTGACAGCGTAATTTATGAAAATTGGATGAAAGTTGCATTCCTTCTATGTTCTTGGTCGAGGTTTTATTTTGAAATGATTCAATTTACTAAGGATGACTTTATATAGCATAGGCAGTGGCAGGGGGTGGCGCCACGCGCTGGCCAACGCTCCAAGAAGTCGGCGCCCCGTGCTGCCCATCGCGCAGGCAGGCAGGCACACCGCGCTGCCCGTTGAGCAGGCAGGCTACCGCGTCGCGCTGCTAATCGCAGGAAGGCCACCTTTTAATGCAGCTGCAGTGCCCTTCCATTCCCGCACTGCTTTTGTTGGGAAATGAAATCTAACAATCTTTGTCCATCACTCAACATTGGAATAACACGGTGCTAGCCAATTCATGCCCATAATTACATCAAAATCAATCATTTCTCTATCAGGTCTATAGAGGTCTAGCGGCAAATAATTTTCACCGTACAACCTCGATAAACTCTCTTGGCGATAATGGATTCACCAATAGGTATACACACAGAAAATGGTAGCCGAAGCAATTCTGGTACTATATAAAATTTCCCTGCTACCAGCAGAGTAACATAGGATAGAATAGAACCTGGATCTATCAAAGCATATATCAAGTGGGAACAAATATTTAGTATACATGCCACAACATCTGGTGATGACTCAGACTCCCGTTACCCTGCTAATGCGTAAGCACTAGTCTGACCACTACTAGAACTGGATGCTTCCGTTCTGCCTCTACCTTTTCTTGCTAAAGAATGGGGCCCATGCTCTATAGAAGGTGCTAGCAAATGTGACCCTGCTGATGATTCGATCTGCTGACCCCTATCATCCTGATCTTTAGTCGGGCAGTCCCTCATCACGTGACCCTCCTATCATAAGAATAGATAGTTGTGGAACCATATTTGCATCTCCTAATAGCAAGAACTCTCGCCTGGACTTGACTATCCACGATGATCCGACCTGCTACCCTATTGCTGCTGGGGTGAAGGCCTAGATGGCCTACCTAACAATCGAGGTCTGGGTCCACCCTGAGATTCTAGATATAAATCAGATGGTCTAGCCTTTCTATGCTCTCCTTTGTCTATCCTCTCCGCCATACGCTGTCGCTGTCTAACCTCTTCTATATTCTGGGTGAAGGCCTGAATCTGTATATATCCATTTCCTCTCACAATGTAGTTGTAGCACAGGACTCAACATATTCTAGATCAAGCACTGCTATGAACCAGTGTACCCTGGCTGGCATTGTAGAAACAAAGGTTGGTGCATATCTAACCAAAGAGTCAAATCTTAGTGCACACTCTCGGAAACTCATCCTGCTCTGCTCCAGATGTAAAAATTGATCTATCTTGGCCTCTCTAATCTCTCGTGGCAAATAGTAATCTATGAAAGCCTTGGAGAAACTGGACCAAGTAGGTGGAGGTGAATCCTTCTCTTTGGATGTCTCCCAGCTTGCATACCACAGAACAACTAAATCTTTCAATTGGAACATAATTAACTCAACTGATTCAATAGTTGAAGCATTCGTAACTCTAAAAATTTGGTGGAGTTGGTCAAGAAAATGCTAAAGGTCCTCTCTGTGATCTTTCCTTGTAAACTGTGGAGGATTCAAAGCAATAAACTCACGAACCCTCGAACTTTCGGGTCCTTTACAAGGACCGACAACCTCTGGTACCACTAGCTGTCACTAAGTAGACATAAGCTGATCCAACATGTAGAATAGACTCCTGATATCCTAATTTAAAGGAATAGGAGGAGCTGGAGATGGTGTTGGTTGATCTGTAGCCCTTAGAAGCTCCTGACGTAATGGAGAATGCTGAGGGGATCGAGAAAATGTCTCCTGGCCTTGGGCTGGGTCGTCTCCACTAATGGAACTATACTAGTACCCTCTCCTGCAGTTATATCCAGCTCTTGATTGGCTATACTCTCCCGTATCTTAGGAATCTCTATAGACATACATTAGTAATAATCTTAGGGACTCAACTCTGTAAAACTTAGCTCTATAGCACGATTGGAGTAGAAGAAGGGTAACCATCCTTTTATGCCTCATAGCTCCCTACTTATAAACTGTGGTGCCCAATACATTTATATACAACACTTTACGAGACACAACTTGTAGACTCCTTAGGATACAATATTGCTCTGATACCACGTTTGTTACGTCCCACTTTGGGAGGTGTAATTGGCGTTTGATGCCATACTAGACCTTGAACTGACTTAGCTGGACGTATACAACTCTAGTGAATACTAGCAACACATAATTAAAAAAACAATCAAGTATATCTTGGCTTAAACAAACCCTTGGCCGACAAGGCCGCAATATAAATACATGCATAGATATTCAACTGACCTAATAGTTTACAATAATAATAACATCCTGTGCGGGATGATAAGACCACCATGTTGTTGATGTGCAGTGATTTTATAGCACATTCGACGATCAAAACTAAGAAAATAGCATGGACTTAGGTATATTTATATGTATATAAGACACTTTTCTTTGGTTACAGGACAAATAGGTGTTGGAGAAAGAATGTACAAAAGATAGCCTAAAAAGTGCAGAAAATAGGCTTAACTCACAATCCTCAATACGAGCCGTAGGAAGGCACTACGAGCCGTACTGCCGGTTGTGAGAAGTTTCAGAAGGCTAAGGATGAAGAAGTGCATCCTACGACTCTCAGTACGAGTCATACAAAGTTTGTACGGGCCGTAGTGAAGAAGTTGTGGAAAGATTCAGAAGATTTGCACAAGAGGTTGACTCCTGCTATGGATAGACAATACGAGTCGTGGCATTAAGGTACGAGTCATACCATAGCACTCATGCTGAACTTCAAAAAAATTTCAAAGTCTTAGAATCAAGCCATGGAAGTGTAGTACAACTCGTAGGAAGCATGTACGAGTCGAACCAAGGTCTAACACTTAGCCAATGTCACGACCCGAGAGTACACCCAGATCGTAAGACTGAAATCGTAAGTATATCGTAAGGCTCAGTACTTCCAAAATATTCGTAAACCTATCGTAGTTATAACCTGTGAAGAAAACATTTCATAAAACATAACTTGAGCCAAAAGAACATAATCATGCATACATTAAAACCATGAGGAACAATGAGAGATTTCTATAACCGACATACCCCATATGAGCACACATGGAGCCCGACCTGTAAACCTAGTCGGGAGGTATTTCATACCTTGCTAAGGATATGAACCATGAAAGGCGTGATATCACTCATGAAGGCCCTATAGGGAATAGGGGACGGTCACAGAGGAGGTCCCAAACATAAGCTAAGGTGGCACGTAGTTCTAAGATTCGAGCAATAACTTGGGCCTCGAATCTACTCGGTGTTAATTACTAATCCCAAAACATGCAACGTGCTCATAGAAATTCATACATGACATGCATGGCTAGTTAAATCGTGAGAATCATATCATGCTTGAGAATTCGTAATACTAGCCATGAAATTGGACCCGTGAATCAGCCAAAAATCATAGTTCATATACCACAAGCGACATGTGGGCATTGCCCATAATTTCAATCATACTCGAAATGCTTAAGGTTATAGGAAACATGATCATAATAACATGAGTAGTTGAAAACATGCTTACATTCAAGAGTTCATATCATGCTTGAGAAAATTACCATAACCTTGAATTTCACTAAAACCCCATGGTTTGGGAAAATGTGCATTTAGGGATTTAATCATCAAATAATGAATAAAATACATGAAAACAGTCCAATAATTCAAACCCGTGATTTTAGACATACTACAACATGCTCATATCGATTTTTTAGGAAACATGCATTTGGGTTATGACCCATCAAAAGTTGGTAACTTAAACATAGAATTAGGGAGAAATTGGGCATGTGTAGGGACTAAACTACGCATTCAAAACCTCACATACCTAAAAGTTTCGTGATTCCTACTCCCTTGAAGAACCCTAAGTGAAATCTTGAAGAACTTGAAGAAAATTGCTCGAAATCCTTCCTACTCCCTTCTCTAGAACTTGCAATTGCTAAAATGAACTTAGCAGGAGTTTTCATCCCTTAAAGACCCTGTTCCGACCTCAAAATGACGTGGTTTAGGGCCACTAAGTATAGAGAATTCGAATTTTCCCTTACTAAAACTTCTCTGAAAAATAGGTCTGGCCCCGACCACGAGTCATACCATCAAGTCACGACTCGTGGTTACCTCTCGTGGTCATCTCACCATTCTTCCCAACTTTCTGAATTTGGCCACGACTGGTATACCACGACTCGTACCACCATCCTATGGGTTGTACTGTCAATCATGGTACCACCCACCCAAATCAATACGACTTAACCACAACTCCTAACCATGACTCACTGTTACATCCTACGGGTCGTACCATGACCCGTGACGACCCACTCTGGCACCACTGATAAATTCACCACGACTCCTAACCACGAGTCATACCCACACGCCATGACTCATAGGACTACTCGTGGTATAACCTCAGTCTCCCGATTTCATCACGACTCGTGTCACGAGTCGTAGGTCATCACCACGACTCGTACTGCAAGTCGTTCTGGTGAAATTTTAAGGTTCTTCTGCAGTCTTCAACTTCAAATCCTGGGTCTATTCTTAGGCCTTTCTGGGGTATTACAGTCCCTGACGGTTCAAAGGAGCGTCCCTGACTATCAAAGGGGTAATATTCTCGTCCAAAGACCCCTGAATATCAAAGGGAGAGAGAGAGCTCTGATATAGAGGGTCACTGGCTAAAAGCAAGTCCCGAACAACGCAGAGAAAATAAAATACTCAACTGACTTGGGATGTAAGTCTCGACAAACTGCAAGAAGACATTCTCCATTAACGCCTAGTTGAGACATTCTCCACTAACGCGTAGATAAGACATTCTCCACTAGCATCTATAGCTAATCTAAATTTACAACAGCTAATCAGAGACAAGAACATCCGCCACCCTCATCATGCAATACTCATTTTAAAAAGGATTAGTGCTATCTTTTAATAGACACGGGTTCACAACTTGACATGTTAACCACCTGACCAACCATCATGATTCACATTATTACAAAACCAACTTCCTCATTAGCTTTAACATCACAACCCAACGAGCATGCTATAAATTCGTACTAGCATTATTCTATTGGGGCATCTTGATTCCGTACTCACCTCATTAAATAGGTAACATGAGATCAACATGATTTATAGAATTCAAATCATAGTCTATCAAGGACGCATAACTCATGTAATTAGGTCACAACTATCTCACTCACTTGTCACAATCACTCCATTTATGAACTCTTTAGCCACAGGCGTTTTAGATTCTAAGGTTTTATGAGAATGATTTTTAATAAAGAAAATAATATGGAATCCGCCCAAGCTTCATAGTTCAACAATTGAGATGCAATCTTGTCATGCCCAATCAATTAAATTTAAAACATGGTGATGACACATAATTTACTTCAATTACTAAAGACCACAACTCCTACTCAATCCAACACACTCATATATATCATAATCAAGTCATTAGAATCAATTATGCAATATTTCCACACTTCCATCAAAATCATGAAATTATACTGTAATTAAAAGAGAAATGAACAATTCCCATTCAACACTTAAATCGGGTTAGGAAGAACATACTACACCCATACATACTCAACCTAATTTTCACAATTTCTTCAAAATTCATGCACGACTACGAAACTTAATTGAACAATAAGCAACACACATTTATTACTCAAGCCAATTTATGAACAACATGTTATCCTCATGCATTCCCAACATATGATCCATATTCCAAACAACCCATCAAATTAATATCCCAAATAAATTCCATATTTGCAGTAATTAATTACATTCAAGAAAAGAGTGAAGAAGAAATTACCCATTATTCAAACCCTAGATCATGATATTCTAAATAAATTAAATCGGATTCTTATTGAAAACATTTTGGGGTACAAGGATGGAAAAATATCCTTGTTGAAGTCCTGCATACTTGGTAGACAAAAAACCCAATCGAAAATCTCCCTTGAAGCTTGAAGAACACCTTGGTGAAACCCCTAAGATTTTTGAGAAGAGAGGAGGAAGAAAGAGATTGAGCGAATTGAGGGTTTAGGTCTAGAAGAGCCCTTAGAAGCGTCCCCAAACATACCCAAAACGACATCACTTTAAATCTGGAAGCGTGGGGTTTTACCAAACTACCCCTGAGAAAATCTGAAAATTTTCCCGAACTGATGCCACGGCTCACCTGACGAGTCGTTGTCCTACCAAATGACTCGTTAGGCCCACTCATCAGGTATACTGGAAATTATTGATCCTTTTGGCCATGACCAACATGACGACTCGTCACCACACCCACGATTCGTCTTGCCCCTTTCATTAAGTTCACTAAAATTTCCATAAAATCAAAGCTTCTCCCCCATAACGACTGACTTGACGAGTCGTTTTCAGGCAAAACGACTCGTCAGGTCGTCCGTTTCCATTGGCTCGGCTCACCTCCCTTGACTTCTTCCCCACGAGTCAGACCACGACTCGTGGGGTCACGTAACGAGTCATTCCCTGACTTGTTCTGCAGCAAATTTCTGCTGACTTTTTCTATTGAACTTCTTCTAACTCTGGGGTTTGATCTCTAGGACCTCCGGGGGGTTACAATATCTCTCCCTTGGGAACATTCATCCTTAAATATTGGCTGAACATGCCGAATTGTTAGAGACGAAACCGATATCCAAATAACAATCAATCACAGCTAAACATCAATGGAGTATCTGACTCCGCACCACTCTTGTACACTAAACCTGATCGTTCACATCTAACATACATACCATGACTCAAGGAACCCGAAGAACATGAAAATAGAATAGAACTAGACAAAGATTTCGAAAAGAATTCTTTCCCCCTTTTTGATCCTGCACGAACTGGTACAGACTAAACTTTCGTTCTCAAATCGCTTCTCGATACTAAGCTGGATTTACAATATCTAATCTAACTGAGAGTAAGGATCTCATAAGCACGAGTCATTACCGATGACAAAACTAAGTTTGTCACGCCCCGAGCCTACACCCTGAACGTAACACCGTACTTGAAGCTACAAGTGACCCCAGTTACTCTAAAACTGGAGTAACTATCTGTGCTGAACCTGAGAACCTACAGCTGTATCATGAAACGATACAGCAAAGCATGCGTCAGTACTTTGAATGCACCGAGTAAGTGGGAGAGACATACTAAAAGTAAAGTCTGAACTGAAATGACATGCCATGACCAACAAGTACTGAACTGACTATTGATATAATCTGAAATGGTCAAGACGATCCTGTCTGATGGTCATGAACATGCCCTAAATCTAAAACACTGAATCTAAGATACTGTACTGAACTGAACTCCTTATTCTGATACTGGACTGGACTGACTAGTGGGAGAGTCTTTAACCGTCATTTAACCACGTGAGCTAGACGTGAAGTCCAATATATGCACCCCACCGGTAGGACCCAATATACCTCGCCAGGGTATAAAGGCATGAACTGGGTGATCACAAAATATATCTGGGGCCAATCAGGCCAAGTATTACTGTAACCTACACTAGCAACATAGTTTTGGGAACCTGGGTGCACTGGAACTCCGACCCTCTCGGTGCTAAGCCCTACTCCCACTGGAAAACCTAAACTGAACTACTAAGCTGATAGCTCGAAACTGGGGCCAAATACTAGTCAACGATGAATGCATGCATGTACCCTAAGATCCTTATCGAACCAGATTCTGAAACTGGGTTCTAAGACTGGTGAGAGATGCTTATCTAGAAGCGTCGTAACCGTCTACAGAACAATTAATAACTGAACTGGGGTCCTGGGGCTGGTTAGAGCTATAACTGAGTGTCTTGACCGCCTAATGGACCAAATATCTGTAATCTGAATTTGAGTCTGAAAAACTAGGAGGCACCACTGATACCTCAAAAATAAACTGGAGTCAAACTGATCAGTTGACATTTTCTAGACAACACTGAGGTTGCTAAAATATGACGGAAACTAGACTAATATGGTTCTGACTACGAGTAGACTGATAGAGTTCTGTATTCTAACTAACTGAATTTCTGAGCAGCTAATAGAGAGATCATTCATGCCGACAACACCGACAAACTCACACTAAAGGGCAAATTTCATGAATTTTGGAGTTTCATCCAATAGTGCAAAAATCATTCTCATTCATGGGATATTTATCAACACATGCGAATAGCAAGAAAAATCAAAGAATTCATCCAAAAGCATTCTTCCTTCACAAAAGAAAAATTTAATGAGCAAGAACCTTTACTCAAAGATTAGGGCTCATATTCACTTTTGTAATAATACTGACAAACTGATGAGGAACTGATGAAGATTATATCAACAATAAATATGACACTATTCTAAGTGAAATTAATGAAAATAAACATGAAGATTTCTCATACTCGAAAACTCAGGGCTTAGAATTACTAGAAGAAATTGAGGAGGATCTTGGGAGCACAAGGGAAGGACAATCCCCTTGCTAAAACCCCACATACCTGATGAAGAAGCCTGGAGAAATTGCTGGAGAATTGAAGAAGAAGGATTTGCCCTTGTTTGAAGCTCTGAACTGCTCTGAGAGGAAATCTACGTTCTGTTTCTGGGAAGTTTGAGTGGAGAATGAGGAAATCCATTACCCCCACTAAAACGTCTGAAACTGATGCTAAAACGACGTGGTTTAATGCTTTGGAGAATAAGAATTTACCAAATAGTCCCCAAAAATTCGCTGGGAAAAACTGCCAGGTGCTCCTAACGGGTGACCTAACGACTCGTTATCAGGTCCAACGAGCCGTTGGATCCTCTCTTAAAGTTCACTGGAAATACTGTACTAATCCCTGACGGGCATATGACGAGTCGTCATGACTGGGAACGACTCGTCGTGTCATCTGTCAAGTACACTGGTAAGAAGGCTAGAAAGGACTGTGATAGAAGGACCTGACGAGTCGTTGCTGCTGATGACGACTCGTGGTGGCCTTCCATCAAGTACACTGTCTATTTCTCAAATTTCTGAACTCCGGCTTAACAATGGACGACTCAACGGGTCGTGTGGCCTGACAACGACTCGTGGGGTCATCCATCAGGAACCACTAACTCATCATCTAGGCATCCTTTCATTGTTGACCTGACGAGTCGTTGGGTCACTTAGCGACCCGTCAGGTTGGTCGTTCTACAACTTTTCTGCAGTTTTCCAAATTTTCTAAATTAAGTTCCAGATGTTGATTTTGAGCTTCCGGGGCATTACAATATCTCCCCCTTGGAAACATTAGTCCTCGAATGTTAGAAAACTCATAGCAGCCAGAAAAATATCAATCAAATCATTCAAATACTTCTTATTCAACTTCAGAACGACCGAAATGACTATCTCCATTTCAGAGAATATAACTGAACTGAATTTTATTTTTCATAACACAACCAAAGTCAGAAAGAAAATTTAGATACATGAACTAAATTCAACAACTAGTTCAGGTCCTAAAACAAAATTCACATATCAAATTGCAACAGAGCCGGTAGAGAACAAGTGTGGGTATTTGGCCCTCATATCTGCTTCGACCTCCCACGTCGCTCCTTCGACTTGCTGATTCCTCCATAGAACCTTGACTGAAGCTATTTCCTTATTCCTCAATCTCCGACCTGACGGTCAAGGATTTGGACTGGTACCTCCTCATAGGTGAGGCTATCTTTGACTGCCACACTATCCAATGGCACCACAGAGGTTGGATCTCTGATACACTTTTTCAAAAGTGATACATGGAAAACTAGATGTACAACTGCTAGTTCTGAAGGTAACTCTAGCTCATAGGCTACCTTGCCGATACACCTCAAAATTCTATAGGGTCCCACATACCTAGGACTGAGTTTTCCCTTCTTCCCGAACCTCATCACCCCTTTCATGAGCGAAACTTTTAGGTATACCCAATCATCAACTGATAACTCCAGCTCTCTTCTTCGCACACCGGCATAGGATTTCTGACGGCTCTGGGCTGTTTTCAATCTTTGTTGGATGAGTTGAATTTTTTGCATCGCCTCATGAACCGAGTTTGGCCCTATCAAGGTAGCTTCATCGACTTCAAACCAAGCTATAGGAGATCTACACCTCCTACCATACAATGCCTCAAACGGGGCCATCTGAATGCTGGAATGGTAGCTGTTGTTGTACGAAAATTCGATAAGAGGCAGATGGCCATCCAAATTACCCTTAAAATTGATCGCGCACGTTCTTAGCATATCCTCTAGAGTTTGAATAGTTCCCTCAGCTTGTCCATCTGTCTGCGGGTGAAAAGCTGTACTGAGCTTGACCTGAGTACCAAGTCCCTTCTGAAAAGACTTCTAGAAATGGGAGGTGAACTGGGTACCCCTGTCTGAAATAATAGCCAATGGCACCCCATGAAGTCTGACTAGCTCCCAAATGTAAAGTTTAGCATAATCCTCAGCTGAATCTGTGGTTTTGACTGGGAGGAAATGTGCTGACTTAGTCATCCGGTCTAGTACCACCCAAACAGAGTCATATTGCCGACAAGTCCGAGGTAGACCCGTAATGAAGTCCATATTTACCTCTTCCCAATTCCACGTGGGTATACTGATATCTTGAGTCATGCCCCCTGGCCTTTGATGTTCCACCTTGACTTGCTGGCAGTTTGGGCACTTAGCTACGAATTCGGCAATTTCTCTTTTCATGCCGTTCCACCAGTAAATGTCCCTCAAGTCGCGGTACATTTTAGTAGCACCAGGGTGAATGGAATACCTTGAGCTGTGTGCCTTAGCTAAAATCTGCTATCTCAACTCACCGATATCTGGCACACACAACCTTCCCTGATAACGGAGCACTCCATCACCCCCTTGGGAGAAAGCCTCAACTTCTTTTTCTGAGAACCGCTTCCTTGAGTTTAAGTAGAATTGGATCTTCATCTTGTCTGTACTTAAATTCCACTACCAAAGATGAATCTGACCCGCTTTGTACTACTACTCCACCTTTGGCTGAGTCTACCAGCTGCACTCCTAACCGGGCTAGTCTGTGAACATCCTTTGCTAACTCCCATTTTCCTTCCTCAAAGTGAGCTACACTTCCCTTAGATCGCCTGCTTAGGGCGTCAGCCACCATATTGGCCTTGCCCCGGTGATACAACACACTCATGTCATAATCTTTCAGTAGCTCTAACCACCTTCTCTATCGGAGGTTCAAGTCCTTCTGGCTAAACATGTACTGAAGACTCTTGTGACCTGTGAACACATCTACATGAGCTCCATATAAGTAGTATCTCCATAGTTTTAACGTGAATACCACTGCTGCTAACTCCAAGTCATGAGTTGGATAATTCTTCTCATGGACTTTGAGCTGTCTGGAGGCATAGGCTATCACTTTGCCCCGCTGCATCAAAACACAACCAAGTCCAACTCCGGAGGCGTCACAATATACAACCAACACATCTGTTCCTTCTGGCAGGGCCAAAACTGGAGCGGTAGTGAGTCGAGTCTTTAACTCCTAAAAACTCTTCTCACACTCATTCGACCACTGAAATTTCACATTCTTTTGAGTCAACTTGGTCAGAGGAGAGGCTATGGAGGAGAACCCTTCTACAAACCGTTGGTAATAACCTGCTAAGCCCATAAAACTCCTGATTTCTTTCGGAGAGGTAGGTCTGGGCCAATCCTTCACTGCTGCTATTTTATGAGGATTTACTTGTATCCCTTCTCTTGAGACCACATGTCCCAAGAAGGTCACCGACTTCAAATAGAATTCACACTTACTGAACTTGGCAAATAACTGGTGATCTATGAGAGTCTGCAATGCTAACCTTAGGTGATTGGCATGATCTTCCTCATTTCTGGAGTACACCAGAATGTTGTTGATAAATACGATAACAAACATATCTAGGTACGGATTGAAAACCCTGTCCATTATGTCCATGAAGGCTGCTGGGGCGTTAGTTAACCCAAAGGACATCACTACAAACTCATAGTGACCATACCGAGTTCCGAATACTGTTTTTGGTATGTTACTTTCTCTAACCCTTAACTGATGATATCCTGACCTGAGATCGATCTTGGAGAAATAATTGGCTCCCTGAAGCTGATCAAATAGGTCATCAATTCTAGGTAAGGGATATCTGTTCTTGAATGTGGACCTTTTTCAGCTGACGGTAATCTATGCACATTCTGAGGGTACCGTCTTTCTTACGCACGAATAGCACTGGAGTACCCAATGGAGAGATACTGGGTCTGATGAAACCCTTATTAAGAAGATCTTTTAGCTGCCCCTTCAACTCCTTAAGCTCAGATGGAGCCATTCTGTAAGGAGGGACGGAGATGGGCTGAATGTCTGGAAGGAGGTCTATTTCGAAGTCTATTTCCCGTTCAGGGGGGACTCCGGGAAGATCTTCATGAAAGACATCTAGAAACTCATTGACAACAGGAACTGACTGAATGGCTGGGGTCTCAGAGTTGGAATCTTTGACTCGAATTAGATGGTATAAGCATCCTTTGGAAATGAGTTTCTGAGCCTTAAGGAAGGAAATAAACCTACCCTTAGGCGCTGAACTGCTACCCGACCATTTTAACACGGGCTCATCTGGAAACTGAAACTTGATAACTCTACGTCTGCAGTCAATTGAGGCATAGCAGGAGTGTAACCAATCCATGCCTAGAATAAGGTCGAAGTCGACCATGTCTAGCTCTACGGGATCAGCTGTAGTGGTTCTATTCAAGACTGAGACTGGGCAGTTTCTATACACCCGGCTGGCTCTAACTGACTCGCCAACTAGGGTGGAAACTGAGAAGGGTTCTGATAGGACCTCTAGACTGATGCCAAACTGAACTGTTACATATGGAGTTACAAACGAAAGAGTAGCTCTTGGATCTAGGAGGGCATACACTTCTAGATGAAAGAGACGCAACATACCAGTAACTACGTCAGGCAAACTTTCCTGATCCTGACGAGAAGAAAGAGCATAAAAATGATTTTGGCGTTGACCGTCATCTGTACCTAATGGGTTGGCCTGATGAGCTGGTCGGCCTGCTGGAGCTGATGAAGTAGTGGATAGTGATTTCTCTCGCCCTGCTGAATGGCACTCCCTAAGCTTGTGTCCAAGCTGTCCATACCCGAAGTAGCCCTCTCTACCCTATAAACACTCTCCAGGATGGTTCCTGCTGTACTTGGGGCACACTGGATACTTGTTTACTGAACTGTGGGCCTGAGACTGAGTGCTAGATGACCCACCCCTCCGATCCTAGAGGGACTGAAAGGTTGGTGCGCTGCTGAGCTAGGTGTTGGGGCCCTCTGCTGTTGCTGCTACTATTGCTGTTGTGGATGGCTACCACCGCCAGACCTCTGGTGGCCAAAATCTATATGACCAGTTCTTGCTCGCTTGTTCTTAAAGCTCCATATCTTTCAACTTCTCGGCCTCAATCTGTTGAGCATAAATAATTAGGCTGGACAAATCCATGTCTTTGATAAGCATTGCAGTCCTGCACTCTTTGAGGACCAGATTAGACACTCCATTCACGAACTTCAGCATGCAAGCCCTCGGTTCGGCCACCATATCTGGAGCATACTTTGATAATCTAGTAAACTCCAGAGCATACTCCTCTACTGTCCGATTGCCCTGCCATAGGTTCACAAACTCTGCCATCTTAGCCTCCCTCAGCTCCCGGGGAAAGAACCTTTCCAGAAAGGCTATATGAAACTCCTCCCACTCAACCAGTCCTGCTTCCGCTGACCGCCCTTCCTTCCACTGCTCGTACCAAACCTGGGCTACCCCTTTTAGCTGGTAGCCAGCCAGGTCAGCACTCTCGGAGGAGCTGACACCCATGATTCGGGTGATCTTTCTAACCTCATCAACAAAGCCTTGTGGGTCCTCTCCCACCTTTGTTCCTTGAAAGTCCAAAGGGTTCATCCACCCGGGCAGCAGCTGCAGACCCAATTATGGCTACTAGACCCACCTGCTGGTTCATTTGATGGGTGACGGTCTGAGCAAGCAACTGAATGGCCGCCCTGAATTCGACGATAGCCATAGAGTCGTCCTGAGGAACTGTCGGAGTTGGTAGAGCGGGTCTGTTGGCAGTTTCGGCTCTCCGGCCATTTCCACGTCGAGGAGGTATTGTTCATTGAAAGGAAAAAGGACACGCTTTAGAAAGACATCTTTGGAATAGGACTTTAACACACGATAAAGAACATTAACAAAAGGGAAATTTTCCTAATAACAACTTGTACCCTCCTCGTCATAAGTTTGGCGCACTTCACACCCATAAAAAGGACTCTACTCGATGCGACTTTCAGATTTGCCGAGGAGACTCTAAACCTAGGGCTCTGATACCAAGTTTGTCACGCCCTGAGCCTACACCCTGGACGTAACACAATACTTGAAGCCACAAGTGACCCCAAGTCAACCCCTGGTCTATCACGCACTAGCATTCTGAGTAAACATGCACAACGGAACTTATAAATAACAACTTTAGCAGTTTATGAAAATGTAAAGACTAAAAGTAGAGAAGTAATTAATGAATCTGAAATACCATTATGAAAGACAAGTCTGGTCTGAAAGCCAACTACTGAGGAGTTGCTGGGATAGGTCCCCAGCTAACTCTAAGTTTAAACGAAACCATAACTAAATGAAATAAATAAACAAGGCCCTCGAATTATGAGGACTCACACTCTGATCTGCTAAAGCGGAACACTCTGAAATTGGAGTAACTATCTGTGCTGAGCCTGAGAACCTGCAGCTGTATCATGAAATAATACAACATGAAAAGCATGCGTCAGTACTTTGAATGTACTGAGTAAGTGGAAGAGACATACTAAAAATAAAGTTTGAACTGAAATGACACGCCATGACCAACGAGTACTGAACTGAACTACTGATATAATCTGAAATGGTCAAGACGACCCTGTCTGATGGTCATGAACATGCCCTAATTCTGAAACACTGGATCTAAGATACTGTACTGAACTGAACTGCTTATTCTGATACTGTACTGGACTGACTAGTGGGAGAGTTTATAACCGATATTTAACCACGTGAGCTAGACGTGGAGTCCGATATATACACCACACAGGTAGGACCCAATATACCTTGCCAGGGTATAAAGGCAGGAAGTGGGTGATCACAAAATATATTTGTGGCCAATCAGGCTAAGTATTACTGTAACCTATACTGGCAACGTAGTTCTGGGAACCTGGGTACGCTGGAACCCTAGCCCTCTCAGTGCTAAGTCCTACTCCCACTGGAAAACCTAAACTGAACTACTAAGCTGATAGCTCGAAACTGGGGCCTAATACTAGTCAGGGATGAATGACTGCATGTACCCTGAGAGCCTTATCGGACCATATTCTGAAACTGGGTTCTATGATCGGTCAGAGCTGCTTATCTAGAAGCATCGTAATCGTCTATAGAACAACTAATAACTGAACTGGGGTCCTGGGGCTGGTCATAGCTATAACTGAGTGTTATGACCGCCTAATGGACCAAATATCTGTAATCTGAATTTGAGTCTGAAAAATTGGGAGGCACCACTGATACCTCAAAAGATAAACTGGATTCAAACTGATCAGTTGACATTTTCTGGACAACACTGAGGTTGCTAAAATCTACTGAAACTAGACTAATATGGTTCTGACTACGAGTAGACTGATAGAGTTCTGTATTTTAAGTAACTAAATTTCTGAGCAGCTAATAGAGAGATCATTCATGCCGACAACAAGAACAAACTCACACTAAAGGGAAAATTTCATGAATTTGGGAGTTTCATCCAACAGTGCAAAAATTATTCTCATTCGTGGGATATTTATCAACACATGCGAATAGCAAGAAAAATCAAAGAATTCATCCCAAAGCATTCTTCCTTCACAAAAGGAAAAATTAATGAGCAAGAACCTTTACTCAAAGATTAGGGCTAATATTCACTTTTGTAATAATACTAACAAACTGATGAGGAACTGATGAAGATTATATCAACAGTAAATATGACACCATTCTAAGTGAAATTAATGAAAATAAACATGAAGATTTCTCATACTCGAAAACTCAGGACTTAGAATTACTAGAAGAAACTGAGGAGGATCTTGGGGGGATAAGGGAAGGACAATCCCCTTGCTAAAACCCCACATACCTGATGAAGAAGCCTGGAGAAATTGTTGGAGAATTGAAGAAGAAGGATCTGCCCCTAGTTTGAAACTCTGAACTGCTCTGAGAGGAACTCTACGCTCTGTTTCTGGAAAGTTTGAGTGGGGAATGAGGAAAAGAACCCATTACCTCCACTAAAACGCCTGAAACTGATGCTAAAATGATGTGGTTTAATGCTTTGGAGAATAGGAATTTACTAAATAGTCCCTAGAATTACGCTGGGAAAAACTACCAGGTGCTCCTAACGACTCGTTACCAAGTCCAACGAGCCATTGGATCCTCTCGTCAAGTTCACTAGAAATACTATACTAATCCCTGACGGGCACATGATGAGTCGTCATGACTGGGAACGGCTCGTCGTGTCATCTATTAGGTATACTGGTAAGAAGGACAGAAAGGATTGGGAATGAAGGACCTGACGAGTCGTTGCTACTGATGACGACTTGTGGTGGCCTTCCGTCAAGTATACTATCTATTTCTCAAATTTTTGAACTCCGTCTTAACAACGGGTGACTCAACAGGTTGTGTGGCCTGACAACGATTCGTGGGGTCGTCCATTGGGAACCACTAACTCATCATCTAGGCATCCATCTCATGGTTGACCTGATGAGTCGTTGGGTCACTTAACGACCCGTTAGGTTGGCTGTTCTGCAACTTTTCTGCTGTTTTTTAGATTTTCTGAATTAAGTCCCAAATGCTAATTTTGAGCTTCCGGGGCATTACAAAATTGAGCACATGCATGAGATAATCTGACTTTACTGTGTGAACAAACAACTTTCAAAGATTGAGTTCAATCCGAACACATAAGAAAACATGGATTAACACACATAACTGATTCATAACATGAAAACAAGCAACAAAGACTCATAGGGCAAGACTGGCATCGCTGACTGAAATGGTTACTTCTAAACCTCGGAAATCAACACATAGGAATCGACACCACTTTAACTTCAGCTGAAATTTCTAGAGAAATTATCTGAACCTCGAGGAGATTGACATAATGCAACTCCTAGAGTTGGAGCTCCTTATGGGCATTCCCAAAATCTATCTCATTTCACCTATACACTATCTCCCCATTAGCTTAAAGTCATCATCTTAAAACTCCCGAATCTTTCTTCAAGTCAGACTGGATTACAGATTCTTAATCCCCTTTTCACTTCTAACTTTCTTCGCGAGCCATACACTAACAACTATTTACATCACACACCAACAATCTTTTCCAGACAATCACAATTGAACTTTATATTCAACATAGAGGTTGGCATCACATAAAGAGAAACACAAGATTCACAACATACCTATGGCCACTACGGGCGTCTTGTCCTTATCCTGATAGGCTGCTATGGCATTGGAGCTGTTTTGACAACGACGCCCACTTGGATGAGAGGACGCACCCTGCTAAAATGGGCATGCTATCGGAGCTGCTGAAGAAGTGGCCGAGAGTCCACCTTCACCTCGCTTAGCCGCTGCGCGATCCCGGTGCTTATGGCCAACCTTACCGCACCAAAAACAAACATTTGAGCCGGTCATACATATTCCCAAATGGTGCTTTCCGCAGCTCATACACAATGGGTACATTATCTCTCTCACTCTGGGCTGATACGAAGCACTGGCTGCCGAAGGTACTGGGCTGATGATTTCTGCTGGTAATGTGAGGGATATTCGGTACTTGACCTTTGGTGGGAGAAATCTAGATCTCCAATCCTAGCCCTCTTGGCCTCTCTCTCTTTTCTTTCACCTGCTCTGCTTCCATCTGTTGAGCAAATATCACCAAGCGTGGGAAGTGTATGTCCCTGTGCAACATGGCAGTTGCATTCCTTGACCAAGGAGTCTGACACTCCATTAACAAATCGGCTTACTCGGGCCCGCTGGTCGGCTATCATCTCCGGCGCATACTTAGATAACCGAGTGAACTCCAATGCATACTCCTAGACCGTCATGTCATTTTGTTTCAAGTTAATGAACTTTGCCGCCTTTGCCTCCCTTAACTCCGAGGGAAGAACCTGTCCAGAAACGCTGTCATAAATTTATCCCAACCTACGGGACCTGCTCCAACTTCCCGATTGTCCCTCCACTGACAATACCAAATATAAGCAACTCTCTTTAACTGGTAGGAGGCTAAGTCTGTGCTCTCATTCCCTGTCACTCCCATGATGCAAGTAATCTTCTGAATCTCCTCCAAAAATTCATATGGGTCCTCATCCACCTTTGACCCCAAGAATTCGGGTGGGTTCATTCGAAGAAAATCTCTTATCCTTGCCGTTGCTTCATTTCCATTCTAAAGGGCACGAGCCACCGCTTGTTGGTTAATCTGAGCGGTCAGGGCCTGTGCCAACATGTGAAAGGCTGCCCAGGACTCAGCAAGAGTAACATGATCCTCCACTGGGTCTGCCCGGGCTGGTGGTACCTGCTGACGGCGGTTACCACGTCCTCTTCCATTCACTCGTCGGGGAGTCATTATCTGTGAGCGCGTAAAGCACGAGTTAGGGGAGGAACTATTTAGAGCTTCACACTCTACACACGATAAGAATCGTGAAGGAAAGGGAACATTCCTAAAACATCTCATAGCCTCTTCGTCATAAGTGTGGAGCGCTTCACACCTATGAAAAAGACTATACGTAACGCGGCTTTCAGACACCCTAGGACATTCTAAACCTTTTCTCTGATACCAAGTTTTTCACGATCCGAGAGTACACCTGAATCGTAGACACGGGACAAGGAACCCCCAAAGGCCCCAAGTCGACCCATGGCATAATCATTTCATACACTTAACATAAGGAACGTCTAACATTATGAACAAGAGGACGAAAAATAACAAGAATCTAATATGATCCATAAAAACAATTTAATAACACTTAGATACATGGCTGAAGCTGTCTAGACAAGTCCAAAAGCCTTTTACTAAACTGATGAGTTGCTGTTTTTCGTGGAAAATATTTTTTAGGAAAATAAGTTATTTTTTACTTTTTTTTCTTGTGTTTGGTATGCAAATAAAAATATTATTCTAAAAATATTTGTATATATTTAAGACAAAACTACGGGAATAAGGACATGAGATGGGGATGGGAGTGGGGGGTGGGGGTTGAGAGGGGTGGATTCTTGTGAGGGTGTGGAGTAGATAATGTGGCTTATTTTTTCTACTTTTATTAGGTAAGTCATTTTCCTTATTTTTAAGGAGCTAGTTTTGTTAAAAAAAATATTTTTTAAAATTTTTTATTAATTGAACACACACAAAAAAAAAGAAAAATATTTTTCTTCGTACAAACATACCGTAAACAAGAAATTTATTACAAAACATAGAGGTACTTTTCGGTTTACCATATATATCAATAATTTATTTACAAAACATATAAAAATCAAGCAGTAAATAAATTAGGCCTATATTATGGAAAGAACTTAAATAAATTGATCTTCTTTGGAAAAAGTACATAAAATAGATCAAAAATTAAACTAATTAATAAAAATAGACTATTTCATATTAATTACCCGTAATATCCAGTAGCCATAAAATAATTACAATCCGTGTCTCACTATGAGTTTGAAGGTTTTCGCGCATAACATACCATAACAGTATATAAATACATTGTGATGGTATCATGAAGTATACCATGACAATATATGACTATATTGTAATTGTATCATGAAGTATACCATGCCAGTATATGGATATACTGTGTGGTATCATGCATGATTAAAGAGTGTATCCCTGAAAACTGTTCATTCCTCAGTAATACCATGATAGTATATGAATTTACTATGACGACATCATGAAGGATTGAGGAGCCCTGTGCGTTATTCCTGAAGAACTGCTCATCCTCAGTGATTCCATGACAGTATATGAATATACTATGATGAGATCATGAAGGATTGCAAGATGAGGTATTTTCTGTAATTAATTAAGGGGATATGAAAGTAAAAGGATAGCGATTGGTAAATATTTTATTATGATGGGACAATTATGTAAGTTTTCCTTTTCTATTTTCTTCTGTTTTTCTCTCCCCCTCCAACATAAGAGATATTATTCCTTGATTTTCTCCGCTTTTTGCTCAAAAAATCCATTTTAATCGGTAGATCTCTCATTCAAAATTATTGCACAATCAATTTTTTGATATTATTTTCTGTTTTAAATTTTATTTGCTTGATTCACTCGTACATTAATTTTTAATATTTAGAGATAAAATATCATTAATTGTAGTAAATTTTTTAACTAATACAAACCGCATTCCATACACATTTCATACATAGTTCAATTTTTAATATTTTAAGACAAACGTGTATGAATATTTTTATACAAAATTTATACACATCTCATACACATTATTGACTATACATATATTAAATAGTTATATTTATCATAACTTATACCCATTCCATTCACTAAAACATGATTATAATGTACTAATATTTTAAAATTCAGCATATCAGTTGTTATATACCCATTCATATACTAGAAATAATAATAATCTCAAAATATTTAAGATCAATTGGTATACCAACTTCACACCCTGTGAATGAAGAACACACCTTCAAATAGTTATATTTACTATAAACTATAGTCATTCCTTTCACTAAAACGTGATTGTATCTATACTGATATTATAAAATTCATCATACCAATTGTTATACATATTTCCTTTAAAATCTGTAATAATCTCGAAATATTTAAGAATGCAAATTGGTATATCAACTTCAGACCCTATGAATGACAATCACACCATCAAATAGTTATATTTACCTAAACTATACCAAATTCATTCACTAAAACATGATTGTGCATGTACACAAATTTAAAAAGTATCAGCGTGTCAATTGGTACACAAATCCATCCAAACTTATATTGAGAAATAAGGATACAAATATATAGCCATTCAATCCAAACATGTAAAAATACACAAGGATACCAATTACATACTCTAAAAGCATGTAAGATTATGCAAAAGTTTAAGAACAAAATTTATATAACAACATATCACAATACCTCTTTTGCACTTTCTCCTCTATAATGTACTGTCACCATGTTCGAAATTACTATTTTCATGTCCGATTCAAAAGGATTTGATATGACTATTGAGTAGGAGAACAAGATTTTGGACCATGACCCCTCAATGACACTTTATCGCAACATATTCAACAAAAAGGAACGGGTATACTCTGTTTGAGTTGAATCAAGTGGTTATAGTGTTATTCAACGATGATTTTTTCGATAGTGATGAGCGGAGAGATAGAAAGAATTCTTTTAACCGTGCATCCCAATACAAGGGTTCAACTCCTGTTGCATCGTCACCTCATCAACTCTTAAAAGTTTCGTGAAACCATCTAAAATATCAATCTTCTTCAACTTTTCATCAGGAGTGATGAGAAAGAAAAAGAAATTTGATTTTGATTGTCTTTCTCTTTTGAAAATGAGTAGAATATGGAATACTAGATTTGAAAATACCCAAAAGATCAGCCCACATAAATTTTCAATTGCCCACTTCCGTAAAATAAACTTAATAATTCGAAAAAAATCATCAGCCCAAATCTATCTAATGTACTATATTTTATAATATAATTTTATATTTGATAAGTGCGAAAAGACATAATATAAGGTCTTAATTAGTTATTTGATGTGATTTTCTCATTTTATATATATATATATATTTGAGTAAAAGCTACTCCATTCATGTGAACCAATGAATAATTTTGTGCGTCCATCTTTCAACGGAAGTAGGGTTTTTAAAGGCTTAAAATAACTTTATATAATCAAGGGTAAAATGTAAGTTGAATGAACCTAATATATTGAGTAACCAATTGATTAAACTATTAAAGAAATTAAATGGCCTGACTCTCAACAGTAATTCGATAGTCATAATATCTAACTTATTTTCAAATTTTAATTCAATATCAATAAATAGTTAATAGCATTTTTTGTTTGGATTATTAGTTATGCTCGAAATTCATATCCCCTTAATTTTTTTATATATATTTTCCTCATGAAATAAAATAAAATATTGAGCGCTTAAATAGTTACACGTTAATGATTTTAAACTCTCCAACGTAGCTAATTAACAACGTTCATTTAACAAATTATTTGTGTCTCCAAATCTCGACACGTTCATCGAATCCTTCAAGATGTTTGAGGGTAGATAACCATCTCCTTCAGTTGGTAAGCATGAACTTCATAAAAATGCACTTTCCAAATTCTCAAAGTATAATAGAGCTGCTAGCCCATGCTTGGCATGATATGGTAGAGTGAGTGGCATGTAATATATATACGTACACACACATAATACACACTTTTTTTGGGCACTTTGTATACAATATGGTATGCAATAATAGATGGTTGACCAATAAAATTAAGTTATTAGTTGTATTAATTACTACCGGTATTAGAGGTTGCACTTTCTCATCCATACGATTTTTTAGAGGTTGCAGTTTGCTATTTCATTAATCTATTTCGACTAAAAAAGCCATATACTTAATTTTAACAGATTAAAAGGTTAATTATAAAGTAATTAAATGTGATTTTTAACAAACATTTTGCTTCGTTAACGATTCAATAATTATTTCTCTGTTTATTTTATTGTGCTCATTTATGAGAGGGAGGGGGAAAAAAAAGAAAACGAGCAATAAAACATCAAATATTCTTAACCAATTTTTTTTTTAAAAAAAAAGAAAAACACTTGTTTTATACCTTAGGTATATTTAAGCATGTGTAATCCTAGAGAGTATAGATTGTTATCATTGAAAATTTACAACTTCTTTTATGTTGAACGGCTAAAAGGAGAGGATTAAAGGAGTGAATAGTTAAAATGTGATTCTTTTATGTCCATTAGATTTAAGTGATTACATGTTCAATTTTACATCACAGAATTTCAGGCAATACTAAAAAAAATAACTATTTTCTCATTAAAATTTTTCGTTGAAAAATGTTAAGTGGCTATTCCCACTGATTATCGGTGGAAAAATAAAAAATAATAATATTTTTCACATGAAAAAATCATGAAACTTTCCGCTATTTTAGTGAGAAATTGTTTCCCACCATGTGTTTTCTAGTGAACTGATTCGGTGGAGAATGAGTGAGAAAATTATACTTTATAACATAAAATTTTTATTGATTTATAGTGAGAAAAATCTCTATTTTTAATAGTAAAGTATTTGTACTTATGGATATTGGGCTAAAACAAGTACCCTAAGATATTATGGTAATAATTTTACTGGGAACGTAACTCTATTTTCTTAATTGAACGGTTTGCCCCATAAATATGTTGGTTTTTTAATTTTTTCCCTTTAAATGAATTGATTTTTAATTTTTATTTTTAGTAATCAAATTTATGTCAGCGGGGAATAAATTTTTAAAAATGCAAAATATAACTTGTGAATATTATAATGTGAAAATATAAAATTATGGCTCACAAAAAAATTATTTGTGAGGCAAAAATTGAATCTATACCTATGTTTTAAAAAATATTTAACTTGATACCCAATATTAAATAACTTCAAACAAAATTGCATATTTTTTTTCTCGAACTACTTCTTCTACCTATTCTTCCTAGATGTTGTGCATTAGTTACATTAACTAAGGTTAGTAATTTAAAGGGAAAAGGATCAAATTTACTCCTTTACTTTTGAAAATTAGCTAAATTTATCCTTCATCATGTTATTTGGTCATATTTATTCCTGTCAGTTTTCATTTATATCCTTTGCTTAACAGAAAAATGCAAATCAATATAAATTACTCGTTTTTAAAAATAAAACTCATATTCTAATCTAACCCGCCTGCCCCGACCCGTCTGAACTTTATAACACCATGCAAACAAATATCCCTCCACGTATGCGGTGTAGGCTATTTAGAAAGTTGACAATATATTTTGTGGCTACAGAAGAAAGAATCATATAAATCAGTGAAGGGAAATACACACGCAAGACACAAACTACAAAAGGTATAGGTATTATGGCTAACAGCAGCACTGTTTGAACAAAAAGAAATTACATTAGAAAAAGTAGATATGAAGACATCGGGTTTATTTCATGATTCACACTATTAACCATTAAATCAAGATTTATTTATTTAGTCAAACAAAAAAGAAATTATTTTTTTAACATTCCAAAAGGCAATTTCTCCATTGCAACGATTTAAGTATTTTCAGAAAAGTTCAACAGCTCTAACAACACAATTTATCCAACTCCAATTAACAGAATGAGTTATGCTTTTTAGTAATTAATTACTCTTATAAGATTCACAGGACAATAATTAAAACAAAAAAGATAAGTTTTCTTTTTTATTTGTAGAAACTAACCCTTTTAAAAATTAGAACTCATTCAAACTCAATCATCCCCAAATAATAACTATTCTGTGAAACAAATCTCAGCTCAATAGAGATTTCCATGAGATCATCAAAAAATCAGTCGAGGAAGGAATCGACCTGCCAGGATTATTGGCCATAATTCGGCTAACAATCTGTTTTATTTGTTTGGATGGTGTTATAAAATTCAGACGGGTTGGGACGGGCGGGTTAGATTAGAATATGAGTTTTATTTTTAAAAAAATGAGTAATTTATATTGATTTGAGTTTTTCTACTAAACAAGGGTATAAATGAAAACTTTCATAACAACAAGGGTAAATATGACTCAATAGTATGACAAAGAGTAATTTTAGCCAATTTTTGAAAGTGAAGAGATAAATTTAACCTTTTGCCCTAATTTAAACTATCAAACTTGCATTTCTTGCATTTTGCTCCTCAATAGTATACGTCTTCAACAATATGTTTCACTAATAAACTTTAAGTAAAAATGTATGATGTTTAGCTTTTATAAAATTATATTTGAGATTAAAATATTTAAGTCAAAAATGAATTTTTAACTTTAGTCATATATATTTGAAGTTATTTTCAAAATGGTCAGAAATATCAAAAAAATTTAATTTTTAATATAAATTAAATGACAATCCCAAATACGAATATTTGTGCACTCGAACCCTTTATATGGTCTGATTTTAAAAAGAGAAAAGGGTCAAAAATACTCATAACCTATGAGAAATGACTCATAAATATCCTTCTTCCACCTTTTGATCTAAATATACCCTCACCCTTTAGTTTTGCCTCAAGAATACCCCTCCGATTCTACCTTTAGGTCTACAACTACCCTCAACCTTGAAAATTTAATATTTAAAAGTTTGAAATTTTATTTTCTGTACATTTTATTTTAGGAACTAATAAAATTAATATAATTTATAACATACAATCAAAAAAATTAAAATATTAAAAATATTATTTTTAATATATATTTTCATTATTAAAAATATTATTCTCTTGATAATCTTGTATAAAATGGAGAAGAAGTGCTAACATTCGGGATAATGCATCAACTTTATTTTATTTTTAATTAGTGAAAATGCATATTTTGAGACGTTAAATTTAAATAATTTTTTAAATCTTTTTATGAGATTAAGAAATGAGTCCAACAAATTAAATATTATTTAAATATTAAATATTATTATAAGTATATAACTGTTATTCACTATAGAAGCAAAAAAAAAGGTTAAAATAATATTATTATGATTGAGAAATTTGATCATACATACACTACTAAAGACGAAATTGAAAGAAGTTAGTAATTAAAAATAAGTACTATGTTAGTCCGTGTATAAATATTAGCAAGCAATTTTAGTAATAAATAAATTAAATAAGGGACAAAAATATCTTTAGCCTATTTCTTGCTAAGTATTTAATATTAAAATAAAGAAAGTGTTAAAATATAGAAAAAATTCTCATTTTACATATAAGAGATCGTTATTTTTACATATAAAGTGTCTAGAAATATCCTCAACCTTAGAGATTTAAAATTTTATTTTTTTAATTTTTAGTTTAGAAATTAATAAAATCGATATCGTTTACACATACAATCAAAATTTAAAATATAAAAAAATATTATTATGAGTACCTTTCTAGTCAAATTCCTAAAATAAAAAGTAAGAAAAATAAAATTTCAAACCTTTAAATATTAAATTTTTCAAAATTAAAAATAATTTTAAATCAAAAAATGAAAAAAAAATATTTATAAATCATTTCTCATAGGTTAAGGATCTTTTTGCCTCTTTTTCATTTTAAAAATAACAATATACTTTGTGCAATACTTTATAGTGATTAATACTAATATTTATCTCCTTGTTAATTGATGTTGAGCTCTTAGTTACTAATTGTCAATTACATGTCTATTTTCTAGAATCTCAAGAGCTAATCAATTCAATATATGTTCAAGCATATAGTCTATGTAACATTTCTCTGCAGAACAGAACATAACCTGATTCTATCTCTTATATCCTCTCAAAAAATAACTCCTAATCTATTACTCCCTCTATTTCAAAATAAGTGATGTTTTAAACTTGAGCACATTCCTTAATAAACTACTCACTTTTAGATAGTAAAATGCATTTTCACTAATTTACCCTTAATAAATATCTTGAAAACGATGTAGCTCTTTAGTAATTTATAAATCTCTCCTCATCTAAAAAAGGGTAAATTTGGAAAAACATCATTAATGATTTCTTGATAATGTGAAACACCACTTATTTTAAAATAAAATAAATAGGCTAAAACATCACTTATTTTGAAATGAAGGGAGTATCGATTAGAAAAAGTGTAATTTTTGGCGTAAAGCTTATACTCCAAAAGGAAAAAAAAATAGAATTGTATATGTTTGATCATGCTTATTCTTTTGATGATAAGTGTTTATAACGTTGATTTTAACACCTAATATTTAGAGGAGATGATTAGCTTGTTTGGCCAAGTTTTTTCATAAAAAATATTTTTTCTATAAAATTAATATGTTTGGCCGAGCTTTTAGGAGAAGAAAAAGTACTTTTAAATAGAAATAAAACTATGTCGCAGAAGCTGGAAAAAGTATCTTCTTTCAAAAGAATTTTTTTTAAAAACACTTTTGAGAAAATACAATTAGAAACACTTTATAAAAGTGTTTCAGAAATATATATATATATTTACTTGAAATCAATCCCAGATATTTATTATGACATTGAAAAATTCTACTACTTGACCACACATACTCTTTGATGAAATATTTCCATTGCTTTTATTTAGACTCTTCAACTGTAATTTTGCACTTCAAAACTGACTAAATCCCTCAATTTTTATTTTAAAAAAAATTGAGGGACTACACTGATTTTTTTAAAATAATAATATTTTTATATAGATTTTGCACATTTTTGCGCGAAAAAAACCCGACTCAACTTGTTAATTTTCGTTAAAAATAATTATTTTTTTTTAAAAAAATAAAAAATCGACAAATTGAATGAATTTTTTCTTGATTCTTTGTTGAGAAAAAATCGATTCAATCAATCTGTGGTGCTTTTACAAATATGAACTTAATGAAATTGAAAAGAAAAAGCAGAAACATCCTAAGGAATTTACAATTCCTGAACAGATATCCCAGTAGAAGAAAGTAGAAAAGAAAGAGAGAAGCCTTGACTATAACATTGATCTCCCAAAAGATGATCACAACAGATTGCATCGTGAGCTAATATAACCCCAAAAAAGAGCGAAAAAATCTATTAGTAACTAACATCGGGACCAGTCACGAAGGACGCATGTGACTCTTAATAGAATCTATAGAAAGCTAACTAACTATGACTTTGTTTATAATTAACCAACATACTGAATTACTAAGCCCCTTGTCAAACATGAACTACAATAATATGCACATATCAATACCCCTACCCCCTTCAAACAATCCTTATCCTCAAGGATTAAAGTAAGAAAACTAGGAATAAAACTCCTGTAAATCCTCCTAAGTGCTGACTTCAATTACCGAGTGGAACCACTTTACCAAGACTTGAGTGATAGGTCTGCCATGTTTGGGTACCAAATGTCGATCCAAAATAGCCTTAGGTTTAGAAAGGATGATACCATAATCTGAATGAACAATAAGCAAGTGAGTTAAGGCTGAATGAGAATCCAATTTGTGCTTCAGTTTTGAAATATGAAAGGTAGGATGGATCTTGGTATGACTAGGCAGATCCAAGGTATAAGTAACCTGCCCCACACCACTATTCGGAAAGACCTATAAAACTTGATTGATAACTTCTAAAAACCATGATTATTTAAAGACAACTGCTTGTAAGAATGAAGTTTAACATAGACTCAATCACCCACAGTATAAACCTAATTAGTCCTCTTCTTATCATCTTGGACTTTTATCCTACACTGAGCTCTCTCCAGGTGAGCCTTGAGGGCCCTAATAGTAGCTGCTCGAGCCCGCAAGCTCCTATCCACCACATACAAATGAGAATCAAAGGATACATAGGGCAACAAAGGAGGTGATTTCTGACCATAAACCACTTCATAAGGTGTCATGTGAGAAGCAAAATGAAAAGAAGTGTTCTACCACCATTCAGTCAGTAACAATCATTCGGGCCAATCCTTTGATTTTTCAGAGGTCATACACCTCAGATAACACTCTAGACACCTGTTCACTTCCTCTGTTTGACCATCAATTTGAGGATGACACAATAGTGGATGTGAGCAAAGAGACCTTTTGAAGTTTGAAGAACTCTTTCCAAAACCTACTGGTGAAGACCACATCTCTATCAGAAACTATTAACATGGGAAAACCATTGAGTTTGAAGATATTGTACATGAAGACTTGTGCCACATCAAGACCAGTATAAGAGTGCTTCAGAGACATGAAGTGAGCAGCCTTGCTAAGTCTATCAACCACCACAAATATCACTTCCTTTCCAACAACCTTAGAAAGACCCTCAATGAATTCCATAAAAATGCCTTGCCACACTTTGACAGGAATGGGAAGTGGTAGAAATAAATCAAAAGGAGAAATAGTTTCAACCCTTACACCTTTGACAAACATCACACTCCCTGATGTAAAATGCATATCCTTTTTCATCTTCTTCTAGTAAAATCTTGCTTCAACCTATGAAAAGTGGCATGAATTCCTGAATGACCCCCTAGGAAACTCGTCTGAGCAACAACTATTAACTTCTGTCTAACAACTTCAGCGCGACCAACCATGATTCTCCCCTTTTTGATCAGAATCCCCTCACTGAACCTGTGGTAATATTTGGATTGTGTAGCATTCTGAATAGAGTGCAATAACCACTGCAAAGAGGGGTCCTGTACCCAAGATAATTTTACCTCATCCAAATGACCAGACTGTACAGTAGATATATTGTAGAGTTGAACATCCCCGCTCTCCTAGATAAAGCATCAACTACTATATTTTTCTTACTCTTTCTGTAATAAATTTTTATAATCATAGCCAAATAGCTTAACCAACCACTTTTGATGGCTAGGGGTGGTGATCTTTTATTCTAGTAAGAACTTTAGACTGTGATGATCAATCTTAATGACAAAGGGTCTACCCAATAAGTAAGGTCTCCATTTCTGGAAGTAGTAACCAAAGCTAAGACTTCCCTTTCATACACAGAAAGAGCTCTATTTTTCTCAAATAGGCCTTTGCTAAAGAAGGCAACTAGTTTGTTCTCCTGAACCAAGACAACACTAGTACCACCCCCTGATGCATCTGTCTCCACAATGAAGACCACATCTCCATCAGAAACTACTGGTGAAGACCACATCTCTATAAGAAACTATTAACATGGGAAAACCATTGAGTTTGAAGATATTGTCCATGAAGACTTGTGCCACATCAAGAGCAGTATAAGAGTGCTTCAGAGACATGAAGTGAGCAGCCTTGCTAAGTCTATCAACCACCACAAATATCACTTCCTTTCCAACAGCCTTAGAAAGACCCTCAATGAATTCCATAAAAATGCCTTGCCACACTTTGACAGGAATGGGAAGTGGTAGAAATAAATCAAAAGGAGAAACAGTTTCAACCCTTACACCTTTGACAAACATCACACTCCCTGATGTAAAATGCATATCCTTTTTCATCTTCTTCTAGTAAAATCTTGCTTCAACCTATGAAAAGTGACATGAATTCCTGAATGACCCCCTAGGAAACTCATCTGAGCAACAACTATTAACTTCTGTCTAACAATTTCAGCGCGACCAACCATGATTCTCCCCTTTTTGATCAGAATCCTCTCACTGAACCTGTGGTAATATTTGGATTGTGTAGCATTCTGAATAGAGTGCAATAACCACTGCAAAGAGGGGTCCTGTACCCAAGATAATTTTACCTCATCCAAATGACCAGATTGTACAGTAGATATATTGTAGAGTTGAACATCCCCGCTCTCCTAGATAAAGCATCAACTACTATATTTTTCTTACTCTTTCTGTAATAAATTTTTATAATCATAGCCAAATAGCTTAACCAACCACTTTTGCTGGCTAGGGGTGGTGATCTTTTATTCTAGTAAGAACTTTAGACTGTGATGATCAATCTTAATGACAAAGGGTCTACCCAATAAGTAAGGTCTCCATTTCTGGAAGTAGTAACCAAAGCTAAGACTTCCCTTTCATACACAGAAAGAGCTCTATTTTTCTCAAATAGGCCTTTGCTAAAGAAGGCAACTAGTTTGTTCTCCTGAACCAAGACAACACTAGTACCGCCCCCTGATGCATCTGTCTCCACAATGAAGACCACATCTCTATCAGAAACTACTGGTGAAGACCACATCTCTATCAGAAACTATTAACATGGGAAAACCATTGAGTTTGAAGATATTGTCCATGAAGACTTGTGCCACATCAAGAGCAGTATAAGAGTGCTTCAGAGACATGAAGTGAGCAGCCTTGCTAAGTCTATCAACCACCACAAATATCACTTCCTTTCCAACAGCCTTAGAAAGACCCTCAATGAATTCCATAAAAATGCCTTGCCACACTTTGACAGGAATGGGAAGTGGTAGAAATAAATCAAAAGGAGAAACAGTTTCAACCCTTACACCTTTGACAAACATCACACTCCGTGATGTAAAATGCATATCCTTTTTCATCTTCTTCTAGTAAAATCTTGCTTCAACCTATGAAAAGTGGCATGAATTCCTGAATGACCCCCTAGGAAACTCGTCTGAGCAACAACTATTAACTTCTGTCTAACAACTTCAGCGCGACCAACCATGATTCTCCCCTTTTTGATCAGAATCCCCTCACTGAACCTGTGGTAATATTTGGATTGTGTAGCATTCTGAATAGAGTGCAATAACTAGTGCAAAGAGGGGTCCTGTACCCAAGATAATTTTACCTCATCCAAATGACCAGACTGTACAGTAGATATATTGTAGAGTTGAACATCCCCGCTCTCCTAGATAAAGCATCAACTACTATATTTTTCCTACTCTTTCTGTACTAAATTTTTATAATCATAGCCAAGTAGCTTAACCAACCACTTTTGCTGGCTAGGGGTGGTGATCTTTTATTCTAGTAAGAACTTTAGACTGTGATGATCAATCTTAATGACAAAGGGTCTACCCAATAAGTAAGGTCTCCATTTCTGGAAGTAGTAACCAAAGCTAAGACTTCCCTTTCATACACAGAAAGAGCTCTATTTTTCTCAAATAGGCCTTTGCTAAAGAAGGCAACTAGTTTGTTCTCCTGAACCAAGACAACACTATTACCGCCCCCTGATGCATCTGTCTCCACAATGAAGACCACATCTCTATCAGAAACTACTGGTGAAGACCACATCTCTATCAGAAACTATTAACATGGGAAAACCATTGAGTTTGAAGATATTGTCCATGAAGACTTGTGCCACATCAAGAGCAGTATAAGAGTGCTTCAGAGACATGAAGTGAGCAGCCTTGCTAAGTCTATCAACCACCACAAATATCACTTCCTTTCCAACAGCCTTAGAAAGACCCTCAATGAATTCCATAAAAATGCCTTGCCACACTTTGACAGGAATGGGAAGTGTAGAAATAAATCAAAAGGAGAAACAGTTTCAACCCTTACACCTTTGACAAACATCACACTCCCTGATGTAAAATGCATATCCTTTTTCATCTTCTTCTAGTAAAATCTTGCATCAACTTATGAAAAGTGGTATGAATTCCTGAATGACCCCCTAGGAAACTCGTCTGAGCAACAACTATTAACTTCTGTCTAACAATTTCAGCGCGACCAACCATGATTCTCCCCTTTTTGATCAGAATCCCCTCACTGAACTTGTGGTAATATTTGGATTGTGTAGCATTCTGAATAGAGTGCAATAACCACTGCAAAGAGGGGTCTTGTACCCAAGATAATTTTACCTCATCCAAATGACCAGACTGTACAGTAGATCTCCCCGCTCTCCTAGATAAAGCATCAACTACTATATTTTTCTTACTCTTTCTGTAATAAATTTTTATAATCATAGCCAAATAGCTTAACCAACCACGTTTGCTGGCTAGGGGTGGTGATCTTTTATTCTAGTAAGAACTTTAGACTGTGATGATCAATCTTAATGACAAAGGGTCTACCCAATAAGTAAGGTCTCCATTTCTGGAAGTAGTAACCAAAGCTAAGACTTCCCTTTCATACACAGAAAGAGCTCTATTTTTCTCAAATGGGCCTTTGCTAAAGAAGGCAACTAGTTTGTTCTCCTGAACCAAGACAACACTAGTACCACCCCCTGATGCATCTGTCTCCACAATGAAATCCTTATTTAAATCTGGAAGGGCCAAAATAGGGGCTGAAGTCAAAGCAGACTTTAATGCTTCAAAAGATGTCGTTGCATCTGCATTCCACCCAAAGTTACCCTTTTTAAATAGATCATTAAAGGGCCTGACAATGACATTATAATTCCTTATAAATCTCCTATAGTATCCAGTAAGCCCCAAGAATCCCCTCGGACCTTTTAATGAAACTGGTTGTAGCCAATCCAATGGTGTAGCGATCTTCTGGCCATCCATAACTACTCCTTCAGCTGAGATTACATGACCTAGATAGTCCACTTTGGTAACACCAAAGTCACACTTACTTTTCTTGACAAACAACACATTGTCTCTTAACACAGTGAACACTGCTTCTAAATGCTCCAGATGGGCAGACCAAATAACACTGTAGATAAGGATGTCATAAAAAAACCGATACAAACTTCCTAAGATAAGGTTGAAAGATATGATTCATGAGACTCTGAAAAGTAGAGGGGGCATTAGTTAAGCCAAAAGGCATGATCAAGAATTCATAATGCCAATGGTCAGTTCTAAAAGCAATTTTTCGAATATCATTCTCACACATCCTAATTTGATGGTACCCTGACCTCAAGTTCAACATAGAGAAGTATTGAACTCCATGCAACTTATCTAACAATTCCTCAATTACAAGGATAGGGAACGTATCCTTCACTGTGAACTTATTAAGTTCTCTATAGTCTACACACATTCTCCAAGTTCCATCCTTCTTTTTCACCACTAAAATAGGCGAGGAGTTGGAATTGGTACTGTTTCTAATCACTCCAATAGACAGTAACTCCTCTACCAGTTTTTCTATTTCATTCTTTTGCACATTTAGATACCTGTAAGGTCTAATATTCACATTTGTCTCCTCCTTTAGTGTGATCTAATGATCATGGATCCTGTAGGGTGGCACGACCCCAGGTGTCTCAAACAAGTCCTCAAACTCCTTATATTTCACCCTCTGCTTCCTTACCAATCAAGCACCAATTCAGTAAAAGCAGATTAGCCCCTCCTGATGCCTTAGTAACTCTGTAGCCTTAGCTAACAACTGCTCTATTTTTCCTTGCTTGATTAGCTTAACTTCAGGAGGTTGGACACCTCTAAGTGATACCTTGCGAACCATGATACTGAACTCCATATTCAACTGCCTGAGGTTCTATATGATGTCTCCCAGAGTAATCAACCATTGTATGAAGAACCATGCTACATCCTCCATTAGGTAGTATGAGCATATCAGACTCAAATACCATTCCCTGCATTATCCACTTAAAACATTTGCAGATGTGGATATTCTGCAATTTGTTCCTATCAATTACAAACACTGCAAATAGTGAGATAGCAGTCAAAGTACACCCTAACTTCTTGATTGTACTGAGGTCCAAGAAATAGTGTGTATTGCCAATATCAATGAGCACCTAAAATACATTGCCTTTTACATACACAGTCACTCTCATGGTTCTAAAATCATAGATCCCATTCATTGCATGAAGAGACACCCTATGTATTATTGACCCTTCAAAGTCAGTTTTCAAACCCTGGCCAATCATGGTTAGTAGTTCCCCTAGGTCAATCCAAACTTCTTCCTCACCTGCTACTAGCTCCCCCCTCTTCAAATTTTATGGAAAACAACTGTCTCCTTTTCTTACAAACATGGCTAGGTCCAAATTTCTCATCACAATTAAAACACAACTTTTTTGCTCTCTGTCCTCCAATTCGGCAAGACTCAAATACTTGGGTTTGTGAGGAAATTTGGGATTAGAAATAAAAGTAAAGGGATTAAAATTGTTTCTTCCAACTAGTGTCTGACTGGAAGAGGGCTAGGAAAATGATGGATATTTTGGACAAGGTCGAGGGAGTATGGGAGGGTTCTTTGAATTTTCTTTGTTCAACATTAAAGTCTATTCTTGAATTTTGGCCAAATTTATTTCCTGCTGCAATGATCTTGGAGCAAACATTTTTACAGTTAATCCAATCTCAGGTTTGAGTCCTCAAAGGAAGCAACTGATCACATACTCATCAGCCAATTCAACCCTAGTAAGTAGTTCATCAAATAAATCAACATAGTCCTGTACAGAAGATACCCGATGTAGATCCTTCAAATCTCCCATTGGATCATCATAAAGCTCAGTGCTAAACTTGGCATAAAGACATCGCAATGTACTTCCCCCAGCTAGGCCAATCCCGGGACAACCTATTCTTCATGTATACTTGATTCCACTGTAAAGCTTTACCTTCCAATATGCAGGACACTAATTTAACCCTCGATGCAGCTGGAGTTTCGTCTACTTCAAAAAATTGCTCGCATATATATAAATAATTCTTGAGTCCAGACCCATCGAACTTAGGAAATTTCACTTGGTAACCTCGAGTTGACAGTTGATACTCATCCCGTCTTGCTTTTCTTTCTCCTTCCCTTTCTCCAAGCCCATTCGCTATTGGTGTTGGGTTATCAGTAGGTGTGTTTTCCTATCATTCCTATTATTAATCTCTTTATTTCCTCCATCTCCTGAGCTACCTTTTCATCCACCATTTGACCCAATACCTCCATTAGTTTTGTAACTCTATCCAGAGATCCCCTAAAACTATTGACATCACGTCGGAGCTCGTGAATTCTCGTGTTATGCTCCCCCATGGCAGCCTCCACAGGTTAAAGAATTGTCGGCTCTGATACCAATGATATAAACTTAATGAAATTGAACAGAAAAAACAAAAATATCCTGAGGAATTTACAATTACTGAATGGATATCCAATAGAAGAGAGTAGAAAAGAAAGAGAAAAGCCTTCACTATAACATTGATCTCCCAAAAGATGATCACAACTGATTGCATTGTGAGCTACTATAGCCTAGAAAAAGAGCGAAAATTCTGTTAGTAACTAACAGTCGGACCAGTCACGAGGGACACACGTGACTCTTAACAGAATCTACAGAAAGCTAACTAACCATGACTTAGTCTACAACTAACCAACATACTGAATTACTAAGCCCCTTGCCAAATAGGAAGTATAGTATTATGCACATATCATCTACGCAATCATTCTATTAGATGAATGACCTTCTTAGGTAACACAAATATTTGGGACCAGAATATTTAAATAGATAGCAAAACAAACTTGACCAGTTAGAGTCTTCCAACATATATATGTCAAGAATCTAGTAGTTCAGGATACAATTTTCTCCAATATTTTATCCAAGAGAGACTTGTATTGTATCACTGTGATTCTTTTAGGCTCAAAAGGGATGCCAAAAATACCTAAAGGGTAAATCACCTTTAACAAATCCCAAATCATGCAATTTGATTTCTTGATCATCCTGACATACATCTTCAAAATAAATGAAACTCTTCTCAGTATCAGCCATCAGACCTGAAGCTTGTGAGAACTTTCTCAAATTTAGGAACACACATCTCAAACTATTTTCAATTTGTTAGTTTTTTCCTCCGTCTATTATATAATAAATATATTTTTACTTTTACTTATTATTTTTAACATATTAAGAAAAAAAATATATTCTTCATATTTTACTCTCAATATTAATTACTTATTCCCTAAATCATTTTCCAAGATCTAAAACTATATTCTTTAATATGAATATTGTGGTAAAATACTTATATTAATCATTATTTATTAAAAATTATGTAAAGTTCAAAGTGGATAAGTAAAAGTGAACAGAGAGAGTATATGAATACCATCTAAAGACAATAATAAGGATTTTTATTATCTAGAATATCCATAATATATTACTTTGTATAATCTTTTAGCCCTGAAACATTTTCCGGGGTTAGAATTCAGACAAAATTCCATTTTGAACTTTGTTTTTTAGCTTAAATTGTCCAAATATGATCTTAAGCTTTTAATTTAGAAAAACAATTGAGTAAAAATGTACTAAAAGATTTGTCAAACTAGATTAAATTCAAGAGATCGAAATTGAGATTGGATAACAAAGACACACCAAAAATTTTAAAAAAAAAAGAAAGAAAAAAGAAGAAGGAAAATACTGAGTCAGAAAAGCAAAAAATAAAAGGGACTTACAGGACTACAGGGTAAAAAAATTACCCACTGTATCCATCTTTGAAATTCACCCATTAGAAATTACTAACAAGAATTTTGTATGTTGTATACTTTTGAGATATATAATTTGTTGTAAATCTTATGAAAAATATTTGATCATCAAAACCTGCAGAGAATTCTCATAACTTGAGGCATGTCAAATACACTGTCCTTAAAGACATTTCACCCGGTATAGGTGTATCCCTAGGATTCAACAAACTCTTCTAGTATAAAACTAAGAGTTAGAATCTTACAAAGACTAAATAGAAAAGAAAATCCTGCATATAAAAGTATAAGAAGAAAGAGTTTTTCTTGACCTCTGCCAAAAAGAAAAGGAGGAAGAATTTTTCTTAAGTTATCTCTCCAAAAGGCCGAGGGTATACCGGAAACAGTCTCTCTATCTTTGAGGTAGTGATAAGGTCTGTGTACATTCTACCCTTTCCAGACCCCACTTGGTGAATTATATTGGGTGGTTGTTGTTGTTGTTATCCCTCCAAAAGAAAGGACAATTATATATAGGTAACAAGGAACTCATAGTCAAAGCCTTGTCAATAAGAGTAAATGTCCAATGAAATAATAACAACGGTAATGTGCACATTCATGACAATTATTAGGGGCAAACGTTTGTTACTCATCCAAAGAGTAACATTAGGAATTGTAGTAATGATAAATTAATAGTCAATTAAGACTATTCAAGGAAGGGAAATAAAGATGATTAATAACTATTAATCATGATTAGTAAAGGATAAAAATTATGTAATAATTTATTTTTGAGATATAACAATTATTTTTTCAATAATTCCCCTCATATCTCAAAAATAATATTAAGAAATAAGAAGCTTTACTTGATATTCCACGTATAAGTACAATGTGTCGAATTTGGTATCTCGTAGACTATGAACCAAGCCTAGATAAAATAAGATTAAACTTACAGAACAATTGATGAAGTTTAAAACTTTTATGAACCAAGAATTCATTTATAAGCCCAACGTCTTATATTATCACATTATACTTGCACAAGCTTTGTTGTTATCACGACGTTGCGCTAAGAGGCCATGCGTGTGTCCTGGTGTTCATGAGTGCTCTAGAAATTTGTTGTAATTTCGTAGGAGCGGCACCACTCCACACTCATATAGGTCTAATCATCAAGTATATTCTACAGAGCAATACACTACCTATAAAGGATGTGAATTGGACTAAGAGTTTAATTCAACCTCATTTTGCTTTCTAGTATTGCACTACATTCACATATCATAGGAGGGACATAATTTTATGGTACACACTTAATCAACTAATGACTTGTTATTATCCATATAAACCTAATTTATGGTATCTCCAATCACATAGGTTGGGTTACCATCATTGTTGATCTTCTCAAGTTGACTAAAAAGTATCACTCCCCTCGATGTTTCTTTTAGTTTATGAATTAATCATATTCACTCCAGACTTCATATAATTTACGTAAATAATTTCATTACACATAACAGCTGCATTATCATATTATTTCTCAAATAAACGTGTCTATTGTCGCCATTGAAAATTTTATTTTCTTTACAGCTATGGAAACTACAACATATAGACACAAAATATGTTGCTTTTATTTCAATTCGGGATACTCACTAAGAGGTCTCTTAACCAGTGTGCCTCATCACCAACCAACTCCACACCAACAAATTTTGTTTGGCAAATTTTCTTGTTATGACAATCCCAACAAAGATAAATACATAATCATTGATAAATTTTGATCTTAATTTTACATTATTGTACCTCTCTAGTACAACAAAAGTTTCACTTTGTTAGTATCTCTCATATATCATGTATCAAGAAACATTATTTTCAACAATATAAAGTATAAATCTCATCAAAAGATTTTTTATTTTTCTTATTTGACATCATCATTTTCTCGAAATCAGTGAACACCAGAGACATGTGAAATATTATAATTCATCAAAAGAAAAAATATTTTTCAACAAACTCAACAATAAATAATTTATTTCTTTTCCTCACTATAAGGTTGCATTCAATCACATCACAACTGATTACCATAAATTCATTAGCAACATAGTATTTACAAACAATCAAAAACTTTAGACCCCATTATTTTTTTTCTTTCGGATCATGTAGCACAACCTTAAGAAAACACCCCCACATTTTTAAATATTTCAGAATAAGAGAGTAGCTTTTTCACAACTCATAAATATTTTCAATTCTATAAGACATCATATAGTTTACAAGTTTATACATTAAAATATATCAAAAACGTCTTCTCTATTTCTCAACAAATATATACTTACACATCCAAAGAAATCATATATAAATATGACACAACAACATTTGTCACCTCTAGTAATTATTTACTTAAGCCTAAACAATTAGTAAGATATAATTCTAATAATTTTAAATACTCTACAAATACAAAACGTAATTTCTTAGCGTGCTTAATTTCAACATAAATCACTATAACGACCTGTCCGATCGTTATAGAGCCTCAATGACATTAGCGTAATGATTCAAAATTTTGCAGCCAGCAAGACCGCCGTGGTGAACGAGCCTTCGCCGTAGCGGGACCGCTGCAGTGAAAATATATCGCTGCAGCGGATGACATGAGGCAGAAAGATAGTTTAAGTTAGAATTTTGGAATTTTTCACCCCATTATCCTAAGTCATGAGTTTGAGAGCTCTGGTGGATATTTTCAAGGGCTAAAGTAATTTTTTATTCCAAGGTAAGATTTTCCTGTTAATCCTTCCATCTTATGATTCTCTAACACCTAAAATTAAAGATAGTCTTTAATGGTGAATTCCTAGCTAAGAACCCTAGGTTTGTGGAAACTAGGGCTAGGGTCATGAGAATGATTAGGTGTTGATTTCTAAGACTAAAAATGATAAATTAACACTTTTTAAGGTGAATATGATTATAAAATATTATTTTGGTGATAGTTTGAGACAAGAATTTAGTGAATCTGAAATCTTAGCCTTAAAAACTGTTTTAAGAGGGTTAGAGAAGTAAAAACTTCATGAACTAGGATTGAATGATTGTTTTAGATTTGAGTTATGATAATTTAAACGATTATTATAGAATTAGGCCATAAATAACGGGTAGAATGGAGTGGGCTGAGTTCCCAAACTCTTGAATCAAGGAAGTAGCCTATTGATTGATTCCTTATCTTATTTCTAGACTTTGAACATTTCAAAGCGTTGAGAAAAAGCAAAGCTCCCGGGGAGCAGCTGCATGTTCCAGTTCTGCGATCCAGGTAGGTTATGGCTTACCTTTGTGTTAGACTATAATTAGTGAAGCTTATACGTGTGTACTATTAATGTACAATTGATAAGAGTAGAGGCATAAGATAATATGATGACGTAATGAAAGATTTGGGGTAATGTAACTAAAAATTGGAAGATTAGTCCTAAGTGTGGAGCATGTGGAAAAGAAAAATCTAGTTGATATTTAATTATCGATAAAATACTCTTGATGTGATGTTCTTGATAAGTACCCTTGATTGGATATTTTTGATAATATGTTCTTGATGTTATGATCTTGGTAGTGGAGCCTTGAGGTGATATTCTTGATAGCAGGTTTGGATGATATATGATTGTAGTTGTTCTTGATGGTATATTTTGATGGTATAAATTATGAATGTATCTTTGCGCATATGTTGTATAAAAGGAGAGGAATAAGAATGAAGCGAGATAAATAAGCCTAATGGGGTTATATGAACCTGTTGGTGCCCTTTTATATGCTATGAAGGAGCAGGTGAATCAGTTATGTAAATTAACTAGCCTAGAAACGAATATGAGGTAAAGAAAGAACAAATAATTGTATGAATTCGTAGTTAACTAGGTTGAGTGTTTTAATTGATTTAATCTAATTAATCTTATGTGTTGATGAATTAAATTGGAGAAAAATTAAAATACTAATGGGACGAAGGTTGACCCGAATAGACTACCTTAAGATGGAAGTCACAGAATTAAGGTGTTAAATAAGGTTGAAAGAACCTAAATGAATGATGGGTCCCTGGGTAATAAAAGGGCTGACAAATTTAGCCTGGAGAACTATGAATGATACCTTTCCAATGGATTAGTTGTGAATTTTGATTGAGGCGGGATTACGTGTTTAAATAATTGATAACTAATACATTAATTAGTAACAGTATATGAAGAATCACTTCTTAAATTAGATAATTGGTAAATGTGGTGAGTTGTAGGTATAGCTAATGGGTCTTCATGCCTTGATCGTCTAGAATAATATTGATATCTTTTATGATTGTTGATAAGGTTTGAGAAGCTCAATGCGATAATTGTCATGGTGAGAGTTGAGAGAAATTGAGATAAACAATGTCTGCTTATGTGGTATCATATGTGTTGACCAAATAAAATACTTGATGTACTGTGTTGATAATTGTTGATTTATATACCTTGTTAAGTGGTCAAATGAGTTGACTGAGTGGAATTGCATGATAAATATGATGCTTGTTATAGATTTATTACTTCTTTTTTAAATGGTCACATGAGTTGACGAAGTATAGTGTATGAAACGCTACGCTGAGGATCCACGGTTGATAAATGGGTTTGTCGAGCTGTCATATAAGTTGACTGATTGATATCATATTGCATTTGTTGATGAGTGAGGGATAATAGATTCTTTTGAGATTGTTGGTGTACCTTACCCTGAGATGAGAGGCTCGTGTCCGAAGTGAGCATCTGGACGAGCAGAGTTGTGTGTATATGAGTACTTGGATATGACTGGCTCGTGCCTGAGGTGAGCATGCGGGTGAGCAGTATGAATGGGTACATAGACAAGCAAGACTAAATGCTCGTACGACTGGGTGTACGGATATGAGTACACAAACAGGTATGATTCATACGGCTGGGTGTATGAATATGAATAGACAGACAGGTATGATTCATACGGTTGGGTGTACAGTATATGAATTTCAAGAGTCCCCTGCAGGTCATGACTAGAAGGGCAGAAATAAGACCTTCAGGCATGTGTATACAGTGATGTGACGAAGGAGTGTACCTGACACATTACCGATGATATGAATGTGGCAGAGAGTAGTACAAGTATGTCATGATATACATATGGCTGTGAGACAGAGATCAATACAGGTATGTTTGATATACATACGACTGTGTAACAGAGTTCAATGATAGGTATGACACCAATATGGGTACAAATACTTGATATGATGAAATTGATGATGATAGTTTTATTTATCTTGTGTTCAGTGAGCATGTGATTTGCCGCATAATCCTGTCATACTTATTTTATAAGTCTTGATATTTGATGAAATTGATTGGGTATGAGTTAATATTTGCGTGTATAAATATTGAATAAATGTGATTTAAGTATCGTTGCTGGATTACTCCTGACTATGAGAATATTTCAGAAAAAGAGGGAATAAATCTAATGTTTGTGATAAGATAAAAAGTTGTGAAGTGTATATTTTATTGAATGTAGATTGCTACAGTTTTGTATGATGTTAATCCTTGTGTAATGGATGAGGTGTTGAAATAAGTAAGGTTACCAGCAAAGTCGAGTTACTGTCTGGACCAGTACAGCTACAGCGAGAGAATTCCCGCTGCGGCAAGACTGCGACAGCGGTCAAATTATCGTTGCAGCAAGGCCTAAAGAGTGTGCAGGCCGGTCTTTGTGGCTAAGCTGGATAGAAAAATACCGACACATGGTTAAATAACTGTCGAGAATAAATAGTAAAGAAATTGTCTTGGTAAATTATTAAGTGTTTGTTTAAACTGAATTATTGATTATATATTAATTTTATGTTGTTGCGTAAACTAATTGTAGTCGGCCGATGATGCCTATCAGTACGTGTGGTATACTGATACTACTCTTGCTACACCTTTTTGGGGGTAGGTTGTGGCAGGTGAACTGCAGTGTCATGATTGATGAGGCGATACTCAGCATCAACTTCTCCATTTCCTTCACAGACGAAGTTGTTTTTACTTGTCAGTATTCTAAATAGAGCTCTTGTGTCTGTCTAGACTAGATTTTTGAGAGAGTCAAGGTTTTGGGGAGCATTTTCTTTTATTTTAATAGTATTTCAAGAATAATATTGGTTGATGTAAGTTTATGAGATCCGTAGTTATTATTTCATTTGATTAGAAAAAGGGTTCTCCTATCGAGTCAGAGTCGATGTAGGTGTCCGCACGACCTGTCCAATTGGGTCGTGACAACACACACTTAAAAGATAATTGAATTTTTTTTAATAGAAATAAAATCTTGCATTTTCTTAATATAAGATAAGATAGACTAAATGACAAGTCTAGCATGTCAATAAATCATATAAATCAATGATGTAAATATAAGCACTAACAATTTATCTCAAAAAAAAATATTAAGCACAAAGAAATCAAGGTTACATTATTCACAACCCACAAAAATATAAATTTAAACTAACACCTTATCAAATTCAAATAAAATCTTCATTCAACTTTTCTCATAATTTCACATGAATCAAATTGGCATGAATATTAAAATCATGCTCCACTCAATAATGCCAATATATTTTATATGTGAGTATAATAAGAATTATTTTCATTTCAAGAACTTTAATAGTTCTAGAATCACCAACATAAAATCATTGTTCTTCTTCAACTTGGGTGTACAATAATATTAGTTAACACAAATATTCTCAATAGCTCGAAAGTCTAACACCCAATCTTTCACATATTAGCCACAAGATTCGCTTGAGAAATGACCACAATAATTTATATCATCCGCTTAAATTTATTTTACTTAGCTAGATTAATATTATTTCTCCAAATCTTTTACATTAAGGGGTATAATAGTTTCATTTGCCACAGGAAAATTCATTTAAGATATAAAAATATGATGACTTAATTTATCACACACAAATTCATCAAAACTATAAACATATAATATGGTCACATACTTTATTAGCCAAACACAGATATCAACTTTTGTAATGCATAATAACCAAAATTTGTCAATACTTTCAGAAGCAAAACTTGCATAGAAATAAGCGGCCAAGGGATGATCACCAGTTGAACACTTCTTGGTTAGACCTGTTTAATTCACCACCTAAGGTTCTTCTTCCTCCTCTAAACAATAAGAGGATTTACATATACAAGAGTACAAGTCAAGTCTTCTCCCAAATCCGACTCATTATAATTTTCTTATCTAAGAAGGTATTGTGTATTCTCCGTAAGAATATAAAAGAAATTTGTTGTAAATCTTACGGAAAATATTTGATCATCAAAATCTGCAGAGAATTCTCATAGCTTGAGGCATGTCATAAACACTGTCCTTAAGGATATTTCACCCGGTATTGGTATATCCCCCAAGATCCAACAAACTCTTCTGGTATAAAACTAGGAGCCAGAATCTAACAGAGATTAAATAGAAAAGAAAACCTAGCATATAAAAGTACAAGAAGAAAGAATTTTTCTTGACTTCTGCCAAAAAGAAAAGGAGGAAGAATTTTTCTAAGTTATCTCTCCAAAAAAAAGGACAATTATATATAGGCAACAAGGAACTCATAGTCAAAGCCTTGTCAACAAGAATAAATGTCTAATGAAATGATAACAACGGTAATGTGCATATTCATGACAATTATTAGGGGCAAACGTCTGTTACTCATCCAAAGAGTAACATTAGAAATTGTAGTAATGATAAATTAATAGTCAATTAAGACTACTCAAGGAGGGAAAATAAATATGATTAATGACTATTAATCCTAACTAGTAAAGGCTTAAAATTATGTAATAACTTATTTTTGAGATATAAGAATTATTTTTCCAACATAATTCACATAATTATATACTCCGGAGATATTCAACATTAAGAATAATTAGTCTATATGTACGCGCCTCGCGTGTATCACTCAATTCATAAAATTTAATTTATAAAATAGCATAAATACTATTTTTTAAATGTATTTATGTAACAATATAAGGATTTAAAAAGAAAATTATGAATTTTAAATTGATAAATAATTAGGTTTGAGAGTTCGATACAATTAATCTAGTAGTTCTTTGTTCAGTTTGTTCTAATATTTGTTTCAATAAACAAAAACGTCATAAAAATAACGTTTGATTGAAAGGTGAAAAAATTATTTATTTTTTACATGACCACTTAAATGCATGCATTATGTGTATATAAATATTAATATTGTCTATATATTTCAAATAAGGAAGAATTTAATACATAAAATTTAGTTAATTTTAAAATCTTAGATATTAAAAAAATAATTAAATAACTATTTTGTCAAGTGTGAACGCTATTTTAAAAGGGTAAAAAAGTGAATGATATTTTTCAATGAGACTTTGTACTTTAAATATTTAATAATAACTTAATTTAAACTTTTTATTTTACCTTTTATGAGATGATTTCCACTCAATTTTTTTCTCTTTCTGTTAATCTATTTGTCTAATCAAACACTTCACATAAATTGAACTTCACATGAATTATAAAAAAATAGTGTAGACTTAACTAAAGTGGGTGAATAACAAGAGTACTTGGTCAATTGAAACAACTTAAGGTATGTTGTGTTTCTATATATATTTTTTCGATTATAAAAGAAGAAGAAGAAGAAGGAGGAGGAGGAATTCACATATTAATACATAATAAAATTATACTCTTTAATTTATTTTTTTCTGTATTGAAATATTGTGATGAAATAATTAGTTAGTTTAATAAATAATGGATTGATATATAAGTTAACAGAAATGTAATTGATTTTAAAGTTTTAAATGTTAGAATTTTTAATATAGTTCAAATAAGGAAAAATTTAAGAAGTAAAATTTTAGTCAATTTTGAAATACTAAATATTAGGAGTTTTACCTTTTATAAATTAGTAAAGATATATAATAATTAAATAACAACTAATTGAAAAAAAATAGTAAATGAAATTTTTTTTCATTGTAGAATATTTTAATAAAGAGCAAGAAGTTCAATCAATATTTTTAAGGATCTTCATGCTTATATCTACGAAGAATATTTTATTAAGTAAATAAGAGTAAAATATTATGCATATATTCAATGTTAGATTAGTTGATAAAATCTAAAGAAATTACAAAAGATTATTCCATCAGAAGATTGTATTGCATCTTCAAACGAAATAAAATTATTTGAAAAAATAACAATAGAAAAGTGACTGTTGCATTCCTGAATTATAGTGTTTTCATTGAATCCAATGTCAATCTTCTTATTTAGTGATTCAAAATTAAGATTAACACTATTAATGCATTTATTTATGATGTTAATCTTTTTGTAGATATATTTTCCACTTTTCAATATAATTTATTAAAAAATATAGCACGATTTTTTGTGCACTGCAAAAAAATGAAACTTTATGATAAATAAAATAATATATATATATATATATATAAGAAATATAAAATATAATAAAAAATATATAAAAACTCAAATATATATATTTAAATATAAAATATAAAATATAATTGAAAAAAGAATTATTACCTCTTCGTCAACTAATGTTATGGTCATTTGTGTGCCTTCCTTTGTGTCACACCCCAAACCTGGGAGGCATGATTGACACCTGGTCCCACCCCTAATATGAGCATACTCGACGCCCAAAATATAAAACAAAGGCCAGAACCGATGAGGTCCAACAACACACAACTATACAATCAGGATAAAACGATAGACTATAGCGGAAGCTGACTCACCTGACCAACCAAGAAAAATAAATATAATGTGTTGTCAAGGCACGGAATAGAAGAACAACTATACAACAGGCTTACCTGGCCTATAACAACATACTAAAACCGCAACAATGTCCATGAGCCTCTATGAATACATTAGTAATCAAATGATCTGGATAGGGCCCCAAACTACCCTTAACTCAATCTCTGGCAATTCCAAAAGAACTGGAGCACACTGACTCAGCTGGAACTCCACTCAACAATCAAGAACCTAATCTAACAGCCCACGATCACTTGCAGGCATAAATGTAGCGCCCCGACTAGGGCGTTAGTACAATAGTGTACCGAGCATGAAAGACAGAAATAACTGGAAGACATAGATTAGAGATCAACAAATATACCAAATATCGCAGAAGAAGAACTGAACTTAAGTAAATACATAAAACCTACCTGGCCCCCATAAGCCTGACAAGTACAAGCAAACATACAAACAAAACCTACCTGGCCCCCATCAGCCCGACAAGTCCAAAAGTAAATAACAATACAACGGCACCTAGCTGACCCAGTTCACCTGTCATCGCCTCTAGATCTCTCAATGGCCTCAGCTAACACCAGCAAACATCTAGCATCCACTGCTATCAGATAACAAACAACACAAGCAACAACCACAATATAATGCCAAACAAATCACAAGTAAACACCAGTTAACCAACATCATCAACCAGGCACCGCCGGACACTCTCTCGGTTGCACCAGATTTACCTCTGATGTCATAAATAGAAAATCTAATATAACAAAGTAATATAGAAAAATATCATGACTTAAAAAGAAAAAAAATACTTGGTATAATTTTTTTTTTTAAAGTTTACACCATAAATAAAGTTTACGCCACAAATATAAAATTTAATATCACAAAATAAGGTGATGAAAATAATTTTAAATAATAATTGTGTAAAAATAATAAATTACTATTTTATCTATTGTGATATCTTTTAATGAAGGTCAAAAAGTTCAATCAACATTTTGAAAGGTCTTCACACTTTTAATATAATATAAATATAAATAGATTGAATCACATTGTTATATACTTATTAAGATAGACAATATGTGAATTGTATACACAAAATACATGTGCTAAATATTTCGTAACTTTTTTTTTTCCAAATAGGTAGGAAGTAATATTTTTCAAAATGGTATTTTTCGATAATATTTCCGGCGCCATTCCCGTTAACTACCGCAAAATATAAAAGCAGAAAAATGAGATGCCACCCAGAGAAATAAATATTTAAGTTGTTTGATACTTGAATTTATAATTTTTTTAAAAATAATCTTTTTATTTTCACAAAATAAGAATTATAATATCAATATATACTCTATTCTTTTCATATTTCATCCGTGAGATTTTACCAATTTATTATTATTGTTATAAATATTTAAGTTGGATCTCCAATTGAAAACTAGCCGTACAATAATTAGTTCAGATATCTATTCCTAAATTCATTGTCCCCATATGTTTTTTTTTCCTTTCTTTTTTGATGGGGACTGCTTGATATCAGTATAGTGTCTTGTCCTTTTCATTTCACTTTATGAAAAATAAAAGAGAGAAGAAGATAAAAACCCTATTTATATACTACAAGGATAATGTATAAGTGTAAAGTGTAAACTTCCACAGTAAAACCTCTCTCATACCAAATATAAGAATTTAACACTCTTTTTGCTAATAGCCTGTTCTCTTGTAGTGTTATATTATCATAAGTCAATTTAATTGATGTAGAAAAACTTTACGCACTATTAACGCATAGAAATTTTAAACTCTTTAATTATTTTGAGAGTTGTTAAAATGAATAAGCATAAAAATAGAGTTAGTTTGATCGAATTCAATAATTTTTACTCGATCATCAAATAATATATTTGTATAAAAAAATTTATAAAATATATATGAATATTAAATTCAAAATTCAATTATTACTACTTAAAATCAACATTATAAAATCTATATTTATAAAATTTAAATTCTAATTCGAAGAGGCGGCGAATAATTAGTGGTACGTGAAGAAGTCAACACGAACCTCATATACAGTGAATAAGCATTTAATTCCTGAAAAAGCTTTTTTTTTTTTTAATTTTGTGACCAGTTACAATAACACATCAAAAAAAAAAAAAAAAAAAAAGACAGAAGTAAATGCATAACTACAAGTGTAGGTCACTCCCGACTTATAATAAAAGAATACTTTTAAATATGATATAAAAGTTATCTGGATATATAAATTTCTCATTAGAAATAAAACCAAAAATTTAAATTAAATTATTTCTAACAATATGCATTACAGAAAATATTGACAGAACAAGCGCCAGAAAGCGTTTGGAAGCTAAATATATTATCCTGATTTCCGCGCATAATATAATTGTGATTTTTTCAAAAAAAAATTGTGGTTGTTCTTGTTCCAAGTCATGGTGGATGTTGAACATATACAAAATAGAAAAACATGTTAGATGATCAGATAATAAAAAGGCAACGCCTCACTAACTACTGGCAAGGCAATTCAAAAATCTTAACAAAAGATTTTCCATAATCTTTACAGCAAAAACAAACACGTTGTTTCTTTAAAAAAGGAATGCCCATCATAGAGTAATATTCAATTAAAAATCCACTATAAGAAAACTCGAATTATCAACAAAAATATCAGTTGATAAGTTATGTTATGAATCAATCGATTCGTTGCTAAAAGACTGGTTGGTGTAGATAAGTTTGCCTCTCTCATTTTGACATGCATGTCACTGTTTTGTATGGAATTGTAGGAATTAGATTTCAATCATTTTATCCAATACCCCCTTTCCACATATGAAAAATCTTATCTTAGCTTTTGGTGTAGGCACCAAGACGCTGACACTGACTGCAACACCAGTCGCTTAATTTTTTTGAGCAACGGTAAATTAAACGCGCCTATATGTATATATATCTTCGATATCATTAGACCATAAAACACGATCGAACCACTAGTATTAAATGATAATGGCAATGATTTCATTGGTAATTAATGCTTAATATTAACGAATTAGATAGTTAATCATTTAAAATAAAAGCAAAGTACACAAGAATAATAAGAATGATAGCGAACAGATAAAATATAGACAAACTATTAAGAAAAGGTGATAAGAGTTATCTCACAACTAATTTTGTCATCGATCCGCCCTTATTAATATATTTATTTGCTAGAGATTATTAATTGTCACGTAGCAATGACATTACTATAGTTAATTTTGGTGTATAAAAGAGTTAGAAATGTTTCTTAATCACATTATCCTCTTTAAATCACAATTTTTTTTTGGATTTAGACGAAGCATTTTATTTCAACATCCTAGCTAGTATATTAATGGGGAAATAGTATTAGCAGCATTACGAGATATATTTAAATGACACTATTTAACATTTGGACTCGTCCAATATAAGAAACTATAACTAACCTATAATTCCTAAATTACACTCGCGTAAGAGTCGTTTCGCTTTCCTTTTGGTTAGACGGAATCGGCTTAAAAGGCGTTTTCGCCTGCTAAAAAAAATAGAAATGAATAAATTTTATACTAAACAGCAAAATTTTATTGATTAGTATAAGGACTTAGTAATATATTATTAAAAATTTTGTTAGCTCTGAATAATTTAATCATAAATAAACTATTAATGACAAAATTTATAACTGATTCCAGTTATTTTCATAGTAATATATCTACGATCCCTCAGAGCACAGAGCTCAAGCAGAAAAGTTCAAAAGAAGAGATGTTTGTCTTCGTTCTCATTCAAACTAAATCTGATCAGTCTATTAATCGAGCTAAATCCTTTTTCTTTTTCACGTCTACTTTCTTTATCTTTTCAAGAATATTTTAGAGTTGTTGGCTAGGGAGAAGACAAAATAAAAAGAATGTTATACAGCCGCGCAAAGACTGACAACATGGACATATTACATACTCCCTCCGGGCATTCTGAGCACCAAGTTAAAGAAATATAAAAAATTTTAAAAATTTTATAAATTATAAATACTTATGTAGTCATAAATCATTTTATGAAATGAATATTTTCATATTTTTTTAATTGTTAGGATAAAATTTATATATTTATTAAAAAAAATTAATAGAGATTGCAGTTTGACTAATATAATTCTATTAATTGTTAGATACTTTTTAAAGAAGTATAATAATCATTCTTTTCACATTTTAAAGTGATTTAAATATTAAAGGTAAAATTGAAAAAATGTGGTCGGCTATTTCTTAAATTTTGAAACAAGCAATCATTTTGCAATTATTTTTAAGATACCTAACAACTAAAAAAGAACTGAAAAAATATTAAATTATTATTGAATATAAAAATGTGTCATTTATTTTTAGACTGATTAAAAAAATATATTTATTATATAAGTTTGGACAAAGAAGTATCAATATTGCCGTTTCAAGTTTTTGTTCCAAATGCATTAAATTCCTGTCTTTTAATTTATATGTAAGTGAACATTAAAAAATTTCAAGTGAAGTCTCATTTGAGCAACGCAAATAAACCTAAAATTTTACCCGGGCGTTCAACTATAAGTTTTAAAAATTTATTTATAAATATTTATTACGTCATAAATCGAGCAGTTTCTAAATCTGATTTTGAAATATTTTATGTTACTAAAAAATGGTTCTGACCAATTTTTATATTTTTAAGATTTTCACTCATAAAATTTTAATTTCTTTTTTAAGTAAAATAGATCTTGTTTGCTCCCACCACCCCACCACACAATTTTTTTTTCTTTTTTTTGAATTTATAAATGAGATATTATATTAGAAACTTAATATAAATCAGTACATAAGTGACAGAGCGATGTAACCGTTATTTAAGTTAAGTGGAGGAATAACGAAAGTGGTACAACATGAATTATTAAAAATATTATTAGATCATGAACTAGTTACGTCCGAAACACCACTAGCAACAAATCATGTCTTTGAAATGGCCCCTCAGTAGGGATGACGGATAACGCGGTACAGATTTAAGACTATACGGGGCGAGGGAGGGCGGGGCAGTTTCTAACCTCAAGAATCTCTTACTTGCTGCCATTCATATTTGTTTTGTGGTGTTCTTTAATTTATATTTTCAATTGTCCCATTATTTAATTTATACCACAAACAGTTTGTCTGCGTATTATTTTGAATTAATGGAGTTAAAATTATTATTATAATTATATTCACATTAATAAACATATTACAAATATAGAGTATTTATTTTTAATAGGTTTTAAAAGAATTTACAGTTTAAAATTGTGATATAGTAAAATCCTTAAGATTGAATTTCAGAAAAATGATTACTATCTCTCAATTAGACATGGAGATGAATTATGCAAGAGACAAAAGATTAGTAATTTATAGTAATAATCTACTGTTAAATTATTCTAAACGTAAAAATGATAAATAAAGTTGTGATATATATATATATATATATATATATATAAATAAAGTGGGAAAAAAAAAATTCAACTGGGGTGGTGTTATTGGGGGCGGTGGGGGATGAAATGGAACGGGTTAAGAATATTGGGGATTTGGTTAAATTAACCTGCCCCGATTCCGCCCCATTGCTGTCCCTATCCCCTAGTTAATAAAAAAAAACACTTCCATTCATTTGTCCTGTAATAAGATAAAGTTTACTTTTCCAATAAGATCGAGATCTAATAAATTAAGCATTTTACAACCAACACGAACTAGATGAATGCCTAAATAAATTGACACAACAAGTGATATTTTATAAGAAAGATTAGGAATTAATTTTTTCAATATATTTTTAGTTGAGTTTATCGCACCTTAAAAGAAAAGAAATTAGATGAATGGAGAATTAAACGCATAATTAGTACTGTTTCATTTTAATTGTTAGGATGAGATTTACGCACTCATTCATTAAAAAGAAATTAATAAGGATGGTAATTTGAGTAATATAACTCTATTAATTTTTTAAAAATATACAATAATAATATTTTTTATATTTTAAAATAATTTTAAGTACTAAGAGCAGAGTTGAAAAGATATGATCAATTATCTCTTAAATTTTAAAATTAATAAATATTTTAAAATAATAATATTTAGTATATCTAGTTATTAAAATGAAACAGAGAAAATATTATTTTTGCTTGACGTCGCTTAATTAATCAGTGGCACACAAACTAAGGTCTTTAATTTACGTGTCAGTTACCTTCTTCAATAACTCTCCAGCGTCTATATAACCGAAAACAAAAAACAAAAACAAAAAGCAAAACAAAATGTTGCATTAACAACGAAAGATAAGAGAATCTATTCGTTATAAAAGTTCATCAGTAGTGCATACATATTTTTATCTTTTCTACAAAGATCTGTTAGTAATTAATATTCCCTTTTATTAGACAGTCACCTTGAAGACGCAACAAGGAGAATAAAATGGCATTGCAATTTAATTTTCCCTTTTTTCTTCAGATTTCTCTATAGAATCTCATATCCTCTATCTATTTCAGCCAAATGTTGTAAATGGCCAACAATTCCTGTTAATGAGAGAAGAAGAATTGAAAAAATAAAAACAAAAAGAAAAACGAAATGGGTTACCTTCTTGGGGTTGGCCATGGTTTCTATGACTTCTCATGAAAAATAATACACATTTTGCCTAATACTTGTGGAAGAACTGCTTTTTCCTGAATATGACTTGTTGAACCTTTAACTTTGCGTACGTCACTGAATGATTAATTTTCTCTTGCCACAAAAAACTCGCAAAACACCATCTGAATCTCCGGCCACCAGTGTGCATTGAGCTTCGTCCTTTTGTTGCCAACATACGCTACTAACGAACCCATGGTCATGCCCAGTTAGACCCATGGGTTCGCGTCCGTAGACCCATATTGGCTCACCCCATCTTTTGTCATACACAAACACTTGGTTACTCTCCGAGCCACAACAAATTAATCCACCAGGTCTCCATACCGATAGCCCAACGAACCTCCTATTATTTTTGTGCCCCTTGTAGGTACGAATGACCCGTTGATCCTCCGTGTCCCACATTTTTAAACACCCGTCTATGCTCGAAGAGACAATCGTACGTTCGTCAAGAAATCGAATGTAAGTAACCGCCTTTTGATGTCCGTCCAGGACGAAGAGTGGGTCCAGCATTTTCCTAATATCGTACGCGTAGACCCTCCTGTCAGCGCATCCGACGGCTACGGTCGGCCCTCTGAACGGATTGAATTCCACGCAACACACCGGACTACACTGGTTGCTAGGGTGTACCATAGCCAAGCACTTCCCGTTGTCTCCGCAGCGTGGGTCCCACATTTGCATGGTACCATCGTCCGACCCGGATGCGCCCAAAACCGGATCCGAGTGACAATAGTCAATGCTCCAAACCCGCCTACCACCATGCTCATCCCGTTCGAAAACGGGCATTTTCTTCTCTAGGTCATATTCCATGACAACTCCATCATAATCACCCGACCCTAAAACCCGACTTCCCCAACCGGGTTTCCACTTTAAGCTACCGAGTTTTGCCGGAGTACAAATATAAAAGTTACATGCATTGCCATGATCCAAAGCGACGGGCGCACCAGTATTCGTGCGCCTTCCGTCTTCCCTCTCTTCTTGTAACAATGAATTTACGCCGTAGATTCGAATTTTCCTAGCAATACCACCGGAAGCTAGGAAATTACCACAAGGATCGAATTCTAAAACCCCAAGTGTGTCACAAACAGATCCACTAATGCTATTGCAAGATGAAATCACAGTAGAAAGATGAAAATCCCATTCACATCTTGCCTTTTCTTCTTCTTGATCTTCTTTTTCTTTCTCTTCTCCTTGTGTTTCTACACCTTGTTCTTGATGGAAACTTGATGAGATATCTGTCATTTCCCATTCATGCTACTAACTTTTTGGAGAAATAAAAGTTGTAGTAGCAAAGAGAAGAGTTGGAGCAAGACATTATTTTTGGAAATTAAGCAAGAAAATTATACTATATAGTTTGATGGATTAATTTGATCTATAGTGTAAAGAAGGGAAAAGAGAGAATTGTATATGGTTTAGTAGTATACAAGTGGAGGAGACAAAAAAGGAATTGTGGTAGAATATGTACCTCATATTTCTTTTGCAAGAACTAAATGCTGTGGATACTAATGCACATTGTGTTACGTGGAATAACAAAAGCCTTTTGAATTGTGATCTTCATAAAAGTACATTGTTATTTTTTCTTACAAGAAATTGAGAATCTAACAGATTTATATGCACAATGGGTGTGTTCGAAAAAATAATTTCCTCCATTTTTGTTTGATTGATAAAAATTTTGGAAAATATTTTATTTAAAAAAATAATTTTTATGAAATTAAAGAAAATAATTTTCATAATGAAAATAGAAAAAATAAGTAGCATTGTCTCTTCACCACCCTCAAATATGGATGGCAATGAGGCGGGTGTGGTGCGATTTTGAGGCAAACCCGTAAAGATTTTAATCTGCCCCCCCTCCCCCCTCTCCCTGCATAGCATAGTTTGATATTACACCGCCCTATATAAACCCGCACCGCATAATTTGCTATTTCAAAAGAAACTTTTTTATTTAAAATTTATATTATAAAAAAAAGTCACCGACGAGGAAGGTCTTTTCGTAATGGCTGACCCTCGAAACCATAATATGTTGATATATGGCATAGATCCGGATACATTATTTCCACTAACATAACATTTTTATTGCTAAATAGTTTAAACTCACTTCCACACTTTTAAGTCTTAGGGTGTGTTTGGTACAAAGGAAAATATTTTTCATGAAAAATATTTTTCAATAAAATATTTTCTAGGAAAACAAGTTTTTTCTTATTTATTTTCTTGTGTTCAGTATGCAAGTAAAAGACATCTACAAAAAGAATCTAAGAAAAAACTATGCGGATGGGATAAGATGGATGATTGTGAGGGTGGGAAGGAGACAATATGACATGTTTTTTCTAGTTTTATCGGGGGCGTCATTTTCATTATTTTCAAGGAATTTATTTTCCTAAAGAAAATATATTACTTTTGATCAACCGAGCACACCCTTAATGTCAAATCATAAGAGAAAAAGAAATGACAAATTAGACGGGAGAAAACTAGAAAAATAAATTCTTAGAGAAATGGTAATCAAATAAAACATATTTTTGAAATAAGAGCTCTATCGTGTCAAGAACAAAAATTATTTTTGAAAAAGATTACTATTAAACCCGCGTAGACCCGCAAACCATGCTGCCCCCCCCCCCTCCTCAATTTTTTTAAAAATTATTTCAACCCACCCCGCACCGGCACCCGCCCCGCCTCACTGCCATCCCTACCTCACAACCACCCACCTGCCCCCCCGCCCCCCCTTCTACCTCTACCTCATCCTCATAATTTTTTTTAATATATACAAAATTTTTAGAATAATATCTTTTACTTACATAATAAACATAAAAAAATAAATAAGAAATTATTTATTTTTCTAAAGTGACATCAATTTTTCAAAAAACAACATTAGTGTATCTTATCTTCTGTGACATAATAATTTATTTGTTTTCATGCTATTAATCACATTTTTTGGACATTTATTTATTTATTTATATCTAATAATTTTTTGAAATAATTTATTGATAAATAGAATTAACGATAAAAATTAAAATAATATAAGAGAGTTAGTTGTCATAGTTTTTGAGCTTTGCAAGTTGATGGTTTGATTCCATTGACATGACAAAGGATAGTGTCTCATGTTTGTTTAGGTATATGTACCACTTGACTCGGAATGTGGGGACAATCATGGGATTTCCTATTGCCAATGTAATGTGTGGATACAAATTTAAGGTATGATTCTACTGCCTCCACGTATGTTGTTGTATCAAATAGTAGCTGTAGATTTAAATGTACAAGTACAATCTATGCTATCAAATATCTATCTATCTATTTATTGTTTAGAGTGTGGACAGTGATCAATCGTGGAGTAAATGCAAGTAAAGGGATTCAAATATGGAAAAATTATATTATCGTAAGTAGGGTAAAAATAATTATTTGATATATATATAAACCCTTAAAAAAGTTTTAATATAAGAAAAACACAAGTTCAAATTTTAAGTTGTGACAATTTTAATTTTTTTAAAGTTACCTTATTGCATAGCAGTGTTTTTAAAGATGAGTTTCAGGGCGAGTCATACTAAAAATTTCTGAGGATGTCAAAAAAAAAATATAGATCCATAAAACGTAAGTCTCAAAATTTTGAGCGTTAAAACATAAATTTCAAATGTTACATTTGATTTTAATCATTTTAAAAGTATTTTTGTTATAAATAATATTTTTTATTTATTAGGCCAGAGGCTCAATATTCCCTTTTTTGCCAAGTCAGCTACCAGTGCAGCAGAAAGGAAATGAGCTCAATCCCAAAAACAACAGTAGTAGTTGATCAGAAAATATTTGGGCCAAAGCCTAAATACAATAACATAACAGCAACAACAGCAGTTCGAACTGTTTGGGCCAATGTCCAAACAAATAGGGTCATTAACGTAAATGTCCTTATTTTGGGGTGTCTTTAATTTTTTCCCTTTAAATTTTAGTCTTTAATTTGTGTCCTTCAGCATTTTAAGTACAAAAAAAGGTCAAAAAATATCTTTAAACAGAAAAAAATCGCAAACATAAGTTTTTGCCTAAATTATGCCTTAAAGACATAATTTCATAAGGTAGGAGTTCATAAGGCAACATTTCATCAGGCACAGGAAAAAAAATTTCACAAGACATAAGTGTTTGCCAAATTTCATAAGACATAAGTTCATAAGACAACATCTCATAAGGCACAGAAAATTAAAATTGCAAGGCATAAGTATTTCATAAGGCAGAAGTTCATAAGGCATAACATAAATTATGTCTGGTAGACATAAAGTCATGTTATTGAAGGGCAGAAGTACATGGAATTGAAATTGTGCCTAAATGACATGAAATTTTGCCTCATAACCACATGTTTAATAACATAAAATTATGCCTACTAGGTATTAGTTCATTAGGAAGAAGTTCATGAAATTGAACTTCTGCCTACTAAATTTTATGCCTTGGGCAGAAGTTCAATAGCATGGACTTATGTCTTCTAGGCTAATTTATGCCTTGTGAATTTTTTTAAAAAAATATTAGAGGTATTTATGTCCCATTTTTATTACTTAAAATATTAAAGGGCAAAAATTAAAGACCACCAATTTGAGGAAAAAAATTAAAGACCACCCCGTAATAGGGGCAATCGGCTCAATTATCTAATAGTAAATCAACTCCTTGATACTTAGGCTTGGCCCAAATATTGTGCCTCAGTCATGTTCAAATTTGTTCAGATAATTGTGCCGATTGTCCCTATTACGGGGTGGTCTTTAATTTTTGCCCCTCAAATTGGTGGTCATCAATTTTTACTCTTTTAAAAGTTTAAGAAATAAAAGGGGGACAAAAATACCCCTAATATTTTTTTTTTAAAAAAAAATCGCAAGTCAAAAAAAATTCACAAGGCATAAGTTATCCCTAGAAGACATAAGTTCATACTATTGAACTTCTGCCCAAGGAATAAGTTCAATAGGCAGAAGTTCAATTTCAATAGGCAGAAGTTCAATTCCATGAACTTCTGCCTATAGGCACAAGTTCCTTAATGAACTTATGCCTAGTAGGCATAATTTTATGCTATTGAACTTGTGCTTATGAGGCAAAATTTCATGTCATTTAGGCATAATTTCAATTCCATGAACTTCTGCCCTTCAATAACATGACTTTATGTCTATCACGCATAATTCATGTTTTGCCTTATGAACTTCTGCCTGGTGAAATTATGTCTTTAAGGCATAATTTTGGGAAAATATTTATGTCTTGCAATTTTATTTTTCCGTGCCTTATGAAATTATGCCTTTAAGGCATAATTTGAGCAGAACTTATGCCTTTAAGGCATAATTTGAGCAGAATTTATGCCTTGCGAATTTTTTTCTGTGACCTGATGAAATGTTGCCTTATGAAATTATGCCTTTAAGGCATAGGGCAAAAACTTATACCTTGCGATTTTTTTTCTATTAAGGGTATTTTTGACCATATTTTTGTCACTTAAAGTGAGGAAGGACACAAATTAAACACTAAAAATTTAAGAGGCAAAAATTAAAGACCACCCCAAAATAAGGGCATTTATATGAATGACCCGTTTACTAACGTTAGAATGGCTTAAAGATTCAGTTATATCCTCAAGTCATTAAGCAAGGGGTTGGAGTTGGTTAAGTTATATAGTTATGAGATTGGACCAAGTCATTTAGTCTAAAATTCTAACCCGGATAAAGTTGTATTTTTCCTTCAACAATCAATCTCTTTTAAAGCTTTGTTAGTCAAACGTGTTTTGAAACAGGCAGTAACTGTATTTGCGAATTCTTTTAGGTGCCTAATACCTTTCTCACAAAATCATCTGAACCCCTACTCTTTCTCTGATTTGAACAAAAGATTTTTATCCGAAAATATATTTTTTAAAATAATTTTTTAATTCCATCAAAATTAGGTGGCAACTCAGTTCATTCTTTAAAGAGTGAAGTTGTTGCACACTTTTAAATTTATAAAGTGCGAAAGTGAATTTCTTGATTCTACTCCGTTTGCTTAGGTTTTGTACTACTTTGATGATTAACCTTCTTTAATTTGATATGTAAGTTAAATGTTTAATTTCATCATTCCCTTTTTCATTTTTAGATTTCATTTCATGCTTTAGTTATCATAAGGAATAAATGATTTTATTTCAAGTCATCAATTTTGTTTTTCTTGCTTTCAATCCTTTTGTATTGTGAATTATGTAAGCATCTCTCATTTCCTTCTCTTTACCGTGTTTAGAATTATCGAATGATTATTCACGTGATTTGAGTCTAAGTTTATATGTTTGGGTTGTAGAATAGAAAATTAATGTTCCTCTTTTATGTAATTATCAGCATAGGCTCTTTTCTTTTGAATTATGTCGAGTTCTCTTAGATGTTAGATGTGATATACTTTGAGTTGAAACACTTAAATAATGTTATCCACTTCTATCCTTATTCTCCTTCTTGCTATTTGCTTTCCAATGAGGAAGAATAACATGACTTTGTCTGATGCATGTATTATGTCTTTCATGTCTCTTTCTGTTGTTCCTCTGAGGAAATGGTGTTGAGTGTTTTTGACTCGAATTTTTTTTTTTATTATTATAATTGGGTTTTTTCTTTTGAAAAGGAAAATACATAATCTTCCTATTTGGCTGATCTTTTCTTCGCTAGGAAAAGGTCTGGGCTCTATAAATTGAGACTCCTTCCTTCTAACTTGATAGCATCCACAATATAGTCTTAAGGGCTTTGAGAGTATAGTTTAGGGGGAGAATTTGTGAGATACAAGTGGTAATGTAATTCTTATGTGAACCTCTTTTTAATCCTAGTGAATTTTGTGAGGTTACTTGTTTTGATATCTTGTACTCTCTCTTATATAGTAGATTGCTCATCGCCGCTTGTGGATGTAGGTCGATTGTCTGTGTAGGAATCATATCAAGAATAAGATACTAGATTTGTATGTCTTTTCGATGCAGTGGAGAAAAATCACAAGTCGAAAGGATTTGCTCCAAAGTCCACTTTGAATATTTTTAAAACAAAGCACAATTATCACAAACTAAATGTCCCTTCTTTTGTGTTGTAGATGTTGATGTAGAGAAAGAAAGAAAAGTATTTTTTTCTTCCGTGTCTTTTTTTTCACTCACTTTTTTTCAGAAAATAAAACTTCTATTAAAAGAGAAGTTGTAATAGCATGTAATTCCCCAGAAACTCAAAGACTAGACCCGGGACTTAAATCAGAGAAAATTGAAAAATCTGCACCAGGTCATAGAACAAGTTGTTATGTGACCCGTGAGAGGTGACCACGAGTCGTTAAGTGACTCGTGGTGAGGACTGGGAACTTAGTTGAAAATTTGGAAAATGGGTTGACCACGGGTCGCGGTCAACACCACGAGTCGTGATATGACTCGTGGTCAAGAACAAATTTAAGGCCTGGAAGAAGTTAGGCAGTGAACCTAACGATTAGTCACCATGAGTCGTGGTCCATGCCACGACCCGTTAGGTGACCCTTGGTCAGGATTGGATTAAGACTTAGAGAGGACCAGGTAGTGTACCCAACGGGTCATCACCACGACTCATTTGGAACGCCACGAGTCGTGGTGTCGCCCGTGGGGACTCCAGGGAAGTTTGGGGCAGTAGAGTCCACTAGAGGTTACCAGGAGTCCACCAACCACGACTTATTATGTCTCTCGTGGGGGGACCTAACAGTCAGTTTTCCTGCGAACTTCCTAAGGGTGTTTCAGTAATTTTCTAACCTTCTAGACCCTAAACTACGTTGTTTTAGTATATTTTAAGGGAATTTAGGGGGGCTAAACAGTTTTCCCCTCATTCCCCACGCAGATTCTCCAAAAAATATCGAAGAGTTTCTCTCAGGAACTTTCAGAGCAACAACTAGGGCGGTCTATTTCTCCTCCGTTTCTCAAAGAAATTCTTTGGACTTCTTCACCAGGTATGTGAGAATTCAATAAGGGAATAACTCTTCCCTTGTGTCCCCAAAATCCTTCTTTGTTTTCTCTATTAGTTCTAGCCCTGAGACTTTCGAATGTAATGAAATTAGCTGGCAAGACTTCGCTTAAGTCATGTGAAGTATCATTTATGTTAATTGTTGACGTTTTTCCACAGTTTGTGACTATTTGTTGTTTATTTCTGTAATGTGAAATCTAGCCCTAGTCTTGAATACAGAGAAACTAGAATCTTGCAGTAGTACTTGCATACTGAAATTTCTTTGCCTGATTCTATCTGTGTTAGGAACTCCCGTGTTGTTGAATGTATTGAAAATCAATAAGATTATTGTCAATTTAGTTTTAGTCAAAATGTTAGAATTCTCAGTGTCAGTAAGAAATGTCATATGATCAGTTTGACTACAGAAATTTCTGAAGGTGTCAGTAATACCTCCTAGTTAACAGAGTTAGATTCAGAACTCAGTTTTAGTGGTCCACTAGGCGGTCATGACACTTTGGATAAGAAACTCTGACTAGCCTTAGGACCCCAGCTTCAGATTATAGTTTTTTCTTTAGACGAATACGACGCTTTCAAATAAGCAATTCTGACCAGTCTTAGAACCCAGTTCTAGAATCTGGTCCGATAAGACTCTCAAGGTACTTTTAGATATGTATCCCTGACTAGTATTGGTCCCCAATTTCGAGTTATCAGCTTAGTATTCAGTCTAGGACTATCCAGTGGGAGTAGGACTTAGCACCGAGTAGATCGGGGTTCTAGCGCACCCAAGTTCCCAGAACTATGTTGCCACCATAGGTTAGAGTTTTATTGGATTCATGGCCCCAAACTCTTGTGATCAATCAGTTCATGTCTCTATACCTTGTCAAGGTATATTGGGTCCTACCGATGGGGTGTATACATCGACTCTATGTCTAGCTCACGTGGTTATATGTCGGTTATAAACTCTCCCACTAGTCAGGTCAACTCAGTTTTAGATCAGTTCAAATCAGTATCTCAGATTTAGGGCATGTTCTTGACCATCAGACAGGGTCTTTTAGACCATCTCAGTTATTACAATTATTCAGTTCAGTAGATTCAGTTGGTCATTGCATGTCTTTTCAGTTCAACACTTATATTTCTTGTGTATGGTTTTCTCACTTACTCAGTACATTCAAAGTACTAACACATACTTCTATGTTGTATCATTTTATGATACAGCTGCAGGACCTCAGTCTCAGCCTCGCTAACCGATCGCTCTCCGAAGACTTCAGCGGTTCTAGTTGGTGAGTCCTCATCTTTCGAGGATCGAGATTATTCAGTTAAAATTTTCTTTTCTTCTATTTAGATTTGGAGTTATTTGGGAACTTGTTGCAGCAATTCATCAGTTGTAGTGGCTTTCAGATTCAGATTTGGTTTTCAGACTTATAGTATTGTTATAATATTTTCAAATATTATGAATCAACTTTATTCTCTTAAATTTTTATATTTTTTCTTTAAAGTTTCCGCTGTACGTATAGTTATATTTTAAGATTTACTCAGAATGCCAGTGTATGATAGACCAGGGATTGACTTGGGGTTACTTGTGACTCTAAGTACCGTGTCCCTTTTAGGGTGTAAGCTCAGGGCGTGACATAGCTTACCATGAAACTGTTGCCACTCTTTTTCAAAAGAGCGGTAAATTCTCATCAGAAGTTAATCTGATTCTCTTTTCAAAAACATATTGGGTCAGTTCACATGAGTGACTCATGACCCAAAATCTAACATCTCCCACTTCACACATGGTGGACAAGACCCAAGCCAGTACGACATCAACAAGAAACCCAATTCTTACGACAAATAGTTCATGCGACCTGCGAGCATCAAGAGCTTTACCTTTAAGGTTTTACAAGCTTCACATAAGAATCCAATTACATACGAAAGGGATTCACTACTAACAGGAGGATCTTATTATTTGCAATACCTCAGACATCATTTGCTACTCTAGTAGCTTACTTATCTGATCCCTCATCCTCTAAAGAAGTGAACTTGAGTTCATGTTTAACTTTATATCCACAATTACACTTGACACCCTTATGGTAAGTGTAATAGATGGCCTATGTATATTATTTTTAATTGTCTTTTCTTTCTATTCGAATCTATCAGTTTCAAATCAACTGCTTTCCAAGACATGCACTGCATTACCGAATCATTATGACTATTAGTAACATGCTAAAGTAGCAACACCGATTGAAACTTCAAGAAACAGTCAAAGATCGAAAGGATATTCCAATGAAAAGTTAATATAACTTTTTGGGGTCTCCCACAATGAAGAAGCAGAGATTTATTCTTCCATTAACCCTTTAATCGCTTAGCACATGTGGTATGCACGTGCTACTGTGTTCTCACCTTATATTGGTATATGTGCCTCATTCATTTTATTTATTCAATTAAATCTTGATCTAGACAATTCTAGACGTCTAATATGAGTTTCTCTCTTTAATGATCCTAAAATTCTTCTTTTAAAAGAGACTCACATCTGGCTTATAAAACAAGTCATATATGATGGTGGAACTCATCTCTTCACGTTCCTGGATAAAAGAGGCGATTGATAGTGTGAGAAAGCCAATTTTGCAACTTGTTCGACACACTTTATCATTATAATACATCATCACATGTATATGAGAGATGGACATAAATAATAAGAGTCAAATATTGATGAGAAAATTATAACAACCAAGCCATTTTACGATACAGAAATATTATCATATCCTATGGAAACCTAGAGCCATAACGTGTTTCTCAAACAAGTCTCTAGATTTTATCTTTGTAAAAGGATCATCTATCATTTCTCGCGTAGGAATGTATTGTAAATTTATTTCTCTACTTGCTATAATGTCTCTTATAAAGTTATACTTGATGTCAGTATGTTTGGTCTTGCTGTGATACTTAGGATCCTTCGTGTATATGATAGCTGCTTGACTATCATAATATAAAATCATGGGACCCTGAGAATTCTTTGCAATATTCAAATGGTCAAAAATCTTTTCAACCAAACAGCTTCTTGTATAGAAAATGCATAAGCCACGAATTCAAATTCCATGGTTGAAAGGGATGTGCAAGTTTGTTTCTTACTTTTTCACGAAATACCACCACTATTAAGTAAGAAAGCATAGCTAGAGGTTGACTTTCTATCATTCCAGTTACCAGCCTAATCAACATCAATATAACCTCTCAGGAGTAAATCAGATCCATTATAGCATAATGAATAATCTTCACTTCCCTTTAGGTATTGAATAATTCTATTTACTACTTTCCAATAATTTCTTTTAAGATTGGATTGATATCTGCTAACCACACCTATGGTATAACATATGTCTGGGTGAATACACATCACAACGTACATTAAACTCCTGACAACACTAGAATATGAAACTCGAGATATGCCTTCTTTTTTTTTTCAATCTTTGAACATATTTAAGGCTTAAATGTTATACCCTGTAAGTTTTCTTCGTCTAACCGATGTGTGCATGTGCTTGTCAAGAATTCTTAGAATACGGCATATGCGGGTGAAGGATCGAGACAGAACACGTGAGCGTTATTGAGAGAGCAAGAGGATGGATTCGGAGGCAGGCTGCAATAGGCACCGCGTCATGGACCTCCTCCATGCAGGGAGCGGCACGTCGCACCTCTGCTCCGCCGCTATGGGAGGCGCGCCATGGACCCCCTGCATCGCCTCCATATATATATATATAGAAAGTTGTATGTGTTTAATTCATTTAATATTTCCCCTAAAGAGTAGTACAGCTTAGGCGATTTTCTCCCTTGGATTTTCAACAAATTGAAGGCAAATTACGCTATCAAATCACATATAGTTACAAATTCTTCTTAGGTAATGAATTTTGGGCCTACAAACAACATATCTATGGAGTCGTATCTTTGAAATTAGCTTGGATTGATGGAGCCCTAAGGAGTAGAATTCATAGAAATCATCTCTATTCAAGTACATAATGCTTACAAGTGATAGTAAGTACTTTTACCCTCTTAATTCATAAGAATTCATAAGGTTTTCACCGAATTGAATTCGTTACGACTTATTGTCATTGTGTCTTGTGGGATGATGCTGCTGGCTAATTTTCTTGAAATAGAATAGCCTAATTCTCATGAAGTATGAGCTAAAATGTGGAAGGATTGCCAATTTATAGTTGAAGCTGATTGGTTAAGTGGAGTTTGGCAATTGAGGTATGTTAAGGCTAACCTCCTTCGACAAGTTATTTTCGTCATATAGTTGATAGGACTTGTGCTTTCGTAGTAGTTCATGTTTACGTGTGTTGTGGTTAGCTGCTATGATTTGATATTGTACTATAGTATCCCTTATCGGGATTAGCTTTATTCCAGCTTTGCCTCTCGTTAGAAGCGGCCTTGAGATTATTGATTCGTATTGTTGGCGCATAGATTGGCTAGTAATGTTTTGCTACTTGATGTGCTGTGAGTTTACAACACTTTCGACGCTCAAAACTATGAAAATAGCATAGACTTAGATATATTTATGTGGATATAAGGCACTTTTCCTTTGGTTACAGGATAAATTGGTATTGGAGCAAAAATGTGCAAAAGATAGCCTAAAAGTGTACAAAATAGGTTCAACTCACAGTTCACAGTACGAGCCATATGAAGGTTCCATGAGCCATACTGCTGGTGGTGAGAAGTTTCAGAAGGCTAAGGATGAAGAAGTGCATCATATGACTCTCAGTACGAGTCATACAAAGCTTGTACGGGTCGTGGTGAAGAAGTCATGGAAAAATTCAGAAGATTTGCACAAGAGGCTAACTCCTACTATGAATAAACATTATGAGTTGTGGAATGAAGGTATGAGTTGTACCATAGCACTCGTGAAGAACTTCAAAAAAATTGCAAAGTCTCAGAGTCAAGCCACGGAAGCACAGTACGAATCGTAGGAAGAATGTATGAGTGTACCAAGATCCAACACTTAGCCAAATTTCAGCCAGCCAATTGACATACGAGAAGTAGGTACGACCCGTACCTACCTGCTACGGATCGTAGGATGGGTCGTGATGCAGGCGACTTCAGTTATGGAAATTCACCCTGTTAGCCTAGGAAAAGGATTTTTATGTCTGTATAAATACGTTTTATATTTTATTTTCATAGGAGAAGCAACTAGGATTGATTAGAATAGATTAGAATTCAAGTTAGAGAGAATTAGACTTGAGAATTGAGTTGTTCAACTTGTGATCAACCTTTTCTTGATCTTCATATTGTTCTTGAGAATTTTGTTGATTAATTCAAGGAAGTTTTTCTCTCATCCATAATTGTAAGTATTGATTTATGTCTTTAGTTATAAAAACAAATAACAATCTTGTAACTATGAGAGTCTAAAACCTCCATAGCTAGGGTTGTAGGAACCATGATGGATTAATAAGCTAGGGTTACATAAAAGTGATTCAAAACCAATGCAAAATACTTGTGTTGTATTCTCTTCACGCTTAAACTTTCTTTACGGTGTACAACGTTAGGACTTGCCCGAATTCTTTACTTTCTTGAGCCTAGAGAGGTAGAGATTAGGAAAAGAGAATTACAATAAAGCCTTGATCTTGATGATCATTGTATTAACTTGAGTTGTGGTCGCAGGATAGTTAAATTTGGGACATATTGATAACGGTTAAATTGCAATCTCTCATGAGACCTGACCTGGTGATTGAGTATAGTCATTCAATAGGGTTGAACCAGTCATTTGAATGAACCTTAGTTATCAGTTCTATAAGTAAGCATTGGTTATGATCATGTATGTATACCCAAAGTAGTTATGAACTCATGGGGAATACAAAACCCTAGTTATCTTTCATTTTTGATTCAACCAAAGTTTTAATTGTTTTTTAATTATTTTCTTTAGAATCCCCCAATTTGGAGTAATTACCTAACAAGTTTACTTACCGGCTTTAGTCTAGCTCTTTCCTATTCTCTATGGGTTCGACCCTAATCTCTAGTTGGGTTCTTTATTGACAACGTCTGCTTCATACTTCGGTAGGAGGTATGGTTTGAGCGGAATCAAAACGTGGCGCCATTGCTGGGGAATACGGTTAAGACTAGATTATTTGCTTGTATCTGACTTTTTGATAGTTATTTCCTTAATTACATTTTCTATTTGTTTTTGATACCCACAGGCTGTTTTTCGATGAATGCCAAGCAGTCGAAGTAGTGGAGATCCCCTGATTCTATTGAATCTAGAAATTGAACGAACACTATACAGGATGGAAAACCAGGAACAAAGAGATGCCCGCATAGCTGAAGAAGCTAGGCAAGCTGCACTTCAGGATGCGAAAGATGTTAGAGAAGGAGTAGTTAATGCCGGTTTACACAGGAGGGGCAACAGAGGTTATAGACTTGCCCCTCAGTTTTTCCATGATGAGGACCCAGACATCGATGAAGTTGGGTCAACTGGAGCTATTGTGCCACCACCACTATCCACTGGGGCCAAATTTGATATCATGAGCACCATGATTCAATTGCTAAACATGAAAGGGGTGTTCACTGGTCATGTTGCAGATGACACCAACCTACACTTGATGAACTTCGTAGGAATATGCAAGGCGTACAGGTTGCCCGAAGTTAGACAGGATGCCATACAACTCATACTTTTCCCCTTCTCTCTATCAGGGGAAGCCACTTTATGGTTATCGGAGTTGCCCGAAGTACAGGTTGGAGAGATTCTTTCTCCCCTCCAGAATGTTGCAGCTAAAAGACGAGATCTACAATTTTTGACAACTCAAAACAAAGGCACTTTATGAAACCTGGTTGAGGTTTAAAAAGAAGTTGACAAAGTGCCCAAATCATAAGATCCCAGATGACAGTTTGTTAGAAATTTTTTACAGTTCTTTAAATAATAGCACCAAAGCTGTAGTAGACATGGTGGCAGGAGGAGCATTAATGAGTCACACCTGGGAGCAAGCTACTATAATCCTTGACAGGGTAACTAAGACAAACAGGGCATGGCATACAAGGGAGGCTGATGCAATGGTCGGTACATATGCTGTTGGTTTGACTACAAACCAACGAAGGAAGGAAGAAGAACGCGACCAAAAGTTGGCTCACATGCGTACATCATTGGATTTGCTTATAAAGAACATCATGGGAGCAGGAGCCAAAAAGGTAAATGCAGTGGGGACCCAAGGAATGGAGCCGGGAGTTGATCACTCTGATTCCGAGGAAGAGAAAAATTTCCTGGATAGCCAAGTGGCAGGTTTTCGAGCTAATGCCCAAGCACCTGGACAAGACAATTGGCGCCAAGGTTCTAGAAACAAAGGTCAGAACCAATATAGGGACAACTACAACCGAGACGGGTATAGAGATAGAAGCCGTAGTTGTGAGCATGATGGAGACTGGCGAAGGAATAATGGCTACCACAATGACCAGGCTGGAGTTTATGTGCCTCCCAATACACGAGAGGGAGAGGCTGGGAAATCGAAGTTGGAGAGGATGATGGATGAGATCCTGAAGAAGGTGAGGTCCACTGATGAGCAATTAAAAGGGATTCATGGTGACATATCAAGCATGGGTCAGAGAGTGGAGTTTCATGAAACCATCATCAAGAAGATTGAGTAGCATCTTGGGCAACTGTCAGCATCACTGAACCCTAGACAAAAGGGTACACTGCCTAGCAACACCGTCTAGAATCCAAAGAATGATGGCCACTGCATGACGGTGATGACTAGGAGTGGTAAGACCACAGTTGACCCCCCTTTTCTGGTTGTAGTTGAATGGAAGAAAGAGAGCATTATTGAGGAAAGTGATAAGGGTGCTGAGATGGAAAGTGTTGAGTTGCCAGAGGCCCCGATAGAGGAGAAAGAATCTGACATTGATCAAGGAGCAACTCAAGTGCACAGAGCTATCCCGCGACCACTGCCACCGTTCCCCCAAAGAATGAAAAAAAAGTTAGAAAATGGTAAGTTCCAAAAATTCCTTTCGATGCTTAAACAACTATTTGTGAACATACCATTGGTAGAGGCATTAGAGCTTATGCGGGGATATGCTAAGTTTATGAAGGACTTGGTGATGAAGAAGAGGTCCGTAAGCTATGAGCCGGTAGATAATGTACATCACTGTAGTACCATAGCCACACGGGTCCTGGCTCAAAAGAAGGAAGACCCAGGTGCTTTCACTATACCGTGCACAGTTGGCAATTTCGAGTTTGCAAGGGCACTTTGTGATATGGGAGCAAACATCAATTTGATGCCCTTGGAAATATTCAAGAGATTGGGATAGGGTCCCCCACACCGACCACTATGTGGCTACTGATGGCTGACAGAACTGTGAAGAAGCCAGTGGGGCTCCTGTTCGATGTACTGGTCAAGGTGGACAAATTCATATTCCTAGCTGACTTCGTGATCTAGGATTGGGAGGTTGATTATGAGGTCTCCATCATTTTGGGGAGACCATTCCTTGCAACTGGGAGGGTCTTAGTAGATGTGGAGGCTGGCCAGCTGAAGTTCAAATTAAACAAAGAAGAGGTCACTTTCAACATCTGCTGGACAATGCAGCAACCCAAGGAGTACACTGTAATCTTAGCACTGGAGGATGAGTATGAGTCACTTGAATTCTGTGTAGTCAAGAGACTTACGTCGTGCCGCGATGTTAAATCAGGTGCTTCTTGGGAGGCAACCCAAGTGGTGGTTTGGTGAAGTCTGAGTAACCGGGCCACATGCGTCGTGCCGCGACGTTAAATCCAACACTTCTTGGGAGGCAACCCAAGTTATTGAACTAATGTGTGCTCAATGTTCAGATAAAACAAAAATAGGAGGCAGAAAAACTGCTGAAAAAGTAGCTGCTACAGCTCACAGTACGACTCGTCACAGCATCATACGAGCCGTAGCATGAGGCATGGCGAGATTCAGAGATGTAATTCAAAGTAACGACCTACGAGTCATCATACGAACCGTACCCACCCTGTACGAATCGTAGGAGGTACTCGTAGGTCCCCAGGTAAGTTTTCAAAACTTTGACTCACGGGTCCAAGGGATGAGTCGTACATCTTTCATATGACTCGTGGTACGAGTCGTGACGGGTCAAATTTTTTTTAAAAAAATCACCCGATCCGGCCCAGGTTTTCACATCTGCCTTTTTGTTTCTATTTTAAATCAAACACCTCACACAATTCCTCTTCCCACGCTAAGGAAACTAACCTACGAACCCTACCTTCAAACCTCTAACACCCGTAACTCAAAAGCTAGGAGTCTTCGAGCAATTTCATGCTTAAATTAAACGCGACTCTACCCACATTTGTGATTACCAGTCAAATAAAGAAGCAACAAGTAAGTATTACATTGAATATCGAAAACTCTTAACTCTCTTGAAGCTCTCACTTTCAAAATCCTTGTGAGTATTGGCTTTGCTCTAAGAATTTCAATAATTCAATGATCAGGGATGTTATCAAACCATGAATGACTGGAAAACAATATATTTTTGTTGGGTTAAACTTTTGAATTGAAGTTTTCAAAATTTGAGTTATGGGTAGTGAATAAAAAGGGGAGGGATGAGTAGTGTTTAATTGATTGAATGATGTGCCTAGACCTGGGGAAATCTGAGTGCCTAAATTGTGAAAAAGAGCCCCTGTAAACTAAATGAAATCAAATAAGTCATGAAAGTGATATGAAACGTAGTACGGGTCGTAGTTTGTCACTACGAGTCATACTGAGCATTCGTACCAAAGAACTGAAAAGGGCTAGTCAGAAAAGTCCTTCCTACGACTCATTGAATCAACCTAGGGGTCGTACCACGAGTCATGGAAAAATATAGAGAAAATGATAATATTGAGGCTTCATCAGATGACTCAATGTACGGGTCGTACCTTCATGGTACGAGTCATACCTATGAGTCGTAATATGCATACATGATTTCTGGGTCTTTATACGAGTTGTACCTTTAGGGTACGACTCGTGCTGTCGACCCGTGATAAGAATCTGAAATTATTCTTTTCTTGTTCTTTTTTTCCAAATATGGAATTCTGACTTTTTTCTCTACAGGAACAATGACATTCAAATGCAAAGCATCCAAAGCAACAACCCGGAGGACATTAATTGATGAAACATCTGAGTCCAATGCTGGGCAAGCAGACAGCTCCCCTAGTGGTTTGGTCGAGGATTACCAGGTAGATACTTTAGACACTGATGGAACCAGAACCACTAGGGAAAAATCAAGGGCACAAGCCGAAGCAGCTACTGCCACATCTACCCAAGCTCCCCAGTCTGAGGAGGGAGGTAGAGATGGTCATCAGGAGTCGGGAAACGACTCAAATGCAGAGGAAGGGTCTGAGGAGACCCAATTAGGTTAAGCAAGTGACAGAAATGAATCAGAGGAGGAGGCTCCAAATGCTGCATATGTACAGACCCCACCCAGAGAGAACCCCACAGTCTGGTGGAGAGTGCCGGGAGATAGAGAGATTTATGAACAAGCCATTTCTCTCACCGCCAAGAACAAGCCAAGGCAGAGCATCCAGGAAGAACTGTAGATCCTCACAAACATACTAAATGAAGTTGAGGAGGTGAAGCGGATCTTTAGCTTCTATGGTTTCGAATGGATGACCAAGACTCCAGCCCAGTATACAGCAGAAGTAGTCCAGGAGTTCTACGCCAACTATTTGGCCACCATGGAGCAAAAGGCAAAGGAGGGGCAGAAAATAAAAGACCATCCCTGACTCGAGAGTGTGTTGGTCCGAGGACGAGAGCTAGACATATCAGAGCAGACCATCTCTCGAGTTCTTTATGGACCACAGTTCGTGCCTAAATGGATGATGCCTGAGTATGACTCCACAGTGGAGGCAATGAAGCAGATCAGGAATCTAGGCTTGCAGGAAAGGCAAAGGCAACTGCAATGGTTGGCAGGTGTGACTGCTGAGAATAAGGAAGAAACGGAATGGGTTATTAGTGGAAAGCAGGTGACAAAGAATTGCTCAACTTCATAGAAAAAACCTACTGGACACTAGTATGCCACCGGTTAGCACCCACGATCAACGACAATACATTGAGTGCTGACAAAGCAGCTTTGGTAGCATGCCTCATGTCCCATTACCCTATCAACATCCCGAGGATCATTGCAGAAGAGATACGAGATCGGGCAGTGTGGATGAGCACTACTATCCCATTCCGATTCTTGTATTCAGGTTATGCACAGTGGCAGGGATGCCAATACGACAGGGTGAGGAGCGGCTGATTGGAGGCCAGAGAATTGCAGACATAGGCCTTATCTGGGATGAGATGAATTCGGTAAATTGAGCCAGGATTCTCACCGCGATTCCAGCAGTCTAGCCAGCAGGGTGCGTGATCTTGGGCAAATTTATATGCCCAAGTAATACCCAAATGTGTCATTTTAGCCTTGTTTATCTATCAATGTTTATACATTCTCATGTCATTGGTAATAAAATGTGAATTTATACTAACCAACATGATTAGCATTATTTTGCAGGTAAAATGTGATTTTGGGAAGCTAAAATGCATGTTGGAATAGATCGGGGTTGGACTCGGATGTGAGCAAAGGACAAGGCATTGGAAGGCACAAAATAAAGAGGCTCCGCGATGGAGCCGTGTCACGCTGCCATCGCGGAGGCATTCTGCCTGGATGGGGAAGTTTTGCCCAATTTCTAGTGAGGGTTTGCGTTGGGTCCGTGGCACGATGGCCTGGCTCCGCGTTGCACGCCGTGCCACGTTGAGCCTGATTACCTGGACCCCCAACTGCCTGGATGGGGAATAACACGTTGCTTGTTATTCCGGGAAAAATTCCCACCAGTATAAATAGAACACTTAGGTTCATTTTTCAATATTCTGACTTGGTGGAGCAAGAACGTGGGTTACAAGCAGTTGAGGGGACAAAATTATCAGGGTTTTTCTCTCTTTCCTTCTCCTTGAATTCAATTGCTTGTATGTTTAACACTCATTTAACGATGTTTAATCCATAAATGAGTGGCTAATTCCTCTTCTTGCTGAGGTTAAGAACACTTGTAATGAAATGTGATTATTGATTCTTTGGTTTTTCATCTTTTCTTCCATGGTTGTTCTATTGATTCTTGTTCTTACTGCATTAATGTGTGGCCTGCGTTAATGTATATCTAAAAAGTCCGGTTTCACTCGAGAGAGCAAGAAATTGGAAAGTTGTGAATTAATAGGATATGATCCTTTCTTAGTTTGGGAAAATTGAGAATTGATTTACCTTCAGGATAGAAATATACCTGAAAGTTGTATTAGTCAATTTAGGAACCAGGTTTGTATGGCTAGAACATGAATTTTTGTTTAATCACAGAAATCTAGGTGGACGGTTCATGATTCTTAAGTTGGGTTAAATACGAGAGTTTTAATCCATTAGCATTAGTTCTTGACTAGCAACCGGAGGAAAGGTTAACCAAATTATATCGATAATTAATTTCTTTACATGTTCAATTAACCTCAGTATGCTCACATTCATAGTTCAGACTCACATTAGATACTTGTTTTAGACTTAGCATAAAAATTAGAATCCAAAAATATAAAACTCTTGGTTACACTGTTGTCTTCATTGTTAAACTGAAAGTATAGTAACACTTGATTAATTGTTACCTTATCCCAGTCCCTGTGGGATCGATACTTGGCTTACTTGAGCCACTTTACTACTTGTTCGACCACGTGCACTTGCGTGTAGTTATATACCCATATAACAAACGACCGAACAAGTTTTTGGCGCCGTTGCCGGGGACTGGCAATTGGTGAAATTTTCTTAAGTGTTAATTTACTATATTTTTATTTTCTTAAGTGTTGACAACTTGGTCTTAGCCTGTAGTTTGCAGATTTAATCTCTGTTGAACACTGGCAAGAGACAAGGAGCTGGTGGACTCGTATTTAGAGCTAGAAAGCTTATTTCATTGTCAGCGGAGAGAAGCTCTAGAAAGAAAGCTGCAGTTTCTCAGACAAACATTCATGGAGCAACAACAGAATCCACCAGTTGTACGAGCAATGTTAGTGCCCGAAGAAGTAGCAGCTCGGCCGGTTCGCAAGGTGTCAATCCCACATGCTAATAATGTCACATCTAGCATCCGCAAACCTGAGCCAGGACGGAGGTTCGATCTTAAACAAAACATGGTGCAATTGCTGCACACTAGCGGGCAGTTTACAGGTCTCCCTCATGAAGATCCACAGCAGCATCTCCAAAATTTCTTGGAGATAAGCGACACTTACATCCATGCTGGAGTGTCATCAGATTATGTCTGGCTTACATTGTTCCCATTTTCACTATTGGGAGAAGCCAAGAGGTGGTTGAAAGCTGAGCCACCTAATTCTATTTCGACGTTGGATGATCTTGCAAGGAAATTCTTGATACGATTTTTTCCCTCCGGTAAAACAGCAAGACTGAGAAGTCAAATTCTAAGTTTCAAACAGAGAGAGGGAGAGAATCTATATCAGGCTTGGGAGAGATTCAAGTCCATGTTGCGGGATTGTCCTCATCATCATCAATCCAATGATGTGCTGGTGCACACTTTTATAGAGGGTTTGGAACCCCATACAAAAATATTGCTAGACTCAGCAGCTGGGGGACAAGCGCTGGAGAAAACTTATGAGGAGCTATATACCTTGTTGAACCGTATTTTGCAGGGCAATCCGGAGTGGAATGCTGATTCATCAAGAGGAGGGAAAAGGAAAGCAGCAGGAGTTCTAGAAGTGGATGGTTTTACAGCTATTGCTGCACAGATAGCTGCCTTACAGAATAAACTCAACACCCACTTCAGTAACATGACAATGAATCAACCTCAAGCCCCAATGAATGCAGTGCAGCAGATTTGGTGTGAAGTGTGCGGGCGCAGTGAGCACTCAGCTGAGTGTTGTGGAGCAAATCTGGACTCGGTGAACTTTGTGGTAAATGTACAAAGGAACAACCACCAACAGTATGGCAACAGCTACAATTCCAATTGGAGGAATCACCCGAATTTCTCCTGGGGTAGCAACAACCATCAGGGGCAAAGTTCGAGTCAGGGTGTGCAAAGGAAACAAGGAGGGTAGCAGAATTATCAAGCACAATTTAGAAACAACAATGCACCTCCTCCACCACCATCACCCAGCATTGAGGAGATGTTCAAGACGATGATAGCTAACCAAGCTCAATTGCAGGCTGACTATGTGAAATTGGCAGCCGAGGTGAAAAACAACCAGTTAGCTACCAAGGCACTTGAATATCAATTTGGGCAATTTGCTGGAGCCCTAAATACCAGGCCTAGAGGAGGACTTCCGAGTGACACAGATCCCAACCCCAAGCAGGTGAATGCGGTGACCACAAGGAGTGGTTTGTAGCTGAAAGAGGTGGAACCAGAAAGACCACCTCAACAATCGGGAGCAGCAGAAGTCGAGAGGGAGCAAGGTGATGAGAGGGGGAAGACTAAGGAAGCTGAATCAGAAAGACCACCATCCCCGTTCCCTCAACGATTAAAGAAACACTAGGAGGAGGCGTGTTTCAAGAAATTCATGGAGGTGCTGAAACAGGTACATATTAACTTACCTCTTGTTGATGTTTTGCAGGGAGTGCCAAAGTATGCCAAGTATATAAAGGACATCGTGGCAAACAAAAGTCGGTTGACTGAGTATGCTATGGTGGCTCTTACGGAGGAGTGCACTTCTCGGATACAAAACCGACTGCCCACAAAGCTCAAAGATCCTGGGAGCTTTACTATACAGATTACTATTGGGAAGAGTCTCCGAGCTCGTGGATTATGTGATTTGGGAGCGAGCATTAATTTGATGCCGTCATCGGTATTCAAAAAGCTGGGTCTAGGAAGTCCTAGACCGACAACAGTGATCTTGCAATTGGCGGATCGGTCCTTAGCCAGACCTGATGGCATTGTGGAGGACATTCTGGTGCAAGTTGGCTCCCTGATCTTCCTGGTAGATTTCGTCGTGCTGGATTTTTAACCAGACGCGAAAGTCTCATTTATTTTGGGATGTCCTTTCTTGGCGACCGGGAAAGCGCTGATGGATGTAGCTGCGGGGCAGCTAACCATGCGAGCCCATGACAAGGTGGAAGTGTTCGATGTGTACAAGGCCTCCAAGCTCCCGACTGTGTATGAAGAACTCTCGGTGATCAATGTGATTGATCTAGTTGATAATGCGCGGATAAAGGATTCACGAGAGTTAGTGGGAAAACCACCTGAACGATGTAAGCACTACTGGGGGGAGGACGGTGGTCGAGAGAAAACATCCATCACCCTAGAGGACAACTGAGCTGAATAACGTCAAGCCGCGACGGGAAACCAGGCGCTGCACGGGAGGCAACCTGTGAAATTTTTCTTTGTAAATTGTGAATAGATTTTTTTATTTATTTTTGTTCATTTTCTTTTATTTTCTTGATTAACAACAAAATTTTTAGTTTTTATTTTTGTTTTTATTTTTATTTTTATTTTGAGTGAAACCTATAATTCTAACCAATTTCTTGTAGTAGAATGAATTTCAGGTCGAACGGAGGGAAAATATACAAGGAATTGCAAAGGAAAATTCGAGGTACGAAAATCAAGAAAAAGTGGCAAAACAGTGAGCTAGGGCGATAGCTCCGTGTCACGGAGGAGGGCCTCCGTGTTACCCTCCGTGACACGTTGAGGTATAAATTTAAAATTTTAAAAGAATTCCAGAACACCCTCGCGACAGCTCCATGTCACGGAGGCAGTGCTCCGCGATGCACTCCGTGACACGTTGCTGTGTATATCGCGACAGGTCACACCGGGTCGCCGGGTGACCCGCGCGATTTTTTCCACTTTGAAACCCCGAATCCCCCTCAATTTTCCTTATTTCTCACACACTCCACGACCAATCTCCCTAAAACCCCTCCCCCTTCAACGTGACACAGAATAGGCCAAGGATTTCATTGAGTTTTCTTCAATTCTTCAAATTTAAGGTATGTTCCCCAATTCCATCTCATTTCTTGTCGATTTTCTTCTATATTAAGCATGTGATGTGAGCTAAACTTGCCCTAAGTAGAAATTAAGCGTAAATTCAATTGAATTGTTGTTGATGGATGTTCGGAGTATCATTGTGATCGCTTGAACTCATTAATGGCATAATTTAATTGAATTTTTGTTGATACAATCATAGCTAGGGCTTGTGTTTGAATTTGAAGTGGAAAAATATAGTGAACTAGTGAAATTCATGATGGGTTGTACATGTTGAGTGAGATGAGTAGATGTGCTAGTTGTTATTATGCTAAAAGACCGACGAATTCTCGGGTTAGGGGAACAGTGAAATTTGCAAGAATTGGGTGAGTTGTATAGGTTCATGTAGATAAATTCTTGTTGTTTTCGTTTCTTTGTTCCTCCTTGCTAAGTGCAATAAGATAAAATGTTATCGATGGTAATGGTTGTGGTTAGCTGTACGAAGTCTGAGTAGTACATAGAATACATACCGTCGAATTCTTCGAATGCACTAAGCATGGTTGTATATTTGTTTGTTTGTTTGTGTAAATAGGTATGATCTTGCCCTAATGTTGCAATTTTAGCTAAGGACTAAGTGTGGGGTGGCCTAGCTTAACCCGACCTTAGTCGAAGCTAATACTCATTGGCTAAACGTTAATCTTGTCTATTTGGGTTGACAGGAAAAATGGCAAGCAGGCAAGAAAAAAGGAAAGGCGCATCGACATCTAGTGCCGGAAGAAAGAGAATCAGACTGGGCACAACAGTCCCAGTAGCACCAGCGGTTCCACACGGCCAACGCCGCCAATACGGAACCAGGTGGGTGACAGAAGAAGGGAAGAAGGGGTATGCCAAGCACAAGGAGAGCAAGTACTTCCCCGAGGAACACATAGCTTGGGAACCGTTGGCATAGGAGTTCCCTAGGATTGTCCATAGGATCGAGGCAGCTGGGCTCAATTTCATCTTTGAAGAGCCCAATGAATGCAACTTGCACTTGATTCGGGAATTCTATGCCAATTGGAACCCGATTCTCAGAAGTCACACCATCAAAATCAGAGGGCAAATAGTCACCTTTGAGCCCCACCACCTCAATGCTATCATAGGGGCGCGGGACACAGACGCCCACGTGCTTCGACAACTGAAAATCACTCCACCATATGCGGACATCAGACGCACCTTGTGTGGAACCCGATCGACAGCCAGATGGAGCAGAAACAAGGAGAGGGGGTACCATCAGACTTTTCCCTATTCACAGATGAACAGGGAAGCCAGGATATGGCTTAAGATCGTCTGTTCCTACCTAATCCCGGGTGTACATATGACAGATGTAACCTGGGATCATGTATGCCTAGTGTACGCCCCGATGAAAGGGCTGGATATCAACGTGGGGGCGGTGATTATCTCCTCCATGAAGAGAGCCCGGTTGCATCAGGGGCACATATACGAATTTGGTGGGCTACTCACCACATTCCTGAGGGGCCTAGATGTCGAGGAAGAGGTCCTTGACTACATTCTGCAGATGGAGCAACGGGCCTTAGATGTCACCAAAACTAAGGCTCCCGACACCACCCACGGGCCTGTTCTTACACTTGGCGAGAGTCATGCTCGTGATGATCAGTATATGGCTCGCATGTATGGGATGCAGATGCTCCAGCTGAGGATAGGCGGGAGGCCAGCAACAGAGGAGGAGCTATGGCAGCTCGAGCTAAACTACCCTTTTGGCGAAAAAGTGGGGCCAACATTTGTAGAGCCCACGGATGATGATGTCCCCACAGACGAGGAGACACGTCGGGAGGACTCCGATGTGGAGTCCGATGATGACAATGAGGGTGATTCAGACATGGGAGACGAAGCAGCAGCACCTGATGAAGAAGTGGAGTATTTTAATTGATCAGGGAGTTCCACCACCCAATTTTTGTGCTATTTTAAGTTTTGTGAACACTAAGGACAGTGTTCGAAATAAGTGTGGGGTGGGAGTAGTTAGGTGCTGGTTGTGCTGTTATGTATGTTCTAATCTGTTGTTGTGCTGTGAACAAAAGGTTCTGACCCTGTGATTTGTGAATGTTAAGTTGTTATCCTGTATTGTAATTATATGTGAAACTGTTGTGTGTTGCTGAATGTTGAATGTTGCTAGCTGATTTGGTGCATATTTTTGTTTATCGAAATTATCGATATTTTTAATTTTTTTTTCAATTCTTGGGTTTCTCGGCGTTTGTTTTCGATTCTTTTACCGAGAATGGTCCCATTGAACCGAAGTCCTAGTTAGTGACCGTTCCTTATGATGGATGGATGATGACCGTCTTAAGGGAAATGTAGTCGTTAGGAGTAGATTTTTCATTTATTTTTCAGTTGTTTTTCTTTTGTGGGTTGCATCCCAAAACTGGTAGTTACTTTATGGTTGCGGAATTCTGGTTGCGTGTTGTACATGATATTTAAAATGCAAATGTGATTCGTATGAAAGCATGCAACTTTGTAAATATGTTGAGATACCTAGACATAGAGTCGATTCAGTGTGATTGAGGCTTAATGTTTGAATTCCTGTAATTAGCTGATTGGAGAGTCTGTGAATACATCTTGAATTGAGCATGTGCAAAAAGTGTGAAGTGAGGTGTTGTTATTCCATGCTATTGTGAAGTGTCTAGAACTTGCCTGGTGTGTGTACAAAACGAAATGAAAGAGGTGTATTGTAGGAAAGGATGTAGGCATTTCTTTGTTTTAACTGAGAGTTTCTATTTTTCCTTGTCGTACACACCGTGATTGTATACCCTAGTCAGCCCGTTGAGCCTTTAGCCGATTATTTTTTTTTCTTTTGTCATAAAGTGTAAACCGAACTTAATTCCTTCTTTTCATTAGCCGTAAAGTCTATACAAAACTCTTAAGCGCTTAAGAAAACAAAATCATTTTCCCGAAGTGTCAAAGAGTGAGAATGGTGAAAAGAAAAAGAAAAGCAGAGTGAGAGAAGAAAAGAAAAGGTTGAAGGTGAACTTGCTATAAATAAACGATAATGAAGGTGCATGAATAATCTTTGTTGTTGTGTCAAGTGTGCTTAATATGATGGGCCATACTAAAGAAAATCATCAAGAATGGGATGATGAAAAAAAAGAAACAATGTCCATGAGTTGAGGGGATGTGTTGAAAAGGCGCTTAAGGATGCTAGTGGCTATTATTGGCTAATCCAATATTTACTAGTTCCGTAACTTCCATTACAACCCATTAGATACTTATTTTAGACTTAGCATAAAAATTAGAATCCAAAAATATAAAACTCTTGGTTACACTGTTGTCTACATTGTTAAACTGAAAGTATAGTAACACTTGATTAATTGTTACCTTATCCCAGTCCCTGTGGGATCGATACTTGGCTTACTTGAGCCACTTTACTACTTGTTCGACCACGTGCACTTGCGTGTAGTTATATACCCATATAACAAACGACCGAATAGTGCGCATAGGTGAATGCCCCTACTTTACAGGAGCAGAGCGAGACATCGGCTATAGATGCCGGTCATTCAGAGTTAGTTCCCAGCACCTCAGCTGCACCACAACTTAGCCTACAGACACAGACACTAGTAGGGCATATATTGGTGCCTCATGAATTCCTCCAGAAACTGGCCAAATGGTTGACCATGGCGAAGCAAAAGATTCAGGCTGTGATGGAAAACGTAAATCCATGAGTCATGCGGAGATAGATGCAGCAGCTCAGGCTCTACATGCTCGCTTGGATGGATTTGAGAGACGCTTTAATGTACGGATGGTAGAGAAGATAGACACTAGTAGTCCCCGTGAGGAGTTGGGGGATTTTCATAGTCAAGTAGTTGAGTTGTCATCATGACAATCGACAGTTATAGCAGCCCCCCACTCTTCCAGACCTAGATGCAGAGCTTGATGAGGAGATTGACTTGACGGCTTATTGGGAGCTGAAGGTAGTTGCTGGAGATAAGGGAAAGAAAAGAGCTGTTGAGGATACTAGAGAGGAGAGTCTGAGAAAGAAGAAGAAAAAGGAGAGGAAAGAACACAAGAAGGCTAGAGCGAAGAGCCTTTATACTCATGACGCACATATGTCAGAGCTGCAGGAGCGATCTAGAGGAGAAGGCAGCTCCACCATGACTCAGCCCTGTCTTGCCAGTGGCCGTGACCCTTCAGGTGAGCCACATTCAGCCCAGATGGATACTGAGGACATTGAAACAGCCAAAACTATTGAGGGGGTAACCACTCCCCCTGTGGATACTTCATGGAGTGCGTCGACCACCGCTAGCACCATGATCACAGCAGAGGTATCTCCTCCGTAGGACGATAGGAGCGCCTAGAGCGCCACAAGTATATTCCCTTCCCTATCTTCTTGTAATTCATGCTTCGTTTACGAAGTTTAATTTTCAAAAAGGGGAGGGGGTGTACTTGTGATTTTTGAGACTTTTGATTCGTCCGAGGGTTTTTCTTGTCGCGTTTCTTTTTCCTCGGACATGCTATCTATAAGAACCGACATGTTTAAGATTTTTTATTTTTTTTTATTTTGTGATTTTTGTATAATTAGGAAATAACTTAGGAGTACTCAGCCAATGAAAATGTACAAATTTTAATTTTTTAAAAACATTGACCCTGTTTAAAATTTTTTGATGCATTAGCTCTATATTTGTGACTGCATGCATGATTTCTATGGATCTTTTGATGTCATTTAGTTTATTAGCATGAGGAGTCTTGTTAAGCTATGTGTAAACTAGACAAGTGAGGTGAATATAAGTCATGTACCATGAGTGAGTGAGGTGTAGTACTTAGTTCGGTATTGTGTTGAAGATCTAGAACTTGCCTGGTTGGTCTTTGCATAGGCTAAGGATGGTTGGTTAGGATATGATGATAGGCTATTTTTATTAAACTCACTTTTAGCCTAAATAACCCTACCAAAATTATATGATTCTCTTGATCCCAATTTTGAGCCTTTTATTAGACCATTTTTCTTTAATTAACTGATTAATCATGCCCATTTATTTATAATGCACTTATTTTGGCCCTGGTACTTAATTGGATATTTTGAACCTCAACATAAGCAAAATTCCTAAGTTGAGGGTGACTAGAGTGGGGGTGCGTAAATGGTGGGAACGAGAAGAAGGGAGAGAAAAGAAAAAAAGTTAAAAATGAGGTGTGGTGTGAAAAAATGAGAAAAAAAAGAGATGAAGAAAGTTTTTTGAAAAAAGCTTCAAAAAGAAACTTCAAAAGAAAAAATATTGGAAAAAGTTTAAAATCCACCACAATCATACAAATGTATATAAAAGAGGTAAAAAGGGAAGAAAATGAATGAAAAGCATAAAGGGTGAAGTAGATGAAGTGTGAAGCCAATGTATGTAGTGCCAAGGAAGGGATAGTCACTTATAAAATCTCTCATATTTATCATGTCCAGCCCTAAAGCCTACATTACAAGCCACAACAAGTCCTATAGTGATCCTAACCTGACCATCTGATAAACCGAAGCAGAGAAAATAAGGGCAAGCCTATGGTATCTGATACATAATACTTGTAACTTCTTTGTGAGAGTGAGCGTCTTACTTGTTTGGTCCCATGCAATGTTTGACACTGTATATATGAGCTGGGACTTCATTTGTTGTGAGGGTACATGGATTATGTTTACCTTTACCACTGGTCTGTGTGAAAAACATTGGTGATGACTTGATTTCTTGTTGATAGCTAGATGACATGTATTGATACCTGTTTATCGTGTTTTATGGCTGCTTGTAATACATTAGCTGATGTTGGTTCATAGGAAAAGGTTAGAAAGTGTTGAATGCAAAGTGCAAGTTTTGTTTAGTATTGGTTGCAGTATCCTAGGTTTATTTTCTAGTTGAGCGTCGTACTTAGTTTTTCTTTTTCTTTGCCTGAGAACATGCAAAAGTCTTAAATTGAGGGTATTGATGTGCTGTAAGTTTATAGCACTTTCGAAACTCAAAACTAAGAAAATAGCATGGACTTAGGTATATTTATATGGATATAAGACACTTTTCCTTTGGTTACAGGATAAATTGATGTTAGAGCAAAAATGTGCAAAAGATAGCCTAAAAGTGTACAAAATAGGCTCAACTCACAATTCACAGTACGAGCCGTATTGCTGGTCGTGAGAAGTTTCCGAAGGCTAAGGATGAACAAGTGCATCATATGACTCTCAGTACGAGTCGTACAAAGCTTGTACGGGTCGTGGTGAAGAAGTCGTGGAAATATTTACAAGATTGGCACAAAAGGCTGACTCTTGCTATGGATAGAAAGTACGAGTCATGGAATGAAGGTACGAGTCATACCATAGCACTCGTGAAGAACTTCAGAAAAACTTAAAAGTCTCAGAGTCAAGCCACGGAAGCACTGTACGAATCGTAGGAAGAATGTACGAGTCGTACCAAGATCCAACACTTATCCAAATTTCAGCCAGCCAACTGACATACGAGAAGTAGGTATGACCCATACCTACCTTCTACGGATCGTAGGATGGGTCGTGACGCAGGCGGCTTCAGTTATGGAAATTCACCCTGTTAACCTAGGAAAAGGATTTTTATGTCTGTATAAATACTTTTTATGTTTTATTTTCATAGGAGAGGCGACTAGGAGTGATTAGAATAGATTAGAATTCAAGTTAGAGAGAATTAGACTTGAGAATTGAGTTGTTCAACTTGTGATCAACCTTTTCTTGATCTTCATATTGTTCTTGAGAATTTTTCTGATTAATTCAAGGAAGTTTTTCTCTCATCCATAATTGTAAGTATTGATTTATGTCTTTAATTATGAAAACAAATCACAATCTTGCAACTATGAGAGGCTAAAACCTCCATAGCTAGGGTTGTGGGAACCATGGTGGATTAACAAGCTAGGGTTACATAAAGTGATTCAAAATCAATGCAAAACACTTGTATTGTATTCTCTTCATGCTTAAATATTTCTTAATGGTGTATAACATTAGGACTTGCCTGAATTATTTAATTGCTTGATCCTAGAGAGGTAGAGATTAGGAAAAGAGAATTACAACAAAGTCTTGATCTTGGTGATCATTGTATTAACTTGAGTTGTGGTCACAGGATAGTTAAATTTGGGACATATTGATAACGGTAAATTGTTATCACTCATGAGACCTGACCCGGTGATTGAGTATAGTCATTCAACAGGGATGAACCAGTCATTTGAATGAACCTTAGTTATTAGTTCTACAAGTAAGCATTGGTGATGATCACATATGTATACCCAAAGCAGTTATGAACCCAAGGGGAACACAAAACCCTAGTTATCTTTCATTTTTGATTTCAACCAAAGTTTTAATTGTTTTTTTAATTATTTTTTTCTTTAGAACCCCCAAATTTGGAGTAACTACCTAACAAGTTCACTTACCGGTTTTAGTATAACTCTTCCCTATTCCCTGTGGGTTCGACGCCAACCTCTAGTTGGGTTCTTTATTGACAACGTCTGCTTCATACTTTGGTAGGAGGTATGGTTTGTGTGTTATCACTACCTTACCGACGCCATAGAGGGCTATGTAGTTGTTGAGCATACTTTGTTAAATTGGGCAGCATAGGGTGCACTTGGCAATATAACCTTCTTTTTTGATTCTTATATATATAGTAAAGCTCGCCTACAGGCCGTTGGCATATCTTGACGCCTACAGGGCTAGAATCTTGGTAATACAGTCTTACCTCCGAGTTAGTGGCACCGGGATTGCCTAATGGATTGGGTGTACGTTGCTAGATGAACTACCTATTGCTAGTGACCGTATTGCTTTATACGACTTATAGCTTGTCGTATAGGTCGCTCAGGAAACCATTTGAGTTGTTAGTAATCTGAAAGACTATATAAAATCCCAAGTAGGGATCTTATCAGCTGTCAAACGGGGGGATGACGCCTCTGGCTACTCAACCGGATGCCCACGTACATGTTGCATAGAAGGGCCAAACTTAAATATACCTATCCATAGGGCTACAAGTTGCTTACATGAGCCATATGCTATCTGGACTGAACAGACTGATGCCTATGGAGCTAGAATATTGGCATTGTAGTTCTACCTTTGGGTTAATAGTCGTTGTGACTGCCTGTAAATCTATTGTGGTGGATTACTTAGAATTATATCTTATTATTACTAGCCCTGTAGTCATTTTAGGCCAAGGAACCATATAGTTGGTCGCCTACGACTTTACAGTTTGCTTATAAGCCATTTTTGTACCACTATGACATTTAGATTATCATTCAGGAGTCACTCTGAACCCCGCCCCTTTTCTTTCTAGACTAGATGATTCTTTAATTGTCTTCATGACTATCTGACTAACTGTGGACACATAGGATATGGTGGTTGGATGTTGTGCAGGTTGCTTCAGGGGCAAGTAACAGTTGTGTTTAGGCTTAAGGGGCTATGCTACGCTCATGGAGAGAAATGCAGAAATATGAGTTAGGCCTGTCAAATGCTATAAAGGCTCCTCAAGGAGCGAAATATAATAATGAAGTGCCTATGGGGCTATGTTATGCTCGCAGAGCACTATGAAGTCTAGAGCGACTATATAGAGGCCTGCCGAGCCACTTGAAGTTCGGTGCCCTTACCGACTTCCTTTTATGCCTGAGTTGGCATTACTGACCTTCAGAAAAGCCTTGTGTACTCGGGGTGCAGTTACAGGAGCCCAAAAGGCTCAAATACAGTTACAGGAGCCCAAAGGGCTGAAGATACAGTTATAAGAGCTTCATGTGCTCATCTATAGTTACCTGAGGGGCTATTTACGGAGATACATTGATTGCTAAGGAGCTACTTACAAGAACACATTGATGGCCTATAAAGGGCTAGTTATAGTTGATCTATAGAACAACACACAGATATATGTTGATTGTCTGTGTAGGGAAAGTTCAGATAAGCTACAGAATGTCTTCGGGGCTACAGTGGAATTATTTACGGGTATAAGATTAGACTTTACTTGCCATGACTTTTAGGGGCCAGGTAAATTATTGTTTGATTGTTTGTACCTGCCATACTTAAGGGGGCCAAGTTAGATTCTTGTGTGACTAATGCTTATTAGTATACAATTATATAGATGAGATTGTTCAGGTTATCCTATGACTCTTATAGCTGTTTATGTTCAATTCTTATTATTAGTTTTAGTTCTATCTTATTATTGCCTTACATACTCAGTACATATTGTACTGACACCCACGCATGGGGCGCTGCATATTTTCCTGAAGGTTCAGTCAGTCAGGTTCTGAGACCTCCCTAGTAGCCGTTCAGACTCAGCAGAGTGGTCAGCTCTTTTCTTCCAGAGTTGCCATACTTTCGAGGTTTGTCTAGTGTTTGCTATCCAGGTTTTGGGTAGGTCGGGACCCTGTACCGGCTAGTGTCTTATTCTATAGAGGCTTGCAGACTACATGTTATTAGACATACGTCTTTAGCCGTGTGGGGCCTAATTGTGTTCTCAATTGGCAGCCTTGTTGGCTTGTATATATGTATATATGTGCCTGTCTCCCTTTTGAGATGATTTAGACAGCATGGTGATCTTGTCAACATCATTATTATTGCAACTGTTGTGTCAGTTGTTTTTCCACAGGTGTATGTTGCATCCTTGTCGGCCTAAGGCTATGTTTTGAGCCGAGATATAGCTGATTTTTTTCTTGAATAGGTGTTTCTAGTATGAACCAAAAGAGCTTTGTGTGCTGGGGGTGCAGTTACAGGAGCCCAAAAGGCTCAGATATAGTTAAAGGAGCCCAGAGGGCTCAAGATATAGATATAGGAGCTTCAACTGCTCACCTACAGTTGACTGAGGTGTTATTTACGGAGATACATTAATTTCCTAAGGGGATACTTATAGGTACACGTTGATGGCCTATAAAAGGCTAGTTACAGTTGAGCTACAGAACAACACATAGATGTATGTCGATTGTTTGTCTAAGGCTAGTTCAGATAAGCTACAGAATGCCTTCGGGGCTATAGTGGAATTGATTAGGGGTATAAGATTGGATTGTACTTTCCACGGCTTATGGGGGCCAGGTAAGTTATTATTTGATTGTTTATACCTGCCAGGCTTATGGGGGCGGGTAAGTTTATTTGATTGTTTATACGTGCTAGAATTATGGGGGCAAGTTTATGTTCTTGTCTCACTAATGCTTGTTGATGTCTCCCAAATTACACCTCGCAATTGAGATATAAGCGGTCAATTGTCAAATATAGAGCCCAACAAAGGTTGAGGTCGATCCCACGGGGAATATGGTAAGAACTTAAGTTAATGCGAATAACTATTACTATTGAGTTACTTATTTCCAAAGGGGGGAAAATATAGAATAATAAACAAAAGTAAAATTACTAAATGTTGAAATCAAATTTGGTTTGTATTCAATTAACGATTTGACTAGGATTGTTTTCCCCAAGATTTCATAACCACAAAGGCTCATACACTAGTGATCTATTCCGATCACTAGTGTTTAACATGCAATATTGATAAGTTAGGTTCACCTAAATGGTTGGTCCCCTGTCTAGATGATTTTCACCACACAACTTGATCCGTCGATAGGTGTACTTTAGTTGACCCTTACCCTTAATATAGGATTAGCTATCCCCGGACAAGTTCAAGCTATTAGATGAGGGTTGATAGCCTCAAATCTCCATTATTAATCCCTTTTCCCATTCTTTACCTCCTTGGTTTGGTAAGTAAGAATAAGGCAAGTCCTAACGTTTGCAACCTTCAAAAAATCAATCAAAATGAAGGGAAAAACAATACATGCATAAAACCCCATTCAAGAATCACTAAGTGTTTTTACCTATATGTGTTATTCATCTTGGTTTCCACAAACCTATGTTATGGGTTTAGCTACTCATACTTGTATTATCGCAATCACAAAATATTGAAAAATCATAATTGCAACTTACAAATTATTGTAGAATAAAAATCACGTAGATTGAATAACAACTCCACAATAGATGAATAAAACTTCAATGTTGCTTTTCTTTCTTGAATCAAGAACAATTGATCAATACCAAAATTATAGTTGAAAACTAATAAAGTTGGCTCTCTCAATTACTCTAGAGTTCTCTCAAAAATCGTTCTTCAAAAATAACCCTAAACTACATATTTATAGTTCCAAGAAATCCTTTTCCTAATTAAAACTGAAAACCAGGTTGGCAGTGGCAACGGGCTTGGTGACGATTCGCTTGGCCCTCTGGAGAGTCGTTCCTTGCTTAAAACAGTCGTCCTCAGCAATGTACCCAATCATGGCAATGGGTCACCTAACGACTCGTTATGCCTGAGCACGAGTCGTTAGGTCTCTCGTGGTCTAGTTCCTCAGAAAGTCCAGTGCACTTCATGGATGGTTGCAGTAGCTTGCCAACTAGTCGTTCCATTTCATGACGACTCGTTATGTCTGTCGTCAACTTCACTAGCCACTTTGTTGAAATTTTCTCTTCAAATCCTAATGATTGACCTCGCAACTCATTACTAGGTGTAACGAGTCATTCCTCCAACTTGTCAAGTACACTGCCTTGCTTCTTCAAAAATAAATCTTTCTCCCTACGCCTTCAACAACGGGTCGTGCCTCCTGCTAGTGCCTGGCAGTCACCTTTTCAGTTATTTTCAGCATTAATTCGACCAATTCATTCCCGAACCTGTTTTCCTGCAACATTAAGCACAAAACACATCATATCTATATAAACATACCTGGAATGTGCACAATTTCTTGGTTTTAAGCGTTGAAAGTGCTGTGAAATCACGGCATATCAACACCCTCAACTTAGAACTTTTACATGTCCTTAGGCAAAAAAGAAAAAATAAAACAAAACAAACTAAACTACTTCGACGCTTCAATCGGAAGAACTCTAGGAAACTTATAGCAGTCACACTTACACATCAAAATCAAATTTTCCAACCTCTCTCTCATCGTATCAACTCAAAACAATATGCATATGTAAAATTTCCAACCATAACACAGAGGAATCGAAACATGGCAAAATACTGTCACCTGCACCACGCACATAAATCTATAACACTGACCTAGACAATTTGCAGACGATTTTGTTGACCAAGTGCTCTCACCTCAAAGAAGTCCCATACTCACACATATGTATATGATTATGTCAATAAATTCCTCTTGATACTAGGTAAGATTTACTCACTCTCACAAAGAAATTCGAACTATGTGCATACAATACCATAGGCTTGCCTTTACTTTCAATACCTAGATTTACAAACAAGTAGCTAGGATCACTATAGGACTTTCTAGGCTTGTAACGTAGGCTCAGGCTTGGGTATGGTACATATGGAATTAGTAGCTCAACCCTCCTTGGTACTACGGCTCTTGACTCCACTTTTCACCTTTATTTCTATTTTCTCCCTTTTTTCCTTTTTTTGCTTTTCCTTTTCTTTTCTTTAGCCACTGCAGATGCGATTTCTTTTTATTCAACACTTATTGATGTCATACATTATTTTTATTTTCTTTTCTTGCTTTTTGATAACAATTTCTATTTTTCTTTTTCATCATGCATAACGTACCCGCTCTTTTCCTTTTTTATTACCCAACTTTCTTTCCACCCGACTCTTCTTAATCACCCCTATAATAGCCACTCTCAACTTAGGCAATTTTCTTGAGTTGAGGTTCACAATGTCCAAAGAGGGACCAGGGCCAAAACAGGTTCATTCATAATAAAATCAGGCAGGTGAATTGGTGTAAAAAAAAATAAAGGTCAATGTAAGCTCAAACATTTGGATCAAGGGATTTTATTCACTTTTGGTAGGTCTTTAAGGCTAAAGTGGACTCATAACTCAAAAACGGCCTATGATCCTTTCCTAGTTTCCTATCCTCCATTTCGGTACGACTGATCAGGAAAGTTCTAGATTGACACACACAATCGAATTCAATTATTAAACCTCACTTCACACATAACGCAGGTCAACATCATCACTTCTACCAATCACTAGTTCAGGTACATCCATACAATGGTAAACATGTTCACAATTCCAATGCCATGCAAAGATTCACAAAGTTCATACTTGTCAACTTTCACATATACAAACTTTTCAGAGGGGTATCAAATTATCAACAACAGTTATTTCAACAATTTCAGCTCTTGACTGCTTTCAGTTTTCCTGCTTCCTTCTAACTGACACAAAAAACATAAAACAAAATCCTAAATATGCCGGTTCTACTAGATATGGAACACCCAAAAGAAAAGATATCAGGCAAGAAAAACCCTCGAGTTATGTTCAGCAAAACAGAATGCATAGGTATCCCTCCCCACCCCTATCAAGAAAGCATGTGTCGTCCTCGACGCATATACCAAACAAAAGCTAAGGAAATAGGGAACATATCTGTGCGACCTAGGTGTCAGCTACCTGGTCGGTGAAGGGTGTAGATACATCTCCAATGTCATCTCCAATATTTCCGGCTTGAACTGGTGCATTCTCAAACCCAATAGAGCTCGTGCCTTCTCGACGAACTCTCGCTGCCTCAGTCTCGGCTCTCTGTCAAGCATCCTCTCTTGATTCGTGCAGCGCTCTCTCCATCTCACTCCACTCCCAGTTTTGCTGATGGAGCAGAGAAACATCATCATCAATATTTGCCTCCACACGAGGCCTCTTCCCTTATCTTGTGCCACCGGCTCCTCCGTGATAAAGTTGAAAATTGGTGGCAATTCTTCTTCAAAGTCATCCTCTATCACGGGAAGTACCAGTGGAGGTACTGCAGCTATCTGTCATGCGGCCAAGTCCCGCACCTTGGATCGTAGTGCTCCTATCTCTGAGTACCATCGGGATAACTCTGGCGCCTGTAACTGTGCAAGGCACTCATCCATCCTTCTCTCAAAAGCATCTAGTCACCCACTGAACTGGACAGTATCTCCAACTCCTTTGACACCCACGACTTAACCTGCTCCATCAAGACTTTAACCTGTCGAGCTGTGTGTGCCAGCTGCTTCTCGGCCTTATCTAGACGCCTAGTCATATCAACCAAAAACTCCTGTGGAACCATGACTATACCGGCTGTGGTGGCTCGTGGAGGTGCAACTGGTGGTCTCGGGGATGCTGCAGTAGATAAAGACTCAGGAACATCGGTAGGGGTGGAGGTATCCATTGCATCTGTAGCCTCAGCTTGGCTACCTGTCTCTCTACCCTCCATAGGCTCAGCTGCCAACTCAGCGAACTGTGTTGCATCAGTCTGCATCCCGCTGCCAAATGCCTCTGTTAATATTGTTGCTCCTGCGGATGCAGCTGCCTGAGTCCTCGCCCTCGATACCGGGTTTGTATCATCTCGAATCAACTCGATATCGATAATCTTTTCAACCACTACTCTCTGGTCCACTGACGGCAATACAGGTACCTTTGACTCCTGACAGAGTTTATTAATCAAACATGGAAACGAAATGGTAGTGTCGTCATTTATTGCCCGCTCTTGAATCTCCTCTGTAATATATCGTGGGAAGTTGATGGCATACCCCTCCGTTATGCTAGCTACCAAATCTGCTCTGTCAGATGAAAGGATGTTGTCATTGCTGGTTTGTACCAGCCTGTGCCGCACTAGTGACCACCAAAACTTTGCCTGAAAATTCAATGTGGCCTTTTTTATCTGCGACTCTGTACCATGCAGCCATTCTACGAGTGGACCTCTCGGACCAATAATCCGAGACAACCAAGTGTACTGCTGGATGCGCTCTTAGCTATTCAACTTATTTTTTTAACCTTCTTCGGCTCAGATATCCTGTGATCAAATTCTGCTGTACCACATTCTGGAGATTGTCCGCTCAAAAATGTCAACATCAGTCTCTCTCACCAACACCTGAGTCAATGCGGGCCTCTTTTACCAATCCTGGCCCCCTAATGCCAACCGTTGCAATGTGGCTGCATATGCTGCATAGAACTCTCGAACCAAAACATGGGCTGCAGCTGCCTGAATGCTCGGTCAACCACCCGAACTTGTATTTATCAAACACTGCCTGTAGCTCTGGCAGATCGTTAAGCCCTGTAGTTACCAGCCTTGGCTCCTGATATATGCTCCTCTTTGAATTGTCTTTTTCATTAGGAGCAATATCTCGATTGTATATAACCTGCATGCGATGGACACACCATCTCCGTACATTTCTCGATTGCTCATTTAATGTGTCCGAGGTCTCCATCAGCTCATTATTAGAGTCCATCGCTGCGCATGTGATTCATCAACTCTCTCAGTGTTTTTCCCAACTGTGGGAGCCACTGGAACAAGTGCAGCAACAACCCTAGCATTCTCATCAGTGTGGCTAGGCGGATCCCTTGCCAGTGGAGTGGGAGTATCGACCATGGCTGTCGGATTTGAACTTTGTTGAGCCCTAGCCCTGTTAGATCTCCTCACTAACTGCTCCTCTGATATGTCGTATTCTTCCTCAGATCCACTTGACTCTTAAGAGGAGGATGGATCATCATGCAGTCTATGATATGAGGGTTGACTGCGCTTAGGTGCTTGTTTCTTTGTTGGACCCTTCTTTGGTGTACCTTTGGGAGCCATTGTACCTGTGGAAACAATGTTAGTGTGCAAGATGAGATGAAACAAAAATCATTTTTCAGCTAGTGCCTAGTTGTTCTAACGGGTGACTAAACGAGTCGTTGCCACTGGCAACGACTCATGAGGTCACTCGTCACCGCAAACTGGAAGTTCTTCATGTTGGTCCAGTGTACTTGACGACTGGTCCCAACGAGTCGTTGCCAAAGCCAACAAGTCGTTAGGTCGGTCGTTAGGTACATTGCCTCATCAGCTTAATTTTCCACTCAGGACGAGCTACATAACGAGTTGTTTGGTGATCCAACGGCTCGTGCTCAAGAGTTCCAGTTCATCTCCATCTTCTTCCCAGTTTTCAATTCCACAAACACAAACTCATCACATTATTAACATCAACCCAAGTGTTTCTACTATCAAACTTCATTTGTTTAAATCTTCCTAGGGTTTAATGACATCAAGAACACCAAAGTAAATTCGATCTTATTCACATCATGGGTCTTCGAAATTTGCAATGATATTCAGGATTTAAATGGGGAAGGAGTACGCACAATATTCTTGATTAGAGATGGAGTGTACAAATTGATCTTGGGCAAATTTATATGCCCAAGTGATACTCAAAAGTACCATTTTTAGCCTTGTTTATCTACCAATGTGTATACATTCTCATGCAATTGGTAATAAAGTGTGAATTTATACTAATCAACATGATTAGCATTGTTTTGCAGGTAAAATGTAATTTCGGGAAGCTAAAATGCATGTTGGATGATATCGGGGTTGGACTTGGATGCGAGCAAGGGATAAAGCATTGGACAACATGAATTAAAGGGGCTCTGCGATGGAGCCGTGACACGCTGCCATCGCGGAGGCCTTCTGCCTGGATAGGGGAATTTCGCCCAAATTCCTGAGGAGGTCCGCGTTTGGTCCGTGGCACGGTGGCTGGGCTCCGCGTTGCACGCCGTTCCACGTTGAGCTTTAATTCCCGGACCCCCAGTTCCAGTGAGGGTCCGCGTTCGTAGCGTGTCACGGAGGCAGTGCTCCGCGATGCACTCCGTGACACGTTGCTCATTATTCGTGGAAACATTTCCAGCAATATAAATAGAACACTTAGGTTCATTTTTCAATATTCTGACTTGGTGGAGCAAGGACATGGGTTACAGGCAGTTGAGGGACAAAAATATCAGGGTTTTTTCTCTCTTTCTTTCTTCTTTAATTCAATTGCTTGTATGATTAACACTCATTTTAAGATGTTTAATCCACAAATAAGTGGCTAATTCCTCTCCTTGCTGAGGTTATGAACAATTGTGATGAAATTTGATCATTGATTCTTTGGTTTTTCATCTTTTCTTCCATGTTGTTCTATTAATTCTTGTTCTTACTGCATTAATGAGTGGCCTACATTAATGTACATCTGAAAAGTCCGGTTTCACTCGAGGGAGCAAGAAATTGGAAAGTTGTGAGTTAATAGGATATGTTCTTTACTTGGTTTGGGAAAATTGAGTCTTGATTTGCTCTTGGGATAGAAATATACCTGAAAGTCGTATTAGTCAATTTAGGAACCTGAATTGTATGGCTAGGACATGAATTGCATTTGATCACAGAAATGTAGACAGATGGTTCATGATTCTTAAGTGAGGTTAAATACGAGAGTTTTAATCTCTTGGCAAATGTTCTTGGCTAGCAGCTGAAGGAAAAGATTAACCAAATTATGATGATAATCAATTTCATTACATGTTCGTTTAACCTCAGCATGCTCTCATTCATAGTTCAGATTCAAAGTAGATAATTGTTTTTAGTTTTAGTATAAAAATTATAAAACAAACTATCAAACTTTTGGTTACATTGTTGTCTACATTTTTAGAAGTAAAATATAGTACACTTGAGCAAATTGCACTTCATCCAAGTCTCTGTGGGATCGATACTTGGCTTACTAAAGCCACTTACTACTTGTTTGACCACGTGCACTTGCGTGTAGTTTTATACCCCACGAAACAAGACCGAACAAGTTTTTGGCGCCGTTGCCGGGGACTTGGCAATTGGTGAATTTGTTTTAAGTGTTAATTTACTGTATTTTTATTTTCTTAGTGTTGACAACTTGGTCTTATCCTGTATTTTGCAGACTTAATTGCTGTTGAACACTGGCAAGAGACAAGGAGCTAGTGGAATCGTATATAGAGCCAGAAAGGATATTTCATAGTAAACGAAGAGAAGCTCTACAAAGAAAGCTGCAGTTGCTCAGAAAGACGATCATGGAGCAACAACAGAATCCACCGGTAGTACGAGCAGTGTTAGTGCCCGAAGAAGCAGCAGCTCGGCCGGTTCGCGAGGTGGCAATCCCACATGCCAATAATGTTACATCGAGTATCTGCAAACCTGAGCCAGGAGGGAGATTTGAACTTAAACAGAATATGGTGCAGTTGCTGCACACTAGCGGGCAGTTTACCGGTCTCCCTCATGAAGATCCACAACAGCATCTCCAAAATTTTTGGAGATAAGTGACACTTACATCCCTGCTAGAGTGTCATCAGACTATGTCCGGCTTACATTGTTCCCATTCTCATTATTGGGAGAAGCCAAGAGGTGGTTGAAAGCTGAGCCACCGAATTCTATTTCTACGTGGGATGATCTTGCACGGAAGTTCTTGATACGGTTTTTTCCCTCTGGTAAAACAGCAAGACTTAGAAGTCAGATTCTAAGTTTCAAACAGAGAGAGGGAGAAAATTTAAATCAGGCCTGGGAGAGATTCAAGTCCATGTTGCGGGATTGTCCTCATCATCATCAGTCCAATGATGTGCTGGTGCACACATTTATAGAGGGTTTGGAACCCCACACCAAAATATTGCTAGACTCAGCAGCTGGAGGGCAAGCGCTGGAGAAAATTTATGAGGAGCTGTATACCTTGTTGAACCATATTTCGCAGGGCAATCCAGAATGGAATGCTGATTCATCAAGAGGTGGGACAAGGAAAGCAGCAGGAGTGCTAGAAGTGGATGGGTTTACAGCTATTGCTGCACAGATAGCTACATTGCAAAATCAACTTAACACCCACTTCAGCAACATGACATTGAACTAGCCTCAAGCCCCAGTGAATGCAGTACAGCAGATGTGGTGCGAAGTGTGTGGCAGCTGAGCACTCAGCTGAGTGTTGTGGAGCCAATCCTGACTCGGTATACTTTGTGGGTAATGCGCAAAGGAACCACCAACAGTATGGTAGTAGCTACAATTCCAATTGGAGGAATCATCCTAATTTCTCATGGGGTAGCAACAACCATCAGGGCCAAAGTTTGGGTCAGGGTGTGCAAAGGAACCAAGGAGGGCAGCAGAATTATCAAGCACAATTCAGAAACAACAATGCACCTCCTCTACCACCATCACCCAGCATTGAGGAGATGTTCAAGACCATGATAGCTAACCAAGCTCAATTGCAGGCTGACTATGTGAAATTGGCAGCCGAAGTGAAAAACAACCTGTTAGCTACCAAGGCACTTGAATATCAATTTGGGCAATTTGCTAGTGCCCAAAACACAAGGCCTAGAGGAGGACTACCGAGCGACACGGATCCCAATCCCAAGCAGGTAAATGCAGTGACCACAAGGAGTGGTTTGCAGCTGAAAGAGGTGGAACCAGAAAGACCACCTCAACAGTCGGGAGCAGCAGAAGTTGAGAGGGAGAAAAGTACTGAAAGGGGAAAGACTAAGGAAGCTGAATCAGAAAGACCTCTACCCCCGTTCCCTCAACGACAAAAGAAACACAAGGAGGAGGCGTGTTTCAAGAAATTCATGGAGGTGCTAAAACAGGTACATATTAACTTACCTCTTGTTGATGTCTTGCAGGGAGTGCCGAAATATGCTAAGTATATAAAGGACATCATGGCAAACAAAAGTCGGTTGACTGAGTATGCTACGGTGGCTCTAACGGAGGAGTGCACTTCCCGAATTCAAAATAGACTGCCCACAAAGCTAAAAGACCCTGGGAGTTTTACTATCCAGATTACTATTGGGCAGAGCATCCGAGCTCGTGGATTGTGTGATTTGGGAGCGAGCATAAATTTGATGCCGTCTTCGGTATTCAGAAAGTTGGGTCTAGGGAGTCCTAGACCCACAACGGTAATCTTGCAGTTGGTGGATCGATCCTTAGCCAGACCTGATGGCATTGTAGAGGACGTTCTGGTGCAAGTTGGCTCCCTAATTTTCCTGGTAGATTTTGTCGTGCTGGATTTTTAACCAGACGCGGAAGTCCCATTTATTTTGGGACGTCCTTTCTTGGCAACCGGGAAAACACTAATTGACGTAGCTGCGGGGCAGCTAACAATGCGAGCACATGACAAGGTGGAGGTGTTCGATGTGTACAAGGCACCCAAGCTCCCGATGGTGCATGAAGAACTCTCAGTGATCAATGTGATTGATCAAGGCGATGATAAGCAGATTAAGGATTCATGGGAGTTGTTGGGAAAACCACCGGATCGGTGTAAGCACTTCTGGGGGGAGGACGGTGATCCAGAGAAATCGTCCATCACCCTAGCGGACAATTGAGCTTAACGACGTCGAGCCGCGACGGTAAACCAGGCGCTGCATGGGAGGCAACCCGTGAAAAGTTTTTTCTTTCTTGTTGTAAAGTGTAAATAGACTTGTCTTTTCTTTTTCTTTTCCTTGACTTACTACAAAAATTTTTCATTTTAGTTTTTGTTTTATTTGTATTTAGAGTGAAACCTATAATTCTGACCAATTTTGTATAGTGAGATGAATTTCAGGTCAAACAGAGAAAAATATGCACGGAATCGCGAAGGACAAATCGAGGTATGAAAAATTGATAAAAAGTGGCAACTAGTGAGCTGAGGCGACAGCTCCGTGTCATGGAGGTGGACCTCCGCGTTACCTCCGTGACACGTTGAGGTAGAATCTAGAAATTTTAAAAATTTCTAGAACAGTCTCGCGATGGCTCCGTGTCACGGAGGTAGTGCAACGCGATGCACTCCGTGACACGTTGCCTTATATATCGCGACGGGTCACACCGGGTCGTCGGGTGACCCGCGTGATTTCTTTACTTTTTAACCCCGAAAACCCTCCCTTTTCCCTCATTTTTTAATCTCTTCGCGACCAAACCCCCCAAAACCCATCCCCTATCAATGTGACACGGAGTAAGGCAAGAAATTCACCAAGTTTTCTTCGATTCTTCAAAGACAAGGTATGTTTTCCGATTCCTCTCAAATTCTTGTCGATTTTCTTCGATATTGAGCATGGGAGGTGAGCTAAATTGCCCTACGTAGTAACTAATCATGAATTCGAATGAATTGTTGTTGATGAATGTTCGGAATGTCGTTATGATTGCTTGAACTTGTCGATTGCATAAATGAATCAAATTTGATTGATAATATCCATTCTAGGGCTTGTATGTTGAATTTGAAGTTGAAAATGTATTGAAATTGTGAATTTTACGCCGGGATGTAAATGTTGAATAAGATGAGTCGATGTACAAATTGTTAGGATGTTAATAGAACGACGGATTCTCGGGTTAAGGGAATGTTGAAATTTGTAAGAATTTGGTTAGTTGTATAGGTTCGTGTAGATAAATTTTGTTTGTTGTTTTTGTTTTTTTTGTTTTTCATTGCTAAGTGTGATGGTTAAGATGTTAGCGATGGTAGTGATTGTGATTGGCTGTACGAAGTCTGACTAGTATGCAGAAGTTATACCGTCGAATTTTTTGAACGCACTAAGCATGATTGTAAAGATGTTTATTGTGTGTAAATAAAGATAATCTTGCCGTAGTGTTGTAACTGTAGCTAAGGACTAAGTGTGGGGTAACCTAGCGTAACCCGACCTTAGCTGAAGTTAATATCCGTGAGCTTAACATTGATCTTGTTTACTTGGGTGACAGGTAAAATGGCAAGCCGGCAAGAGAAAGGAAAAGTGCATCAACTTCAGGCGCCGGAAGGAAACGAATCAGACTGAGCACAGCAGTCCCAGCTGCACCAGCAGTTCCACGCGGCCAATGCCGCCAATACGGAACGATATGGGTGACTGATGAGGGGAAAAAGTGGTACGCAAAGCACAAAGAAAACAAATATTTCCCCGAGGAGCATATAGCACGGGAACCATTGGCACAGGAGTTCCCTAGGATGGTCCACCGGATCGAGGCAGCTGGGCTTAATTTCATATTTGAGGAGCCCAAGGAATGCAATCTGCACTTGGTTCGAGAGTTCTATGCCAATTGGAACCCGACAATCAGAAGCCACACCATCAAAATCAGAGGGCAAATAGTCACTCTGGAGCCCCACCACCTCAATGCCATCATAGGAGCGCGGGACACAGACGCCCACGTACTCCAACAACTGAACATTACCCCACCATATGCGGACATCAGACGCACATTGTGTGGGACCCGATCGACAGCTAGATGGAGTAGACACAAAGAGAGGGGCTACCACCAGACTCTTCCATATTCACAGATGAACAGGGAAGCCCGAATCTGGCTGAAGATAGTCTGCTCATGCCTAATCCCGGGGGTACATATGACAGATGTAACCCGGGATCGTGTATGCCTAGTGTACGCCCTGATGAAAGGGCTGGAGATCAATGTAGGGGCGGTAATTATCTCCGCCATGAAGAGAGCCCGGTTGCACCAGGGGCACAGGTATGGCTTTGGTGGACTAATCACCACCTTCCTCAGGGGCTTAGATGTCGAGGAGGAGGCCCTTGACTATATCCCGCAGATGGAGCGGCGGGCCTTAGATGTTACTAAAACTAAGGCTCCCGACACCACCCACGGGCCAGTGCTTACACTTGGCGAGCGACATGCTCGTGATGACCAGTATATAGCTCGGATGTATGGGATGCAGATGCTCCAGCTGAGGATAGGCGGGAGGCCGGCGATAGAGGATGAGCTATGGCAGCTCGAGCTAGATTACCCCTTCGGCGAAAATGCCAGGGCTCTATGCCGAGTGGGGCCAGCATTTGTAGAGCCCACAGATGATGATGTCCCCACAGATGAGGAGACACGTCGGGAGGACTCCGATGTGGAGTCCGATGATGACGACGGAGGCGACTCGGACATGGGAGATGAAGCAGCAGCACCCGACGAAGAAGTGGAATACTTTGACTGATCAGGGAGTTCCACCACTCGATTTTGTGCTATTTTAATTTTTGTGAACACTAGGGACAGTGTTCGAACTAAGTGTGGGGTGGGAGTAGTTAGGTGCTGGGCTGGGCTGTTTTGTATGTATGCTCTATTCTGTTGTCGTGTATTTGTTTGCCCCTGTGAGTTGTGAATCTTTAAGTTGTTGTTCTGTTTGTAAATTTATGTGAAATTGATGTGTGTTGCTGAATGTTGCCAGTTGATTCTGATTCTGTACATATTTTTGTTATCGAGATGATCGATAATTTTTTTTTTTAAAATTGTATATATTTCTTCTATCGAAATGATCGATATTTTCTACATTCTTTTACTTCTTGGGTTTCTCGGCGCTTGTTTTTGGTTCTTTTACCGAGAATAGTCCCATTGAACCGAAGTCATCGTAGTGACCATTCCCTATGATGGATGGATAACGACCGTCTTAAGGGAAATGTAGTCGTTAGGAGTAGATTTTTTCAATTATTTTTCAGTTTTTTCTTTGGTGGGTTGCATCCCAAAAACCTGTAGTTACTCTAAGGTTGCGAAATTATGGTTGCTTGTTGTACATGATATTTAAAATGCAAAGGTGATTCGTATGAAAGCATGCAACTGTGTAAATATGTCGAGATACCTAGGCCATAGAGTTCGATTCAGTGTGATTGAGGCTTAATGTTTGAATTCCTGTAATTAGCTGTTGAAGAGTCTGTGAATACATCTTGAATTGAGCATGTGCAAAAAGTATGAAGTGAGGTGTTGTTATTCCATGCTATTGTGAAGTGTCTAGAACTTGCCTGGTGTGTGTACAAAACGAAATGAAGGAGGTGTATTGTAGGAAAGGATGTAGGCATTTCTTTGTTTTAACCGAGAGTTTCTATTTTTCCTTGTCGTACACACCGTGATTGTATACCCTAGTCAGCCGTTGAGCCTTTAGCCGATTATTTTTTTTTTTTCATAAAGTGTAAACCGAACTTAATTCCTTCTTTTCATTAGCCGTAAAGTCTATACAAAACTCTTAAGCGCTTAAGAAAACAAAATCATTTTCCCGAAGTGTCAAAGAGTGAGAATGGTGAAAAGAAAAAGAAAAGCAGAGTGAGAGAAGAAAAGAAAAGGTTGAAGGTGCACTTGCTATAAATAAACGATAATGAAGGTGCATGAATAATCTTTGTTGTTGTGTCAAGTGTGCTTAATATGATGGGCCATACTAAAGAAAATCATCAAGAATGGGATGATGAAAAAAAAGAAACAATGTCCATGAGTTGAGGGGATGTGTTGAAAAGGCGCTTAAGGATGCTAGTGGCTATTATTGGCTAATCCAATATTTAATAGTTCCGTAGCTTCCATTACAACCCATTAAGTCCTACGTGATCTTACATTGCATTTTTTTTATATTAGTGGAGTAATACATTAAGGGCAAGCTTATGGGTCATGACATGATGCATGTGAATTCTTTTGGGAGAGAGAGCGAAATTGTTTTTACATGCCCCTGCTTGAATGTTTGTGAGTCATATGAGCAAAAAGGGGAAGATTCTCTTGTGTTGTGAGGGCACATGCTTGATGAAAGATTAATTTTCGTGTCGGATATCTTGATCAGCTGATTTGCATGAGTTTGCCAATATCGAGAGTCGATTCTTAAAGTCTAGGAGGTCTTAACGTATTGAAGGTCATTGCATTGATAAGACCATGCATGTTTTCTTGATGATTTGTTGTATTGAATAATTGGTATGACTGTAGCCTAAATTGTCGAACCGAAGTAGCGAGGTTGGGATGTAAATTGCATGAAGTGTAGGATTGTTGTACGAGGACGAACAAGGATTTAAGTGTGGGGTAAGTGATCTTGGGCAAATTTATATGCCCAAGTGATACTCAAAAGTACCATTTTTATCCTTGTTTATCTACCAATGCGTATACATTCTCATGCAATTGGTAATAAAGTGTGAATTTATACTAACCAACATGATTAGCATTGTTTTGCAGGTAAAATGTAATTTCGGGAAGCTAAAATGCATGTTGGATGATATCGGGGTTGGACTTGGATGCGAGCAAGGGATAAAGCATTGGACAGCATGAATTAAAGGGGCTCCGTGATGGAGCCGTGACACGCTGCCATCGCGGAGGCCTTCTGCCTGGATAGGGGAATTTCGCCCAAATTCCAGAGGAGGTCCGCATTTGGTCCGTGGCACGGTGGCTGGGCTCCGTATTGCACGCCGTGCCATGTTGAGCTTTAATTGCCGGACCCCCAGTTCTAGTGAGGGTCCGCGTTCGTAGCGTTTCACGGAGGCAGTGCTCTGCGATGCACTCCGTGACACGTTGCTCATTATTCCGGAAAAAATTCCCAGTAGTATAAATAGAACACTTAGGTTCATTTTTCAATATTCTGACTTGGTGGAGCAAGGACGTGGGTTACACGCAGTTGAGGGACGGAAATATCAGAGTTTTTTCTCTCTTTCTTTCTTCTTTAATTCAATTGCTTGTATGATTAACACTCATTTTAAGATGTTTAATCCACAAATGAGTGGCTAATTCCTCTCCTTGCTGAGGTTATGAACAATTGTGATGAAATTTGATCATTGATTCTTTGGTTTTTCATCTTTTCTTCCATGTTGTTCTATTAATTCTTGTTCATACTGCATTAATGTGTGGCCTACATTAATGTACATCTAAAAAGTCCGGTTTCACTCGAGAGAACAAGAAATTGGAAAGTTGTGAGTTAATAGGATATGTTCTTTACTTGGTTTGGGAAAATTGAGTCTTGATTTGCTCTCAGGATAGAAATATACCTGAAAGTCGTATTAGTCAATTTAGGAACCTGAATTGTATGGCTAGGACATGAATTGCATTTTATCATAGAAATGTAGTCGGATGGTTCATGATTCTTAAGTGAGGTTAAATACGAGAGTTTTAATCTCTTGGCAAATGTTCTTGGCTAGCAACTGGAGGAAAAGATTAACCAAATTATGATGATAATCAATTTCATTACATGTTCGTTTAACCTCAGCATGCTCTCATTCATAGTTCAGATTCAAAGTAGTTAATTGTTTTTAGCTTTAGTATAAAAATTATAAAACAAACTATCAAACTTTTGGTTACATTGTTGTCTGCATTTTTAGAAGTAAAATATAGTACACTTGAGTAAATTGCACTTCATCCAAGTCTCTGTGGGATCGATACTTGGCTTACTAAAGCCACTTACTACTTGTTCGACCACGTGCACTTGCGTGTAGTTTTATACCCCACGAAACAAGACCGAACACAAATCAGTTGTGTGCTTGAGTGACTGCGCGTGCAAGGTTGAAATCTTGTCGATGAGTTTTGAGTGAAGAAGAAGAAGAAGAGAAGAAGAGGGAATTTTGAAGTTTTATGTTTTCTGGGGAGCATGATAATGGAATCGGGTCTTTGTTGATTTAAATTAGAATTTTCCCAAATTCCAATTGTGGGTCGGGTTAGGTTACTTACGTAGGACGTAACGAGTCAAGTAACGACTCGTGGTGTCACCCAACGAATCGTTGCCTGAGTCGTGGTCCTTGGCCTGTTGTAGCTTCAAGACGGGTCACCTAACGACTCGTTTGGTATCCCAACGATTCGTTGAGTGCGCCGTGATCACCCTTTTTCTTTTAATTCAGACATTGATCCATGTACTTGACGGGGGACTAAGCGATTCGTTCCTTGGAGAAACGACTTGTGAAGTCACCCGTTGCTCCCCTGTTTTCTGCAGTTCTCTTCACGATTTGTTTGAATGAGTCTTTAAGTCATATGATGACTCGTTTTATGATTTTTCTGCACCAGAACTGAAGTTCCAATTTTTGGTTCCAACTTCAGTTTTTCCATCTTATTCACCTGCACCCATCAACAAACATGAACACTACTTATTTCTTACATTTAAAACTTGGGTTGCCTCCCAAGAAGCACTTGATTTAACGTCACGGCACGATGTGGGTGTTTTGGCTACTCAGACTTCACCAAAACACCTCCATGGGTTGCCTCCAATGTAGCGCCTGATTTAACATCGCGGCACGATGCAAGTCACTTAACTACTCAGAATTTGTCACGTGACTCTTCTCCATCCTCCAATGCTGAAATTATGCTAAATTCCTTTGGTTATTTCATGGTCCGGCTAATGTTGAAGGTGACCTCTTCTTTGTTCAACCTGAATTTCAACTGGCCTGCCTCCACATCTACTAGGGCCCTACCTATTGCAAGGAATGGTATCCCCAAATGATGGGGCCCTCAGAATCGACTTTGGAGTCCAAAATCACAAAGTCTGTTGGGAATATGAATTTGTCCACTTAGACTAGTACATCAAACAAAATCCCCACCGGCTTTTTAACTGTTCTATCAGCCATCAGTAGCCGCATAGTTATCGGTGTGGGGGTTCCCAAGCCTAACTTTTTAAACACTGCTGGTGGCATAAGATTTATGCTAGATCCCAAGTCACAAAGCTCCCTTACAAACTCAACCTCCCCAATGGTGCAAGGTATGGTAAACGCACCTGGGTCTTCCTTTTTTTGTGCTAGGACCCGAGTAGTGATGGCACCAAAGTGGTGCAAATTATCGGCAGGTTTCAAACTTACCATCTTTTTTCTGGTGATAAGGTCCTTCATGAATTTGGCATATCCAGGAATTTGCTCAAGTGCCTCAACCAATGGGATGTTCACCGACAGCTTCTTGAGCATAGAGATAAACGTTTGATATTTCCCATCTTCAGCTTTCTTCTTCAAGCGCCGGGGATAAGGAGGAGGAGGTCTAGGGATTGCTGTCAGTTTTTGTTGTGCCTTCTTCTCCTTCCCATGGGCATCTCCTTGCTCCTTTGCACTACTCGGAGCAGCTTGCACAACTGAGTCCCCAACCAAAGCTGGGTTTTCAAAATCCACTACACCATCATCATTTAGCAACACGAGCTTGTCTAATTCTTTAACTACAACTGGCCTCGGGGAATCAACTGTGGCCTTTCCGCTCCTAGTAGTGACCGCCATGCAGTGACTGTCATTTTTTGGATTTTGCACAGTATTGCTGGGAAGTGTGCCTTTTTGCCTCTGATTCATTGCAACAGACATCTGACTCATCTGCTGCTCAATCTGTCTGATCGCCACGGTGTGAGACTCCACTTTTTGATTTAAACCAGAAATATCAACCCGGAGCTCCTTAAAGTGGCTGTCTGTTGTCTCCATCTGCTTGAGCACTTTGGAGAGAATGTCCTCAACCCTCGAACCACTAGACTCTGGCTCACGGTTTCTTGGTGGAACATACAGACCGCCTCTATCATTTTTGAACTCCTCTTGCTTCTTCCAATCCCCATTCTCTCAGTATTGGCCCCGATTGTAATTATTATCTGTATAGAAGTTCCGAACTTGGTTCCCTTGACCTTGATGCCAAGAATCTTGGTTAGACCCTTGGATGTTGGTCCGGAAACCCGCTCTCTGATCATTTAAATAATTGACTTCTTCTTCATACTCAGACTCACAACCATCATTTCTCGGGGCCTTTCCCTGAGAACGTACAACATTCACCTTTTATGCTCCGACTCCCATTAGGTGTTTGGCAAGCAACCCATGGTAGTCTTTATCTCAACTATATCTTGATCACACTCTTCATCTCTTCTCCTTTGTTAAGCAAACATACCAACCACATAAGAACCAGTCGTAACCTCCGACTCTCTAGTATGCCAAGCTCGGTTGGTTTTGGTGATCCTGTCTAGCAGCTCCGCAACTTTTGCATAAGTGTGACTCATAAAAGTTCCTCTGGAGACAGTATCAACCACCACCTTGGTGTTGGTATTCAGAGACCTATAAAAGATCTCCAACAATGTATCATTCGGAATTCTGTGATTTGGCACGTTTTTGAGCTTTTTGTTGAAACGCAACCAGGTCTCGTGGAGTGCCTCAGAATTTAGTTGTCTGAAGTTATAAATCTCATCCTTCAATTGCAATGCTTTGGATGGTGGGAAGAACCTTTCAAGAAAAGCTCTCTTAAGCTCTCCCCAAGTCGTGATGGAATCATTCGGCAACTCAGCTAGCCACATCGTGGCCTCACTCCCTAGAGAGAATGGAAATAACCTTAGTCTGGTACGTCCTGGCTCACCCCCCGTTGCTTATATGCCTTACATATTCCCACGAAATTTGTCAGGTGAGCGTGGGCATCATCAGATGCATGACCAGCAAATATTCCCTTCATATTAAGCAGTTCGATCATTGCACTGGTAATGTAAAACTTCGCCCCAACAGGCAAAGGAGGAGGGACTATAGTTCCAATTGCACCAGCTTCATCTATATCCGCATCATCTTGCTTATCAAAATATCGGTGTCGCTGGTGTTCTGGACCTCCAGGTCATCTAGCTCGTTCAGCCTCTACAGCTAGACACTGCTCTTCAGCAACTCTGGCTAACTCACAATCTCTAGCCCAAGCTTGCTCTTCAGCCAACATTCTTGTTGTGGCTTGGTCCACAATTTCCTGCTTTGGATGTTGGCCATTCTTCTCAGGTTTCTTAGCGTTAGCTCAAGTTCATGATCAATTGGAACTAGGGGTTTTCCTTGGCTTCTAGTATCAGGCATGCATGAACCTAAGACCTTTTAAGCAATCAAAACAACAAAAGAAAAACTAAAAAAGAAATAAGAACCAATAGTAAAGTTAACACAATTAACAAAAGTCTTAGCGGTATTCCCTGGCAACGGCGCCAAAATTTAATGTTGCCCAAATTACACCTTGCAATTGAGATATAAGCGATCGATTGTCAAATATAGAACCCAACAAAGGTTGAGGTCAATCCCACTGGGAATATGGTAAGAACTTAAGTTAATGCGAATAACTATTACTATTGAGTTACTTATTTCCAAAGGGGGAAAAATATAGAATAATAAACAAAAGTAAAATTACTAAATGTTGAAATTAAATTTGGTTTGTATTCAATTAACGATTTGACTAGGATTGTGTTCCCCAAGATTTCATAACCACAAGGCTTATACACTAGTGATCTATTCCGGTGTTTAACATGTAATATGGGTAAGTTAGGTTCACCTAAATGGTTGGTCCCCTGTCTAGATGATTTTCACCACGCAACTTGATCCGTCTACAGGTGTACTTTAGTTGACCCTTACCCTTAATATGGGATTAGCTATCCCCGGACAAGTTCAAGCTATTAGATGAGGGTTGATAGCCTTAAATCTCCGTTGTTAATCCCTTTTACCATTCTTTATCTCCTTGTTTTGGTAAGTAAATAAGGCAAGTCTTAACGTTTGCAATCATCAAGAATCAATCAAAACAAAGGGAAAAACAATAAATGCATAAAACCCCGTTCAAGAATCACTAAGTGTTTTTACCTATGTGTGTTAATTCATCTTGGTTCCCACAAACCTAGTTTATGGGTTTAGCTACTCATACTTGTATTATCGCATTCACAAAATATTGAAAAAAGTCATAATTGCAACTTACAAATTATTGTAGAATAAAAACCACGTAGATTGAATAACAACTCCACAATAGATGAATAAAACTTCAATATTGCTTTTATTTCTTGAATCAAGAACAATTGATCAATACCAAAATTATAGTTGAAAATTAATAAAGTCAGCTCTCTCAATTACTCTAGAATTCTCTCAAAAATCGTTCCTAACTATTAGGAAATTTTTCCTTCAAAAATAACCCTAAACTGTGTATTTATAGTTTCAAGAAATCCTTTTCCTAATTAAAACTGGAAACAGGTCGGCAGTGGCAATGGGCTTGGTGACGATTCGTTTGTCCCTCTGATGAGTCATTTCTTTCTTAAAATAGTCGTCCTCAGCAACTTACCCAATCGTGGCAACGGGTGACCTAACGAATCGTCGTGCCTGAGCATGAGTCGTTAGGTCTCTCGTGGTGTAGTTCCTCAGAAAGTCCAGTGCACTTCATGGATGGTTCCAGGTAAAGGAAAAGAATTGCAAACCTTCCATTGGACGTCTTCACAAAGATGCAATGGTCTTCATCAATCATGGAGAAATCAAATAAAATTACCTCCTTGTGAAATCTCAGGTACCACTGCCTTGAAGACTGCTTCATGCCATAAATTGATCTTTTCAATTTATAAACTTTTTTTCTTGGTCTTTAACAACAAAACCTACAGGTTGTTCCATGTAGATTTCCTCGTTTAATTCTCCATTAATAAAAGTTGTCTTTATATTCATTTGGTGCAATTCTAGATCCAATGTGCAAAAATAACCTAAAGTAATCGAATAGAGGCAAATTTCACAATTGGTGAAAAAGTTTCCTCATAATTTATTCCAGCTTCTTGAGTAAAATCTTTTGCCACCAATCATGCCTTGTGTCTTTCTATTGATCCACTTGATTTGTGTTTAACTTTCAAAATTCATTTGTTTCCAATAGCTCTATGCCCAAATGGAAGGTCAACTAGATCCTAGGCTTTGTTGGTTTTCATGGACTCTAATTCTTCTTTCATCGCTTTTATCCACTCATATTTTCTAGGACTCATTAAAGCCTCATTCACAAAATTAGGCTCATCCAATTCTATGGGAGATACCAACAAAATCTTAATCTCATAAGATCGTTTAGGTATACCTTTTCTGGTACTCTTACGTAATTGAAGTTCAGATTCTTCTATAGGATTTTGGGATTCAAAACTCCCACTTGGATCAGGAATCAATTCTTGATTTATTGAATTATCAAGCAGTCTGGAGACATTGTCTGATCATCTGAATACAACATTTCATAAAAAGATTCACTCTTGTTTATTTCACCCTTTTTGGGAAAAATATTTTTTAAAAATTTGATATCTCGTGATTCAATTTCAATAGTACTTCCGTCCTCCAATTCACCAATGAACACATACCCTTTGGAGTGTTTTGAGTATCTTATAAATATATATATATATATATTTCTTTTGGACTCAATTTACCGAACTCACCAAAGCAATCTTTTACATATCCATCACAACCCCAAGGTCATAGATCATTAAGATTTGATTTATGACAATGCCAGAGTTCAATAGGAGTAGAAGGTACTGATTTAGAAGGCATTTTATTCAATATGTAGGATGCAATGAATAACACATCTCTCCAAAAAGAGATAGGTAAATTTTCTTGTGTCATCATGGACCTTGTCATTTCCAATAATGTTCTATTCCTTCTTTCAGCTACACCATTTTGTTGAGGTGTATAAGGAATAGTTAATGTTTGGTAATGTCACGACTCGAATATAGGCCCGAATAGAGGCACGGGATAAGAAACCCCAAGAGGCTCCAAGTCAAACCATGGCATGATCATAGCATAACATTAGAAAGACAACAACTAACAAAATCATAACTGAGCGGAAGCTAACTGAAAGAGTCTAACAAAAATCCATAAGACATAATCTTATAAAACTCTGATACATAAGCTAAATTTGTTTATACAAGTCTGAAAGCCTCTACTACACTGATAAGTTATTGGGACAAGCCCCCAGCTAACTCCTAAAGTCTGAAACCTAAAATATAACTGAAATAGGAAATATAGATCGCGTCCTTGAGAGATGAGGACTCACCACAATCAGCTGAGATAGAAGTGGAGTGTATCTAACTGCGTGGCTGAGTTTGAAAACTTGAATCTATATCATGAAACAATATGACACATAAAATATGCGGTCAGTACTTGAAATGTACTGAGTATGCGGAAAACATAAAGAAACTAAAACATGCAAGTAACTTTTAGAGGAATTAAAACTGAGTACATCACTAAACATATAGTTAAACTGAAATACAATAGCCCTATCTGGGATATACAAATATTGACACGAAGCTTTTATTTGGAAACGTTTACTGAAGTGTAATCAATCTTTTGCATAAGGGTCATGTATTGTACATATATTGAGGACTGAAGCTGTAACTGATATCATATACTGTACGGACTAACTGCTGATAACTGAGCCTGAATTCTGCTAAGACTGATTAAAACTGAAGTTTGAAACTATACAGAGCTGAGCTGACTGATATCGTAATGAAGGGAGACATTCTCTGCTATTGAGAATCCCTAACTAACTAAGGGAAACATTCTTGGGTATTGAGAGTCCCTCACTAGGGAAGCATTCTCTGCTATTGAGAATTCCTGACTGACTAAGGGAAACATTCTCGTCTATTGAGAGTCCCTGACCAAACTAAGGGAAACATTCTCAGCTATTGAGAATCCCTAACTTACTAAGAGAAACATTCTCGGCTATTGAGAGTCCCTGACCGAACTAAGGAAAATATTCCTAGCTATTGAGAGTCCTTGACTGACTAAGGGAAACACTCTCAGCTATTGAGAGTCCCTGACTGACTAAGGGAAACATTCTCGGCTATTGAGAGTCCCAATTATGCTATGACATGGAGGACACTAAACTAACATCGTTCATCCAATCTAGTCTACTTCAGTTAATTAGAGACCTGAGTGTTCAACTAATTACATCATACTGAACTCATTAAAGTCTAATTAGGGCTACTTCAGCTATCAACTACCCAAAAGTCTGAAAAATCATTATCATGCTTTGTCCTCAAAAATTCATAACATTTAAATCCCGAAATCATAGTATAAGCCATATATTCTAGATTTATGAAGGCTCCATAGGTTTAAGTCATACTTTAAACATATACACCAAAATCATTGTGAAGGCATACACATATTTCATATCCATCCAAGCCCATAAGTTTTAATCATACCTCAACACATGCTAAATCATATATTCTAGATTTATAGAAAAACCCATATGATTGACTCATGCTTTAAACATATATATGAGTTCATGGTAAGAGCATGTGAATATTTAATGAAACCTTACTTCGAAATTTATACAAAAATCATGGTGGAAATTCTATAACCATGCTATTTCATATCATGTACATAATTCGAGAACTTGGAAGTAACTTCGTAAGCATACACGACTATTCATCATGATGGATCTTAGAATTCATAGAAGACATATGAGAATTCATGCATAAATCAAAACCCTAGGACATGCTTTTCTATAAATCAAGGGTTTAGGGTTTAGTATGAAAAATAGGACACAAGGATGAAAGGAGATCCTTGTTGAAGTCCCACACACCTAATTAAAATGGCTCCCTTATAGATCTTGAAGCTTGCTTCTCTTGAAACAAAACCCTAGATGCTCTTAAACTTGAGAGAAGAAGAAAAACTTCTAGGAATGGTTTTTGGAGAATGAGGGGCTTAGACTTGTGAAAACCCCTTTTATTCCACCCTTACAATACCCAAAATGGTGCCATTTAAGAATTGAAAGTTAGGACTTTACTGAAATACCCCTAGGGTTTAAATTAAAAACCTGCCCATCAGTGACCATGACCCTCACCACGAGTCGTTGGTCCTTACCACGGCTCGTGGTGACGGTCCATTGCTTTAGGGATCCCTTTCCTAGATTTTTCTTCTTCAACCAATGACCAATAAGATGAGTCGTTATGACTCGTCAGTACCTTCTATCGTCACCACTCGTCTAACCCTTGAATTCTTTCAAATGACCAACATGACGGGTTATTACTTCACCTAACAATTTGTGGTACCATCTGTTGTAACTGAACCCGAAACCAATCCTTTTTCTGAGCTCCAACTAACAACCCCCTTCAGGACGACCCATCACAGCAACCAACGGGTCGTCACTTGGCTCATCGTATCTGGGAAGTCTGGACTGCTGTCTCACCATGGCTGCATCTAACGGGTTATTGTTTCTCACAATGACTCGTTGGTTGCTCCCGTGGTATGAAAACCCTCTTGAAATTTTTTTCTGAAACTCTTCCCACGACTCAATCTAACAGACCATTAGAGCAACCCACGACTCGTTGGACGAGGCGGTCTGAGAAATTCCTACTGGTTTTCCCGCTGAACTTCATCTAACTTTGAGGTCTGATCTGAGAAACTCTTGGGGTGTTATAGGTAATTCCTTTTTAAGAATATAATTCTTCAAACTGTTTTGGAAAATTTTCACTGTCTCTGTCGGTTCTGAAAGTCTTAATACTTTTATCTAATTGATTCTCAACTTCATTCATATATCTTTTAAAGCATTCAGGTGCTTCAGATTTATGAGAAATCAAATAGACATAATCAAAGCGTATGAATCATCAATAAATATAATGAAATATACAACACAAAATCTTGCCCTCACATTCACTAGACCACATATATTATAATGGAATAATTGTAGTGGAACTTAGTGTTTTAGCCTTCTCAAATGGTTTACATGTAACCTTTTCAGGAAGACAATTTTCACAGGTTGGCATATTAATTTTTGGAGAAAGAACCTAAATATCCTTCCTTTACCAGCCTGTTTATTCGATTTTTCCCTATGTGGCCCAATCTCGCATGCTATGTAATACAATCTACATCATTGTTACTCGAATAATATGTCATTACATAACGATCAACATAATAGTCATAAGTTGAAAAGATTTCAATCTAAAATGATTATAACGATGTCCAAAGCCATCAAAATATATTTAGAGTAATTCTAACACCCTTGCGACTAAAATTTAAATTGAATCCAACATCTAAAAGAACTTACACAGATACTAAGTTTTGTCGAATCTCTGGAGCATATAGAATGTCATGCAACATTAAAGATCGGCTACCACACGATTCCACTTTGCAAGTGCCTATTCCTTTGACTTCAAGTCTTACATTATTTCCTACATATATCCGTCTTAATCCAAGTTAGACTTGATGGAATTCCACAAATACTTCCTGATCACAACTCACATGGTCGGTGGCTCTTGAGTCTACAATCCACATAGGATAAGATTTAGTAAGTAAAACAGTGCTAGAAACATATGTAGCATAGAGATTTGTTTAGAAATGCTTCTTTTTTGTCTCGGTACAATCACGAGCAAAATTCCCTAAAACATGGCAACTGTAGCACTTTATCTTACTTTTGTCTTTCTTCTCGAAAAACTTCTTTCACTTCTTGGAATTTGGCTTGTTCTTTTTTTAGAGGGTCCTTCTCCGGTCTCCTTATCCTTACCGTTCTTTTTTCAATTCTTCTTGCACTTGAATCCTAAAGACTTTATACCACTAGATTCTGCCACAAAAGCATTAGAAGCAGCTCTAGCAACACCAAGTCACTCATCTTCAAGCTTAACATGACAGGCAACATCAGAAAAAGTTTTGATACTATTATTGTGGGTTAAGTCAACTTTCAAATATTCCCAGTTATTGGGAAGAGACCGGGTCATTGCTTGAACCTGCTTCTCATCAGAGAGAACATGACCAGCACTTTTGAGTTGAGCAATCATGTTTGACATCATCCTAACGTATTGTTTGATGTTCTGATCATGACGCTTCTTGTAAGTATCAAACTTGACAGTCAGCTGTCTAAGGTGGGAGATGTACCCCCATATGTTCCTCCAAGTGTGGCCACATGGCATGAGCAGTAGAAAATTTCTCACATTTATGAATAAGGTCATCAACAACAGAACTTATAATAATTCCACGTGCAGTAGAATTTGAATTTTTTCAAGCTTTGTAAGCTTCAAGATCTCTGTTGTGTTGTGTAGTATTACCCACTTATGGTTGACATAAAACATGATTTATACCTTCAAGAGCGTTTTTCTCTTCCAGTACATACCATATTTTATGACTCTAGATGTCGTAATTGTCACTATTTAGTTTCTGATCTTTGTTCAAGTCGACAATTATGCTTTTTGATGCCATGTCTGTTAATTAAGAGACAATTTATGAAAGTTATTCTCATCAATATTTACTTTGATCAATATATATATGGAATTTCCTATACTTACTCAAGCAAATCAATTTTTATGATGACTTCACATTTAGCATAGAATCTAAATGGTGACTAAGTTTTCAATCATCATCCACAATCTAAATATTTAATCAAAAGTGAAAAATATTTTTTTGTGAGTATTTTAGTAATGACTCCCACATTTAAATGAAATTTAGTAAAGAGAGACAAATAACTTAATTCATATATTGAAAATAAATAGACTACTTCAAGTTATAAGTCAATTAAAGATAAAACTCCTCCCACATGACTTCAATACAATGTATATACACACTAAAATATTGATTGACTAAACCTCATGATAAATATTAGTTAATCTATCACCCCAAGGTTCTCAGAGAGTGTTTGGTAAAATAGCTAAAGCTTTTCAATTCGAGATTTCAACATAATTTTTCAGTTCAACACGTTTCAATTCAAAAAGATTAATGAACTTAGCGACTAAAATACTAGTAGACATCTTAAAAGACTTGAACTCTCTAAGTCTTTTCTCTCTTTCCCTTTGTATAGCCCTTTGATTCCTCAATAGATTTTGTGTCTCCTTGGGACACTGGCCCTTTTGATTTCACGCCCTCGAAAACATGTCCTATGGTGACTTGATCTTCTACATTGTCCCTTTTCTTGACTTTCAAAACTTTCATTTGGAGTAATTCGAGCATGTTCCCGTCTAGCCATATCTGAAATGGGAACAAGAAAATAAAATGGTTATTACCATTTAATGCGAGAACGTATGTCATAATTTCTTGTAGAATACAAAATTTATTTAAACAACATTAGTATTAAGGAGCCAAGAATAAAATCAAGACCAATTTATCAAACATCTCAAGTCATAATCTTGACAAATTTTTTTTTTGACAATCTCCTTCTTTTAAACAAAAAAAGAATGTTACTTCATCCCAAAAGATAATCATAAAAAAACTTTTGAGATAAACCAAAGTGTAAAAATTATTTTACAGTAAAATTCAATGATCCCAACTAATACATTATTTCATATGTCAAAAAGAGTTAACAAAATTTAGAGTGGTTTCACAATACCACTTTACAAAGAAAATTACAGAATCTGAAAATAGTTTTTGCATATATATATATATATATATATATATATATTAATCACCAAGATATGTGGACCCATTATTTTACAACATATCTATTTAAAAATATAATAATGATATATGGATATATCTTTACAAAAAATAGTGAGATCCACGTCAAAAGAAACAAGAAAAATTGCAGAAGCATTACTATCTAAAAAAAAACTTTTGACTTTTGTACTCTTACTTTTTCTATTCTCTATAAATGAAAAGTACTATGTACTACTCTTTTACCCATAAATAAAACTAAGTACAAAGTACTTCCTCCCCCCCTCCTTCCCTCCCAAAAAAATAAAAAATTCACAGATATGTTCATGGAGAAACAAAGCATTCATACAAAGAAGAAAAAGAAAATGAAGAAATAATCTAAAGATCCAAAGTTCTTCTTTCTTTCTAATAGGTGAGTACTAATCAAAGATCCATATATTTTTTTTATTTATAGAATTTCATCAAAAGAAAATCTTTTGATAGATATCTTATATCAAAAGAATCAGTGTTAGACTTGAAAATAAATAACACATGCTCTGATACCATTTTTATGATCAAGTTCTTACCATCATGCCAAAATCTATAGCTTATAACAAGGGCGCAACTTTATTTCTTAATTAAGCCCACCAAGCAAGTGCCATATTCGACATGACTCCGACCCCAGCCACTTGCCCTCTCGTGGGCCTTGTCATAGGCAGGATGTTTGTCTTACCCAACAATTCCCCTCCCAATACCTACCTCATGCAACATGTTTCTCTTGAAAATCGAACCCATGAACCTGGATCTGTGAGAATTATATCAAGAATAAGAGACTAGATTGGTGTATCTTTTTGATGCAGCGGAGAAAAAATCACAAGTCAAAAGGATTATCTCCAAAGTCCACTTTGAATCTCTTGAAAACAGAGCACAACTATCACAAACTAAATGCCTCTTATTTTAGGTTGTAGATGTTGATGTAGAAAAAGAAATAAAAGTATTTTTTTCTTCAGTGTTTTTTCTCCAGTCACTTTTTTAGGAAATACAACTTCTATTAAAAGAGAAGTTGTAACAACGGTTTCCTAGTTACCATGAAACTGTTCCCAGTCTTTTTCAAAATAGCGGTAACTTCTCATCAAAAGTTAAGTTGATCCCCTTTTATATTAGGTCGGGTGGGGTCAGTTCACATGGGCGACCTATGATCCAAATTCTAACAATCTGAAATACGTTATATTATTATGTCTATTTTGATATATTTCTCATTTATCTTCTTATTTATCGTCTTTAGAGATTTGCTGTGTTAGCTTCTGCATAACACGTGATTATCTCGATCTTAATAAGTGGTATTAGAGTATAACAAATGATGTCCTTGTTTTTAGTCAGTTTATCTCAATATAATATAGAGAAGAACAACCCACTTTTGAGTTTAGACAAGAGGGAAAGTATCTGAGAATGCCTCCAACCTCTTTTCTTAGATTCTTTTAGGACATTTGCAATATAAATGAGCATGTTCTGCCTTTTTAGTTTCCATAATGATTTTAGTTTTTTCCACCAAAGTTCTAGATAATATCCACTATTCATAAGTTATTTTTATATTGAGAGCTTGAGTGAAATAAGTAACTTATCACTTTTGACTAACTCAACTTGTCCCTTTAATTCATTATGTGGTCTGTTTAAACCTTGGTTTGGTTAATAATTCTCTAAAAAAATCAACTTTAAACTGTTAGTAAATTTGTCTTAGTTTTTGGCACTTATTTGACCTTTGCTAATGAATTTTCTAGAAAGTTAAATCTAGTTATTTTGAATGATAACTTAAGTTTGCTTCAAATCAGTTAGTTAATATGGTTGAGTTTGATTTTATAGCTCTTTTCTTTTCCTTAACAAACTTAAGCAATATCACTCGATCATTATCAAACTAACTGCAATTTTTTTCTGTCCATGAAGATTCCACCAAAGCGCTTCCTACTTCTAGTAGACCATGAACTGTTTCAAGAGAGTTCTCTATTTAGTTTGAGACTAATTATCATAATGGGTTTAACCTTCTATGTCAACAATTATAACCTGCGTGTTTAAAACATTACTTTCCTTAACTCAGATGAATCCCAAAAGTAGTGTGTAAATTTGGATAGCTAATTATTTATTATAATTTTGGATTAGGTTAATCTCATATCATCGGTATATTAGAATAACTCAAAATCTTCAATTTCAAAGAATGAGTTTCAAATAAATAACGGTGGCTAATGGGTGGGTTGGGTCAAATTTGGGAAGGTTGAAAATGGGTCAACATAAAATGGATAATATTTCAACTTGTCCATATTTTATATGGGTAAAAATGAATTGGATAAAAGACATGTATACCCATATTTTCATGAGCAAATAGTATTCTACTTTAGAATTCAATATCTGAAAAATACTTTATTTTTTTAAAATAAGAAATGTTAAAAATGTTTTATTTAGTTTTATTGTATCATAAAATTCATAAAGTTTTTTTCAACAACTTTTTAATTTAAAAAAAACGTAATAACAAGAAAAAAATATTATCACTGGATTTCAAAGTAAAAAAATTTGCAAATTAGGAGTAAAACGTGCTTAGTGCACTTTAAGAAATATCAATACTAATATAAGATTTAATATTTATAAATCACTTGTAAGAGTGTGCTTGATATGAAAAAAATATTTTTAAATTTTATCATTTTTAGTTAATTTAAATATTTTGAAATTTTATTTTTGCAGATTGACCTATTTTTCCCGAATTTAAGAAAAATGACTTGCCTACGTAAACTTAGCAAAATATTTTTCAAAGTCCCAACTCCTGACTCCTGATATCAACCCCGACCCCTAACACCCGATCCAAGGCCCGTCCCAACCTTGACGTGAGGCCCGACTCTCAACCTGATCTCAACTCCTGACCTCTATGGCGACCCTGACCTAGCACCAAAGTCTCGGCTCGACCTGAGACCTTACTCTCGACTCCAATCTTGACTCCCAACCCCAACCTTGGTCGCAAACCCCGATCCCTAACACGATACAAACCCTTAATATCTAACGCCGACATCAACACTCGACCTTGACCCAACCTTGACTCAACCTTGACCTAAACTTTGATCTCACCCTCAACCATAACAACCTTCCTCTATCCCTGACCTTGATCCTCGTTCCCCAACCCTAACCTTGACTTCCGACCCCGACTTCAACTTTCGACATCGACTTTCAACTTTGACCCTGAACCCTACCCCCGATCCTGACCTCAACTATCAACCTCGACCCTGACCCCAGCACCAACAACCGACCCTTGACCCTCAACCTCAACTCTGACCTTAATCTCAACCCTCAACCCTCAATCCCAACACTTTTCCTGAACCTCTATCCCTGCTCCCTAACCCTGACCTCGAACTCGACCTCCAACCCTAACCTCGACCTCGACCTCCAACCCTAACCTCAACTCCCGACCTCGACCCTCGACCTCAACTCTCAATATTGACCCTCATCGACTCAACACCTTTCCCAATCCTTGACTCCAACTCTTTGTCACGGCCCGAACAAAGGCCCGGACTGCGACACGGGACAAGGAGCCCCGAGAGACCCCAAGTCGACCTATGACATAAGCATACATCTAACTCAATCAACAAACAGAAGAATTAACATAATACACTTAGGAGAAGTCTAATCTATAACATCAGAATACACCATTTGAAGCTAATCATATACATATGAAAAACATCTAAACATGACGAGTTGATGGGACAAGACCCCCAACTAACTCAACAATACTGAAACTGAAATACATAAGAAAAACTGAAAGTCTAGCCCTTGAAAGATGAGGACTCACCAATAAGCAGACGCTAACTCCGATAAGCGGACGAAGAGTGGGTCTGAACTTGAGAGCCAGTCCTGTATCATGAAAAGATACATCATAGAAAGTATGCGGTCAGTACGTGGAATGTACTAAGTATGCACTTAGGTAAAGGAAATCATTTAAAACATTTCATAGCATAACATAAGCTTTAGGAATCTGAGGGGAGGGCTTGTATGCATTCTTTCTGAAATCATGATCTTTTCATAACATGACAATACATAACTTTATAACATCAAACTGACTCGAATGACTCAAAGCTGAAATATGAAATTTATAGAAAAGCTGAACATTGAGTCAAATCTTGCTTTTAGAACATGCATGTGTATATAATAATCATAATTAATGAATATGCATAACTGTATCATGAGAAACACTGGGAGACTCGTCACTTAACTGACATACCACGATAGAGCTTACGTGGTCCCAACTATCACACTCAAGTGGGTAGAGCCGCCCAAAGCCTTGCCAGGGCTAAGGACAATACCATGATATCGATATCAAGCTCATGGGCCATTAGGACTGGGGATAGCTCTTAAGAGAGGTCCCAATAATATATAATAGTATCAACCTACGTTGGCGCGTAGTTCTGGAGTATAGGATGATCAACCCTTAGCCCGCTCGGTGCTAGACTCTTCTTCCAAAAATATGCATATGCTCTACATTATTTTATAACGAAGCTCAACATTGTCTATTGACAAAGCTCAATAATGAAGTACATCTCAAATATGAAATCATGCATATGAGAAGCTATAACTTCTATACGAAATGCTGATATGGATCGAAAAAGGGTGGTTCGAATAGCATCTACTAATATTACCGAAAATAATTCAAAACATATCACAAGCTCAAAGATAATTGGGAGTCCTTGCTCCAAAACCATGTGGTAAGCGTAATTTAGAGATAATACATCATACATACTTGGCATAAGGGTCTTGCCCAACACTTTATCATGCTTGGAACTACTCAAATATTTTGGAAAACAATATCATAATCATGGGTAGCTTTGAAACGTGCTTTTTATCATCATACCTCATCATTGTCATACATTCATCACAAATCTCTTCTTTTATGAACTTCTTATCAATGAGCCTTTAATTTCATAAAGTAGAAACATGATTTTGATTGAAAACAACTCAAAATCTACCCATGCTTCATGATTCAATAATGAAAACACAACTTAATCATACCCATGTAAAGAAATAGCAGATTCATGCATTTGGGTGAAAACCCCATAACTTGATCATAGAAAATTCTCATAACTTAGATAGAAATTAGGCATGGGTGTGGAAGGAAACACCTACTCATAACCCTACATACCTGAAAGGGCTTGATTCTACCACATCTCTGATTGCCCAAGAAGAATTTGAATGAAAACCTCGAAAGCTTGCTCTAGATCACCTCCCTTATTTCTCTAAGTTTTGCATGCATGAGAGGAATGACTTAGAATAGGTTTTCCCCTCCTAAAACCTACCATTACGAGCCTTAAATGATGTAGTATAGGGCCTTAGGACGTAGGAATGTTGAAAATTCCCTTAATGATTACGTAGAAAATTCTTCACTGAATGAACCAATGGGTCGTTGGAGGATACCACACCCGTGGCGACGATCCGTGTTGTACACTGTCCAGGCTTAGGTCTCAGTTCAACCCATGACCACAAACGACGGACCTTCATACCATACAATGAGTCATTTTGCCGACCGTTGTTTCCTCTTGCAGACTTGGCACCTCATCCTACAACGAGCCGTGGTTTCCTTCCATCGAATCCACTGGAAACATTCGCCATTCAAACGATTGCTAACCACGGTTCGTGGTAAGTCACGACGGGTTGTGGGATGACCCGTTGCTTCCTAGCTGCTAAAGTCCATCTCCCACCACGACTACAAACGCCGACTCGTTGTTTCCCACAATGAGTCATCACATTGGTCGTTGTTTCCACTGTCCCCAGACCAGATGCTTTCCACGACTTGTCCTAACGGGTCGTTGGTTGGACCAACGATCTGTAGGGTCACTCTTTCTGCAACATTTTTCCCAGTTTCAGCAGTTTTAAACTTTTAACTCCCGGGTCTACCCCTAGGCACTTCCAAGGTATAACAATATCTCCCCCTTGGGAAGATTCATCCTCAATGTAGGAAACAGGCAGAAAACAGAGACATGCAATTATCATATTCAAATACTGATTGTTTAAACCAAAAACTAACAAAATGACTACCTCCCATTTAAACCACATTGCGAATCTGACTTCATGCTTCACATACACATCCAAACACATAACGGAAACATGAACACATGATCTGAACATGAGAACTAGATAGAGTCTAAGTGCAAAAACTGATACCTCAAGCTGGAACTAAGCCGGTAGAGAACATTTGTAAGTATCTAGCCGTCATATCTGCTTCGGCCTCCCACGTAGCTCCTTCAACTTGCTGATTCCTCCACAATACTTTAACTGAAGCTACGTCCTTGTTCCTTAGCCTCCGAACCTGTCGATCCAATATTTCCACCGGAACCTCCTCGTAACAAAGGCTGCCTATCACACCAACATTGTCAACTAGAGCTGGGTCACCCAAACACTTCTTCAAAAGCGATACATGAAACACAGGATGCACGGAAGATAACTCTGAGGGCAAGTCCAACTCATACGCCACCTTGCCAACTCTTTTCACAATCCGGTAGGGACCAACATAACGGGGACTGATTTTTCCTTTCTTCCCAAACCACATTACTCCCTTCATGGGAGATACCTTCAAGAACACCCAATCGTCCACCTCGAACTCCAACTACCTTCTCCTTACATCCGCATAGGACTTTTGATGACTCTGAGCGGTTTTCAGCTTGTCCCTTATCAACTGAACCTTCACCATAGCCTCATGAACCGAATTTAGCCCTATCATAGCTACCTCACCGACCTCAAATCATCTGATGGGCAACCTACATTCCTCCCATAGAGAGCCTCGAATGGTGCCATTTGGATACTGAAGAGATAATTGTTATTGTAAGCGAACTCGATCAGGGGCAAGTGGTCGTCCCAACTACCTTTAAAGTCCATCACGCTAGCTCTCAACATGTCTTCGAGAGTTTGAATTGTTCGCTCTGCTTGATCATCCGTTTGCAGATGAAATATTGTGCTGAGCTTAACTTGGGACCCAAGCCCTTTTTGAAAAGACCTCCAAATTTGAGAGGTAAATTGAGTACCTCGGTTTGAAATGATAGACAAGGCCACTCCATGCAATAGAACCAACTCCTGAATATATTACTTGGCATATCCTCCGCTGAGTCCATGGTTTTGACTGGTAGAAAATGAGCAGCTTTAGTCAGCATGTCTACCACCACCTATATAGAATCATACTGTCAGCGAGTATGAGGTAGGCCTGTAATGAAATTCATATTAATCTCTTCCTACTTCCAAGTGGGAATGCTAATATCCTGAAGTACGCCTCTCGGCCTTTGATGCTCAACCTTTACTTGCTGACAGTTCAGGCAGTTGGCTACGAATTTTGCAATATCCCTCTTCATGCCGTTCCACCAATATATTTCCCGCAAATCATGATACATCTTGGTGGCACCCGGATGGATGGAATATCTAGATCCATGAGCCTCATGCAACATCCGACTCCTTAATTCATTGACATCCGGAACACATAGACGACCCTAGTACCGAAGCACCCCATCTCCCCCTTGGGAGAAGACCTCCACCTTCTGACATCGAACGACTTCTTTCAGCTTTACCAAAATCGGATCCTCATCTTGTTTAGCTTTCAAATCTATCACCAAGGATGATTCTGATCCGTTCTACACAACAGCGCCGTCATCGGCCGAGTCGACCAACCTAACTCCCATCCTTGCAAGTCGATAGACGTCTTTGACCAACTCCTTTCTTCCCTCATCCACATGGGACACACTCTCCATAGAGAGCCTTCTAAGTGCGTCCGCTACCACATTAGCCTTACCCTGATGGTAAACGAAACTCATATCACAGTCCTTAAGTAGCTCCAACCACCTTCTTTGCCGAAGATTGAGATCTTTCTGCGTGAACACATATTGTAAGCTCCTGTGGTCCGTAAATACATCCACGTGGACCCCACACAAATAATGTTGTCATATCTTCAATGTGAACACCACCGCAGCCAATTCAAGATCATGGGTTGGGTAATTCTTCTCATGGACTTTCAACTGTCTAGAGGCATATGCTATCACCTTCCCATGGTGCATCAATATACACCCAAGTCCGATCCTTGAAGTATCACAATACATTACAAACCCATCAGTACCCTCGAGTAGGGTTAACACCGGTGCGGAAGTAAGTCGAGTTTTCAACTCTTGGAAGCTCTTCTCGCAAGCCTCCGACCATTGGAATTTCACCTTCTTCTGGGTCAACTTGGTCAAAGGTGCTGCAATATACGACAAACCCTCAACAAACCTTCGATAGTAACCAACTAAACCCAAGAAACTCCGAATATCTGAAGGATTCACCGGTCTATGCCAATTCTTCACCGCCTCGATTTTCTGAGAATCTACCATTATGCCCTCACTCGATACTACATGGTCTAAAAATGCTACGGAGTCCAACCAAAACTCGCACTTGTTGAACTTGGCATACAATTGGCGATCCTTGAGAGTCTGAAGTACTACTCTCAAATGAGCGGCATGTTCCTCCTCGCTTCGAGAGTATATAAGGATATCATCATGAACACGATCACGAACATGTATAGATATTGTTTGAACACCTTGTTCATCAAGTCCATGAAAGTTGCAGGAGCATTCATTAGTCCAAAGACGTAACTTCAAACTCATATAATGGCATACCGCATCCTGAAGGCTGTCTTCGGGATATCACTCTCCCGAACTTTGAGTTGATGATACCTGGACCTGAGATCTATCTTTCAGAAATACTTGGCACCCTGAAGCTAGTCAAACAAATCATCGGTCTTATGTTTAGGATACCTGTTCTTGATGGTGAATTTGTTCAATTGCCGATAGTCAATAAACATGCGAAGAGAACCATCCTTCTTTCGAACAAAGAGAACTAGTGCACCCCATGGAGACTTTCTCGGTCTAATGAAACCCTTATCTAACAAGTCCTTCAACTACTCTTTTAACTCTTTTAGATCGGTCGGAGCCATCATGTAGGGAGGAATATATATAGGCTGGGTGTCGGGAAGAAGATCAATACCGAAATCAACCTACCCCTCAGGAGGAACACCTGGAAAATCATCAGGAAATACCTCTAGATACTCACGTACTACTGGAATTGACTGGATAGATGGTGTCTCAGACTCGACATCTGTAACCCTAACTAGATGGTACCTACATCCCTTATAAATCATCCTCATGGCCTTTAGGTAAGAGATAAAACGACCTACAGGCACAACTAAACTACCTCTCCATTCTAAGACTGGCTCACTCGGAAATCTGAATTCTACTGCCCGGGTTCTACAATTAACTTAAGCATAGCATGCAAATAGCCAATCCATGCCAAGAATAATATCAAAATCGGTCATGGATAAATCTATCAAATATGTTGAGGTGACCTTATGAAGGACTGAGATTGGGCAACCTCTATACACCCGTCTAGCTATAACTGAGTCACCTACTGGAGTGGAAACTGAGAAGGGTTCTGATAAGACTTTGAGACTGACTCTGAAACTACTAGCCATATAAGGTGTCATAAAAGACAAGGTAGCCCCTAGATCTAGCAAAGCGTAAACATCAATATGGAAAACTTGTAACATACCAGTGACCACATCTGAGGAGACCTCCTACTCCTAACGTGATGCTAAAGCATAGAATTTGTTCTGGCGTTGACCGCCAGTTGTACTAGTAGATGCCCCCTGATGTGTTGAGCGTGAGGGAGGGGATGCCAAACTAAAAGCTGGCTTATGGCCCCCAACCTGTTCCTATCTCACTGTTGGACAATCTCTGAGCATGCGTCCGGGCTGTCCACACCCAAAACAAGCTCCTGAACCTGCCAAGCACAGGCCTGAGTGCCCTCAACCACATATGTGACAAGCTGGGATGCTAGAATCTATGGGTCTGCTGCTCTAACCCCTCGAGCCTGATACTTTCCCTCTCTGATCATGTCTAGGTCAGGATGACACACTTAATGCTAAGAACCCAGGGCGGATGATCTATGGTGGGTCGCTGACAGTGCCCACCTCCTGACCTCGGCTGAGAAAATCTGCGGTCATCTGTCCTGGTCATCTTGGCCTCTCTCTCTCTCGAATGAGCCGCCTCTATCTGCTGGACGTAAAACACCATTCGAGGGAAGTCCATGTCCTGATGGAGCATAGCAATCTTGCATTCCTTGTCCAAATAGCCTACTATCCCATGGACAAATCTGCTCACCCGCGTCCTTTGGTCAGCCACTAACTCAGGGGCATATTTTGATAGGCGAGTGAACTCAAGGGAATACTCTTGCACTGTCATTTTCCCCTGCTCCAAATTTAGGAACTCAGCTGCCTTCAGCCCCCTCATCTCCCAAGGGAAGAATTGATCTATGAATGCAACATGAAACTCTTCCCAAGTGATCGGACCTGCTCCAGCGATCCTACTATCCTTCCATTAGAAAAACCAGATATGCGCGACCCCTTTCAACTGGTAAGAGGCCAACTCTGCGCACTCAAAACCATTCATCCCCATGATTTGGGTGATCTTGACCATCTCATCTATGAACTCATGCGGGTCCTCATCTACTTTGTACCCAAGGAACTCCGCTGGGTTCATCCTCAAGAAGTCTTTGACTCGACCAGCCGCTGCATTGCCATTTTGCGGAACATGCACAACGGCCTTCTAATTGACCTGAGTAGCCAAGGCCTGCGCAAGCATCTGAATAGCGGCCCAGAACTCAGCATGAGCAGCTGGCTCCGATGCTTGGGGCTCTGAACTGGTGGGGCTTCCTGATGCCCATGACCATTTTCATCCTTGTGGCCTTCACCATCTCCATTCCTCCTTCCATTCACTCTTTGGGAAGCCATGATTCTGCAATCGCAAATAGCATGAATTAGAAGGATAGAAATACTTTTCATCGCACGACGTAATTTGTGAAAGAAAAGAACATTTCCTATGTCTCGCAACCTCTTCGTCATTAGCATGGCGCACTTTACATTCATGAAAAATACTCTACTTAACGTGGCTTTTAGACACCTTAGGACACTTCAAACCTATGGTTGTTATACCAAGTTTGTCACGACCCGAATGGAGGCACGGATCGCGACACGGGACAAGGAGCCCTGAGAGACCCCAAGTCGACCAATGGCATAAACATACATTAACTCAATCAACAAACAGAAGAATTGACATAATACACTTAGCGGAAGTCTAACTCATCTATAACATCAGAATACACCATCTGAAGTTGATTACATACATAAGTCTGAAAAGTCTCTAAACATGACGAGTTGATGGGACAATACGCCCAACTAACTCAATAATACTAAAACTGAAATACATAAGAAAAACTAAAAGTCTAACCTCGAAAGAGGAGGACTCACCAACAAGCAGATGCAAACTCCGATAAGCGGACTAAGAGTGGGGCTGAACCTAATAACCGGGTCCTGTATCATGAAATGATATAGCATAGAAAAGTATACAGTCAGTACGTGAAATGTACCGAGTATGCAAGATAAGAAAGAACCTCTTAGGTAAAGGAAATCATTTAAAACATTTCATAGCATAACATAAGCTTTAGGAATCCGAGGGGAGGGCTTGCATGCATTCTTTATGAAATCATGATCTTTTCATAACATAACAATACATAGATTTAAAACATCAAACTAACTCGAATGACTCAAAGTTGAAATATGAAATTTATAGAAAAGCTAAACATTGAGTCAAACCTTGCTTTTAGAAAATGCATGTTTATATAATAATCATAATTAATAAATATGCATAACTGTGTCATGAGGAACACTGGAGACTCGTCACTTAATCGACATACCATGATAGAGCTTACGTGGTCCAACTATCACACTCAAGTGGATAGAGCCGCCCAAAGCCTTTCCAGAGCTAAGGACGATACCATGATATCTATATCAAGCTCATGGGCCATTAGGGCCGAGGATAGATCGCAAGGGAGGTCCCAATCATATATAATAGTATCAACCTATATTAGCACATAGTTCTGGAGCATAGGTTGATCGATCCTTAGCCCGCTCGGTGCTAGACTCTTCTCCCAAAAACATGCGTATGCTCTACATCATTTTATAACGAATCTTAGCATTGTCTATTGACAAAGCTCAATAATGAAGTACATCTCAAATATGAAATCATTCATATAAGAAGTTATAATTCAAAACATACCACAAGTTCAAAGATTGGGAGTCCTTGCTCTAAAACCATGTGGTAAGCTTACTTTAGAGAAAATACATCATAGATACTTGGCATAAGGGCCTTGCCTAACACTTTATCATGCTTGGAAGTACTCAATATATTTTTAAAAAATATCATAATCATGGGTATCTTTGAAATATGCTTTTCATCATCATATCTCATCATCATCATACATTCATCACAAATCTGTTCTTTTATGAACTTCTTACCAATGGGCCTTTAATTTCATAAAACTAGAAACATGATTTTGACTGAAAACAACTTAAAATCTGCCCATGCTTCATGATTCAATAATGAAAACACAACTTAATCATACCCATGTAAAGAAATAGAAGATTCATGCATTTGGGTGAAAATCCCATAACTTGATCATAGGAAATTCACATAACTTAATAGAAATTGAGCATGAGTGTGGAAGGAAACACCCACTCATAACCCTACATATCTAAAAGGGATTGATTCTACCACTTCTCTAGTTTCCCAAGAAGAATTTGAGTGAAAACCTTGAAAGCTTGCTCTAGATTACCTCCTTTATTTCTCTAAGTTTGCATGCATGAGAGGAATTACTTAAAATAGGTTTTTCCCTCCTAAAACCCATCATTACTAGCCTTTAACGACGTAGTATAGGGCCTTAGGAAGTAGGAATGATGAAAATGCCCTTAATGATTACGCAGAAAATTCTTCACTAGACGAGCCAACGAGCGCTCCAACGGGTCGTTAGAGGATACCACGACCTGTGGTGAAGATCACTGATGTACACTATCCAGGCTTAGGTCTCATCTCAACCCACGACCACAAACGACGGGTCGTCATACCATACAATGGGTCGTTCTGTATACCTTTGTTTCCTTTTGCAGACTTGGCACCTCATCCTACAACGAGCCTCACCACGACTCGTTACATCTACAAACGAGTCGTGGTTTCCTTCCATCGAATCCACTGGAAACATTCACCGAGGACTGCTAACCATGGTCCGTGGTAACTCATGAAGGGTCGTGGGATGACCCGTTGCTTCCTAGCTTCTAAAGTCTATCTCCTACCACGACTATGAATTACGACTCATTATTTCCCACAATGAGTCATCACATCAATCATTGTTTCCATTGTCCCTAGACCGGATGCTTTCCATGACTCATCCCAACAGGTCGTTGGTCAGACCAACGATCCCTAGGGTCACTATATCTGCAACATTTTTTCCAGTTTCAGCAGTTTTCAACTTTTAATTCCCGAGTTTACCCCTAGGCGCTTCCGGGGTATTACACTCTTGACCTTAATCTCAACCTCCGACCCTGACTTTCGACCCCAACCTAAGACCCAACCTCGACCCAAGATCAGAATCCCAACAGCTAACCCTCACTCTTCACACTCAATCCTGATCCCTGACCTGAGGTCCGACTCTTAGCATCGATTCGACACCCGACTCCTAATCCTATTCTGACCCCGATCCCAATCCCTGAACGCGACTTTTGACTTTAAATTTCAAAAGTGACTTGAGAATCGACTATCGATTCCGATACAATACCCAATCCTTAACACCGATTCGAGATTCGAGCCCCAATTTTTTATCCCAAACTTGATACAAAATTTGACATTATATATTTATTATTCTTGCAATTTGTATTTATGTATGCAACAAAAAAGAAGATACTTTTTTGAAAAATGCTAAATAACACTTGTAATATTTAGAGAAAAAGAATTTTTCAAATGATCAACTATAAAGAGAAAATGATATAGTAACACTCCAAAACTTTCATAGCCCCAACTCAGGTCTTGCATGAAAAACCAGGGGAAACCAGAAAATTTTATCTCAGAATGACTGAGACAACAGTAACGACCCATTGTTTGGGTCATGGTCAGCCCTATCAGTTGTCCTTCGGAGACCAACGAGACATGGAACAATCCGTTTTAAGGAACAATGAGTCATCCTATTACTCGTTGTCTTCCTCACTTAGAGATCATTTAAACCACTTTCCAAGAACTCACAAGTCAAACAATGAGTCGTCGTTTGATGTAATGACTCATGGGTGACTTGTTAGTTGGAACTCCAAACTGTTGTCAACAAAGACTTTCAGTAACAATGAGTGGCAACAATGACTCGTTGTATCATACAATGAGTCTTTGTGTCCACCTGTGGTGACAAGCCCCAAAATTCTTTAGGATTCCAGTAGCCAGGACGAGAGGTGACAACGACTCATTGTCTCAACCAATGAGTCGTTGTGTCACTCGTTAGAGAGGGGATCCAGTGTTATGTTTGAATCCCTGCTAGTGGCCACGAGAGGTACCAACGACCCGTTGGTTCATCCAATGAGTCATGGCGCCCTCTTGTTGCTAATTTCTAATGAGTCAAATTTCAGGCCCAAGACCAACGACTGGTCCCAACTAGTCATGGTGTCAACCAATGACTTGTTGTGTGACCTGTCCCTATCGGGCAGTTTTTCAGATTTTCTTTCAGGGGCATTTTCGTAACTTTTAGCTATTTTAGTTCCTAAACCACGTCATTTTGAGCACATTTTATAGATAATTAAAGGAATAATCGACTAAGTCCCTTTCATTTTTCACTCAACTCTCGATCTTCAGAGCAAAGGAGTTAGAGACAAACTTCTCAGGGCAAAGCTAGGGCGTTCAATCTTCTTCTCAATTTCTCAAGGATTTTCTCAAGAATATTCCACCAGGTATGTGGAAATTCAACAAGGGAATTGTTCTTCCCTTGTGTCCCTAAAATGCTCCCATAATCTCCTATCAGTTCTAGCCTTGAGATTTCGAATTAGAGTAATTTTTCAGTCAGATTTCGATTAATTCATGTGGAATGTTGTTTATATTATTTTTTGCTATATTTCCACTACTTTGTGATCGTATTGATACTTGTTTCCTGTAAAATTATCTTAGCCCTTACTCTATAAATGAAGTAATTAGGATCTTGCATTTGCTTGACTCTATCGGTGTTGGAATTCCCATGTTATTAGTATCACATGAATCCTTAGTCAGCTGCATGTTAGTTCAGTCTCAGTTAAAATGTTAATATCTTATGTATCTTTCAGTAATGTCAGCTGACCAGTTTGACTACCATTAGTCCTTGATGTGTTAGTAATGCCTCTCAGTTATCAGTTATCAGTTAGTTCTTTAGACGGTTACGACCCTTCCAGATAAGCAGCTCTGACAGATTGAGAACTACCAGTAACAGTTTCAGTTTTTTCTCTAGACGGTTGCGATGCTTCCAGATAAGCAGCTCTGTTTAGTCTTAGAACACCAGTTACAGTTATCCGATCCGATAAGAATCTCAGGGTACTTCTAGATAAGAATCCTTGACTTAGTCTTGGGCCCCAGCTTCGAGCTATTAGTTTAGTATTCATATCAGGACTATCCAGTGGGAGTAGGACTTAGCACCGAGAAGACTAGGATTCCAGCGAACCTAGGTTCCCAGAACTACGTTGCCACCGTAGGTTATTAGCCCAAATGGCCTAGACAGTGATCCCACAGTTCATGTCTTTATACCCTAGCAAGGTATATTGGATCCTATCAATGGGGAGTGTACATCGAACTCCATATTTAGCTAACGTGGTTATATGTCGGTTATAGACTCTCCCACTTGCCAGTACAGTCTCAGTTTAGTTAAGATCAGTTTAGCTCAGCTCAGTATATCAATTTCAGGACATGTTTATGACCATCAGATAGGGTCATTATTAACGATATCAGTTATAGTCCAGTTTACCAGTTTACAGTATTTCAGTTGGTCATTTCATGTTATTGCATTTTAATTACTTATTGTTTCATGCTTATTGTATCTCTCACTTACTCAGTACATTCGAAGTACTGACGCATACTTTCTAAGCTGTATCATATTATAATACAGGCGCAGGTTCTCAGTTCCAGTATCATCAGTAGTTCCTTCAGACGATATCAGCTGCGGTGTTTGGTGAGTCCTCATCTTTCGAGGACAATATTTATTTTCAGTTAGTTCTTATTTAGATAGATTTTAGAGTTAGCTGGGGGCTTGTCCCAACAACTCAATAGTTATTAGTTGGCTTTCAGAAACAGTTATGCAATATTGTTTCTTTTGATATATTGACTCTTGTTAGATTAGTATTTATTGAATGATAGCATTTTTAAAGCTTCCGCTTATATTTACTCAGTTTGCCAATATAATGATAGACCATGGGTTAGCTTGGGGCCACTTGTGGCACCAAGTACTGTGTCTCATCCAGGGTATAGACTCAGGTCACGACAAACTTGGTATTAGAGAACTAAGTTTAGAGTATTCTAGGATGTCTGAAAGTTGTGTCAAGTAGAGTCCTTTTCATGGATGTAAAGAGCGTCACACTTATGACAGGGAGGCTACAAGAAGTTATTAGAAAAACTCCCTTTTGTTCATACTCTTTATCATGCGTTGAAGTCTAATTCCAGAAATTTCCTCCTAACTCATGTTCTATTCGTTTCAATGAAACTATGCCTCCAAGATGAGGAAATGGAAGGAGGGCTGGCAATTCCAACCAACCTTCCCCACTAGCTCCAACAACCCCTCAAGACAACCAAGTGTCCTCAGCAGAATTCGAGCGGCAATCCAGCTGCTTGCTGAGAAAGTGACTAACCAAGTGAGCCAGTAGGTGGTTCCGATGAATACAAATAGATCCGCAGAAACTCCTAGGGTTCGGGACTTCACCTGACTGAACCCTCCAGCTTTTCATGGAACCAAGGTGGGAGAGGAACCACAGGAGTTTGTAAATAAGGTGCAGAAGATCACCCGAATTATGGGTGTTTGTTTCGTGGAGAGCGCTGATCTGGCTGCCTACCAGTTGAAAGGGATGGCTCAAATTTAGTACGATCAATAGAAGAAAGGGAGACCAATAGGAACAGAACCATTAGGGTGGGAAGAGTTCACCACAACATTTCTTGATAGATTTTTCCCTCGGGATTTGAGGGAGGCTAAGGTCATTGAGTTCATGAATTTAAAGCAGTGTAATAGGACCATAGAGGAATATGCATTGGAGTTCACTCAGTTGTCGAAGTATGCTCCAAAGATGGTAGTTAAGCCAAGGGCTCGCATGCTTAAATTTGTCAACGGGGTATCAAACCTAGTACTTAAGGAGTGCAGGACCACGATGCTCATTAAGGACATTGACCTCTCCAACCTTATCATTCATGCCCAGCAGATTAAGGCAGAAAAGCTGAAGGATATGGAGTAGGAGAACAGGCGGGCTACAACGGGTCAATTTGATTATGGCCACCAAAGGTCCGGTGGTAGTAGCCACCCACAACAGTAGCAATAGAGGACTCTATCACCCACCTCAGCCAGTGACCCTTCTTTTCGATCCTGCAAAGATCGGAAGGATGGAGCATCTGGCTCTCAGTCCCAGACTCACAATGCCAGCAATTGGTACCCAGCTAGCCCTAGGTGTGGCAAGAACCATCCAGGTGAATGCCTCCGGGGCAAAGAGGGTTTCTTTGGATGTGGACAACTAGGTCACCGGCTAAAGGAGTGTCCGTCAGCAGGATGAGGGAAATCGCAATCTACCATTTTAGTGCCCCAGCAGGCCGTCCAGCTCAGTAGGGTAACACTTCAAGCGTGGATGTGGTCAGTGCCAAAACCGCTTTTATGCTTTGTCCTCTTATCAGCATCAGGAGAGCTCACCTAACATGGTCATGGGTATATTACGTCTCTTCCATCTAGATGTGTATGCCCTATTATATCCAGGAGCCACACTATCATTCATGACTCCCTATGTAGTTTTTCAGTTTGAAATCAGTCCAGAAGTCCTCTCAAAACCATTTGCAGTCTCTACCCCAGTTGATGAGTCAGTTAGAGCCAACCGGGTATATACAAACTGCCCAGTCTCAGTGTTGAGTAAGGTTATTCCAGCTGATCTAGTAGAGCTAGACATGGTTGATTTCGACCTCATCCTTGGCATGGATTGGTTACATTTGGATTATGCCTCAGTTTACTGTAGTACTAGAGTCATCAGGTTTCAGTTCTCCAATGAGTCAGTCTTAGAATGGAGGGGTAGCATTTCAGCGCCTAAGGGTCGATTTATTTCCTACCTTAAGGCAAGGAAGCTCATTTCGAAAGTGTGCATCTATCACCTAGTTCGGTCAAACATTCTAGCTCCAAGATCCCATCTATCTAGTCAGTTTCAGTTGTCAGTGAATTTTCTAACGTGTTTCCCGAAGATCTTCCCGGAGTTCCTCTTGAGCGGGAAATAGACTTCGGCATAGACCTTCTTCCAGACACTCTACCCATCTCTATTCCTCCTTATAGAAGGGCTCCAACTGAGCTTAAGGAGTTGAAGAAGCATCTAAAGGACCTTCTTGATAAGGGTTTCATCAGGCCCAACATCTCTCCATGGGGTGCTCCAGTGTTATTCTTGTGAAAGAAAGACGGTACTCTTAGAATGTGTATCAACTAGCGTCAACTAAATAAGGTTACAGCTAAGAACAAGTATCCCCTATCCAGGATTGATGACTTGTTCGATTAGCTTCAAGGATCCTGTTGTTTTTCCAAGGTAGATCTCAGGTCGGGGTATCATCATCTTAGGGTCAGGGAATGTGACATACCGAAAACAGTCTTTAGAACTCGGTATGGTCATTATGAATTTGTGGTTATGTCCTTTGGACTAACTAATGCCCCAAAAACTTTCATAGACCTAATGAATAGGGTATTCAAGCAGTATCTGGACATGTTCGTCATTGTGTTCATAGACAACATTTTGGTATACTCCAAAAATAAGGAAGAGCATGTTAACCATCTAAGGATAGTGTTGTAGACTCTCAGAGACCGCCAGCTGTTTGCTAAATTCAGCAAATGTGAATTCTGGCTAAAGTCTATGGCGTGGATTTTTTCACCGATCACAAGAGCCTTCAGTATGTGTCAGTTAGAAAGATTTAAACCTCCATCAGAGAAGGTGGTTGGAGTTACTGAAGGATTATGACATGAGTGTGTTTTACCACCTGGGCAAGGCTAGTATGGTGGTTTATTCCCTAAGCAGGATGTCCATGGGAACGTTGCTCATGTTGAAGAGGGCAGAAAAAAACTGGCAAAGGATATTCACAGGTTAGCTCGGTTGGGAGTGCAATTGGTGGATTTAGCTGAGGGAGGAGTAGTACTGCAGAGTGGGTCAGAATTCTCATTAGTTGCTGAGGTTAAGTCAAAGCAGGATGAAGATCTCATATTACTTAAGTTGAAAGAAGCATTTCTAAGAAAAGAAGTGGAGGCTTTCTCCAAAAAGGGAGATGGTGTGCTTCATTACCAGGGCAGACTATATGTTCCGGACATAGGTGACTTGAGACAGTAAATACTGAAAGAAGCACATAGCTCTAGATATTCTATCCACCAAGGTGCCACCAAGATGTACCGTGACCTACGGAAAATCTATTGGTGGAACGGCATGAAGAGAGATATTGCAAAATTTGTGGCTAGGTGCCCGAACTGCCAATAAGTTAAAGTTGAACATCAGAGACCTGGGGGTATGACCAGGATATCAACATACCCACATGGAAGTGGGAAGAAGTGAATATGGACTTTATTACAAGTCTACCTCATAGTCGTCGGCAACATGATTTAATTTGGGTGATAGTCAATCGTATGACCAAGTCAGCACATTTTCTCCCAATTAAAGCTATGGACTCAACTAGGATTATGCTACACTGTACATCCGAGAGTTGATCAGACTACATAGATTTCCGTTGTCCATCATTTCAGATAGAGGTACCCAGTTCACCTCGCATTTTTGGAAGTAATTTCAGAAAGGAATCAGTACTCGGGTCAAGCGAGGCCCACCTTTTCACCCTTAGATAGATGGAAACGTTGAGCAGACAATTCAGATCTTAGAAGATATATTGAGAGCTTTTGTGATCGACTTCAGAGGTAGTTGGAATGATCACCTACCTCTTATCGAGTTTGCATACAATAACAGCTACCACTGCGGTATTCAGATGGCCCCATTTGAGGCATTGTATGGTAAGAGCTGTAGGTCTCCTATAGCGTGGCTTGAAGTTGGTGAAGATACCTTGATAGGACTAGACTCAGTTCATAAAACTATGTAGAAAGTGCAACTTATCAAGGAAAGGTTGAAAACAACTCAGAGCAGGCAGAATCATATGCTGATGTGAGGAGGAGATAGTTAGAATTTGTTGTAGATGATTGGGTTACCTAAAAATTTCACCTATGAAGGGGGTGATGAGGTTTTTAAATAAAGGGAAACTCAGTTCAATGTATGTAGAACACTACAAGATTTTGAGGCGAATTGGCAATGTGGACTACGAGTTAGAATTACCTTCAGAGTTAACATCTGTGCACCCAGTATTTCATGTGTCACTATTGAAGAAGTGCATCGATGATCTGAGCTCAGTTGTGCCACTAGAAAGTGTGGGAGTGAAGGATAGTCTCTCTTACAAAGAGGTCTCAGTTCAGATCCTAGATCGTCAAGTTTGTAAGCTGAGAAAAAAAGAAGTCTCTTCAATGAAAGTCTTGTGGAGGAACCATCTAGTTAAGGGAGACACATGGGAGGTTGAAGCAGACATGATGGTAAAATATCCCCATTTATTCCCTTCCAATTCAGTTTCAGCATCTGGTATTAAATTCCTCCTCAATACTCTATTCAGTTCAGTACTCATTAGCTCTAACATTCATATTAGTTGCATCAACTCAGTTAGCATGGTTAAATCAATTCAGTATCGATCACCCCCTATAGAAATCAGTTTATAGTTTTATTCTGGAAAATACAGCTCTTTTTCCAATTTTCTAGCAGTTTTAACCTTCATTCAACTATGAATAATCCCAAGAGGGAGTGTAACACCCCAAAACTTTTCTATATCCAACTCAGACCTTGCCTGAAAAACCTGGGGAAACCGGAAAATTTTGTCTCAAAACGACCAAGACAACAGTAATGACCCATTTTTTGGGTCGTGGTCAGCTTTGTCAGTTGTCCCTTGGGGACCAACTAGACATGGAACGGCCTATTGTGAGAAACAACGAGTCATCCTGTCACTCATTGCGTTCCCTGCTTAGAGATCAGTTAAACCCCTTTTCCAGGAACCAACGAGTCAAATGATGGGTCGTCGTTTGATGTAACGACTCGTGGGGTGACTTGTTAGTTGGAACTCCAAGGTGTTTTCGACAAACTCTTTCAGTAACAATAAGTTGCAACAACGACCCGTTGTATCATACAACGAGTCTTTGTGTCCACCTGTGGTGAAAAGCCCCAAAATTCTTTAGGATTCCAGTTAGCCAAGATGAGAGGTGACAATGACTCGTTGTCTCAACCAACGAGTCGTGGTCTCACTCGTTAGAGAGGGAATCCATATGTTATGTTCGAATCCCTGCCAGTGGCCAAGAGAGGTACCAATGACCCGTTGGTTCATCCAACGAGTCATGGTCCCCTCTCATTGCCAATTTCTAGTGAGCCAAATTTCAGGCCCAGGACCAACGACTGGTCCCAACGAGTCGTGGTGTCAACCAACAACTCATCAGTTAGTAGTGTGCTTTCAGATACAGTTATGCAGTATTATTTCTTTTGATATATTGACTCTTGTCAAATTAGTATTTCTTGAATGATTGGATTTTAAAAGTTTCCGCTATGTTTACTCAGTTTACCAGTGTAATGATAGACCATGGGTTAGCTTGGGGTCACTTATGGCACCAAGTACCGTGTCTCATTCAGGGTATAGACTCGAGTCGTGACACCAAGTACCGTGTCTCGTCCAGGGTATAGACTCGGGTCGTGACAGATACTAAAAAGAATAAAAATTATAACATTCTTGTGATATCATGAATTTTGAGCGAATAAAAATTGGAAGCTTAACCAATTAAGCTAACTCATATTTTATCCATGAATATCCATATTTTTATGGGTTGAATATGAGCTTAAATGCAAATTTTACTCATCTAAAGAGTCACTAATTCAACCCATTAAAATAAAATGAATTGGGTGAATTATCAAAATATGGGCTTATTTTGCTGCCATTTCTAATGAATAGTGAGATTTCCAAAGGGGCTGGGACCCAAAGTATTTCAAGCAAAAGTGATTCCGTACTCAAAAGTCCTTCTTTCAAGCAAATTAAGTGAGTTATAGGCCGAGTAAAGCAAGACATATTTTTAAGTTTTAAATAAAGCCCAAGACACATATTAGTAATTCTAAAAATAGATTTTTCCTAAAAAGCTAAGGCCCAAATTGGTGATTGCTTGGAGATGTGTATCTCCTTTAGTTATTTATCTGGGACTTAGTAAGTTCATTGATTTGGTAGTTGAATTAATCGATTTAATTCAAAGTCTGAAACACATGAACATACAAGTCTATTAAAATTTATCACTTCTTTGCATAATTAGCTGTAATTGTAAATTAATTTACAAGTTGAATTAATGAAATAATTGAAGTGCTAAATAGACAAAATTATTTTCAAACAAGCTACACCTCTTTTATCCATAAAATAGTTAAATTCGCTCGATAATCACATTTGCAAATTTTCAAGATGCATAACACCTTCCTTGTGAGATCACCAGAACTCTTATTCTTTTCTCTAAGTCTCAATGGTTTTAAACACCTTTTCAGATGATTTTCCAATTTTTAAAAATAATTATATGGTGATTCCATTCTCACATAAATAGACAAGTTATGAGACGTGTTTAACTAAGTTTAAAAATGGATTGTAACATTGGGCACCTACAGGGCTGGGGAACTTTTATGTCTAACAACTGATGGGGCACCATCTATTCTTTTTTTTTTTTAAATAAATACGGTGGCAGTCATGCCATTTTATTAATATTAATAGGAAGTAATCAACTACAAATTAATGTCATCACATCGAGACAAAATGGAAACCCTACTCTAACACTTTCCAAATCTTTCAGCGTTTCTAATGGATGTCTCCATCGCTGACCCTATGCCTCCCTTTATCAATATTCACTTCCTCCTTCTCCAACTCTGGGTGGTGAATGGATTTGCATTGTTCTTATGCTCCAAAAAATATCTCAGAAAGGTAGCATTTCATCTCCTTCCTATCTCTCAATCACACTCTTCTTCTTCTGACTCTTTCATTTTCCCAGGTGAATCTCTGTGTAGCAAGGTTAAAAGTGCTCCCACGAAACAGGTGAGGACTTTAAATATGGGTGTGGGAAAAGTCGTGTTGCTCCAACCCTCTTCCTTCATCTTCACTTGTGAGCTTGAATTGAAAGAAGCCCTAGTTTTTGCTGATCTCGCCTTTTTGAAGCTACCGTAAATAGTAGTAGGTAGCTTACCCACTGACTGCTAATACTCTGTACAAATACAGTGGGGCTTTTGTAATTACCTTTGTGCATGTTGTTGATGTGTGAAACTGATTGTCTTCTTGAATTTAATTCTGATATATGGAATTTGTGACTTATCAGAATTTAATATTTTCCTGCATTCACTCGGTAGCTGATAAAAACGGTTGCATGTTAGCTTAGCATCTTGGGTGAAAGCAAAATTAGTCAAGCTATCAGCTAGTTGATTAGCCTATCTAAAATCATGCACAACTTGTATCCTTAATCTAGATAGCATCTCCTAATTCTCCTCCATTATATCTGCTATTTCCCAAGGTATCTTCCACTCCCTTGTGAGCATCTTCTGCAAACCTAATGAATCTGTTTCTAACTTAGATTCCCCTGTAAAGACAAGCATTTTTTTAAGTGTTTATCTTACTTCTAGAGCCTTCTCAACCATATTAGTGGTAATTCCAATGGTATGAGCCTCAGCAAATATAAGATCTCCATGCTGATCTCTTAAGCAAAAATCATAAGCACTAATTCCTGGATTACCTTTGCCAGCTCCATCCGTATTGCACTTTATCCATCCATTTTTCGGTATTTCCCATTTAAGAATCTTTTAATGAATTCCCAACTTGCATCTCTGGCTGAACTCTATGATCTCCTCCGACTGTTAAGGTATTCGACTTCCTGGATGCATCAACTTAACTAACTGAAGAATAGTCTTCAGACATTGAGTTAGAATCCTATTATAGTTACATTCCTTGACATGCCTTCTAGTGTTTTTCCTCTTCCATAATTCCCAATACAAGATTAGTGAAACTGCTTTGAAAGTTCCCTTCAAACTATGATTGCTAGGAATATTCCATCAATCCTTAATGAGCTGTTCTAGGGACCTTCCTTCAATTGATAAACCTGCAAAACTAGCAAACTGCTTCCATAGCTTAAAAGCTATGGGAGCTGTTAGAAAAAGATGTCTCCTTGTCTCCATCTCATAATTCTCACAACAGTAACATCTAGAGGCAATCTGAATATTCATTCTCCTCAGAATATCATCTGTAGCAACTCTACCTTCCATAGTCTCCACATAAAAAAACTCATCTTAAAAGGTAATCCTTTCACCCATATGTTCTTATGTCATTCTCTCTTCTCCCCTCTACTTCTTATCCTTTCAAAAGTTAACTTCACAGTGAAGATGCCTTTAGAATTCCCCATCCACCAAGATTTTTCATTCTCCCCTCCAGTCACAGGTCTTATATTCTCCACAATGTAGTTAGTCATTTCCACTAAAATTTTCTCCTTTTAGTTTGTCAACATTCCACTCCCCTGAGTATATGAAATCTCTGACCTCCAATTCCTCCTTCACCTGATCTGTTTCCTCAGAGTCACTTTCTAAGTCCAGTTATCAAACCAGAAACTGGCAGACCCAGCCTTGATTTGCCACCATATATCCTAATTAATTTCATCTCTAACCAGCACCATTCTTCTCCATACCTGAGAGGCTCCTCTACCATGAGCTAAGATAGAATGAACTTTTTTACAATATTTATTCCAAATGTAGGAGCTCCATAAAGAAGAAGTTGATGTTCTAAAGTTCCACCACAGTTTAGACATAAGAGCTTTAGACACATCATTAAGTGATTTAAAGGCCACTCCACCCTCCTTTGGAAAATACATATCATCCCAAGAGACCCAATGTTTACCCTGAACTCCTCCATGCTTGCTCCAAAAGAATTTTTCAAACACCTTATGCAACTAATTTAGCACACTTTTAGGAGGATTTATTTTGATTATGATAGGATTGAAAAAATATTTTTTTTTATATATGTAACGACATATGTTTGAACCTTATATAGAGGTAAAGAGTATTCGTAGATACTTGAACCATATCCAGCTCCATATTTCAATCTAGAGTTTGTTATTGCACGAGCATACAATATTTTCACTAACTCATACTCTTTACAAGAACACGTTTCACCCAAAAGATTGACTTTGGTATTAGGTTGTTGCTGATAATGCTGAACTCATTAGAGTCCCCGCTTTATCATTGACTTTTAAGGAGTCGTCCTCAACCATGTTTTGCATATTGTCTTTTCAATTTAAGCAACAAATATAGTGTTTGCTTTTTTGATATTTGTACGCCACTGCTTGAATTTTTCAGCAAACTTCCAACCAATAGAATTGAATATGACAATCACATGATACTCTCTTTTAGTCTTCGCCATTACATTAAGCGACTCTACAATGTTTTGTGGTTATCACTTCATACCTATTGCTTGGAAAATGAGCCTACTTCATTTATAAAATCCAATGTCATACTCAAGGGATCTAGCTGTTACGGGGGGTCTATTCTTGAACTGTTGAAAATGATCATGGAACTCATCAAAATTATATGCCTAGGCTGCCAAATAATAGCGGTGAAAATAATTTCCATACTTGAAAATTTTCACCAAAATGCCTCATATGAAATCCACGATGAGCATTCTTATAAGCCTTGAAAATACCATTATATTTTCTCTTATGCCTATTAGAGATGATACACAACTCCAAATCATTTTCGATTATAAACTTCAGTTGCTCAAAGAAAAAGGTCCAAGAGACATCACACTCCTTGTCCACCATAAAAATGAAACTGAGTAGATATGATTTTCAATATCCTGTATGGTGGCAAATAACAAGACACCTTATACTTGTCAGATAAAAATGTGTCATCAACAACAACCTTTTCAATTTTGGAAAAACATCGAGTGCAAACTCAATTAGCTAGGAAAAATATAAAGCCTACCCACCTTATCAAGATTAATTGTAGTCTTCTTGGATTTACAGTCTCAAACACATAATGATAAGTTGCTAAGCAAGCATGCCTACACTTTGGTGTCCACCTAATCAAGTTCTTAGTGATTACACCTCCCTTCCAACACTTTCAATAGCTTGCATTACAATACAAGTCCTTCCTAACCGTCTTCTTAATTGGCAATTACAAATGATTTGAATATGGCTTTTCAAAGAAAAAATCAATATATTGTCAATGCTATGAACCTTGTTGGTTTCGCCAAGAGAAAATTGATGACCCTTTGCCATCAACAAACCTAGTTACCACGAATCGTGCAATGACAACTGCTGAGGCATGTCAATGACTTGTCTATAAGATGTTCAAACTCACAGGTGTGCTCACCAACATACATGATGATGCAAAATCTATTTATTCTATCATAATTTATGGCACACATCATCCAGTCACAGTTAAGAGATTGGTGATCCATACTATACAAATTTTTACAACACTTACGCGTCATAAAACAAAAAGGCTTCTTCACCTAAGATAACTTCGATGCCACAATTAACTCTTGCTTATTATTGAATAGTTTTCCCATGATAAAATAAGTTACATCAAGATAGTTGTGGCTAGCTTGTAATCCAGTATTCTACCCAACAATAGCAGGATGCGCTCCACTATTCTTTGGAGGAGCATCTATATCCATTGGATGATCATCTTAGCCCTCATTTTGCAATATATCTTCATCGAGTGGCAATTGTGATGGGGTGAGGGTGGGAGTGCTACTTATGTTGAAGCTTTTTGAGACCTCTCAATAATATTTATCCTTTAAATAGGCCTAGAACCATCAACAATAACATCAAGCATATATGATTCGACTTGTCTATTTTTCAATATGAAAGAGGAATGAATTTTTACCAAGTAGGCAAAACATTAATAATACAACTTATTCTTAGGTCATCGGGCTCACAAGTTAACTATTCACTTTCTGTTATGCTCTCAACCAAGTTGTTATACATACAATTGCGACCCACGGTAGCAGACACTATCATCTTATTCAAATATTGCCAATTTCAATTTTTTTGGGGTCTCCACCCATTCACACATGTATCACCACCTACTATAATATATTTCTTAATAGATATAATAAACATAGACTGATCAATGAGAGGTCGATGATTGTAATTAGCACTAGTCAAAATCTTCAGAGCAAAGTAGGGAGAAAGCACTTACCAAGTACTAGCTGAGCTATTGAAATGACACAATGACTCCCCTAGAGAAAATATACTCCCAAAATAATCTCCAATGTCGCAAATAAGGCTGAAATTTATATCAAAGAGGTGACTTTTATAATAATAAAAAAAATTAAAGCTATTTTGTGAAATAACTGAGAGCTAGAAATAATAATGGTTGAGAAGAAGTTTTTCTTCATTGGAGGAGTGATTATTTTATTTGAAGGCTAGAATTTATGCCATAAAAGTGAGTTGAAGGGACAATTTTTAGCTTTTTGGAGTGTTTGACTAAATTAGGAAGTGCTTACAGAAAGTTAAAAGTTGCTTTTAATAAGCTGAAAAGCAAAAGTTGGTGAAACCCAATTTTTTATTTTTTGGCTTATAAGCCATTATGTTTGACCAACAAATTTACTTTTTTATCCTCATACTATTTTTCTAATTCCAAAATTACCCTCAAGGAAATAAAAAACCTTATTTTTCTCTTCTTCTCTTTGCAGTGGCCACATCTTGCACTTCTCCACAATGCGCCGAAAATCTCTCTTCTTCTCGGCTTCTTCTCTTCTTTTCGAACTTTATTTATAACTCACTCGTTCATAATTTAAAAATAAAAACATACAATTAATTTGTTAATTTTTTTAAACAAAACAAAGACACTCAAATCTTTGACAAAATTTTATTTTTTTGTGCATATTAAAAAAATAATTAAAAATCTTAAAAAATTAATTGAGGTAGTATTAATTCATTTAAATTATTATATTTGATTTTATAAATAAAAAATAGAACTATATTCCTAATAAAAAGTAAAAAGGGAGATTTACCTAATCTTATTTAAATTATATATTTTAAAAACTAAAAATAAATTAAATAATTAATTTATATTAAAAAAAATAAAAATATGTATTAATTTTAATTTTAATTATTTTAGAAATAAAAATATCACAGTAATTTGTTAGTGTTAACAACTTTAAGGGCGTCTCAGTCATTTGACTCAAAATAAGTGCTTAACAACACTTTTATACTAAAAATATCAATAACTTTTTTTCGATTTCAACACTTGTATCCAAACACATAACTGCTCATTTTTAAAATAAGTTTCAACACTTACATTTAAAAATCACTTTTTTTCGGCTAAACCAAACGAGCTCTAAATCTAGTCTCCCTAATCATTAAGAAGGGCTATAGAGTGACGCATTGTCTCAGTTCAAGTTATAAAATTGAAGATGACATTTTGCTTTTCAGTGATGATAATTGTTGCTTTCAAATTGCAGTTTGGTATATAGTTAGGCTCTTCTATATTTGAGTAGGATTTGCACTTTGAGAAATAGGTGGTCTGTCATGTTTGGTAATGTAGCTATCTTTTGGTAATAAAATCATTTATTTGTCCCCATTTTTTTCTCCAAAAGTACTTCTAAAATCTTAGTAAAACACAAATTGTTTTTCTAATATTGGCTAACATATTTTTAAAATTAGTCAATCAAACACAAATAATTATTCTTCAAAAAAGTTGAAAGCTTAGACAAACAGGCTATTAGTATATCAATTAATTTCAAAATGTATTTAACTGAAAACCTTGTTATGCAGAAAATATAGAGGTGCATAATGATTTGATAGTGCTAGAAACTTACTTTCTATCTAGTTAGTAAAAGTTTCTTGCGTTAGTCAAATTCAGATAGAGAAGTAAGATTTTATAACTGAAATCGGGGATTAAAGAGATATGTTCTCTTTCCGTAAAGCAAATTCGATAACCTATATAAAATAACACAAAAAAGGTTACATGAATAATGTTATGTTAAATAGTTCATGAGACTAATTGTGAGTTAGATATTGAATTCAGGTTCACTATAACATTATCTAACATTAAAGGTTAAGTTAGTATACTATGAACTCCATCCCACATATTTTGAATGTTTTTGACATCAGTTATTTAGTTACATTTTATTATTATTTGAATTATTTTCCGACTAAATTAAAAATTATCCTATGATACATTTCATCAAGACAAAATCTTATCTATTCCTCCAAATATCATTTACCTTTTCCTCAACCGACCAACAAAACAACAAACTCAATCTCTCAATACAAGTTACACTCTATAAATTATCCTTTAAAAATGTTAATTAAGCACTTAAAATTCTTCATGAAAATACAAATATATGCAATCCTTTGGATATACAAAAATAACCAAAATTATCTATATGTGCTAATTATTTCGTAACTGTCCAATTTAGGACTCCTTATTTTATTTCAATAACAACACCTATATATATATATAAAGAAAGCTGAGAGGCAGGCTAATGTTGCATGCCTCTAAGGCCTCCATTCTCTTTTTTGTGTGTGTGGTTTTTTTTTTGTTGACTATTTTCTCATTTTTAAAATTATTTTATTAACTCACTTATTTAATTGTTGTTGTTATTTAATGTTATCTAATTAAATGATTCAATCTAATAAGAATCTATATCATCTTATTATATAAGTGAGAATTCAAAAAGTGAAAAGTTAGATTATCATTTTACCCCTCCACTAAATTAAAATATAATTAAGTACATAATTAAATATTAATATTTTATCATATCATATTATATTTATATATATATTACTATATAATTGGAAAGCCAAAAAGTGAAAAGTTAAAATAAATAATAAATAAATATAAACAATAAATAATAATAAGTAACAATAATGACAATAAATAATAATAATAATATATATAAATAATAAATATAAATAATAATTAATAAGTAAATAATATTAATATTATAAAAGTGGGAATCCAAAAAGTGAAAAATTAAAAACCTAAAATAATCTCCAAACATTGAAAGAGTAATATACCCTTCAAATCATATTTACCTATCAAATATTGAACGACTATTTTGTCCTTTAATATTTCTATAATATTTTATATACTAATAAGTAAAGTTACATGTGATATATATATATATATAGTGGAAAGCCAAAAAGTAAAAAGTTGAATTACTAAATTACCTTTTAAATATTAAGACTACTTTACCCATTAAATCTTGAACGATAATTTTACCCATTGATCTAAATTATTCTTAGAATATTTTATATACTAAAAAGTAAAGTTACATTTGTAATAAATATTATGAGACATTAAATTAAATCATTTTATTATAACACACTCACATATATAATTATTATTTATAATATTAAAATTTTCACATTTCATCTTCTATGTAATTAGTGGATTATAAAAATGCCCCTTAAAAATTGAATAACCAATTTATTTTTTATTAGAACATTTAATATATATGTTTGTAAGGAAAAAACATAAATTTCAATTATCATATATCATCTATATCTATATCTATACTATTCTAAAAATAACAACCTCTCAAGTACATAGTTGAATTACTGAAATACCCATTAAAAATTGAATGACCACTTTACCCTTAAATTAATATTATTTTTATAATATGTTTGGTACAGAAAAGTAAACCTACACTCCAATTGAAAAGGTCTGTGCTGCAAATTGTAATAAATTAGATAAACTGGAAGATGTTTCTTATTAGCCAAAGATATTTTAATTAAAAGTGTTTTCATCTTTCCAAATATATTGCAAAATTACTACTTCTCTTTATTATTATAAAAATACAAAGAATTTGAAGAATTGCATAATTCAATATAGACTAAAATTATATATATATATATTATATATATATATATATATATATTATAATTAAAAGTTGAAAGCTTTTATATTTAAAGTTAAATCATCAAAATACTCATGGAAATTTGATGACAATTTTATCCATCAATCAAACATTATATCTATAATTTTTTCTGTACAAAAATGCAAATATACTCCAATAAACTTATTAATAAACTATTGAATCTTTTCATATACCATGTATGTCAATATTAACAATATAAAATTTATAAAATTACATGAGTAAATATAGAGTCCTCCAATCTGAAAGGACATATAACTGCTAATTAATTGTGATTATTGATGGCATGGGATATGAAACACATTTTAAAATTTGTATAATAATAAAGCAAAAAACCTAACTAATGTCAGTTCAAAGTCTATACTCCTCAAGTGACCATGGACATATAAAGAGAAGAAACAGAGGAACCTACAAACAATAGAAGAGTAGATCAAGAACAAGCAAGGGAGAAGAAGAAATAAGAACAAAAAGTTTGAAGAGAAATGGGCTCTATGAAGGACAAACTTTTTGAGTTGGCTCAATTTTTATTAATAGAGTAATAGATAGGAAGTAGAGTAATATTTAATTTTGTTGTAGAATTCTTTTTATCTCCTCCCTCATTCTTAAAATTGTCTTCAACGTGTGTTTTTCTTTACAAGTTATCAAAACATTCTAGAGTTGGTTTACAAAATACATATGGAGTGAAGAAGTTCAATAATAAAAGTTATGAATCAAAGCTTAGCGGATCAGAATTAAAGAGAATCGTTTCAATATTTAAGTAGACTTTTAGTTTCTCTAATTGGTCAAATATTTATTTTTATTGTGTATATAAAAATTTATTTTGTACAGATGACTGGATGACATTTTTAATACATTTGTGTTGTATTATGCATTTGAGAAAAAAGTACTCCAAAAGGTCCAAAATTTTGTGTTATTAATATAAATGAATCTTTTTCTTTTGTCTACATTTTCTGAGTAGGTGCACTACGAAAGTTTCTATAGTACAAAATACTATTGCTTTTGTTTTGAAGCTTTTTGAGAATTATGATTATGCACATATTATCTACTACTTATAATACAATGATCGTTGAATCATGTGAGAGAGGACCTTTCCAGGATGACCCCATGATGTTGGTAAAAAGAGCAATTTTGAATAGGTTTTGATATTGATAAGAAACATTGCTCATTTTAACTTTATTTGAAGAAGATTTTTAATGGATAAATAAAGCGAATGGGGCAAGGCCGACGACGGTGAAGTCTTATGATCCCACCAAAATTTAACTTATCTGTCTCTTTTTTCTATTATCAATCTACTTTGTGTCACCCTGGTCATCTTATAATTTCTTTTTCTTTTAATTTATTTTTTTTCACTTGTATTAGCAAGATTTTGGTAGAGAAAAAAGTGTATATAGATTTATTTATTTATTTTTAAACTATATATCCTATATGTTGAATTTTTTAAATTTCATTATATTTAATTATCTTAGTAAAATTAGGGCTCCGTCAATATTAAAAGAGATAACTAATTAAAAAGAATAATACATCTGACCTTAACCATCAAAGTTCTAGGGATAGAAAACATAAATAAGTTTATATAGTAAAAATTAAATCTTATTTTATTTGGATAATAAATTTTTTAATATAAATTATGGGATATATGTGGCAAACTTATCCAAACACTAATATATTAAAAGTGGAAAGTCATATAGTGTAAAGTTGATTCACAAAAATTTTCTTTAGAAATTGAACGACCAAATTACTTTTTACATAAAAGCAAAATAACTACAAGTTTTCGAAAGTAAAATTACTGCAAATTTTTAGGTGAATTATAGATAATGAATATTAGAAAGGAGTAGCTAATTTGGTTAAATAAGAAATATATTAAATTGTTACTTGAAAGAATTAATGATAAGCTTTTCACCGTTCAGGTAAAGTATTGATAATGAATATTAATAGAGGACAATCTAGCAAAATTATTAAGTTTAATATGTGATGTATTAGAGGAACTGCATAAAAACAGGACTATGATATTGCTCGAAATAATAGAAAGCAATATTGTTGTTAGATTGTACTTGGCTATGCCAATTAATTAATATCAATCATATAGGCTTACCCTTCATTACTTTGAGTATATATTATTTTCTTTCAAATTATAAGTGGGAATAATCAAAGTGAAAAGTTGAATTACAAAAATATCCATATAAAATATGTGACGTATTTGCCCTTACAATTAAACACTATTTCAATAATATTTGTCTACTAAAAGGTAAATATACTAACTACTGAAAATAACAAAAAAGAATAAAAAATTTAAATTTGAAAAATACAAATCGTGAGACTCATAATTTGAGCATTCATTTCTTTTATATTAAATTTAAATTATAATAAATGTAGCAGCTACAATTGAATATCTATATTTATTTTTATTAAATTTTCTCATCACCCATACAAAATCTAAAACCTATTACTCTAAATATCTTTATGCTAAAAAACAAACTTACTTTCAATAAATGACTCAAACAAATATAAATAAAAGAAAATTTAATTATTTGTCTTCAAACAATTCTTCATTGCTTAATAATATAAGAATTTGAGGAGTTTGCAATGGATCTTTCATATTAGATCAAATCTATTTAAATTATATTCAATGCACAATCAAATTAATATTGTTATTGAATCATTGTTTAATTTAAAAATCATTTTCAACCATTAATGCACTTTATTGCTCTTATTCTTCTTGATTAAATTAATAATAATATCTTTTAAGCTTTCTTGTTTTTATCTATTATATCTATGTCTAAAAGTCATATTCATACCTCAGTTTGTTGATCATCTTTGATAGATTTTTCACTTCTAATATTGTCAATGATTTTTTCTTTCATAATAGATTGGAAAATAATTTTTATTCTTAATTACCTGTGTCTTCTTTTATTTGAACTTTTAAAAATTGAAACATGATTCATGCAGAAGATTTCATAGGCAAGTGGAGATGATCTTCAGTTTCCTAAAGAAGCTTTGAGATGGGTATAATAATTGTAATTGGGCTTATGACGAGGTATTAATCTTCTCATTTATGTTTTACCATTTGATATGAAAATTACTTTTTTCCTTCCTTCTTTTTACCATAATCTACTTTTAGTCGCATTATCATTTATCTCTATGCCTCAACACTTCATGCTATCCTTCACTGTAATTCCCAAGCAAAAGGAGATTCGGCTTTTATATATCTAACTTAAATTTTTAAATTTTTTTTTTAAAAAAAATTGTGTACGTGTTTGTGCACCTATTATTTATATAAAATAAAGCATATTTTGTATTATTAGATCACTTACAATTCATTATAGGTGCAAAACATTCAGTAACATCAATTTGAAATACATATATGTTAGCGTGGAAGCTACTAATAAGTATGATATTTTAAATATTCCAACAAGTATATTTTCTTCATTTTTGATAACCAGTTTTGATTTTCCTCATGATGAAATTCTTTTGAGTATATAGATGTAAATAATATTATCATTAATTTGATAGTAGTGATGTTGTATGTCGTATCTTACTAATTGTTTCAATAAAGTCGTGCAGTTTGGACCTATTCTTTTATGATTTACCTTTATCTATGGTTGGGAAATGTCTAATTTTTTTTTAATTGAGTTAGTTAAGTAAGGGCTAAAGAGTGTTTGATTTTCCATAATCTCCTACCCCTACCTGATGTAACAAATATTTTTCAAAGATCCACATTTATTATTTTTATGAACTTATATTTTCTTCTTAATTTTTATTAATAATATTTGTATAATTTTTTAAATTTATATTCATTAATATGGGGTACATGTGTAAATCGCTACTATTTTAAAAGTGGAAACTAAAGAGTTAAAAATATGAATTACTAAAATGTCCATTAAATATTGAACGACTATTTTGTCCTTCAATCTAAAACTATTTCTATAATATTTTATATACTAAAACAGTAAAATTGTATAGCAATAAATATTATTATTGTAATAAATATTATTAGACTATTAAAAATTAAAAATTGAATTACTAAATGTCTATTGGTAATTGAGTGACTGTTTTGTCCTTCAATTAAATAACACTACTCCTATAATTTTGATACTAAAAGATAATTTTACCTTTCAATTAATATATTCAATAACGTATGTTATCACGACACGAAGCACGACTATGTTTACTAGACATAATGACTAAATGAAGAAAATAATTAAACCGTCTGCATACAACCAAACTATTTCATGCCAGGTCGATTTCATCATTTACTAATCTATTATATATCTATTAACTTGATTTGTGGTGAAATGGTTGGAATCTCTCCATCTTTAATTAGTAATCTCGAATTTAAATTTTTGAAAATAAAAAAAATTCAGTTGGGAGCGTCACTCCTAGCTGAAATGGAACTTAGAATATGTAAACATGAATTTAATTGAGCCCACTATAAATACCGAACACTAAGTGAAAAACAAACAAAAAAAAGGTATATCTAGCAAATATATATAAAACTTTGTGTTTAATTGCCAAAATACTGAAGGGCAAATGCATGGCTTCCCGTGTGCCAACTAGAATCTCAGAATCGGAGCTAAAATTTTGAGTTGAATTTTAAATTTTTTTATAAATAATTTATTAGGTTATATATAGATTATTTATATATATTAAGTAAAGTTTTTAAGTATAAATAAAAAGTTTTCAATCGAAGCTATTGAGTTCATTTGTAACTTATTCTCTAGCTTTGCCCCGGGTCCCCATGGACCCCATCACACTCCTATGTGACAAATTCATGTTGTATTCTCTTTCTTAATTTCAATTAATGTAACATGATTTTACTCGATATAACTTTTTAAAAATAAATAAAAATTTTCAAAATTTGTAATTTAAAAAATATCATTGAAACTTGTGATTTTTAAACCTTAATATAATGTGGCTATAAAAAGTTATAAAATGAAAAGTTAAGTTTCTATTAAACTATTGTATGTATATTGTGATTCTAATAAAATATTTGTTAATTGTATAAAATTTGAAAAAATATGTATAAATTTTGATACAATATGTATAAAATCTATATAAAAAATGTATTAAAACTGGCAGATGGCTGCGCACATGCATTTTTTCCTCAAATTTGCTAGAAATTGCAACAAACTTTCTATATATGATAATTAAATAAAGAAAACTTTATTATGTTCAATAATGTAGGATCTTATTTAATTATTTGATGTGATTTTTTCTTTTTAAAATTTTCTTAAACCTATCTTATTATAATGCTATCTAAGCTCTATCTATCGACTTCTGTGTATTAATGTACAATCATCTTTAAATTATATACTTATGTTATGTATTGATCATAAGTTCGAGGTAAACAATTAAACATATGTAACATAACTTTTTGAGTTGATCGAAATAAGAATATTTTAAATTGTTTATACTAAAACCTGAGGAACATTTTTTGTATGCACAAAAAAATGGGTATTTCTTGTGTATACTACACTCTTAAATAAGACCTAATTCACTAAAGTTTTCCACATATTAAATAGAGACAGAAAAGTCATTGGCTAACATATTTTAAGACAATGTCAATAGATGTAACTAAAATCTTTCCTCTACATCTAATGAAGATCACTTTCAATTGCCTTTAGATTTTCTTTCTACTCGTTATTGATGATACATTATTTCTTCTTTGAGATGACTTTTCTTATGATTCATGGTAAATGTCTCACTCTTCGTTTTTATACGATTAGACTTTTTTATAATAATATTTTATTATAATAATTATTTTTTAAAAATAAAAATTTCATATTATGTTGTATTATATATATTTTATGATAATATTTCACTACTAAAAATTAAAAATATCAAAACAAATAACGTCATTATGAAAAAATTTGATTGTATTCATATTTGGCGACAACTGGCGGGATTTTTAGGAGAAGAAATGAGAAAAGGAGAACGGACGAGTGTAGCACCCAAATGTGAGGCTGAGTAGTCACTAAATAAGTGGATTGAAAATTATGACTTATTGGTTTAAATATTAGTGAAGATAAAAATACGAAGTGATATATCAATATTTATGCTAGGATAAGATATTAAATATTTTATATTTATAAAATTAGTTAAAGTGCATATAAATTAATTGGAATGTTTCATTTATTTTTTTTAAAATATGAGGAGGTTAGAATAAAAAGAGAAGTCATTGGCGTTTTATCGACTTCATCTTCTTCAACTGTTTCGGGCTTTCCACCTCACTAGGTTTTACCGAGGCATGTCCAATCACCTTGCCACTCCTAGTGACAATGGCCATGCATTGACCTTTCTTGGAATTAGGCATTGTGTCACTAGGTAGTGTTCCCTTCATCCGTGGATTCATTTGAGTGGATAGGTGATTTATTTAGGCTTCCAAATGCTTGATGGAAGTCAAGTGTGAACTCACCGTTTGAGCGAGGTTAGACACCTCCCCTCTTAATTCCTTCACCCCTCTCTCGGTCGACTCCACCTTCTTCAAAACTCTCGACAACATTTCTTCAATTTTTAAATTGCCCACATCACTCACGTCCGGCTGATTTTGAGGATTCCCAACTTAGGAGGTATAATATATGGGTTTGAACTCCTGTGATATCGATCACCTCTTGGTTTGGCTCTCTATTACACCACCTGTCATTCCTTTCAGGTCATCCTTGTGGCTCACGATTTCTCCAAACTTGGTTGTCATCCCTTGGGCGTCATGGGCCTTGGTTTTCTCCTTGGAAGCTAGGTCAAGGACCTCTCATTTGGTTGCCCATATATTGGCATTCTTCATCATATCTCGGCGGTGATGACTCTCCTTCATATTGTAAGGGACCTTGTATTCCCATGGCATTTACTACCTTTGGCCCTGCTCCCATCAGGTGCTTGATCATCAATTCTAATTGTGTCATCATCTTGGCGAGATTTTCATCTCGCTCTTCATCATGTGTTTTCTACCCCATCACCAATGCACTTGAACTGATCTCATGAGTGGACACACTTATTTCTCTTGTGTGCGAAGCCCTATTGGTCTTTGTCATTCGGTCTAGGAGAGCTTTGGACAACCTGTATGTTTGGTCCATAATAGAACCACCGGCTAGTTTGTTGGCCACAGACTTGTTGATTGAATCAAGGGCCCTATAGAAGTTTTGGAGAAGCACTCCATCAGGAAATCCATTATTTGGGCAAAGAGCAACCTTCTTTTTAAACCTTAACCACGCCTTGTGTAAAGGCTCTCCCAGTTCTATTGCCTGAAATTTGTAATATCATCCCTCAACTGAAGCATCTTTGATGTAGGGAAAGGAAGGCCTTGGTTAGCTCCTTCCATGAAGTAATACATCCTGGAGGAAGTTCCCTTAGCCATATTGTTGCCTCCCCCGTCAATGAAAAAGGAAAGAGTCGCAACCTAATTGATTCTTGAATGATATTTGTTATATTGAAGGACTGGCATATTTTCAAGAAATTCCTCAAATGATGATTCGGATTCTCACTTGATTTTCCGCCAAAGAGCCCCTTCATTTGCAACAAGTGAAGCATGGTGTTGGTGACATGAAACACTGCATTCCCTATCATTGGTGGTAGGCTAATAACTCCTACAACTTTCGGCATCACTGAATTATCTTTCTCGAGTTCCATGTTACCCTCCATTGAGCTATCCCCTACTTAGGAGTGATGACTCATGTGGTTATGAGCTCCTAAAAACATAGGAAACTCACATTAAGTAGCTACAATTCAAAACCATTTCAACTTAACAATCAACACAAGATCATCAAGCGCTAGTCCCTGGCAACGACGTCATTTTTGATAACTTCCAAAATATATCCTTAATGCAAAGAATATACACGACCAAAGTATCAAAACAAGTAACTCGACGAGTACCGGGATCGAATCCCACGAGGACTAAGAAATGATAATTTCAAGTGTCGATTGAGAAATTGATGTTAGCTTGCACCACATAGATTTAATATAAAAACAAGTAAAATTGGGGAAGTTGAAATTTTCAGAGAATTGTATTGGTTGATTTAGTGAAATAAAATAGCAAGATCAACTAAGTTGTCAACAAGAGTGTGAAAGACTAGAGGTGTGATATAGATGAAATATTAACTAGATCGTGACATGCCAAGTCATCTTATAAGTTCAACAAGTGTAAATAATCTCGGGAAGTGGGTAATTTTAGCTTCTCAGCCTATTGACTACCTCTTGCTAGAGTTTTATCAGAACTCTATCCACAACTTAGCTCAACCCAATTTGATTTGAATTAGCAACTACACTATTCCTAGCTATTTGATTGCCAATAAGGAATGAGAAAGCAATTTCAACTATTTCTAGTCTAATTTCACAATATCTTATCCATGCCCACTACTATATTCTCTTCAAATACTTAATTATTCTCTCTCAAGAAATAATCAAGCAAGAATAAATAGACCCATATCATCAATGGATCTTCATGAATAGACTGAAGAGAATCCAGTAGATTTACACTTGCATGAACAATATGAAGATGACTCTAACAATACCTAATCCAATTAAGTATTCATCATCACACACCTCTAGTTAATGATTTTAGCTACTCATAGTTAAGAAATTCTAAAAACATTCATCAATAGCATCATTGAATTTAATATCAAGAGTAGATAAATCAACTTCACAAATAATCTTCAACAATAGCTGAAACTTACTAGTACAAAAGGAAATAGAACAGATTACTTTCTACAATTTTCAATCAGAATCTCACTCTCTCAATTAAGAGAATGTTCTTCAGCTAAAGGGGAAACAATGATGTGGTGTAATCTTTGTTCTCTCTTAATATCTCTATTTCTATCTCTCCTTCTGCATATCTGAGTACAAAGTACTTTTCTCTATTTATATCCTAAAAAGTAGGGCACTTTTTATCTCTTCTCTAGTATTGGACAATTATACCCCTATGAGCACCATTTTGGAACCGGCAGAAGCACCGGCGGTTCGCCGGTTACAATCTGTGAACTGCCGAGTGTATTTTCTGCATCTTCACTAAATTTTAGTGAACATCAGAGGTTCACCCGACATTTTGTCAATGCCAATCCGTGAACCGCCGGGTCTTCAAGTCATTTTCTAGAACTTTTAAGTATCATTCGGCGACTGGACCGGTGACTCGCCGCTGGCAAGTCGCGAATCACCGATGACATTAATCCTCTGAGGCAGTGATATTCGGCTTTTTGCCGGCGTCTTGCTGGTTTTCATCTGCGAATCGCCGATTTACTCTCACTCCCTTCTTTTTGCTTTATTTTTGCTCTTTTCTTCACTTTTAGCCATCTGCACACAACAAAAGAAAAAGGCAATAAAATCCAAATAATCAACTCAAGAACGAAACAAAAACTCAAGTTTTAGAGCCTAATGAGTTGGTAAATTACCAACTCATCAATACACATCCTGAACTCAAACAATAGGATAAATACAACCCTTAATAATCATCCTCCTTACTTGAAAATAGAAAATTAACCAACCTTTCATAGTTGATGCATTACCTTTCCATTCTTTAATTGCTTCTCCTGGTAAATGAAATTCGACAATCTTTGACTAGCATTCGACATAAGCATAGCAGGGTGCCAACCAATCCATGATCATAATGACCTTAAAATCGGCCATCTCTAGCTCTATCAAGTCTACAGTTGTTTGATGGCCAACAATTTCTAACGTACAACCTCGATATCCTCTTGGAAATAATAGACTCACCAATTGATGTTTATATCCCAAAGGTTCACTTTAACGACTCTGGTGCTATACAACACTTCCCTACTACAAACGGAGTAACATAGGACAAAACAAATCCTAGATCTATTTAAAGTGTAAACAAAATGGGAGCAAACACTCAATGTACCTGTCAAACATCTAGTGATGACTCTAAGTCTTGTCGACCTGCTATTACATATGTATCATTCTGGCTATTGCCAAAACTAGATACCTCCCTCTATATCTTCCTCTGCCTACTGAAATCTGGATTCCACATTTTGTAGAATGTGTTCATGAGGAAAATCATGTTGCTGACCCATACCACCCTACTCTCTGGTTAAGTAGTTCCTCATTATATGAACCTCCTACCCATAGGAGTAAGAAGTTATGGAACTCTATTTGCATATCCCAAAGTGCATCATGTTGTAAGTAACACAACACAACGGGAATAGTCCAGTATGGTCTAAACTCCTCTACTGCTAAGAGCCTGATGCTCGTGAACCCTCACTTGGACCTGACTATACTTGGTGATCAGACCTTCTATATAAAAACTTCTATAGAGGAGGCCTAGATGAGCGGTTGGAATACTAGGGTCTCGGACCACCCTAAAACTCTTTTTATGAACCAGAGATCTAGCCTTCTTTTGTTGCTCTCTTCGACCCTCTCAACCACATACTACTAACCTTCGAGCTCCTTTAAGTTCTATACAAAAGCCTGGATTCAGGAAATATCAATCACATCATATAGTATGGCTATAATGCAAGCCACAATGCACTCAGAAACTAGTCCTATCACAAACCATTGTACCCTAACATGCATCATATCAACAAAGGTTGGTGCATATCTAGTGAAAGAATTGAATCTTAAAGTACACTCTAGGACACTCATACTACCCTATCAAAGGTTCTGAAACAAGTCTACTCTGGCATCCCATGTTTCTTATGGCATGTAGTGATCTAGGAAGCTAAATGGTCGGAGCTGAATCTCTTAACTCTCATACCACAACACTGCTATATCATGCAATTGTAATGCTGCCAACTCAACTAACTTAATCATTAAAGCATGCATGCCCCTGAAGATCTCATGAATTTGATCTACAAAGTTGTGTAGATCCTCTCTGCGATCTATGCCAGTAAATTATTAAGGGATCAAGTCAAGAATCTCACAAACCCTCGAATTTTAGGGTATCTCATAAGGTTTGGCAATATCTAGTGCTCTTATTTATCGCTAAGCGGCTACAACTATGCCATCATATACTACACTCTAAATGCATTGATCGAAAGCAATGGGAGGAACTGCATGTGGCATTAGAGGTGGAACTGGGGATCCTATATCCCTGGAATGCTCCTGTTGTGGTAAAGAAACTGGAAGGGAGTGAGAAGACATCTCCCCCTTGGCCTCAGGCTGAGCCATCTCTATCGGTGGGGCCATGCTAGTACCTGCAGCTGTACCTAGCTTCTGGCTAGCTATAGCTTGACTGGTACTGGGCATCTCTCTGTATGAAAATAGTAATCATAAGCCCAAAAGCTCAACCCTTAAGACTTAGCTCCATAACACAACTTGAGAAAAAGAGGTAACAATTCTAACATGCCCTATAGCTCCTGACTTATAAAATATGGTGCACAACACATTTATAAACTAGACTCTATTGGACACAACTTGTGGATGCTCAATGTTATGATATTACTCTAATATCAAGTTTGTCACACTCCAATATCGAGAAGTGCAATTAGCACCCGGTGCCACGCTTGACCCTAAACCAACCCTGTTGGACATGTATGCAACTGGCTAATAACAACTACACTTAACAAATACAACCAAGTATATCTCGACTTATCAGAAGCCCCAGTCGATATGTCACAATTAGGGAATCCTACAACAGTAATAATTCAACTAACCCAATAGTTCGTAAGATATATATGATAGTCGCTTTATGGTCCATCAAGGCCACAATGATATCTATAACCATAGAATAATATGCAGGCCGTCGTGGCCACTATAATATCTAGATCACATAAGGATATATATATATATATATATATATATATATAGTATATTTATTTATATACACACACAAAAAAGCTAACAAGGCCACCATACTGATAGTAAAAAAGTCATAAGGCTGACACAGGCAATAATGTACTACTATACAACCCAAGTTTGCAAGCCTCAAGATTAATATACTTGGATAGGATAGGGCCCGACCTACCCATCAACTGTACATCATAAATGACTTACAAACCTCAGGATCTAGAAACTCCAGAAGAAATGGAATTGACCAATGTGATGGAACACTGCTACACTACAATGGAGATTGGTGTACCTATCTATCTGGACCTACAGGTAAGAATGAGGGACCCCAGGGCATGCGGTGTCTATACGAAACAGTGACCGAGTATGAAATGCAATAAAATAACTTGATAGGTATCATAGTATACCGAAAGTAATAAAGTAAGGGAGTCAAGAATTGTTTCAACATGCTAACTTGCTCTTGAGTCTAAGCATACCTACAATAATCAAATAACAACCTACCCGAACCCCCATATGCTTGACAAGTGCAAAAAACAAATAATACAACCTACTTGAGCCCCCACAAGATCGACAGGTATAGTTCAATCTTGATATCCTTATTGGTAATACTCTCACCTAGTAGGCAATCATTACATCTCAATAGCCCCTCAGGCAGTCTGTGTATAGCCTTGAAAGCAATCTTTATGCCCTAATATCCTTTTTGAAATATTGTATATAGCCCTTAGGCATTCTTTATATAATCCTCGAAAGCATAAAACATCTCTATAGCTAACAATAATAGCCCTGAAGGCAACAACAAACAATTGAATAGCTCGAAGGCAAGTAGTGTGGCTATAAGAGACCTATACAAGAAATTCCTATGCCTTATCTAAGTACGGGGCGCTAATAATAAAGTACAAACCCCTATTAGGGATAGTAATATCAACTCCAGCAGCAAACATAATTTAATAAGGTACTCGACTACAATAACTAGTCATATCTTTCCTAAGCTTTAAAGAAACTTGTCAAAATTAAGGGAATATCCTTAACGTGCCTTTCCCCAAGAACTTAAGAAATCAAGACTTCTGCTCGCTCACCCTCAACACTATAATAAGGAGGGAATGCAATCAATAAACAAGAATATAGAGTATAATGGTAATCCAACAAAGAATACAAATTTGTATCATAAAATGCTATCTGTGACTTACCAAAGCTAGAATCACAAAAAGGAGAGTCAGTAATGACACATCTGTTGTTACCGGGAAAAATAAAAATGGAAACCCCTCTTTAGCCTAAGTGTTGGTGGAAAGGTGTGGAGTAAGTGTTAAGGAGATTCTGAAGCTGGGGAATGGTTTGTGTGCAACAAATGGGAGCTACTGGTTATGGGGGACCACCGCAACAGAGTGATAGCAGTTGCAATGGGATCGTTACCCCGGTTGGAGGTCTACTATAATGGACCAGGGGAAATACATAGGATCCATGGTGATGGCATCGTGGGTGCTATAGCATATCCGCTATAGCAAACAATAGAAATTAGTAAGTAGATTTTAAGTGGGATTTCAGGGGTTTACCCCATTACTAATAAAACGATTGGTGAGAACTTAGAGCAAACTACTAAAGTGCGGAGCAGTTTAACTTTTCAAATGTAAGAATCTTAGTCAATTCTCCTTACTTTGATTCCCTAACCCCATAAAATCGAAAGGGAGACATGCAATGGTGGAAATTCTAGGTTGAAAAACTTTATAACATTGAGAGTAGGGGAAATTGGTTGGGTGTTGAAGGTTGTTGATTCCTAGGTCTGTAAGAATGTAAGTATTACTCCCTAGGGTGAATGTGATGGTGCTAGTGTATCATTCCCAAAATTGGAGACCTAGAGTTTGGTAGAAGTGGGAAATTTAGTATTAAAATTGCTCGAAAGAGGGTTTGGGGAGTAGAAACCCCATGAACCGGGGTTGAATGATCATGGTAGGATTAGAGTGGGATGACTTATTCGGGGGTAGTGATTAAGATCGTGAAAATAGGTAGAACGGGGGTGGGGTTGTGTCACGCCCCGCCTTGGGAGGCATGAATGGCACCTGGTACCCTATGATCTTGGGCATATTTATATGCCCAAGTGATACTCAAACGTATCATTTTCGCCTTGTTTGTTATGCAATGTGTATACATTTTCATGTAATTGGTAATAAAATGTGGATTTATACTAACCAACATGATTAGCATTGTTTTGTAGGTAAAATATGATTTTTAGGAGCTAAAATGCATGTTGGGACAATATCGGAGTTGGACTTGGATGCGAGCACGGAAAAGACATTGGAATGCGCAATGTAAAGGAGCTCCGCGATGGAGCCATGCCACGCTACCATCGCGGAGGCACACTGCCTGGAGAGTGATTAAATTGGCAAGTTACAGTGAAGCCTCGCGACAGCTTTGTGGCACGGAGATAAGCCTCCGCGTTGGCCTCCGTGCCAAGTTGAGGCTATATTCCCGGACCCTGGATTTCTAGTGAGGGTCCGTGATCTTGGGCAGATTTATATGCCCAAGTGATACTCAAACGTATCATTTTTACCTTGTTTGTTGTGCAATGTGTATATAATATCATGTATTTGGTAATAAAATGCGAATTTATGCTAACCAATATGATTAGCATTTGTTTTGCAGGATAATGTGATTTTTAAGAGTTAAAATGCGTGTTGGAACTATGTCGGAGTTGGACTTGGATGCGAGCGTGGAAAAGACCTCGGATGGCATATTTTACACTGGCTCCGCGATGGTGCCGTGCCACGCTGCCATCGCGGTAGCACACTGCCTGGAGAGGAAATTAATTGGCAGATTCCAGTGAGGCCTCGCGAAAGCTCCGTGGCACGGAGACAGGCCTCCGCGATGGCCTCCGTGCCACGTTGATGCTAATTATCCGGACCATGCAATTTCCAGAGAGGGTCCGCGTCCACGCCGTGTCACGGAGGCAGTGCTCCGCGTTGGCCTCCGTGACACGTTGCTTGTTATTCCGGGAAAAATTTCCCACTAGTATAAATAGCACACTTAGTTTATTTTTAAAGAGATTTTTTTAGTTTTATTTTTTTTAGCCTGAGTTCAGAAGTGGGAGCAGGAACGTGGTTTTGTGGCAGTTGAAGAATAGAAAAGATAAGAGTTTTCTTCTCTTCCCTTCTTCTTTCCTTCAATTGTATGCATGATTCACACTCATTCTAGGATGATTAATCCAAGAATGAGTGGCTAATTCCTTTCTTGCTGAGGTTTTGAACTTGTGTAATGAATGTTGGTAATAATTGATATGGTTTCTTCTTCTTCTTGCATGTTGTTCTATTAATTCTTGTGCTTATTACATTCTTGATTGGCCACCGTTAATGTATATCTAAAAAGTCCAATTTCACTCGAGAGAGCATGAAATTGGAAAGTTGTGAATTAATAGGGTATTGTTCTTAACTTGATTTGGGAAAATTGGGTTTTGATGTGCTTTCTTGATAGAAATATACTTGAAAGCCGTATTAGTCAATTTAGGAACCGGAATTGTAGTGTTAGGTCATAAATTGCATTTGATCACAGAAATGTAGACGAATGGTTTATGAATCTAAAGTGAAATTAAATACGGAAGTTTTAATTTCTAGGCAAACGTTCTTGGCTAGCAATATGAAGAAGAAGATGACCAAATTATCATGATTATCAAGTTCATTACTCGTTCTTAACCTTGGCATGTGCATATCTATTGTCTAAACTCAACGTAAATAGTAGTTATTAATTTTAGTAGATAATTAGTTTAGAAACAAAACTCACTCAAATCTTGGTTGGATTGTTGTTAACATAGTTAGAAATAGAATAGAGATATAGTAAACTAGGCAGTTTTGCATATCTAGAGCAGCCTCCTTGGATCGATACTTGGCTACTTAGCCACTTTATTACTTGTTTGACCATGTACACTTGCGTGTCGGTGTATAATATATACCGAGCAGCAGAGCGCGAGCTAGTTTTTGGCGCCGTTGCCGGGGAGGCTAGGCAATTTGTAAAATTTTGTTTAGTGTAAATTTACTGTATTTGTATTTTTATTTTCTTAAGTGTTAACAACTTGGTCTTAGCCTGTATTTTGCAGATTTTTATTTCTGTGAACACTGGCAAGGGACAAGGAGCTGGTGGAATCTTACTTAGAGCCAGAACGTGAATTGCACAGTCAACGTAGAGAAGCTCTTCGGAAGAAGTTGCAGTTGCTCAAACAGTCTATGATGGAGCAACCCAATCCACCAGTTGTGCGGGCAGTGTTAGTGCCCGAGGAAGTAGCAGCCAGGCCGGTTCGCGAGGTGGCAATCCCACACGCTAATAATGTACATTCCAGCATCCGCAAACCAGAGCCTGGGGGGAGATTTGAGTTAAAGCAAAATATGGTGCAACTTTTGCACACTAGCGGGCAGTTTACCGGTCTCCCTCACGAAGATCCGCAACAACATCTCCAGAACTTTTTGGAGATAAGTGACACTTACATCCCCGCTGGAGTGTCACCTGATTATGTTCGGCTCACCTTATTTCCATTTTCCTTACTTGGTGAAGCCAAGAGGTGGTTAAAAGTTGAACCACCCAACTCTATATCAACGTGGGATGATCTTGCAAAGAAGTTCTTGATCAGATTTTTCCCTTCAGGTAAAACAGCTAAACTTAGAAGTTAGATTCTAAGTTTTAAACAGAGGGAAGGAGAAAATCTTTATCAAGCCTGGGAAAGATTCAAGTCCATGTTGCGGGACTGTCCTCATCATCATCAGTCAAATGAGGTGTTGGTCCACACTTTTATTGAGGGTTTGGAACCCCACACTAAAATTTTGTTAGACTCAGCAGCTGGAGGGCAAGCGCTGGAGAAGACTTATGAGGAGCTGTACACTTTGCTCAACCGAATTTCACAAGGCAATCCGGAATGGAATGCAGATTCTTCAAGAGGTGGAGCAAGGAAAGCAGCGGGAGTGCTTGAAGTGGATGGATTCACAGCTATCGCTGCTTAGATAGCTACTTTGCAAAATCAGTTAAACACTCACTTCAGCAATATGAATTTGAACCAGTCTTCAGCCTCAGTTAATGCAGTCCAACAGATGTGGTGTGAAGTGTGTGGTAGTAGTGAGCATTCAGCCGAATGCTGTGGTGCAAATCCTGATTCTGTCAACTTTGTGGGCAATGCACAGAGGAATCAACAGCAGTTTGGCGGTGGCTACAACTCGAATTGGAGGAATCATCCAAATTTTTCGTGGGGTAGCAACAATCAACAAGGTCAAGGTTCAGGGCAGGGTATGCACAGAAACCAAGGAGGGCAACAAGGCTATCAGAATCAGTTCAGGAATCACAATGCCCCTCCTCCACCACCATCACCGACTATTGAGGAAATGTTCAAGACCATGATTGCCAACCAGGCACAATTGCAGGCTGACTATGTCAAACTGGCGGCCGAAGTAAAGAACAATCAATTGGCAACCAAGGCTCTTGAATATCAGTTTGGGCAATTTGCTAGTGCCCAAAATACTAGACCAAGGGGAGGACTACCTAGCGACACGGATCCCAATCCTAAGTAGGTAAATGCAGTGACCACGAGGAGTGGTTTACAATTAAAGGAGGTGGAACCGGAAAGACCGCCTCAGAAGTTAGGAGTAGCAGATGTTGAGGGAGAACAAACCTCAGATACGGGGAAGACCAAAGAAGCTGAACCAACAAGGCCTCCACCCCCGTTCCCTCAATGACTTAAGAAACACAAGGAGGAGGCGTGTTTCCAGAAATTCATTGAGGTACTTAAACAGGTACATGTTAACTTACCTCTTGTTGATGTCTTGCAGGGTGTGCCAAAATATGCAAAGTATATCAAAGACATCGTGGCCAACAAAAGTCGCTTGACCGAGTATGCCACGGTGGCTTTAACGGAGGAATGCACATCCCGTATTCAGAACAGGTTGCCCACTAAACTGAAGGATCCTGGAAGTTTTACTATCCAGTTGACGATTGGGCAAAGTATCCGAGATCGTGGGTTATGCAACTTGGGGGCAAGTATAAATCTGATGCCATCTTCGGTATTCAGAAAGTTAGGGCTAGGGAGTCCTAGACCTACAACAGTGATCTTGCAGCTAGCAGACAGGTCTTTAGCTAAGCCGGATGGCATAGTTGAGGATGTGCTAGTGCAGGTAGGCTCCCTCATTTTTCCGGTAGATTTCATTGTTCTGGATTTTGAACCAGATGCGGAAGTCCCATTTATTTTGGGACGACCCTTTTTGGCAACCGGAAAGGCATTGATCGATGTAGCTGCGGGTAAACTTACAATGCAAGCACATGACAAGGTGGAGGTATTTGATGTGTTAAAAGCCATGAAGCTGCCAGCTATACATGAGGAGCTTTCGGAAATCAGCATGGTTGAACATGTAGAAAGTACGCCGGCTGTTGAATCTCAAGACCCATTGGAGAGAGCGCTTACGCATTCTGATCATTTTGGGGATGGAGAAGCTTGTGGAATGGTTCAATTGTTGGATGGAGCACCTAAATATCCAAGAAGACAGGAATTTCAGTCCTTGATGAGATCACTAGAGCCGTTGCCGAAACCGTCGGTTGAGGAGGCACCGAAATTGGAGCTGAAAGAATTGCCTCCCCATTTAAAATATATCTTTTTTGGGGAGGGAGAGACGTTACCAGTTATTATCTCTGCAGACTTGACAGAGGAACAGGAACAGGCAGCTTTGGGGGTCTTAAGGAAGAGGAAGAAAGCAATGGGTTGGCAAATGTCCGACATTCAGGGTATAAATCCAGCTTTCTGCACGCACAGGATATTTATGGAGACAGGAGCCAAGCCAACTGTTCAGCCACAGAGGAGACTTAATCCAGCAATGAAAGTTGTGGTAAGGAAGGAAATAATTAAGTGGCTTGATGCAGGTGTAGTCTACCCAATTTCAGACAGTGAGTGGGTCAGTCCCGTTCAATGTGTTCCTAAGAAAGGGGGGATGACTGTAATCACCAATGAGAAAAATGAGTTAATCCCCACACGAACTGTCACAGGCTGGCGAATTTGTATGGACTACCGAAAACTAAATGAAGCCACGAGGAAAGACCATTACCCCATTCCTTTTATTGACCAAATACTTGATAGGTTGGCAGGGCAGGAATATTATTGCTTTCTTGATGGGTACTCCGGCTATAACCAAATAGCCATCGCTCCTGAGGATCAAGAGAAGACGACGTTCACCTGTCCTTATGGGACATATGCTTTCAGGCGAATGCCGTTTGGGTTATGCAATGCACCCGCCACATTCCAGAGATGCGTGATGGCTATATTCCATGACATGGTTGAAGACTTTGTTGAGGTATTTATGGATGATTTTTCTGTTTTTGGTAATTCGTTTGCTACTTGCTTGCAGAATCTTGACATGGTGCTGGCTCGATGTGAAGAATCCAACCTCGTGCTAAACTGGGAGAAATGCCACTTCTTAGTGAAGGAGGGGATTGTCCTGGGCCACAAAGTGTCTAAAAAGGGGTTGGAAGTCGATCGTGCTAAAATTGAGGTTATTGAGAAACTGCCACCACCAGTATCCGTGAAAGGTGTACGCAGTTTTCTGGGACATGCAGGATTCTACAGACGATTCATTAAAAACTTTTCCAACATTTCTAGACCGCTATGCAGACTGCTAGAAAAGGAGGTCAAGTTTGAATTAACCAATGAGTGTGTTGTAGCATTCGAAAAGTTGAAGCAGAAATTGATAGAAGCACCCATACTTACTTCTCCGGACTGGGAACAACCATTTGAGCTGATGTGTGATGCCAGTGATGTGGCTGTGGGAGCTGTATTGGGACAAAGGAAGAATAGAGTTTTTCACTCTATTTATTATGCAAGCAAGACGCTGAATACGGCTCAGAGCAATTACACAGTCACAGAAAAAGAAATGTTAGCTCTGGTGTTTGCATTTGACAAGTTCCGGTCTTATTTGGTGGGTTCGAAAGTGGTGGTGTACACTGATCATGCAGCTATTCGATACCTATTCAACAAGAAAGATGCTAAGACCAGATTGATCAGATGGATCTTATTGCTACAGGAGTTTGACCTTGAGATTAGAGACAGAAAGGGGAGTGAAAATCAGGTAGCAGATCACTTATCACGACTGGAGAGTTGGTCGCATGTGATGGAAAGTGATGACATTAATGAGGACTTCCCAGATGAGCAACTATTGGCAGTGGGAGAAGCAGAAGTTCCCTGGTATGCTGACATAGTCAACTTGCTAGTGAGCGGAGTTTACCCCCCTGAAGCAACAGACCAGCAAAGAAGAAAATTGAGGCATGACAGCCGATACTATGTATGGGACGATCCATATTTGTTCAAGCAGGGACCAGACCAGGTGATGAGAAGATGCATCCCAGAGAGTCAGGTAGCAGAGGTGCTACTGGGCTGCCATTCTTCATTGTATGGAGGGCATCACGGAGGTGAGAGAACAACACATAAGGTTCTTCAGTCAGGTTTCTTTTGGCCGACCCTGTTCAGAGACTCTATGGAGTATGTCAAAATGTGTGATAGATGTCAGCGGACAGGAACAATTGGCAGAAGACAAGAGATGCCTTTGCAGAACATACTGGAAGTTGAGCCCTTTGATGTATGGGGCATTGATTTCATGGGTCCATTCCCACCGTCATTTGGAAATCGTTACATCTTGGTAGGTGTAGATTATGTATCAAAATGGGTGGAAGCAATAGCTTGCCCCAGGAATGATAACAAGGTAGTAACGAAGTTTGTGAAGAAACACATTCTCACAAGGTTTGGGACACCCCGAGCAATTATCAGTGACGGAGGAGCTCATTTTGTCAATGCAAGCTTCAAGAAATTATTGGCTAAGTATGGGGTGCGCCATAAAGTAGCCACAGCATACCACCCACAAACTAGTGGGCAAGTAGAGGTGTCAAATAGGGAGGTAAAACAGATTCTTCAGAAAATGGTGAACATTCAACGGAATGATTGGTCTGGTAAACTTGATGATGCGTTGTGGGCCTACCGAACTGCTTATAAGACACCGATTGGAACGTCACCATACCGATTGGTCTATGGCAAAGCATGTCATCTCCCGGTTGAACTAGAGCACCGAGCTTTCTGGGCCGTAAGAAAGTTAAATATGGACTTAGAGCTGGCGGGTAAAAAGAGATTGATGCAGCTCAGCGAACTTGATGAATTTCGCTGGCATGCCTATGAGAGTGCGAAGTACTACAAGGAAAGAACAAAAAGATGGCATGAAAAGCATGTGGTGCATCGCATTTTCGAACCAGGACAGAAAGTTTTGCTTTTTAATTCAAGATTAAAATTGTTTCCTGGTAAGCTGAGGTCTAAATGGTCTGGACCGTTTGAAGTAGTGAGAATGACCCTTCATGGAGCGGTAGAGCTGTGGCAAGAAGATAGGAGTGCTACGTTCTTGGTAAATGGGCAGAGATGCAAGCACTACTGGGGAGATCACCATGATCGGGTCAAATCGTCCTTCTCCCTAGTAGAAAATTGAGCATAAAGGCTGTCGAGCCGCGACGTTAAACCAGGCGCTGCACGGGAGGCAACCAGTGAAAAATATTTTTCTTTCTTTTTCCTTAGTGTAAAGTTTTTCTTTTATTTTATTTTCTTTTCTTTTTCTTGACTAGGTTTAGATGTGCATTTTAATTAGTAATTTTTATTTTTTTTAGTAGGGAATCTAGTCATTTAACCAATTTTTGTTTAGTGAGGTGATTTTCAGGTATACCGGAGGAAAAATACTTGGAATCGAGAAAACGAGGCGAGGTATGAAAAATAAAATTTGATAGTGAAACAGAGCACTGGCGCGTTGGCGCCGTGTCACGGAGGCAATGCTCCGCGTTGGCCTCCGTGACACGTTGAAGGCAAATCTAGAATTTTTTTAAAATTCCAGTAAGCCAACGCGTTGGCTCCGTGTCACGGAGGAGGGCCTCCGCGTTACCCTCCGTGACACGTTGCCCTTATCCCAGTGCCGGGTCACACCGGGTTTCCGGGTGACCCGCGTGTTTCTTTTAAATAAACCCCCGATTTTCGCCCATTTTTCCCCATTCCCTCTACCCTCCGCGACCAAACACCCATTCCCCTACCCCCAAGCTCCGTGCCACGTTAAGAGGCAAGGAAAACGTCAAGTCTTTATCGATTCTTCAATTCCAAGGTATGTTTTCATCGTTTAGCTCAAATTTTTGGCGATTTTTGTCGATTTTGAGCATGTGAGGTGAGATATATCACCCTAGGTATAAATTAAACATGACGTGAATTATTTTGCGATTGATTGTGTTCGGATTGTTGTAGTTGACGGGTGAACGTATCGATTGATTGAATAATTCATTGTTGATTGTCGAATTGAGTTCTAGGGCTTGGGGTTGTTGAATTTTAACTTGGGTAACTTGATAGTTTGACGAAATTGATGCCGGGGTGTGTTTATTATTTGAGATAAGTCGTGGTAAATATTGTATAATTGGTTAAAGATGACTAATTCTCGAATTTTTGTGGGACATTGCGTAATATGTGAATTGGTTGAATTGCTTAGATTAGTGTATATAAAATGTTTGTATTGTTGTTTCTATTTTGTTGTTGTTATCGTTGCTAAGTGCTATGGGTGAATAGCTGTCGATAGTAGGATTGGGTTAGCTGTATGAAGTCTGAGTAGTTCGCTAGCCGTTATGCTGTCGAATTTTTGTGAACGCACTAAGCAATATGTTTATAGTGATTGTGTTTGGGGTGTAAATAGAGCTATCCTTGCTAACATGTTGTAAATATTGTTAAAGACTAAGTGTGGGGTAAATTTTGTTTAACCCGACCTTAGCCAAAACTAACAAGTTTTTAGCTTAACGTTGTGCTTGTCTGTGTAAATTGACAGGTACAATGGCCAGCCGACAAGATAAAGGCAAGGGTGCTTCAACCTCAGGCACCGGCAGAAAGAGAATGAGACTGGGCACTGCTGTCCCAGCTGCACCTGCTGTTCCACGCGGTCAACACCGCCGATACGGAACACGATGGGTTACCGATGAAGGGAAGAAGTGGTACGCAAAGCATAAGGAGAACAAGTACTTCCCGGAGGAATATATTGCAAGGGAACCACTCGCACAGGAGTTCCCTCGCATCGTACAGAGGATTGAGGCAGCTGGGCTCAGCTTTATTTTTCAGGAGCCCAAGGAGTGCAACCTTCACGTGGTCCGGGAATTTTATGCCAACTGGAACCCGGCCATCAGAAGCTACACTATTAAAATCAGAGGGCAGATTGTCACTCTGGAACCCCAGCAGCTGAATGCCATCGTTGGAGCGCGGGACACAGACGCCCACGTTCTCCGCTAGCTCAACATCACCCCACCGTACGCCGACATCAGACGTACATTGTGTGGGGCTCGATCCACAGCCCGATGGAGTAGACACAAAGAGAGGGGTTACCACCAGACTCTGCCTTATTCGCAGATGAACAGGGAGGCCAGAATCTGGCTAAAAATTGTATGTTCGTGTTTGATCCCGGGAGTACATATGACAGACGTGACCCGGGACCGTGTCTGCCTGGTGTATGCCCTTATGAAAGGGCTTGAGATTAATGTGGGGGCGGTTATAATATCCGCCATGAAGAGAGCCAGACTATACCAGGGCCACAGATACGGGTTTGGCGGACTCATCACCACCTTCCTCCGAGGCCTCGACATTGAGGAAGAAGCCTTGGATTACATTCCGCAGTTGGAGCGGAGGGCCCTTGATGTGACAAAGACCAAGGCCCCCGACACTACACACGGACCTGTGCTGACTCTGGGCGAGCGACATGCTCGTGACGACCAGTATATGGCCCGTATGTTCGGTATGCAGATGCTGCAGCTACGGATAGGTGGGAGACCAGCCACCGAGGATGAATTATGGCAGCTGGAGCTGGACTACCCTTTTGGCGAGAACGCCAGAGCTTTATGCAAGGTGGGGCCAGCCTTTGTGGAGCCGACTGACGATGACGTCCCTACTGATGAGGAGACACGTCGTGAGGACTCTGATGTGGAGTCCGATGACGGCGAGGGAGCTGATTTAGATATGGGCGACGAGGCCGCAGCACCGGATGAGGAAGTCGAATATTTCGACTGAGCAGGGAGTTTCACCACCCAAAATTTTGTGCTTTGTATTTTTGTGAACACTGGGGACAGTGTTCGATTTAAGTGTGGGGTGGGGAGTAGTTAGGTGCTGGGTCATAGGCTCTAAATCTGTTGTATATTCTTCCTTGACGTTTATGTATGTCTGTGCTTTCCCTGTTGTTGTGAACTGATTTGTGAATGATGTTTATATATTTGTTTGTGGCTAATGATGTGTGTTTTTAAAAAGTTATGGTTGCCTTTGTAAATATTTTGTAAATTTTTTTTTCTCTATCGATATGATCGATATTTTTCAAAATTTTTGCGAAAAGATGTTGCACTTATCAACATATTTTGTAAATATTTTTTCATCGAAATGATCGATGTGTTGCAAAAATTTTGAAGTTTTATTTTTGGGTTTCTCGGAGTTTGTTTTCGGTTCTTTTACCGAGAATAGTCCCATTGAACCGATGTCATAGTTAGTGAACATTCCCTATGATGGATGGATGACGACCGTCTTAAGGGAAATGTAGTCGATAGGAGTAGATGTTTTGTTTTTAGTTTCTTTGGTGGATTGCATCAATAAACTGTAGTTGCTTATGGTTGCTAAAATTTTGTTGCGTGTGTAATTGATGTTCGAAATGTGAAAGTGATTCGTTTGAAAGCATGTAATTGTGTAAATATGTTGAGTTACCTAGGCTATAGAATTTGGTTCATTATGATTGAGGCTTAATCTTGAATTCATGTAATTGACTAATTAAAGAGTCTGTGAATGCATCTTGATTCGAGCATGTGCATGAAGTGTGAGTGAGGTTTTGCTATTCCATGTCATTGTGAATTGTCTAGAACTTGCCTGGCATGTATACAAAGCGAAATGAAGGAGGTGTAGTGTCGGAAAGGATGTAGGCATTTCTTTGTTTTAACCGTTAGTTTCCATTGTTTTCTTGTCAAATTCTACCTTTTTATATGTTGTATACCCTAGTCAGCCCGTTGAGCCTTTAGCCGATTTCTTTCTTTTGTCCAGAATTGTATGAACTAAGCTTTATTCCTTCTTTTCATTAGCCTTAAAGTCTATAAGAAGCTCTTAAGCGCTTACAAAGAATAGAAAATTGTTTCCCAAAGTGTTAAAGAGTGAAAAGAAAAGAAAAGCAAAGTGAGGAAAGAAAAGATGATGTTGAAGAGGCACTAGTTGTAATTAAATGAAATTGAGGGTACATGAAAACCTTCCGTTTGGGGTCAAGTGTGCCTGATGAAATGGGCTGTATGAAAGTAAACCAGCATGAATGGGAGAAAAAGAGAAAAGAGAGGAACAATGTCCATGAGTTGATGGGAATGAGTTGAAAAGGCGCTTAAGGATGCTAGCGACTATTATTGGCTAATCCAATATATATATACTAGATCCATAGCCCAGTTACAACCCATTAAAAGTCCTATTTGATCCTACACTGCATTTCTTTATATTAGTGGAGTAATACACTAAGGGCAAGCCTATGGGTCATGACATGATGCATGTGAATTCTTTTGGGAGAGAGAGTGAAATTAATTTTCATATGCCCCTACTTGCATGTTTGTGTGCTGCACGAGCATAAAAGGGGAAGTTTCTCTCGAGTTGTGAGGGTACATGCTTGATGAAAGATTAATTTTCGTGTCGGATTTCTTGATTAGTTGATTTGCATGATTTTGCCGATATCAAGAATCAATTCTTAAGAGTCTAGGGAGCCTCGATGTATTAAGGTCATTGTCTTGTACGACCAAGCATGTTTTCTTGATGATTTGCAAAAATCGAATAATCGGTATGACCGTAACGTAAATGGTTGCACCATAGTGACAAAGGTTGAGATGTGATGTGCATGATTTGTGTATGTGTTGTTCGAGGACGAACAAGGATTTAAGTGTGGGGTAAGTGATCTTGGGCAGATTTATATGCCCAAGTGATACTCAAACGTATCATTTTTACCTTGTTTGTTGTGCAATGTGTATATAATATCATGTATTTGGTAATAAAATGCGAATTTATACTAACCAACATGATTAGCATTTGTTTTGCAGGATAATGTGATTTTTAAGAGCTAAAATGCGTGTTGGAACTATGTCGGAGTTGGACTTGGATGCGAGCGTGGAAAAGACCTCGGATGGCATATTTTACACTGGCTCCGCGATGGTGCCGTGCCACGCTGCCATCGCGGTAGCACACTGCCTGGAGAGGAAATTAATTGGCAGATTCCAGTGAGGCCTCGCGACAGCTCCGTGGCACGGAGACAGGCCTCCGCGATGGCCTCCGTGCCACGTTGAGGCTAATTATCCGGTCCATGCAATTTCCAGAGAGGGTCCGCGTCCACGCCGTGTCACGGAGGCAGTGCTCCGCGTTGGCCTCCGTGACACGTTGCTTGTTATTCCGGGAAAAATTTCCCACTAGTATAAATAGCACACTTAGGTTATTTTTTAAGAGAGTTTTTTAGTTTTATTTTTTTTAGCCTGAGTTCAGAAGTGGGAGCAGGAACGTGGTTTTTTGGCAGTTGAAGAATAGAAAAGATAAGAGTTTTCTTCTCTTCCCTTCTTCTTTCCTTCAATTGTATGCATGATTCACACTCATTCTAGGATGATTAATCCAAGAATGAGTGGCTAATTCCTTTCTTGCTGAGGTTTTGAACTTGTGTAATGAATGTTGGTAATAATTGATATGGTTTCTTCTTCTTCTTGCATGTTGTTCTATTAATTCTTGTGCTTATTACATTCTTGATTGGCCACCATTAATGTATATCTAAAAAGTCCAATTTCACTCGAGAGAGCATGAAATTGGAAAGTTGTGAATTAATAGGGTATTGTTCTTAACTTGATTTGGGAAAATTGGGTTTTGATGTGCTTTCTTGATAGAAATATACTTGAAAGCCGTATTAGTCAATTTAGGAACCGGAATTGTAGTGTTAGGTCATAAATTGCATTTGATCACAGAAATGTAGACGAATGGTTTATGAATCTAAAGTGAAATTAAATACGGAAGTTTTAATTTCTAGGCAAACGTTCTTGGCTAGCAATATGAAGAAGAAGATGACCAAATTATCATGATTATCAAGTTCATTACTCGTTCTTAACCTTGGCATGTGCATATCCATTGTCTAAACTCAACGTAAATAGTAGTTATTAATTTTAGTAGATAATTAGTTTAGAAACAAAACTCACTCAAATCTTGGTTGGATTGTTGTTAACATAGTTAGAAATAGAATAGAGATATAGTAAACTAGGCAGTTTTGCATATCTAGAGCAGCCTCCTTGGATCGATACTTGGCTACTTAGCCACTTTATTACTTGTTTGACCACGTACACTTGCGTGTCGGTGTATAATATATACCGAGCAGCAGAGCGCGAGCAGTCCGCGTCCACGCCGTGTCACGGAGGCAGTGCTCCGCGTTGGCCTCCGTGACACGTTGCTTGTTATTCTGGAAAAAATTCCCAATAGTATAAATAGAACACTTAGGCTTATTTTTAATAAATTCAGACTTGGTGGAGCAAGGACGTGGGTTAGAGGCAGTTGAGGAACGAAAAAGCTAAGGGTTTTTCTCTCTTTCTTTCTTCTTTCAATCAATTGTTTGTATGATTAACACTTGTTTTAGGATGATTAATCCACAAATGAGTGGCTAATTCTCTTCCTTGCTGAGGTTTTGAACAATGGTGATGAATTTTGATTATTGAATTGTATGGTTTTTCATCTTCTTCTTCTATGTTGTTCTATTAATTCTTGTTTCTACTACATTAGTGTGTGGCCGACATTAATGTACATCTAAAAAGTCCAATTTTACTCGAGAGAGCAAGAAATTGGAAAGTTGTGAATTAATAGGGTATTGTTCTTAACTTGATTTGGGAAAATTGGGTTTTGATGTGCTTTCCTGATAGAAATATACTTGAAAGCCGTATTAGTCAATTTAGGAACCGGAATTGTATTGCTAGGTCATAAATTGCATTTGATCACAGAAATGTAGACGGATGGTTTATGATTCTAAAGTGAGATTAAATACGAGAGTTTTAATCTCTAGGCTAATGTTCTTGGCTAGCAACTAGAAGAGAAGAATAACTGAATTATGATTATAATCAAGTTCATTACTTGTTCTTAACCTTGGCATGCTCATATCCATAGTTTCAATTCAAAGTAAATATTTGTTGATAGTTTTAGTATATAATTTATAAACAAAAATTATTTAACTTTTGGTTACGTTGTTGTCAACATAATTAGAAGTAAAGCTAGAATATAGTATATTTAAGCAGTTTTACTTATCCAGAGTCTCCTTGGTTCGATACTTGGCTTACTTAGCCACTTTATTACTTGTTTGACCACGTGCACTTGCGTGTCGGTTTTTACCTATACCGAACCAGCCGGACACCCTACTAGGACCTGGACTGCTGGACTACTGAGCCTAAGCACTTCTGGTGCCAAGCTGGCTCTAATTCTGGATTTATGAAAACAATGAGCTATATAACGACTGTAAATAAAGCCTCCGGCCGACAAGGCCTTTAGCCACCTGTAGGAATATAAAAGCTAACCAGAACAACTGAACATAAGGGAACCTATGCGGGCCGACAAGGCCACCATGCTGACTAGTTATCACTGAAAAGTAGGATCAAGTGCTAAACTGATCTGTGACCGACAAGGTCACCAATTGACAACTGAACAAGGCCTCACACGGCCATTACATGCAAACTAAAAACATACACACAGCCCCACACGACTGGTACAACTAACCACAGGGAATATACAATCCGCAAGCCTCTAAGAATAATAAGATGGTTGGGACAGGGCCCCGGCCTACCCATACTGTACAAACAAAAAGGGAAGTAAATCATTAGCTGTCAAACTCCGGATGATAGGAGCTGAAGACTCTGTACGCTGACTGGAACTACGAGGGATCTATTCCTCGTCTATGAGTACGTGCAGGAAAGTAATGCAGCGCCCCAAAACGGGCGTCAGTACCACTGGTACTGAGTATGCAAAGCAATAACTGAAAATAATTAAAAGCAAACAATAATACTGATAGATACTGAAGTAATAGGAGACGGGCTGAGATTGACTGAAAAGAGCGTAACTTTACTGAAGAGAGTAAGAGTCATACCTGATAACATGACAGTCTACATTCTATCTATTAATAACTAACACAACATAGCATACAAGAACCTTACCAGCCCCCATAAGCCATAAGGTACCAACCAACACACAATCTATATACCCCTACCTAGGTCATACCATCCACCTAGTAACTATGAGCATCCAGCCGGCCCCCTGAGTATGCAACTTGGGCTCGCTGGGCCCCTAACTATAGTTGTATCTGAGTCCGAGGGACTCCTGAAATCTGAAATCTGTAATCTGAAATCTAAAATCTGCACCCCGGGCGCAAGCGCTCGACAAGGGGTGTGGTATAGTGCTGATCAGCCTGCTATGGGGAATTTGCATCCCATCTTCGTCCGCTGGCGGACGACATGCCACTCCATAAAGCGACGTATCCTCACCCTCTGGCGGGCAAGTCGACACAGCTATTATCATCCACCTTACTTGAAAATAGAAAATTAACCAACCTTTCATAGTTGATGCATTACCTTTCCATTCTTTAATTGCTTCTCCTGGTAAATGAAATTCGACAATCTTTGACTAGCATTCGACATTAGCATAGCAGGACGCCAACCAATCCATGATCATAATGACCTTAAAATCGGCCATCTCTAGCTCTATCAAGTCTACAGTTGTTTGATGGCCAACAATTTCTAACGTACAACCTCGATATCCTCTAGGAAATAATAGACTCACCTATTGATGTTTATATCGCAGAGGTTCACTTTAACGACTCTGGTGCTATACAACACTTCCCTACTACAAACGGAGTAACATAGGACAAAACAAATCCTGGATATATTTAAAGTGTAAACAAAATGGGAGCAAACACTCAATGTACCTGTCAAACATCTAGTGATGACTCTAAGTCTTGTCGACCTGCTATTACATATGTATCATTCTGGCTATTTCCAAAACTAGATACCTCCCTCTATATCTTCCTCTGCCTACTGAAATCTAGATTCCACATTTTGTAGAATGTGTTCATGAGGAAAATCATGTTGCTGACCCGTACCACCCTACTCTCTGGTTAGGTAGTCCTCATTATATGAACCTCCTACCCATAGGAGTAAGAAGTTATGGAACTCTATTTGCATATCCCAAAGTGCATCATGTTGTAAGTAACACAACACAACGGGAATAGTCCAGTATGGTCTAAACTTCTCTACTGCTAAGAGCCTGATGCTCGTGAACCCTCACTTGGACCTGACTATACTTGGTGATCAGACCTTCTATATTAAAACTTCTATAGAGGAGGCCTAGATGGGCGGTTAGAATACTAGGGTCTCAGACCACCCTAAAACTCTTTTTATGAACCAGAGATCTAGCCTTCTTTTGTTGCTCTCTTCGACCCTCTCAACCACATACTACTAACCTTCGAGCTCCTTTAAGTTCTATACAAAAGCCTGGATTTAGGAAATATCAATCACATCATATAGTATGGCTATAATGCAAGCCACAATGCACTCAGAAACTAGTCCTATCACAAACCATTGTACCCTAACATGCATCATATCAACAAAAGTTGGTGCAATTCTGGTGAAAGAATCGAATCTTAAAGTACACTCTAGGACACTCATACTACCCTATCAAAGGTTCTAAAACAAGTCTACTCTGGCATCCCATGTTTCTTATGGCATGTAGTGATCTAGGAAGCTAAATGGTCGGAGCTGAATCTCTTAACTCTCATACCACAACACTGCTATATCATGCAATTGTAATGTTGCCAACTCAACTAACTTAATCGTTAAAGCATGCATGCCCCTGAAGATCTCATGAATTTGATCTACAAAGTTGTGTAGATCCTCTCTGCGATCTATGCCAGTAAATTATTAAGGGATTAAATCAAGAATCTCACAAACCCTCGAATTTTAGGGTATCTCATAAGGTTTGGCAATATCTAGTGCTCTTATTTATCGCTAAGCAGCTACAACTATGCCATCATATACTACACTCTAAATGCACTGATCGAAAGCAATGGGAGGAACTGCATGTGGCACTAGAGGTGGAACTGGGGATCCTATATCCCTGGAATGCTCCTGATGTGGTAAAGAAACTGGAAGGGAGTGAGAAGACATCTCCCCCTTGGCCTCAGGCTGAGCCATCTCTATCGGTGGAGCCATGCTAGTACCTGCAGCTGTATCTAGCTTCTGGCTAGCTATAGCTTGACTGGTACTGGGCATCTCTCTGTATGAAAATAGTAATCATAAGCCCAAAAGCTCAACCCTTAAGACTTAGCTCCATAACACAACTTGAGAAAAAGAGGTAACCATTCTAACATGCCCTATAGCTCCTGACTTATAAAATATGGTGCACAACACATTTATAAACTAGACTCTATTGGACACAACTTGTGGACGCTCAATGTTATAATATTACTCTAATATCAAGTTTGTCACACTCCAATATCGAGAAGTGCAATTAGCACCCGGTGCCACGCTTGACCCTAAACCAACCCTGTTGGACATGTATGCTACTGGCTAATAACAACTACACTTAACAAATACAACCAAGTATATCTCGACTTATCAGAAGCCCCAGTCGATATGTCACAATTAGGGAATCCTACAGCAGTAATAATTCAACTAACCCAATAGTTCGTAAGATATATATGATAGTCGCTTTATGGTTCATCAAGGCCACAATGATATCTATAACCATAGAATAATATGTAGGCCGTCGTGGCCACTATAATATCTAGATCACATAAGGATATATATATATATATATATAGTATATTTATTTATATACACACACAAAAAAGCCAACAAGGCCACCATACTGATAGTAAAAAAGTCACAAGGCTGACACAGGCAATAATGTAGTACTATACAACCCAAGTTTGCAAGCCTCAAGATTAATATACTTGGATAGGATAGGGCCCGACCTACCCATCAACTGTACATCATAAATGACTTACAAACCTCAGGATCTAGAAACTCCAGAAGAAATGGAATTGACCAATGTGATGGAACTCTGCTACACTACAATGGAGATTGGTGTACCTATCCATCTGGACCTACAGGTAATAATGAGGGACCCCAGGGCATGAGGTGTCTATACGAAACAGTGACCGAGTATGAAATGCAATAAAATAACTTGATAGGTATCATAGTATATCGAAAGTAATAAAGTAAGGGAGTCAAGAATTGTTTCAACATGCTAACTTGCTCTTGAGTCTAAGCATAGATACAATAATCAAATAACAACCTACCCGAACCCCCATATGCTTGACAAGTGCAAAAAACAAATAATACAACCTACTTGAGCCCCCACAAGATCGACAGGTATAGTTCAATCTTGATATCCTTATTGGTAATACTCTCACCTAGTAGGCAATCATTACATCTCAATAGCCCCTCAGGCACTCTTTGTATAGCCCTGAAAGTAATCTTTATGCCCTAATATCCTTTTTGAAATATTGTATATAGCCCTTAGGCATTCTTTATATAATCCTCGAAAGCATAAAACATCACAATTGAGAAAAATAAAATATAAAGGGACCGAATCTGATGAGGATTGCCTACATATCCCACCGAGAAAAGTTAGGTCGAGCGTAGTTCTAAGTGCATGGAAATGTGATTTTGGGTTTTCTAAGGGAGACTGGACCCGATGTGGGTTGCCTGCATACCCCACTGTGGAATTCAAGTCGGGAAATAGTTCTAGTACAATAGAAATATGCAAAAATACAAAGAAAGAAGGGTCATCTTGATTGTCTTCAGATGTAGTACTTGATCTTGGGCAAAATAGCATGCCCAAGAGATACTTTACAACTTAGTTTTGTCTTGTTTAGCTACTTATTTATATACATTCTCATGTAATTTATGTAAATGTGAATATATATACTAACCGACATGATTAGTTCTTGTTTTTGTAGGTTTGAAATGAATTTGAGGAATTAATCGATGAGTTGGTGAAATAGAGGCATGGAATCGGAAGTAAAACGCGAACGTCGGCAAGGAGCATGCGCGAAATAGCCCACCTGCACGTTGGCAACGTGCCACGGCAGGAAGGCTGCACGACAACGGCTGTGACACACCACCTAACGCGCTGCACAAGCAGCGTGACACGCTTCCAATGCGGACGGCTGCTGCTTGGCAACTATTTTGATTTCCAGATTTCCTACGCGATGCCTCCGTGTCACGGAGGCATATTGGCGCGATAACCTCCGTGACACGGAGCTATTTCGTGCCAGAAATAATTTTGTACAATTCTCATTTACTATAAATAGGTCTCTTAGCTCCTAAAATCATTTAGTCACGATTTATTTTTGAAAAACTGTCAAGGAGTGAGGGAGAAGTGGGAGAACTCACCTAGGGTTCTTCAATTTCATCTTCTCTTCTACCAATTCTTGCAAGTATGTTACTTTAATTATGTTTTCTTGTAATTATAAGAACATGAGTGGCTAGAACCCTCCCTCTAGGGTTGAATCCACAAGATTTGATTGTGACTACATGAATTTGTTTTGGCTTTAAGTTTTGATTGTTGTTTTGTCTTACATTCTTAATTATGGTTGTTTTTATGATTGATCACCATGAAAACACACACGTTACACCAAAGCAAAAGCTTGAGAAAGAAAACCTAGGAAAGAATAAAGAATGTAGGGAGCAAGTTTGTATCTTACGATATAATTCGTGGTTAGGATAAGAAATTATACCTAATTTGTCTTGCTTGGTTATTAAAATGGAATGAGCTAGACACCAACTTAGAATTATCACATCACCACTCGAAGAAGTAGTTGTGAAGTTAAGTTGATTTAAATGATTTGAGGTACGAAAGTCCCTAATCAAGAGCATAAACCCCGTAAACCACACCCACGTAATTGAATTGCCCACGAACTAAAATGTCACATCCCCGCTCAACGATGTAGTTATGAGGCTAGTTTGTCGTGTTTAGAGGCTCAAAAGACCATGAACATGCAATTGTAATTATGTGAGACGACAATTGATAATTCCATATTAAACCATTACAAAGCATAGTTTCACATGATTATCCGGCTTTAACTCTGGTTGCTCCTTGAATGATTTCAGAGTATTTCAATGACCACCCCTAGACTTAATTAAACTTCTCGAAAAAGTCTAAATCAACACTTGTGGCATTTAATATCACACTTGAACTTGATAGTTAGCTGAATTGGTCCAGTCCCTATGGGTTCGACATCCGGCTCTTAAAAAGGGCCACTATATTACTTGTACGACCCGTACACTTGCGGGCCATCAAGTTTTTGGCGCCGTTAACGGGGACTGGCATAATTAGTGAATTAAAAACATTTTCTTGTGTTAGTTTAAATTCTTATAAAAAAAAATTCTTGTTTTGTGTTAGTAGCTATATTTTTTTAATGTTGAAAAAAAAATTATATTTGTTTTAAATTTATTTTAAATTTTTGTTTTTAATCTGATACCCTTCTTAACATGAAATCATGGAATACAAATGGGTTAAATGGTGGATACTCTTATTTTGGTGAGTCTTGTCTGAATTGTGGAGGACCTCACTTGTGGCAACATTGTAATACATGCAATATATGTGGTGGTCAAAATGGCCATTGGGATGGTTGCCCAAATGCAAACACTTGCAATATATGTGGTGGTCAAGATGGACATTGGGATGGCTTCCAAATGCATACTCCTCTCCCCCAAGCCCCTACTATGATCCTTCTGTTGTTTTTTATGAATATAGGAATGATGAAAATTAGGACTTGGAATGCCAAGCTCGGATACAAAACAAGATAAAACAGGTCCTTGATCAAACAGAAGCAATGAAGGATGAAATGGAAGCATTGAGAATTCAGCAATGATGGCGTTTGAATTGATTGACTTTGTGCTTACTTTGCTATACGTATCTGCCAGGATTACCACTCTTCCTGAGATTACTCATTGCACAATGTAGGGACCTTGCCATTTTGGTGCAAATTTTCCCTTAGCTTCATCATGACGGGGAAATATCTTCTTCAATACCAGTTGCGTTGGTTGTAAATTGTCGAAGCCTAACCTTCTTATTGAATGCCTTGGTCATTCTATTCTAATAGAGTTAGCCATGGCAGACAGCATTCATTCTTTTCTCATCAATTAACATCAATTGCTCATGCCTACTGCATATCCATTTTGCATCGTCCAAACCAACTTCTTAGATTATTTGTAGGGAAGGTATTTGATTGCACTCTGGTGCACGTGTAAGTGCACGTAGTCATACAAGTAATATAATGACTTTTTAAGAGTCAGATGTCAAACCCACAGGGATTGGATTTTAAGTGAACTATCATATTGAAATGTTAATTCAGATTTCGGAAGTGATAGTTTTAAAGATTTTGTTGTTGATACTAAATCTATGTGTGATCACAAAGTAATTGGAGAAACAATAATAAGAAGCATCTAGAGTTAAGGCCAAACAATCACGTAAAGTTAAAATTCATAGTAGTTCAAGTATGCTTCTTCATTTGTTCTCCCACAAGATAAATGCAATGTTCATTGTCTTTCGAACCTCTAAACATAATCGAATTATCCTCACAACTTCATTGAGAGGGGATGTGACAACCTAATTCATATGCAATTATCTATGTGGAGTGGCTTACAGGGTTAGTGCTCTTGGTTATAGATTTTCAAACTTCTAACCATTTAACCTAACTTAGTCTCACAACTACATCAAAAAGCGGTGATGTGACAATTCCAAATTAGGTGTCTAGCTATCTTCCCATTTTAAAACCAAGCGAGGCGAATTAGGTATATCGTTTTCCTAACCGCGAATCAGCCCTAAAGGCTTGAAATCACTTCTTGCATTCCTAGTTCTATCCTAGGTTTTGCTCTTTCGAGTTTGACTAAGAATAACAACTTCATTCTAGTGGTGATCAAACATTAAAACAAATAATAACAAGAATGAAAGACAAAGAATAATGAAAACTTGAACCATATGGAATTTACGCTAATATAATCATGTGATATGACCTCAACCCTAGAAGAAGGGTTTTAGCCACTCATGCTAATATAAGTATTCATCCTTGAATTTGAATTCATGAAAGGCAAGAGTGGAAAAATAAAAATAAAAGAAAATGATCCCTAGGTAGAGTTTCCTTCGTTCTCCCTTCTTTCCTCTGTGTTTTCCACAATAATACTGTAATACATTAAACTGCTAAGTGTTCCTTTTATAATTGTTGAAATTTGGCCTGTGGTGGACTGCACTGTGTCATGCTGGCTATTGCGGAGATTTGCCTCCGTGACACGCTGCCAACACGCTGCTACACTACTTTGAGCAAGTGATGTTTTCCTTAGCGTGGCACATTGGCCAATGCGCCAAAGTGCCTCTATGATACGCTACCAATGCGGATGTTCACTACTTTGTAGTCTCTTAATGTCCTAACTTGCTTCCTTTCTCCGTGACATGGCTCTGAACGCCCCACTTCTTTTCCATGGCACATTGATGACTCTAACTGCCACTTTTAACTTGCATTCTAACCTACAACAAAGGATAATCACATACGTTAGTTTATGAACACTATTTTAATAAAAATATATGAGATTATGATTAAAATAATGTGCAAACATGACTAAAGATTGGGTATAAAATACCACTTGGGCATGTACATATGCCCAAGATCATTACCCCACACTTAAAGTCTTATTCATCCTCGAACAACTCTATTACATCTCATGCATAAGAAGGACTCACACATCACCAATTGATGCAAGATGACTCAAGTTAAGGCTACAATGACTAACTTAGATAGAAAGTTCACATAGATCCTGTTATACATATAACACAATTTAAATCTAATACAACCAAGTTAAGACCTCCTAGTCTCAAAAATTGACTCTACAACCATAGCAAACTCATGTACATTAGCCAATCAAGAAATCCAACATGAATTCTATCTTTCCTCAAATATGCTCCTTCAAAACTAGAGAGATACCCATTTTCACACACAAATGTACTAGTTATAATATGTATTGGTATATGAATACAATTACGCTCACTCTTACAAAGAATTCACATGCAACACATAATGACCCATATGCTTTCCATTAGTGTATTACTCCGCTAATCCAGGAACATCTAAAAGTAATATCAAATAGGACTCTATGGATTGTAATATAGGCTAAGGGACGAGTAGGTACTGTTCTGGCCAGTGATAGTGACTATCTTCCCTAAGCGCTTTTACTACATCATTTTTTCTCATTAAGCACATCATCTTCTTTTACATATCCTCCTACTCTTTTCATCTCACTTTCCTCTTTGTTTCCCTACTTCCTTAAGCACACTTATGCTATGAGTAGGGAGTAATCAAATATTAAACACTTCATTATTCTTTTGTTCTTTTCTACTCCTTACCAATACTTAGGCATTTTGAACAGTTGCACCCTTCACTCTTCTTTTCAACTTCCACAACCAACTATTTTTCTTCTTTTTAATATGCTTACTCCTTTTACCCTTATGCATCTTTCACTTAAGAGTTATGGATCAAATTCAGGTCTATTGAAAGAAAAAAGATTAAGCTTTTATTGGGCTAACAAATAAAAGGCTAAAGTTTCAATGGGGCTAACTAGGATTTTGCATTAAGGGTAGGTTAAGCAAAAGATGAAAATAAGCTTATTCAAAGAAATTCCTAAATTATCTCCTACAATTAACATTCCTCATTTCAATTTGCAAATACACCAGACAAGTTCCAGATATTACATGACAGCATGGACTGCACAATATCTCACACTCACTGAGCATGCTCAATTCAAGACAAACCTATACAGACTCTCAATCCAACTAATCACATGAATTCAAAAATTAGGCATACAGCATACAGAGTCATATTCTTAAGCCTAGGTGTCTCAACAAAGTTATACCATTTACTTAACATGCTTCTCAATTACAATATACTTGCCTCTTACAATCATGTACAACACTCAACAAGAGCATCAAGCAATCAACCAGTTAAGGGTTCAGTAAAAATCCTATTGACTAATTTTCCCTCAAGACAGTTGTCATTCATCCATTGTTGGGAAAAGTCCTTAACTATGACTAAAACATCTATTTACAGACAAAACAAAATTTTATTCTCGATTCAAAGTGCCCCTCTTTGATAAATAACTTTAAAAAAAAACTAAAAGGTGGGTGAACTATGCTCAACTCAGACATTCATTCAAACAATTTCAAACCAAGAACATAATTAACCCTCAATCAACATCCATAAATTTTTTAAAATTTTCCTCACTCCTCACTTAAGATATACTATGTCCCCAAAGCATTAATTGAAATTCAAATCAAGGGATAGGGATACTTTCTGATGCCTCTAGACCTAGCTGGCAGCATGTTTTTCCACCTTTTCATCACAAGGGTCATCAACCCCACACTTGTGTTTCTTTATGCTCCTTAGCTTCTGCTCCTAAAGGTACTCAAACTTCCCCTTTTCCTGTTCTTCACTCAACAAACAAAAGTGAGTCTAAACAAAATTAAGAAAACTCAAAGAAAAAAATTGTACTTGTGGTACACTTGGGTTGCCTCCTAAGTAGCTCTTGATTTTACATTACGGCACGACGCACCAAGTTTTACCACTTTTTATTCCATTTTGAGGATATTAATTTTACCCCTAATTTCTTTTCCAGTTTACTATTATGCTCAAGGATGGTGGTGAAAAAATGAAGTGACCAAGCAGTAGATGTCGCTGCACTTCTTGGCCCATGAGTGAGGGATGTCTTTTTGTCACTTCGGCTTAGCAAATTTCAGAATATATGGATATTGTTCCTTATCTATATCTTTATCCATAGGCTTGGAAGACTCTATCTCTGTTTTCAACCAAACATAATGTCGAGAAATGCTTAGAATGAGGACCAATATGCCCCAACTCTAAAATTTCATTGTGCTTGACATCCTCACTTTTGTTTACCTTCTCCATATCAATATCTAACCACACAAAAGGTTCAAATGGTTAGGATTCTTCTTCCTGTTCCATACCTTGGCTACTATCCACAACGCTTCATATTTGTGCCTTAAATGCCATAACCTTTTCATTTAAACGAGAATCCAGGTCACGAATAGCTGAGCCAAATTGATCTATCGCTGGTTTGAGCTCTATTCTCCCTATCATGAATTGATCGGCCATGTATGAAATACCATCACAGAGAAACTCATGAGATTCTATTTGTTGAGCTTATTGCAAGAACTCACTCTTTTCTTCCCCTTGAGATTCCCCTTGAGTATTGGCTAAGAAAATGACTTGCAAATCATTGCAAGTTTCAGCCTTAGCCTTCATCTCCTGAACTTGGCGCTCATCCTTTCTATGGCCTCTCTGTGCTCCTTAGACTGATCTCCCATTACTTCCATTTGCTCCCTCGTTACTTCCATCTACTCAAGGACCTGTTTTACCATATTGCACATTTGAGCTTGGTGTTCTGAATCCTCATCTTCATTATTCCTATAAGCATCAAAAACAATCAGAGGATCATAATAGGGGCTTGGGGAAGAGAAATACAAATTTGGAAAACAATTCTAGTGGTCATCTTGACCACCACATATACTACATGTATTACAATGTTTTCATAAGTGGGATCCTCCATAATTCGGATATGGATCATTGAAATATGAGTATCCACCATTCAACACCATTTGTATTCCACGATGCCATGTCAAGAAGGGCATCAAACTATAAAAAGAAATAAAAGAAATCAAAAACTAATTTTCAACACTTAGAAAATTTGACACTAACACAAAATCAAGAATTTCACTAATTTTGCCAGTCCCCGGCAACGACATCAAAAACTTGACTGCGCTCTAGCGCACGTGATCGTACAAGCAATATAGTGACTCTTTAAGAGTCAAATGTTGAACCCACAGGGACTGGATGTTAAGTTAATTATCGTATTCAAATGTTAATACAAATTTTGAAAGTGATACTTTTAAAGATTTTGTTGTTGATACTAAATCTAAGTGCGATCACAAAGTAACTGGAGAAACAATAATAAGAAGCATCTAGAGTTAAGACCAAACAATCACGTAAAGTTAAAATCCATAGTGGTTCAAGTATGCATCTTAATTTTTTTTCTCACAAGATAAATTCAATGTTATGGTCTTTCAAGCCTCTAAACATAATCAAATTAGCATCACAACTTCTTCATTGAGCGGGGATATGACAACCTAATTCATATGCGCCCTTGGTTATGGACTTTCAAACCTCTAACCATTTAACCTAACTTAGCCTCACAACTACATCAAAGAGAAGTGATGTGAAAATCCCAAATTAGGTGTGTAGCTATCTTCCCATTTTAGAACCAAGCGAGGTGAATAAGGTATATCGCTATCCTAACCGCGAATAAGCCCCAAAGGCTTGAACTCACTTTCTGCATTCCTAGTTCTATCCTAGGTTTTGCCCTTTTGAGTTTGCCTAAGAATAACAATTTCATTCTAATGGTGATCAAGCATTAAAAAAATACTAAGAAGAATGCAAGATAAACAATAATGAAAACTTGAACCATATGGAATTTATGCAAATATAATCATGATGTCATATGGCCTTAACCCTAGAAGAAGGGTTTTAGCCACTCATGCTAATACAAGAATTCATCCTTGAGTTTGAATTCATGAAAGGAAAGAGTGGAAAAATAAAATAATAAATAAAAAATAAGAGGTAGAGTTCCCTTTGTTCTCCCTTCGCTCCTCTGTGCTTTCCACAATAATACTGTGATATCTCATTAAACTGATAAGTGTTCCTTTTATAATTGTTGAAATTTAGCCTGTGGGGGGCTGCCTCCATGTCACGCTGGCTATTGCGGAGATTTACCTCCTTGACATGCTGTCAAAGAGATGCTTCACTGCTTTGAGCAAGCGATGTTTTCCTTAGTATGCCACGTTGGCCAATGCGCCAAAGTGCCTCTGTAACGCGCTACCAACGCGGATGCTCATTGTTTTGTAGTCCTTTAATGTCCCAACTTGCTTTATTTCTCCATGACACAACTCTGAATGCCCCACTTCTTTTTGTGGCACGTTGATGACTCAAAATACCACTTTTAGCTTGTATTCCAACCTACATAAAAGGCTAATCACATATGTTAGTTCATGAACACCTTTTCAATCAAAATACATGAGATTATAATTAAAATAAGGTGCAAGCATGACTAAGATTGGGTATAAAATATCACTTGGGTATATACATATGCCCAAGATTAGTATTTCCACCTCTGGGGTATTACTGCTTCTTAAACCATAGACCAACATGTAGGGAGTTTCCCTTGTAGATGTTTTGACTATGTTATGATACCCGAGCAAAAGGTATGGTAGCTTCTCATGCCATTGCCTGTTACCGTCCATAAGTTTCTTCACGATCCTTTTGATGTTCTCATTTGCAGCCTCAACTGCTCCATTTATCTATGGTCGATAAGCTATGATATTTCGATGAGCAATTTTAAACATTTCACAAATTTACCTCATGAGATTGCTATTAAGATTGGTTGCATTGTTCGTTATTATTGGCTCTAGAATCCTGAACCAACAAATTATGTTGCTTTGAACAAAATCTATTACAACTTTCTTTGTCACTGCCTTGTATGTCGAAGCTTCGACCCAAAGTAATTAATAACTACTAGGATGAAACAACGTCCATTTAATGTTGGTGGTTCTATGGATCCGATTACATCTATGCCCCAAGCAGTGAATGGCCAAGGAGAACCCATTGCATTGAGGTCACTTAGTGGAACTCGTATGAAATCTCTGTGAATCTAACATTAGTGACATTTTTGCACCTTAGAATGTTGTCTCTCTCCATAGTCATCCAAAAGTATCCAGCCCTCAAAATCTTCTTCGCCAAAGTGAACCCATTCATATGACGTCCACATGTCCCTGCATGTATTTCTTCTAACAACCTCGTTGCTTCTGTGATATCGACACATCTTAGTAATTCCCAAATCTAGAGTCCTCCTATATAGCATTTCTCCATTAAGGAAGAAATGATTTTCCATCCTCCTTAGAGTCCGTCTTTGCTTGCTGATCACGTTTTCTGGATAATCTCCTACTCAAGCAACCTTTTAACGTCATAGTACCACAGTTTTCCATCCAACTCTTCATCTATGTGAAAACAGTACATATATTGGTGATGTATCTCCACTTTGATTGGATCAATATAATTACTGAATGTTGGATCATTGAGGACAAAGTTGTGAGGACGTCAACAAACTTATTTGGAATCCGAGGGACATGTTTAAAGTCAATATTTATGAACTTTTTTCTTAATTCTTTCGCACAGTGCAAATATAGAAAATATCTTGACGTTCTTAGTGGTCCTCTCTTCTAATAATTGAAGCACCAATAGGTCAAAATATCCTATCACCAAGAGTTCTTTGATGTTCGTGTCCACTGTCATTCTAAGTCTAAGAATACAAGCTTCATATTCTGTCATGTTGTTTGTGCAAGGAAATATGATTTTTGCTGAAATTGGGTAATGTTGTCCTGATGCTGAAATCACTAATGCACCAATTCCAACTCTTTTGAAATTTGATGCTCCATCAAAGAGCATCCTCCACCCATCAAATGACTCAAAAATGGCTTCTCCTGCAAAGAACACTTCTTCGTCAAGGAAGTAAGTTGTGAGTGTCTTATAATCTTGGTCCACTGGATTTTCTGCAAGGTGATCGGCTAAGGCCTATTCCTTGATTGCCTTCTGAGTCACATATACTATATCAAATTCACTTAGCAAAATTTTCTATTTTGCTAGTTTCTCGATAGGTATTGGCTTCTGAAAGATATATTGGAGTGGATCCAACCTTGAGATCAAAATATGGTGTACGCAAATAGGTAGGCCTTAATTTTTGTGCGATCCAAGTCAAAGCGCAGCATGTTCTTTCCAACAAAGTGTACCTTGCTTCGTATGGTGTGAACTTCTTACTCAAGTAATATATGGCTTGCTCCTTTCTTCATGTCTCATCGTGTTTCCCTAACATGCATCCAAATGCTCTATCCATCACAAATAGGTATAATAGCTACGGCTTTTCGAGTTCTGGTGGGACCAATATTGGTGGACTTGATAAGTACTCCTTGATTCTTTCGAAAGCCTTCTGACATTCCTCTGTCTATTTTGTAGCAACATCTTTCTTCAGTAATTTGAATATGGGTTCTCAAATCATCATAGATTGTGCTATGAACCAACTAATGTAGTTAAGTCTCCCAAGGAAGCTCATCACCTCCTTCTTAGTCTTTAGGGGAGGCAAATCTTGAATTGCTTTAAATTTTGATGGATTTAACTTAATGCCTTTCCTGCTGACAATAAACCCCAATAGTTTTCTAGAGAGACTCCAAATGCACACTTTGCTGGATTTAACTTTAGGTTGTACCTCTGCAACCTTTTAAAGAACCTCTTCAAGTCAGCCAGGTGATCTGAATTCTTCTTGCACTTAATAAAGACATCGTCCACATAGACCTCTATCTCTTTATGAATCATGTCATGAAAAAGGATAGTCATGGCGCTCATGTAGGTTTCACTTGGATTTTTATACCAAAGGGCATTACCATATGACAATACATTCCCCACATAGTGGTAAATGTCATCTTTTAAACATCACCTTCATTCATCAGGATCTGGTGGTATCTTGAAAAGAAATCGACAAATGACAATTATCAATGAGTATGTGAATTTTTGGAAGAGGGAAATCATCTTTGGGACTGGATTTGTTGAGGTCTTAGTAATCCATACATATCTTGATCTTCTTCTCCTCCTTTTTGACATCGTCACTATGTTGGCCAACCAGGTAGGGTAGTTTGTAACCCTCACGGCATTTACTTCAATCTACTTATTCACCTCCTCCTTAATTCTTAAACTCAATTCAAGCTTAAACTTCTTCGGTTTCTGTTTGACTGGTGGGCGGTTGGGATAAGTTGGTTACTTATATGAGATGATGATGTCGGTGCTCAATCCTGGCATTTCATCGTAGGACCAAGCAAATATATGGACATACTGCTTAAGCAATTCTATAAAGTCTTGTTTGTCCTTATCCTCTAAGTGTATGATGATACGGGTTTCCTTTATTGTTTGTTCATCCCCTAAATTGATCACTCAGTTTCCTCTAAGTTGGTTTACTTCTAACTCTCAAGCTGCTTGATCTCATGTGGTAGTTTTGAAGAATCATTCTTTCATCATATTCCTCATAATCTTTTTCACCATTCATACTTTTCCCAACGAACATGTTACATGTCATAATGGTTGAACGAAGGTTTTTACTAATATTAGAGCTAAAAAGTAAAAAATATGAGAAAAATAAATAGAGATTTTAAGAAAATTTAACGAGATAATTTAAGGAAAATAAAGACTTTTTATTTAGAAAGCATTTAAGCTTTAAAGGAAGTGAGTGACAAAAGGAGCTCCGGCATGATTCAAACCTCAATTGATCATGCTATATTTCAAAAACAAACTATATCTCCACACTACCAGGACTCGTGTTGAAACAAGGACTGACGGGTGGTCCAGTTCTGCAAGACCTCTCTGGATTCAGCATCGAATGGTCAACATCAGGATATGTATATTCTTCTTCAGTCACTACTATGAACAAATTGTCTATCCCTTTTATGATGCACTCATCAAGTTCTAGAACGACCCCATATCCTAGGGCTAGAACTTGCTCTGGCACGAACACTTTCTTTACAAACTACATGTTGCAGGCCTTTCCCATGGTAGGCTCATATCCAAGTCCAAAGGTATTATTCTGATGCTTCAACTAAATTGGTTCAACTATTCCATCAGACCTGACTCCAAGCCCGGTCTTGGATTGATGTATGTACTTCAACATTTCTAAGGCTATCGTTTTTGTTATTCTTGACATTTTTAACTCATTGGATTCTATCCTCCCCACAACCTTCACAGCTTGTATGATTTCTACGGCATGAAAAGTAGCTCCATCCAGTTCTTCAATGATTGGCGAGGTAGTTTCGGAATAAATAGGGTGATTGAGTCCTCCATGAACCATGACCTCTGTGTGGTTCCATTCAAACTTAAACACTGATGGAGAGTGAAAGGAATTGCTCTTTACATATAGACCCAAGGTTTCCTTAACAATAGGTAATAAGTAGATGATCATCCATTACTTAGAACAAGACAAGGAACTCAACAGGTCTGACTTGTAATGTCAGGTGTACTTTCCTATAATGCTTTTTTGCACTCCATCAAATCCATTACCTTCACACGACTCTTTTTTTATCTCTCCCAGTCTTATTCCTATGTCTTTCAAAGTAGTAAAGAGACAGATGTTGCAACTAGAGCCGCCATAGATCAATTATCAAGATACAAACTTGTTGCCACATCTTACTATGATATGAAGTGCTTTGTTGTGTCCTACCCCTTCTGAAGGGAGTACATTATCATAGAAAGAAATATTCAAGTATTTTCCCAATGGCCGCAGCTAATGTTTCACTTGTGGTTCCTTATTTTATGCTCACTCCTTTTAACACTCTAGCTAGAGCATTCCTATGAGCTTCATAGCTCATTAGAAAGGACATAAAAGATATCTGGGACGGTGTCATCTTTAACTATTCCTCGACCCAGTAATCCTTGATCTGCATTTTGTTCCAGAACACTGCAATTTTAGCATTAGTAACATCCCTCTTTTGGTTCTATTCTCTCCTTGGTGTTGGTTTATTAAGGTTATCTGGGACGTAGCATCTTTCTGATCTAGTCATTCCGTGAGTTGTTCTAGTTTTTATCATCTTAGTCTTTGCTTCAGCTTAGTAATCCCATGACACCACTTTGGATAATCTAGTTTCTTGGTAATTATGGTGGTCACTGCGGATCTGGGCTAGTATGTCTAAATAGCCAGAGGTGCTCTAGCTGAACTATGATGAAAGGTGCAACCAAAGATGTTATAGCAACCGCCTCTATATTTCCAATAGGTAGAATGGTTCCCCTCATGTCATATTCTTCATCCAATGTTATCATGTTGACTCTTTATTTCCCATGGTTTAACAGTAGGTTGTTGTTTACATTTGGAGGCGTTGGAATGCATTTAATTATTCCATTCCCTATCAAAAACTCAATTCAGTTTCTCAAGTTGTAACATTCTTCAGTGTCGTGTCCTTGAATGCTCGACTGATAAGCGCATTGCTTATTTCCATCAAAATTCTGAGGGATCGAGTTGGGAAGTCTTTCTTCAACTAGTTTTAGAAATCCTTTTGTCCTAAGCCTCTCAAATAACTGAGCTAAAGGTTCGACAATAGGTTTATAGGTGCAGGTGGTAATAGCATCTGGATTTGGACATGGCCTCAGTGCATATGCTGGTCTATTTTGGTGGATAGGTGCTTGGATAGGGGCATAGGCTTTTGATGGTTTCTGACGTGATAGTACTCGGGGTGGATTATAGTGGAGTTGAGCATTATACACTAGATACAGAATATATAGGGTATGTGCAACAACTTAAGGGTTGTTAGGGTATTGATCTGATGACTTTCCATGTTGGTAGAAAGGTGCGACGATTGAGATGTCTTCCTTCTTCTTTTTGGCACCATCAAGGGAACTTGACTATATGGACCTACTTGCAACCTACAGTGCGACCATGGATTAAATCTTTCTGGATTTGATGCCTTCTTCCAAAAGGACTCCCAATTTTTACTAGCTCTGCAAATTTTTGACCCATCATTCCTATCATCTTCTCAAAATAAATACCTTCTTGGGATCGAATGAAGCACATAGTGAGCTTACTTTCATCTGGTTGGGGTTGGACCCTAGCAGCCTTAATTCTCCAGTGTCGTGAGTATTCTTGAAATAACTTAGACAACTTTTTCTAGATGTTGAGTAACAAAAGCCTACCTGGAGTAATCTCAGTGTAGAACTTGAAGTGAATCATGAAGTCTTCTGCCATTTCTTGCCAAATGGGTCCTGGCAAGTATACCAAGTCAATGCTTCTCCCGAAAGACTTCGTAAAAATAATTTCATCCTTAACTTCTCATTGCTCCTTATCCTTGCTAGTTTATCACAATAAGCTCTCAAATGTGCATGGGGATCACCTGTCCCATCAAATATGTCAAACTTGTATGGTTTATCCTTCTGGTATGTCAATGTCTGGATGGATACATAAATCATTGTAATCCAGACTTGGTTTGTATCCCTCCGGTATGTCAATGTCCGGATGGATACATAAATCATCGTAATCCAGACTTTCACTTCCTGGGGTGATTTGTAAGCTTTTAGTGCCCTTCTCATACTATGGGTTGATTGGTTATCGAATCTTCTTCCTTCATTCGGGTATCTTTCTCCATTTATGCATACTAATCCACCTTGTGTAGGACTTTGATGTCAATTGGCTATGTGAAAGTGGGAGCTTCAAACTTATACACGGGTGGCACATGTGGATCGTAAGAAGTTGCGACCAGTGCCCCTGGTATGTGTTGCATCACTGGGTAAGCATACATGGTACCAGCTTGAGTTGGTACTGAAAGGTTAGGTGCAATCCTGACTGCAGGTAGGAGAATTTGGTGGGACATTAGTGTAATTGGGGATATATGGAGTTTATATGACTGGATTTGGCAAATTGGTAGGAGAGATTGAAGGTACCATGTCTTATTATTTTCAATAATCCATACTTGTAGCAATGAAATACTATATATTCCTCCACCAAGTGATAAATGATTGATTACAAATATTTAGGATATATTTTTATTTTCTCTATAAAGGCCCAGAATTACCTTGTTTACGTATCGTTGGAAAGTCCATTAACATAAATACGGCAGTAAGAAGCAGTAATACAAAAGTGTGTAAACTAAAAAATGAGTCAAAGTAGATTATCCCACACTAGCGCTTCCGCGCAATAATTCGACCAAAGGTGATCCTATTACAGGAATAGCGTCAGGGACACCTGTTACTATTTTCACTGCCCAATAACCAATTTGGTCCCGAGGTAAATAACATGTTATGCCAAAAGATGCGGTTAATACAGCTAGAAGCACACCTATAACCCATGTCAATTCGCGAGGTTTTTGTAGAAATTGGGAGGGGTATCTGGGGTGGATGCATAGACTTAGAAATTTACTCCAAAGCAAGTGTTTGCATAAATGGAAAGTGAAGCGAGTGTGGGAAAGTTACCATATTAAGCTTTGTCAGATCCTGCACTTGGAGCAGCTCTTCCCTCAGTACCTCAATTCCGTGCTCTAAGTGAGTCATTTGTTTGTCATTTCGCATGTCCTCCCTTCTTTGAGAGCTTTGTAGATTTTCCGTAGACATAAGGACGTTTGCAGCGGTGTTGGATTCATCAAATTCAGTCATTTTTCTCTTGGACCTCAGATTGTAGCGTAACTCAGGCAGTTTGAGGATCAACACAAATCAACCTTTATTTTAGGGGTAAAAATATAAGTAAAGAAAAATTTAAAGAAAAGGTAAAGAGTTATTTTAGTTGATGTGATTGAGCATACATATACAACTAGCGCGTTGGATAAACACATAAACAAACAATGTTGAATAAACACGTCCCATGTTCCCAAGGGCCTCTTTTTGCTAAAGGTGGGCCTATGTTTCATACAAGTTGATAGAAAATGATCCATTTTAACACATTCAGAATCCAGAACAATATTACTTTTATTTAACAAAAGAGGCTTCAAGAGTTACAACAAAGTTATTAAAGATTGGAAGGTGAAAATGTTCGAGACGGCCGCGAGGGCGTACAAAGGGATGTAGAAAGGGGTACAAAAGAGATGGATTAAAGACATATATGGTCATCATTATCTAACAGATTATAGTGGAATCCTAGGTGGTACTCAAGAGACTTAAGGAAATCATCTTCTGAGGACTCCTCGGGATCACCAATCTGTCAGCCTTGATGATCAATATCCTCCTCCTCGCCACATCCAGCTGATCTATATTCTAATTGGACCTCTAGTTCTCCTTTGGGATGCTATGCTGGAATATTCTCAAGTTCCTCACCTAGACCCATCTCCATTACACCTCCTTCATTAGGGTCGTATATGCCAAGGTCGTATTCTGGATCATCTTTCTCAAGGTCTTCTTCAATGGGGTCTGCCTCTATTGTGCCTTCCTCTATCCTTGGTACTTGGGGTTTTTCCTCAATCCCCTACATCATATGGTTCACGAAACCTAGAACCATTTGTCTGAGTATAAGGATTAAGGGTGTTTAATAATTTCCAAATTCACTCCTCATATAGAGAAAGTGTAAACGGTCGTTGGCAAAATAAATATACCAAAGAGTATCAGGGTCGAATCCCATAGATAATACGCTTAGAAGGCACAAAAGTTGTCTATCAAGTCAAACTAAAGAGCATCTTGTTATTGAAAATAAGAGAATAAATTTAGGGGTTTGCAATATGACAACTAAAATGCAATCAGCTATTGAACAATCGACACGATAACCAACTTAAATTACAAATGTGAAAAAGGGTTAGGGGTATGCTTTTGAATGGGGCATCAATTAGATTGGAACTAACTAGGAAATCAATTAATTACTCATAATTATAAATAGTCATGGACGAGGTGACACCCGATGTTTTTTAACCACGGAGATTTCTTTTGCCTCTGGTTTTTGTACCTTGAAGAAGAAGAAGATAAGCAAAAAGCTAGTCACTATTCTCTACTTTCTACTCTCTACAAATCTGGCAAAGTCTCTCTGGTAATTTCCAAAGAAATGTACAAAAATAGGTCAAAATGCTCCTAAATTTTCATGCTGGATGATTTTGCCCTTCCTGCAGGCGGTGCCACTTGCGAGTCACGGGCGTTTTGATGATGCTCATCCGTAGAACGTCGCTGCATCACTGGGTCCAACTGGCGCTGGCACTGGCAGTTCACAGGTGCTAACCCGCATTCCGTCGGTGCTCATTCTACTCTGGTCTAGTAGCTTCTACATCCCAACCGGTGTTTTGACGACTCCATCTAGTGGAGCGTCAGTCCCATCCGGTCAAGCGTCAATCCTCTTCTTAAATGCATTTCCCCAAGTTCTTGCTTTCTCTCTTTAATTTAAATACTTGCAGAACTTAAATAGAAAGAGAATAAATCCTCTTAAATGATTTGAAAACCAAGCAAAAGCTCATGTTTAAAAGCCTAGTGAGTTGGTAAATTACCAACTCATCAAACCACCAAACTTGAACTGTTGCTTGTCCTCAAGTAATGCAATTATTTACATCTGAACTTAAGAATAAGCATGTCATATGAGATTATGCACAAGGGACCACATTAACCTAGACAACCCAAAGATTGCTCACCAATACAAAGAAAAAGATGAGACTCAACCCTTTATGCAAATGCCTCAAGAGATAACCACAATCAATTTGGCATGAGTCACATTTGATTTCTTCACACAAAACAAGGGCCTTGATGTTCACAACAAGTTTATAGAGCATTTTAAGTCATTAAAAGTTTACTTTCAAAGTTTGCCTTCAAGCTCACCACAATCTTGTCTCAATCATATCATTTGGCTGGTGCAAGCATGTCCCTCAAGGAGGTGATTCTACTCACAACAAGAGAGGATCCCATTTAGTTATCAAGCAATTCAAACTCAAGGGATTATAGGATGAAGCAATTATGCTCACTCTCACAAAAAAATTCTCATGCACATAACTTGATCCATAGCCTTGCCCTTCATGTAACTTTCCACTAATGTAGAGTTTCTATACTTAAAATCAATTAGGACTTGGAGGTCATGATGTACGCTAGGAGTAAAGGTAGGATAACTTTTAAGCTCTAGTGACTAGAACCTCCCTAATGCTCTTTTGTGATTCTTATTGTATACTCCATTCTCCTCTTAGATTACCCTCACCTTATCTCTCCTTAGGACCACTTTTCATCTAATTTGAGCAAGAGGCAGTACCTTTTACAATTTAATTCTTTTCACTCAAGCAATTCACTTATTCTTTTCATGATCTGGTATTACTTCTCATTGAAGTTGTCACACCCTACCTTGGTAGGCATGACTGGCACCTAGTGCCACAATGGGATCTAAACTAACCTAACTGGGCTTGTGCGCTTCTGGTGCATGCCTACAACTCAATTCAAGAAAACGACGAGCTATATCTCGGTTGTAAATACAACCTCAGGCCGACAAGGCCACATAGCCACTTGTAAAAGAAAACAGCTAACCAACAACATCGCAGTAATAGGGATCCTATGCAAGATGACAAGACCACCAAGTTGTCTTGTTATAACAAAATGAAAACAGGCAATCATAACTATGTTATAGCCGACAAGGCTGCTAACTGATAGCTAAACTAGGCCCCACACGGCCATCATGCGAAATAAAACCTATATGGGCCCCACGCAGCCAACAACGAAACCAATAGCTGATAATCTATAGCCTGTAAGCCTCTAAGAATGGAATAATAATCAAGACATGGCCCCGACCTACCCATAAACTTTACAACAAAAGAACAAACCTTATCCAACTATCAACTCCAGAGGAAAGGAGCTGACTGGAATACGGACTCTGGCTGATGCTAAGAAGGTCCCGAAGAGCGCCTATCCGCACTTGCAGGCAAGTAATGCAGCACCCCAAGGATGTTGTCAGTACAATATGTAGCGAATAAGTAAGGCAGTGAAATAATAACTGAATGAAAGCTAATAAAGCTGAACTAATCAAGAAGACGGATCAGAATTTAAATTAAGTAATCTCATTGTCTAGAATATTTAACTAACAAGCATATATGCAAACAAGAACCACAGGGCCCCCATAAGCCTAGAAGATACAAACAACACAGAATAACCTACCTAGGGCCCCATATGCTCCGGCAAGTACAAATAATCCATACATCTCCGAACTTGCTACTTAAAGGTTTATAAGCATATATGAACATACTGTAACCTAGGAATACTCATCCTCTGAAGCTGTATCCAAGCCTGGTAGGCCCTTACAGCTGTGTTTGTGCCTAAGCTATCTGTGCTCCTATAACTAGACCCCGAGCCTTCACTCGTCTGAGGGTCATAATATAAGCTCTAATAACTGGACCCTGAGCCTTGGCTTGACTGAGGGTCATAATGTAAGCTCTGGAGGTAGCTATACCTCAATACAACCCTCACAACTTCAATCTAGTCCCTTCAGATATCATGTTGCTCCTACGAGCATGCGGGTAACTCAATACGGCCCTCACAGCCTCAAACCAGTGTAACTCAATACGAACCTCATGGCCTCAATCTGGTGTAACTCAATACAGCCCTCACGACCTCAATTTGGTCCTTTTGGACATCATACTTCCTTGCGAGCTTGGCCCTATAGGCCACGACATCCAACAACCCAAACCTCTTAAGCAAAAACCAATTTAGCTAGGGTTAACTCTGACGAGGATTACTATTTCACTATTGTCGTCTCAATTCTATCTGTAGTATCTAAACAAAATAGGTTTTTGCTGGGGTACTATAGATAAACAAGTCGTACTAACTTCACAACGAACGTAACTTACCGAAAAAGATAGCCTTAACATACCTTATTCGATGATTTCTGAGCGCTCGAACACTTTCAATCCTGAAGTCAGTGGTTTCACCAATTTGCAGCCCTCACACAAAGAAACAAATCTTTTCAGTATTAAAAGTCAGCAATTAACAATATTTTCTAATAAAATTAACTATAACTTCAACTTCGATTAATTCTGCCGAAAACCCGCCAATTCTCGGGATTTCAGAAGGGAGAAATGTTTACCTAATGTCTGTGGCCATTTAGGATCCAATTTGGAGTAATTCTAACAACAAATAATCAGCGGGGTTCTGGTATGACGAGCAAATTTTCGAGAAATAACTCTGTATAAATGCTTCCTGTAGGCCTAGGACTTGTTACCCGAAGTTAATTTGTGTTTGGACGGCATTTGATAGTGTAATTTGATGAAAATTGAGTGAGGTTTATGTATTCTCTCTATTTTGGCCATAGGATACTTTACATGTGATATAAAATTGAACAAGGGAAGTATATTGTAGTGTGGTGGCAGGTGTGCCTCGCGCTGGCCAATGCGCCAGAGAGGGTGCCACGTCGTGCCTCCCAGGGCGCTGGCCCTCCTAGCGCGCCGCACTGCCCAAAGCACCGGTAGGTTGGCGCATTGCTCTGGCACCTCGCGTCTTGGCCTCGCCCGAATCTGCTTCCTAGGCTTTTCCCACATGCGTCAAGCTCTTTTTACTCATCACAACCCACGTGTATGCCTACTAACCATTTCCACTTGACGGGGTGTAACATCCTCCCCCCCTTAGGAACATTTGTCCTCGAGTGTCATCTTCAGGCTTAAAGGAGTTAACTTTCTTAACTAATACTTAGACAAATTTTGGCAGAGTCTCCTCTGTATTATGGACTATCCAGGAACCTGAAACGCAAGAAAATACCCAACATAGGCATCTCACAGGACGCTATAAACAACTATTCCACAACAAAGAAGTAACCAACTAAATAGTACTAATAATATAAGCAGTAAAATATCAACCGAAGTACTAATAATATAAGCAGTAAAATATCAACCGAACAGTGACTTCACCTTAACCGCATAATTTGGGTCAATCTTGGAATAAGTGAGGATATATGGATTTCATGTCGTCCTCAGCTTCCCAGGTCATCTCTTCTATATCTCTGTTCCTCCATAGGACTTTAACGGAGGCTACATCTTTAGTCCTTAACCTACGAACCTGTCGATCTAGTATTGCAAGAGGAATCTCTTCGTAAGCTAACTCTTCGGTAACTTGAATATCCTCAATTGGAACCAGCCGAGATGGGTCCGCTATGCACTTCTGGAGCATTGATACGTGGGAGATGGGTGGACAGATTCTAGCTCTAAAGGCAGCTCTAACTCATATGTCACTCGGCCTATTCTTCAGAGGATTCGATATGGTCCAATGAATCTAGGGCTAAGCTTGTCATTTTTTGTCAAATCTCATCATGCCCTTCATCGATGAAACTTTAAGGAAAACCCAATCATCAACATTAAATTCCAAGTCTCTACGCCGCACATTGGAGAAGGATTTCTGACAGCTCTGGGTTGTCAGTAACCGCTCCCTGTTGAGTTTTACTTTCTCTTCTGACTGGTGGATCATATTAGGTCCGATTAACCCTGCCTCTCCTGCCTCAAACCATCTGATGGGGGATCTACATTTTCGCCTGTATAATGCCTTATAAGGCACTATCTGAATTGCAGAATGATAATTGTTATTGTATGCAAATTCAATAAGGGATAAATGCTAGTCCCAACTTCCTCCAAAATCTAGCACACAAGCCCATAACATATCCTCAAGCATCTGAATGGTGCGCTCTGTCTGGCTGTCTATCTGGGGATGAAAGGTAGTGCTTAAATTAATTTGTGTCCCCAAACCTTTCTAAAATGATTGTCAAAATCTAGCTATAAATTGTGCCCCTGTGTCAAAAATGATAGATGTCGGGACACTATGCAGTCAGACTATCTCTTTAATATATAATTTGGTGTAATCTTCTACTGAAAATGTAGTCTGGACTGGTAGCGGATTGTGACCTTCCCCATCCTGCTGACAAACACTCTTTAAGCCGATGACCAAACTGTCCACAACCAAAACAGCCCTCTCGACCCTGAAGACACTCTCCTGGGTACTTTTTGCCATACTTAGGGCAAGCTAGGTATATGTTGCTGGCATTGTAGCTCTAGGACTGAGAGCCAGATGCTCCACCCCTCTGATCTTAACAGGACTGAAAGGTAGGGGCACTGGTTAAGCTAGGTGTTGGAGCATTGTGTTGTTGCTGCTGTTGCGGGCGGCTACTACTGCCAGACCTCTGGTGACCATAATCTTATTGGCCAGTGCTTGCCCACTTGTTCTTCCGCTCCATGCCCTTTAGCTTTTCTGCCTCAATCTGCTGGACATGAACAATAGGGATGGAGAGGTCAATGTCCTTAATCAGCATCGATGTCCTGCACTCTTTGAGGACCAGGTTTGACACCCCATTAACAAATTTCAACATACGAGCCCTTGGCTCCGCTACCATCTCAAGAGCATTCTTAGATAGTCTGATGAACTCCAGTGCATACTCCTCCACAGTCTGATTTCCCTATCTCAAATTCATGAACTTCGCCATTTTTGCCTCCTTGAGCTCTCGAGGAAAGAATCTATCTAGGAAGGCTATAGTGAACTCCTCCCATTCCGCTGATCCTACTCCCGCTGGACTCCCCTCCTTCCATTACTCATACCAGATTTGGGCTACCCCTTTCAGCTGGTAGGCATCCAAGTTGGCACTCTCTGAGGAACTGACACCCATGATCCGGGTGATCTTTCTAACCTCGTCCACAAACTCCTGTGGGTCCTCTTCCACCTTAGATCCTTGAAAATCTGGAGGGTTCATCCGAGTGAAATCCCGCACTCAGGCAGCCGCTTTAAACCCTGATATTTTATTGGAACCATCTGTTGATTCACCTGGTTGGTAACTTTTTGAGCGAGCAGCTGGATGGTCGCCCTGAACTCTATGGTAGACACTGAATCATCCTGGGGGCAACTGGAGCAGGTAGGGCAGGCTGGTGAGCGTTATCGGTCCTTCTTTTTTTACCACATCGCGGAGGCATAATTCACTAAAATGAAACAGAGCGCGAGTTAGGAGAACGATTTCAAATATTGAATTTCAATGCATGATAAAGAGTATGAACAAAGGGAGTTTTCCTAGTAACATCTCGTAACCTCCCTGTCATAAGTGTGGTGTGCTTTACACCCATGAAAAGGGCTCTACTCGATGCAGCTTTCAGACATCCGAGGATACTCTAAACCTAGTACTCTGATACCAAGTTTTTCACGCCCTAGTCTACACCCCGGACGGGACACGGTACTTGGAGTCACAAGTAACCCCAAGTCAACCCCTGGTCTATCATACACTGGTACTTTAAGCAACATATAAATACAGCAGAAACATGAAAGTAAAAGTATAAGGCATTCATGTCAATGGAGACTAAATCATAAAGTTTAAAACATCTAAACAAAACTATAAGTCTGAAAACCAAGTCTGTGTCTGAAAGCCACTACAACTAATGAGTTGCTGGACAAGACCCCAGCTAACTCCAAGTCTATAAAAAATTAAAAGTAGTACTGAAATGAATGATCTTCATCCTCGAAAGATGAGGACTCACCAATAGTGCAGCTGGAGTCTTCTGAGTGCGAGGGGCTAGCAAGGCTGAGACTGAGATCCTGCAGCTGTATCATAAAAAGATACAACATAAAAAGTATGTGTTAGTACTTTCAATGTACTGAGTAAGTGAGAGAAACCATACACAAGAAAAGAAGTAACTGAACTGGAAAGACATGTAATGACCAACTGAATTGTTGTACTAAATAACTGAAATAACTGAGATGGTCTAAATGACCCTGTCTGATGGTCAAGGACATGCCCTAAAAACTGAGATACTGAACTGAACTGATCTGTACAGGCTAATCTGAGACTAAACTAAGTTGACTAGTGAGAGAGTCTATAACCGACATATAACCACGTGAGCTATACATGGAGTCCGATATATACACCCCATCGATAGGAACCAATATACCTTACCGGGGTATAAAGGCATAAACTGGGTGATCACATATCTGGGACCATAAGGCCAATAAAATTGTAATCAACAGTGGCAACATAGTTCTGGGAACCTGGCTGCGCTGGAACCCCAGTCCTCTCGGTGCTAAGTCCTGCTCCCACTAGATAATTCTATACTGGCTACTAAGCTGATAGCTTGAAACTGGGGACCAAGACTAGTCAGGAACACCTATCTGGAGCCATTCTTAGAGTCTTAACGGACCAGATTCTGTAACTAGGTTCTAAGACTGGTCAGAGCATGCTTATCTAGAAGCGTCATGACTGTCTAAAGAACAATCTGTAATCTGAATGTGGGGTCCTAAGGCTGGTGAGAGTTGCTTAACTAAAATGTCATGACCGCCTATAGAACCACTAAAACTGATACTAAATCTAGTTCTAATAACTGGGAGGCACTACTGACACCTCAAGATTTTCTGTAGTCAAACTGATCAGCTGACATTTTGACTGACACTGAGTATTCTAACATTTTGACTAAAACTAAACTGACAATAATCTGATTGAGTTTCAATACTACTAACAACATGGGAGTCCCTAACAATGATAGAATCAAACAAAATTTCAATATTTAGACATTATTGCAAGATTCTAGTTTTTCTGTATCGAAGAATAGGGCTAGATTTTGTGTTACAAGAACAAGCAACAACATAGTCAAACTGTTGGAGAGACATCAACATTTAACACAAATGATATTCCACATGATTTAGAAGAGGTCTGACAGATAATTTCATCACTTTCAAAAGTCTCAGGGCTAGGACTGTTAGAGAGTTTAAAGGAGGATTCTAAGGACACAAGAAAGAACTATTCCCATGTCGAATTCCCACATACCTGGCTAAAATTCCCCTAGAGAAAGAAGCTTGAATGGCTGCAATTTGTGAGGAACCCTAGACCTTGCTTGAGAGCTCTTTAGAGGAAACTTACGCTAATTTCTCTGAAAATCTGAGTGGGAATGAGGGGGAAACCTCTTAGCCCCTCTAAATTTCCTTAAAATAGACCAAAACAATGTAGTATAGAGTCTAGGAGGTTAAGAAATTACTGAAACACCCTCAAAAATTTGAAGGAAAAACTTACTGTCAAGCCCCCAAGAGGGACTTCACGGATCGTGCCTAGTGACCACGTCTCGTGGTCACAACCGTCAAGTGTACTGCCATGAATCTCCTGTTGGTCATCACGAGGGACACCATGACTCATGGTGTACCCAATAACTCATGGTGACCCACCCGTCATCAACACTGCTTAAAGTTCCTTGTAGTCACTATGAGCGACACCACGACTCGTGGTGTCCTGAACAAGTTGTGGTGAGGACCCGTTGAGTACACTGCCTGGCTTTTCCAACTTCCAATCAAACACTGACCATGGATCACCCCACGACTAGTGGTGTTGACCCCGACTCATGGCCACACCCGTGGTCACCCCTTTTTCCAAAATTTTCAATCAAGCCCGGATCCTTCTCCACGAGTCACTTCATGACTCGTGGCCTACACCACGGGTCACAGAATGACTTGTTCTATGACCTGGTGCAGAAAGTTTTGTTTTCTCCATTTCAACTCTGGGGTCTGGTCTTAGAGTTTTCAGGGCATTATAATATCTCCCCCTTGGGAAAATTCATCCTCGAATGTTGAAAAACACACAGGAAAGCAGAGAATTGCACCCATTATACTTAAATACTGATCATGAAAGCTGAAAACTACCGGAATGACTACCTCTGAACTGAACCACAAATCTGAACTGAATTCACTAATCATACATATATTCATTTACATGAAAGAAACTGGAACACACAAACTGAAAAGAGGTTTAGGGAGGAAATTGATACCTTAAACTGAAACTGAGCAGGAAGAGAAGAGATGTGGGCATCTCGCCATCATATCTGCTTCGGCCTCCCACGTAACTCCTTCTACATGCTGATTTCTCCATAAGACCTTAACTGAAGCTACCTCCTTGTTCCTAAGCTTACGAACCTGATGGTCAAGGATCTGGACTGGGACCTCTTTGTACGAGAGACTATCTTTCACTTCCACACTATCTAATGGCACAACTGAAGTTGGATCACTGATGCACTTCTTCAGTAGTGACACATAGAATACTAGGTGCACAGTTGCCAACTCTGAAGGTAATTCTAGCTCATAAGCTACATTGCCAATTCATTTCAGAATTTTGTAGGGTCCTATATATCTCGTACTAAGCTTTCCTTTCTTCCGAACTCGTCACACTTTTCATGGGTGAAATTTTTAGATAAACCCAGTCATCCACTGCAAACTCTAATTTTCTTCTCCTCAGATCAGCATAAGATTTCTGACTGCTCTGAGATATTTTCAATTTTTCTCTAATGAGTTGTACTTTCTACATAGCTTCATGAACTGAATTTGGCCTGATTAGAGTAGCTTCACCAACCTCAAACCACCCGATAGGAGATCTGCACCTCCTACCATATAATGCCTTGAACAGGGCCATCTAGATACTAGAGTGGTAGTTGTTGTTGTAAGCAAACTCGATGAGAGGTAAGTGATCATCCCAACTGCCCTTGAAATCAATCACGCACGCTCTCAACATATCTTCTAGGGTCTGAATAGTCCACTTCTCTTTCTCATATATCTGCGGGTGAAAAGTTGTGCTGAGCTTGACCTAGGTACCAAGTCCCTTCTAATAAGACTTCTAGAAATGAGAGGTGAACTGGGTACCTCTGTCTGAGATAATGGATAGTGTCACCCCATAACGTCTGACCAACTCCCGAATATAAAGCCTACCAAAGTCCTTAGCTAAATATGTAGTTTTAACTGGGAGGAAGTGTGCTGACTTAGTCATCCGGTCTACTATTACCCAGATAGAATCATGCTGCTGATGAGTCCGAGGTAGACCCGTAATAAAATCCATATTCACTTCTTCCCACTTTCATGTGGTTATGCTGATATCCTAAGCCATACCTCCCGGTCTCTGGTGCTCTACTTTGACTTGCTGGCAGTTCCGGCACTGAGCTATAAATTCAGCTATGTCTCTCTTTATGCCGTTCCACCAGTAAATATCCCGTAAATCATGGTACATATTTGTAGAAGCTAGGTGGATAGAATATCTCGAACTATGCACTTCGGCCAGTATCTGCTATCTCAAATCACCGACGTCTAGTACACACAATCTGCCCTGGTAACAGAGCACCCAATCTCCCCTTTTGGAGAAAGCCTCAACTTCTCTTCTGAGAACCGCTTCCTTAAGCTTAAGTAGTATGGGATCTTCATCCTGTCTGGACTTAACTTCAACAACCAAAGAGGAATCTGATCCATTCTGCACAACTACTCCACCCTCAGCGATATCAAACTATACTCCCAACCGAGCTAATTTATGGATATCCTTTGCCAACTCCTTTTTTCCTTCCTCGACATGAGCCACACTCCCTATAGACACTCTGCTCAGGACATCATCCACCACATTTGCTTTGCCCTGGTGATATAGCACGCTCCTGTCATAGTCCTTCAGGAGCTCTAACCACCTTCTCTAATGAAGATTTAGATCTTTCTAACTGAATATATACTGAAGGCTCTTGTGATTGGTGAAAACATCCATGTGAGCCCCATACAGATAGTGTCTCCATATTTTCAATGCAAACACCACCACTGCCAACTCCAAGTCATGAGTCAGATAATTCTTTTCATGAACTTGGAGTTGTCTAGAGGAGTAGGCTATCACCTTGCCTCGCTGCATCAGAATGCAACCGAGTCCAACCCTCGAAGCGTCGCAATATACTACAAACCCATCTGATCCTTCCAGTAGGGCCAACATTGGAGCGGTAGTGAGTCGAGTTTTTAACTCCTGAAAACTCTTCTCACACGCATCTAGCCACTGAAATTTCACCTTCTTTTGAGTTAGCCTAGTCAGAGGGAATGCTATAGAAGAAAAGCCTTCCACAAAGCATCGGCAATACCTAGCTAGACCTAAGAAACTTATTATTTCAATTGGGGAGGTAGGTTTGGGCCAGTATTTCACTACTGCTATCTTTTGAGGATCAACCTTAATGCCTTCACCCAAGCCACGTGACCCAGGAAAGTCACGGACTTCAACCAGAATTCGTATTTGCTGAACTTGGTGAACAACTGGCGGTCACTGAGTGTCTGAAGCACTATCCTAAGGTGATTAGCATGTTCTTCATCATTTCTAGAGTATACCAGAATGTCGTCAATAAATACGATGACGAACATATCCATATACTGCTTGAAGACTCTATTCATTAGGTCCATAAAGAATGCAGGGGCATTTGTTATTCCGAAAGACATAACTACAAACTCATAATGACCATACCGAGTCCTGAAAGCTGTTTTTGGTATGTCACACTCTCTGACTCTTAGCTAATGATACCCTGACTTAAGATCTATTTTGGAGAAAAAACTGGCTCCCTGAAGTTGGTCGAACAAGTCATCAATTCCGGGTATAGGATACATTTTCTTGACTGTGACTTTGTTCAACTGACAGTAATCGATGCACATTCTAAGGGTACCATCCTTCTTTCACACGAATAGTACTGGAGCACCCCAGGGAGAGATGTTGGGTCTAATAAAACCCTTATCAAGAAGGTCTTTTAGCTGCTCCTTCAACTCCTTAAGCTCAGCTGGAGCCATTTTATAAGAGGGATAGAGATGGGCTGAGTATCTGGGAGAAGGTCTATACCGAAATCTATTTCCCGCTCAGGAGAGACTCTGGGAAGATCTTCGGGAAACACATAAGGAAACTCGCTGACAACTGGGACTGACTGGATAATTGGGGTTTTAGTGCTAAAATCTTTGACCTGAACTAAAGGATAAATGCATCCTTTAGAAATAAGCTTTCTGGCGTTAAGGTAGGAAATAAACCTACCCTTAGGCGCTGAACTACTGCCCGTCCATTCTAAAGATGGCTCATTAGGGAGCTGAAACCTGACGACCTTAATTCTGCAGTCGACTGAGGCATAACTGGAGTGTAACCAATCCATGCTAAGAATGAGGTCAAAATCAACCATGTATAACTCTATAAGGTCAACTAGAATGACTTTATTGAGGATAGTGGCTGGAAGTTTATATACACCTAGTTGGCTCTAACTGACTCGCCAACTGGCGTGGAGATTGAGAATGTCTCTAGGAGGACCTCTGGATTGATATTAAACTGAACAGCTATGTATGGAGTCACAAAAGATAGTGTGGCTCCTGGATCTAGTAGGGCATATATATCTACGTAGAAAAGACGTAACATACCAGTGACCACGTTAGGTGAACTCTCCCGATCCTGACGAGAAGACAATGCGTAAAAATGGTTTTGGTGCTGGCCGCCATTCGTACCTGAAGTGTTGGCCTACTGAGCTGATCGACTTGATGGAGCTGCTGAGGTAGCGGATTGTGACCTTCCCAATCCTGCTGATAGGCACTCTTTAAGCTGATGATCAAGCTGCCCAAAACCAAAACAACCCTCTCGACCCTGAAGGCACTCTCCTGGGTACTTTTTGCCACACTTAGGGCAAGCTAGGTATCTGTTGCTGGCACTGTAGCTCTGGGACTGAGAGCCAGATGCTCCACCCCTATGATCCTGACGGGACTGAAAGGTAGGGGCACTGGCTAACCTGGGTGTTGGAGCCTTTTGCTGTTGTTGCTGCTGTTGCGGGTGGCTACTACCGCTAGACCTCTGGTGGCCATAATCTGATTAGCCAGTCCTTGCCCGCTTGTTCTTCCGCTGCATTTCCTTTAGCTTTTCTGTCTCAATCTACTGGGTATGAACAATCAGGCTGGAGAGGTTAATGTCCTTAATTAGCATCGCTGTCCTACACTCTTCAAGGACCAGGTTCGACACCCCATTAACAAATTTTCGCTTATGAGCCCTTGGCTAGGCTACCATCTCGAGAGCATGCTCAGACAGTTTGATGAACTCCAGTGCATACTCCTCCACCGTCCGATTTCCCTATCTCAGATTCATGAACTCCGCCATTTTTGCCTCCTTGAGCTCTCAAGGAGAGAATCTATCTAGGAAGGATGTAGTGAACTCCTCCCACTCCGCCGGTCCTACTCCCGCTGGCCTCCCCTCCTTCCATTGCTCGCACCAGATCTGGCCTACCCCTTTCAGCTGGTAGGCAGCCAAGATGGCACTCTTTGAGGAACTGACACCCATGATTCAAATGATCTTTCTAATCTAGTCCACAAACTCCTATGGGTCCTCTCCCACCTTAGATCACTCAAAATATAGAGGGTTCATCCGAGTGAAATCCCACACTCAGGCAGCCACTTTAAACCCTGATTTTGGATTGGAACCACCTACTGATTCACCTGGTTGGTAACTGTTTGAGCGAGCAGCTGGATGGTCTCCCTGAACTCTGTAGTGGACACTGAATCGTCCTGGGGGATGCTGGAGCTGGTGGGTCAAGCCAGTGAGCGTTACCGGCCCTTCTTCTATTACCACATCGCGGAGGCATAATTCACTGAAATGAAACAGTGCGCGAGTTAGGAGAACGATTTCAAATATTGAATTTAAATGCACGATAAAGAGTATAAACAAAGGGAATTTTCCTAATAACATCTCGTAGCCTCCACGTCGTAAGTGTGGCATGCTTTACACCCTTGAAAAGGGCTCTACTCGATGCAGCTTTCAGACATCCGAGGATACTCTAAACCTAGTACTCTGATACCAATTGAATTGTTATACTGAATAACTGAAATAACTGAGATGGTCTAAATGACCCTGTCTGATTGTCAAGGACATGCCTTAAAAACTGAGTTACTGAATTGAACTGATCTATACAGGCTAATCTGAGACTAAAAGTTGACTAATGGGAGAGTCTATAACCGACATATAACCACGTGAGCTCGACATAGAGGCCGATGTATACACCCTATCGGTAGGAACCAATATACCTTAATGGGGTATAAAGGCATAAACTGGGTGATCACATATCTGGGACCATAAGGCCAATAAAATTGTAACCAATGATGGCAACATAGTTCTGGGAACCTAGTGCATTGGAACCCTGGTCCTCTCGGTGTTAAGTCCTGCTCCCACTAGATATTTTTAGACTGACTACAAAGCTGATATCTTGAAACTGGGGACCAAGACTAGTCAGGAATACCTATCTGGAGGCATTCTGAGAGTCTTAACGGATCGGATTATGTAACTAGGTTCTAAGACTGGTCAGAGCATGCTTATCTAGAAGCGTCAGGACTGTCCAAAGAACAATCTGTAATCTGAATGTGGGGTCCTAAGGCTGGTGAGAGTTGCTTAACTGAAATGTCATGACCGCCTAAAAAACCACTAAAACTGATACTAAATCTAGTTCTGATAACTGGGAGGCACTACTGACACCTCAAGATTTTCTGTAGTCAAACTGATCAGCTGACATTTTTGACTAACACTGAGTATTCTATCGTTTTGACTAAAAAACTGACAATAATCTGATTGAGTTTCAATACTACTAACAACATAGGAATCCCTAACATTGATTGAATCAAGCAAAATTTTGATATTCAGACAATATTGCAAGATTCTAGTTTTTTATTCAAGACTAGGGCTAGATTTTGCGTTACGGGAACAAGCAAAAACATAGTCACAAACTATTGGAGGGACATCAACATTTAACACATATGATATTCCACATGATTTAAAATAGGTCTGACAGATAATTTCATCACTTTCAAAAGTCTCAGGGCTAGGGCTGATAGAGAGTTTAAAGGAGGATTTTGGGGACACACGGAAGAACTATTCCCTTGTCGAATTCCCACATACCTGGCTAAAATTCCCTAGAGAAAGAAGCTTGAATGGCTGCAATTGGTGAGGAACCCTAGACCTTGCTTGAGAGCTCTTGAGAGGAAACTTATGCTAATTTCTCTGAAAATCTATGTGGGAATGAGGGGAAACCACTTAGCCCCTCTAAATTCCCTTAAAATAGACCAAAACAATGTAGTTTCGAGTCTAGGAGTTTAAGAAATTATTGAAACACCCTCAGAAATTTGCAGGACAAACTAACTGTTAGACCCCCATGAGGGACTTCACGGATCGTGCCCAGTGACCATGACTCATGGTCACAACCATCAAGTGCACTTCCATGAATCTTCTGTTGGTCACCATGAGTTGTTGGGTACACCACGAGTCGTGGTGTCCCTCGTGGTGTACCCAATAATTTGTGGTGTACCCAACAACTCGTGGTGACCCACCATCACCAACACTGCCTAAAGTTCCATGTAGTCACTACGAGTGACACCACGACTCATGGTGTCCCGAATGAGTCGTGGTGAGGACTCGTTGAGTACACTGCCTGGCTTTTACAACTTCCAATCAAACATTGACCATGGATCACCCGACGACTCGTGGTCACCCCCTTTTCCAAAATTTTCAATCAAGCCCGGACCTTTCCCCACGAGTCACTTCACAGCTCATGGCCTACCCCACAGGTCACAGAACGACTCATTTTGTGACCTGGTGCAAAAAATTTTATTTTTTCCGTTTCAACTCCCGGGTCTGGTCTTAGAGTTTCCTATACATTACAGGGAGTATACCAGAATATCATCGATGAGCACTATTACAAATAGATCTAAGTATGGCCTGAAGATACTGTTCATTAGGTCCATGAACACTGCTAGCGCATTTGTCAACCCGAAGGACATAACTGGTTACTCGAAATGACCATACCTGGTCATCCATCTTCGGGATTTCCTTCTCCCGAACTCAAACCTGGTGGTACTTGGATCTCAAGTCAATTTTGGAAAAATATTTCTCCCCGTCAGTTGGTCGAATAAATCACCTATCCTTGGAAAAGGGTATTTATTCTAAATAGTAACTTTATTCAACTGCCGATAATCTATATACATGCATAGGGAACCATCTTTCTTTCTTACAAATAGAATTGGCGCACCCCACGGTGAAGTACTCAGCCTGATAAAACCCCCTTATCTAACAAATCTTTCAACTGTTCTTTCAATTCTTTCAATTCTGCAGGAGCCATTCAATACAGAGGGATGGATATAGGCTGAGTATCTAATAGAAAGTCTATCGAAAAATTTATTTCCCGCTCTGGGGAATGCCAAGAAATGCATCTAGGAACACATCTAGAAACTTATTAACCACTGGGATGGACTAGAGAGCCAGGAATTCTGCTTGCATATCCCGAACCCTAACAAGATGGTAAATACAATCCTTTGCTATCAACTTCTTTGCTCGAAGATACGATATGAACCTACCCTTTGGCGTAGTTGCATTACCTCTCCACTCTCGCACTACCTCCCCTGAAAAGTGAAATCGGATAATTCTGGACCAGAACTCTACCGTGGCATAACATGGCGCCAGCCAATCCGTACCTATAATTACATCAAAGTCAGTCATTTCTAATTCTACTAGATCTGGTAAGATCTAGCAATCGATAACCTCTACTATACAATCCCGATAAATTCTTTTAACAATAGTAGAGTCAGCAACGGGTGTAGACACTAAAAAGGGTCACTGAAGCAATTCTGGCATTATATCAAACTTTTGGGCCACTAATAGAGTAACATACGACAAAGTGGATCCCATATCTATCAATGTATATACTGGATGAGAACAAACATCTAGCATACCTGTCATAACATCTGGCGAATGACTCTGACTCCTGTCATCCCGGTAGTGCATAAGTGCGATCTTGACTGCTGTCTGAACTGGATGCCCCTAATCTATCTCGACCTCTACCGACTACAGTTGAGGGTCTGCGCCCTGCAGAAGGTGCTGGGGCATATGAACCTACTGAGGACCTATTCTGCTGGTCTTGACCACCCTGGTGTCTAGTTGAGTAATCCCTCATTATGTGTCCCTCCTATACACAAGAATAACAGGTGGTGGAACCATACCTGCACCTCCTCAGATGCAGCCTATGACAGGTACTGCAATGTGGTACCACTGGCCCTATCTGATCTGGCCCCCTCTGCTGCTATGAGCCTGACACTCGTGAACTCTCTCTAGGACCTGACTGTCCATGACTATCTGATCTGCTACCCTGCTGCTGCTGGAACGGGGGCCAAGGTGGCCTACTTGATAAACGGGTCTGGGCCCACCCTGAAAGTCTGCCTAAAAGTCTGCGGCTCTAGCCCTCCGACGCTGCTCCTATCCTGTACTATCAATCGCATATTGACGTTGTCTGAGTTCCTCTATGTTCTGAGCAAGGGCCTAAATCTATGAGATATCCATATCCTCTCGTAGTGTGGCCATAATGCAATATTCCACATATTCTGGTGCAAGTCCCATAATAAACCGGTGCACCCTGCCTAGCATAGTATCGGCAAACAAGGGCGCATATCTGGCTAAAGAATCAAACCTCAATGCATATTCTCTTACACTCATTCTGCCCTGCTCCAAATGTAAAAACAGCTCTACTCTGGCCTACCAGACCTCTCGGGGAAAATAGTGGTCTATGAAAGCCTCAGAGAAGCTAGGCCACGTAGGTGTAGGTGCATCTCTACCTCGGGATCTTTCCCAACTCTCGTACTAGAAAATTGCTACCTCTCGCAATCGGAATACTGCTAACTCATCTTATTATGTGGATGAGGCATGCATGACCCTGAATATCCTCTATAGCTGGTTTATGAAATTCTGGGGGTCCTCTCTACGATCATTCCCTGTAAACTGCGGGGGACCCAAAGCAAGGACGCAGACTCTTGAACTCCCGCCTCTCAGTGGGCTCAACAGCAACTCGTACTACTGGCTGAGGATGACGCTGGGCATCCATCATCTAAACCAACAAGTACAATGCACCCCTGAGCTCCTGATCCGATGGCACAGGAATGGATGGGGATGGTACTAGTATATCTGCTGCCCTAGAGGGTTCCTGGTGCGGTGATGAGTGTTGGGGAGGCCGAGGTGATGTCTCCCTGTCACCCTCAGATCAGGATGACTCCAATCGAGGCCCCTTACTAATGCCCTCTCCTATTGCAACATCCAACTCTTGGCCAGTCGCAGTCTGTCGTGCGTCATACATTTCTCTGTAAATAAGTAGAATAATGTAAGCTTAGGGAGTTACCCTATATAGCACAGCTTTATAGAACGATCTTGAGGAGAAAGAAGAGTAACCACACTATTATGCCTCATAGCCTCCTTTCTATAGAATATGGTGCACAACACATCGATAGATAAGACACTTGACACGGCTTGTAGACTCCATGGGATACGACCGGCTCAGATACCAAGTTTCTCACGCCCCACCTTGGGAGGAATGACTGGTACCTAGTACCACACTGGGATCTGAACTAACCTAACTAACTTGTGCACTTCTGGTGCATTCCTACAACTCAATTTAAGAAAATGACAAGCTATATCTCTGCTGTAAATATAGCCTCAGGCCGACAAGGCCATATAGAAACCTGTAAAAGAAAATAGCTAACCAACAACAATGCAATAATAGGGATCCTATGTGGGCCGATAAGACTACCATGCAGCCTAGTTATAAATAAATGAAAACAGGTAACCATAACTATGCTATAGCCGACAAAGCTGCTAACTGATAGCTAAACTAGGCCCCATACGACCATCACACGAAATAAAACATACATGGACCCTATGCAGCCAACAACAAAACTAACAGATGATAATCTGTAGCCCGCAAGCCTCTAAAAGTGGAGTAATGGTCGAGACAGGGCCCCGACCTACCCATAAACTATACGACAAAAGAATAAACCTTCTCCAACTATCAACTCCGGAGGAAAGGAGCTGACTGGAATGCAGACTCTGGCTGATTCCTAAGAAGGTATGAACAACTTCTATTTGTACCTACAGGAAAGTAATACAGCGCCCTAAGGATGGGCATCAGTATAATATATACCGAATATGTAAGGCAGTGAAATAATAACTGAATGAAAGCTGATAAAGCTGAAGTAATCAAAAAGAAGGATCAGAATTTAACCTGAGTAATCTCACCGTCTGAAATATTTAACTAACAAGTATATATGCAAAATAGAACCTAACTGGGCCCCCATAAGCCTAGAAGATGCAAACAACACAGAATAACCTACCTAGACCCTCATAAGCTCCGGCAAGTACAAATAACGCATACTTCTCCTATCTGGATACTTAAAGGGTCATAAGCATACTGTAACCTAGGAATACTCATCCTCCGTGGTTGTATCCGAGCCAGGTAGGCCCCTATAGCTGTGTTTGTGCCTGAGCAGTCTGGGCTCCTGTAACTGGACCCCGAGCCTTCGCTTGTTTGAGGGTCATAATGTAAGCTCTGATAACTGGACCCTAAGCCTTGGCTGGACTGAGGGTCATAATGTAAGCTCTGGAGGTAACTATACCTCAATACGTCCCTCACAGCCTCAATCTAGTCCCTTTAGACATCATGTTGCTCCTGCGAGCACGCGGGTAACTCAATATGGCCCTCACAGCCTCAATCTAGTGTAACTCAATACGTCCCTCACAACCTCAATCCAGTCCTTTCGGAAATCATACTTCCCCACGAGCATGTCCCCATAGGCCACAACATCCAACAACCCAAACGCCCTAAGCAAAAACTAATCTAGCTAGAGTTAACTCTGATGAGGGTTACTATGTCACCATTGTCGTCTCAATTCTATCAGTAGAAGTTGACCACAATAGGTTTCTGCTAGGGTACTATAGATAAACAAGTCGTACTAACTTTACAATGAATATAACTTGCCGAAAAGGATAGCCTTAACATACCTTATTCATTGATTTTTGGGCGCTCGAACACTTTCAATCCTGAAGTCAGTGGTTTCACCAATTTGCAGCCCTCACACTAAGAAAATGAGGCTATTTCAATACTAACAATCACCAATTAACAATATCTTCTAATAAAATTAACTATAACTTCAACTTCGATTAATTCTGTCAAAAACTTGCCAATTCTCGGGAGTTTAGAAGGGAGAAATATTTACCTAATGCCTATGGCTGTTTAGGATCTAATATGGAGTAATTCTGACAAACTTTACTCAGCGGGATTCCGGTATGCCGAGCGAATTTTTGAGAAATAACTCTGTATAAATGCTTCCCGTAGGCCTAGGACTTGTTACCCGAAGTTAATTTGCATTTGGACGGCGTTTGATAGCGTAATTTGATGAAAATTGAGTGAGGTTACATATTCTCTCTATTTTGTCCGTAGGATACTTTACATATGATTTAATATTGAAAAAGGGAAGTATATATATAAGTGTAGGGCGGTGGCAGGGTGTGCCTCGTGCTGGCCAACGCGCCAGGGAGCATGCTGCACCACGCCTCCCAGGGTACTGGCCCTCCAGGCGAGCCACACTACCCAAAGCACCGCAAGCTGCGCGTCGCGCTGGCTCCTCGCGGCCTGGCCTCGCCAGATCCTGCTTCTAAGGCTTTTCTCATATGCGTCAAGCTCTTTTTACTCGTCACAACCCATGCGTACGCCTACTAACCGTTACCATTTCACGGGGTGTAACAGAAGTTCTCATTATTTTTCCCTTTTTCCTTCTTGCAACCCCCAAACTTAGGCTTTTGCCTCATCTTTCCCTTTTCTATTCCCACACTTTTGGTACTTCGAGCATCACTTTTCCATTTTTTTCTCACAATTAGCACTAGGGAGTATGGGTTCCAAAGAGGGATTACAAAATGGATATTGGGCTTGTAATGCGATTTCCAAGAAAAAGACTTAAAGGCTCAACATTGGCTAACAAGGGTTCATATTCAAGGAGTTCATATGGATAAAGTAGCTATCCAAAAGAAAGACTAAAATCATCTTCTAAGTGAAGCTACATCTAGGATTTTGCCTTGAGCCACACTTGGGACAAGTTCTAGACAATCGTTCAGGCAAGTGAATTAGACTAAAACCTTTCCCACAAAGCATCACCCTCCAAGGGTTTCACATGATTTCCATTACCACATCAAGAATCATAAAACAAGATCACATGACAATCAAGGAGTCAAACAAAGAATGTGAAATTCATGGAAAAAGTGTACTCAACTTCTTAAATTCAAATGCCACTTTCTTTTCAAAATTCATCAGTCATGTCATTTAAGAAAATTTTTCTGGTGTTACCTCTCAGAAGCCATTGCAATTGTCTCAAAAGAACTCAAACTTGGCATTTTCCCTTAAGAAAGTCGTCTCTCAATCCATCATTGGAAAATGCCACCCGGTTCAACAACAAAAAATAAGATAAGAAAATTGCTCCTTGCGAAAGAATCGTGGTATAAAGAAAATCCATAGGAGTTTATTCACTAACTACTATAAACAAAAGGCAATAATTGAAATTTAGTTCTACAACATTTTGCAATTTAAAATGACTCATCATTGGCACTAACAATTTAAGAATAATTTTTCATTCATCATTTCTTTCTTTCTTCTCGAGCCCAACAAAGGCTCAACAACCAAGCACATCAAAAAAATCAGCCCAACCAGGTCAACAACAAACAATAATTCACAAGTTACCAAACCCATAACATCATAAATTTACCCCACAAGGGAAACACAAAATACCAAAACCAAGCCTGATAAGGGCACCAAAATTCAATAACAATAGTAATAACCACAAGAGAGATACACTCATCCCACCCTCCCAACTAAAATAATACATTATCTCCAATGTATGCATGCAAAGAAAGTGAGGTTAAAAACTCCTTGAAGTGGTCACTCATCATCATCATCATCATCCTCAGCCGCAGTATCCTCGTCATAGACATCATCTCCCAGATTCTCCTTATAATCACCTAAGCCCTCAAACAAGTCATCTATGGGGCCTCGGGCTATAGACGGGGCAGCCATAGCTACATCAAGCACGCTCATATTGGGAACCTCCATTGATGCCTGACCTTTCCATTCCCTCACTTCAGCTCGAAAATATGTGATAGCCCCTCCACAACATCCACGCGAGAGCACAACTTGCTCAAGCTATCATACATAGACTTAATCTCCTTTTTCATAGTCTTGGCAATCAGAGCAGGGAGACTTTTAGCCAATTTTTAGAGTTGGCTCTCGTAGGACTGTCTTCCACAAACTTTTGGAGACCTCTAGGGAGAGAAGATATGGGAGGGGTGAGGGTCCTCTAATTGGTGCTTCTCTGGAACCATGGCTCGATTCCTTGGGATGTGGCATGTTGAGATCGGGAGCAATGGGAGTGTCCTCTCTACCATGGGAAAAGGACTCATCTGGGACCTCAAAGTCTTGCATCCTCTTCTTCTTGCTCTGGGGGGCCTCTGCATCCCTCTTCCTATCAATAGTTATCACACTGAAATTGGAGCTGGGGGATTCATCCTAGAACAGTGGCGCTCCTTCTCTAAGGCATAGCTGTGATATGAGCACAGCATAAGGCATTGAAGTTCCAGCTTGCCTTGCCTTTCTTTTCATTTGCGTTGCCACTATTTCCCCAAATTTTATGGGCACTCCAGTCATAATACAAGCAATGAGAATAGCCGCCTCCAAATTTACCCATTGATCATTTTTCAAGGGCACGATGCGGCCGCAAACAAAGTCAAGCCATAACTTGGCCTCAAACTTCAAATCCTGTTTGGAGATCTCACCTCCCATGGATGCCCAGAATGGCTGGCCACAAGTAATGATTGGAGCTATCTGGTCAAATTGATTCTCCTTATTTGCCACTCTCTCAGTGTACTCAATTCTGGGATTAATCTCATCTGTCCAAAATAAAGCATTGATAGCAGTTGGGGTGATATCGACCTTCATTCCCCTAATCTGGACTGAAGGTAGGCATGGGAATTCATCAACTTTCTCCCTATGCTCCATGGCCTCCTGTCATGCCTGGTATGAAGCATAGAACTAAGGCACCAATTTGGTGTAATATTCTGGTAGCGGCTCACCAAAAACATGTCATTGGTGGGGTCGAATTGGGAAATGATGTTGGGGAAGTTGCCCCTCAACCCCCTAACGTCGAACCTTTTCTCCACTGTGATAGAACGCCCTTCACAAAAAGCATAATGGCCCTTCATGTCAGGCACGCAAAATATGATGGCTTCTCTTGTGTTGGCGGGGCTGAGATGGCCTTAACTTTCCCTTTTCCCTTTCCTTTGGATGTAGCCGGGGCTTTTCCTTTACTGAATTGTTTGGGTGAAGTCTTGATCTTTAAAGACATGTTAGTGCCATACAAGTAATACTTCTTTTCGTATTTTTCATAATGGAAAAGAAAAATTAACATCTATTCTATGCTAAGAAAAGAAATTATAAAGATTGAATGTCAAACAAATTGAGAGGTTCAAAAATTAATTGCTAGAAGTACCGGCAGAATGCTGGTGAAACACAGGTGAAGACCCGCGAGGCGTCGGTGAGTCATCGATGTTGACAGTAGATTGGGTAAATAGCATGCTTTCGATGCCACACCAGCGTTCTTTCGGTCTTGACTCGCGAAACGCCAATGAAATGTGGGTCTAGGCAGTAGCCTGAAGCCTTGTACCTCGGCTTGCATTTAAACCCGGCGTTTCATCGAGCTTGACTGGTGGTTCACAGGTGAACGTCGTTCAGTGCATTTTCACCCCTAAACTCAGTAAAACAAGACATCTTCACCTTCATGATTCACTCACTCATTGCACTTTACAATTTTATTTTCCCAAGAAACACAACAAAAATAAAATAGTAATTTATCCTTAAGAAGGACGTCACTATATTTATCATCAGGAAAATTGTGCATTCTAAGCACATGGGGCTACTTAGACTTCACCCCTAACTCGTATATCGAGCACACCAAGAATAAAGCATTTTACTACAGAAGATACCCACATCAATATTCAGCGGTTTTATCACCACCCCCAACATACACACAATATGGAGAAACCTTCAATCAATGAAAAAGCACAAGAAAGGGGTAATGGTGAAACATGAGTAGGGGAATAATTTCGTATCTATCATGCTTAATTTTAGATTCACATTTGCAAGCATAAGCAACATTGAAGTTGGAATTCACATACCGATTTGAGACTTGGAGAAGAAATGAAAAACTAAAAGCTTCAAACTTGACCAACAATGGTGATTCACCGAATGAAAACTTATATTGCTGAGAGAAAGTGTGGGTGAGGAGAAGTGAGAAGAAGAGAATGAGGATGGGGGTTTATATAGGTGGAAGAGGGAAAATGTGATTGAGTAGTGAAAAGGTAGATGTTAATGGTATATTTTAGTGGAAGGAAGGTGGAAAGGTGAAAAGTGTGTGGTTAGATGAAAAGTTTAGTAGAGAGAGTATTGGAAAGGTAAATAGGGATTTATACCGGCTCTTTACTTTTTAAAATATTTCGGGTCAGGTTGGTCAACAGGTCGGTGAATCTTCCAAGAATAAACTTCCTTACCTTCACCGATGTCAGACCTGTGACCCTCAGTGGGTACCAGTGTTTTGCCGGTTCAAGCGCTGGTTACTTTTAACTTCCCATGTCACTATTTTGCTGGTCGTAATCAATTGGCGTTTCGCGATCTTCACCTACGTTTTTCCGGTGATTCGCAGCTTACCCTTCAAATATCAGATTTTCTCTAGGTACACTAGTTTGCAACTACGCCAGGTTGTGGTCCGCAGAATGCTATCGGTGTTTCACCGACCGAACACCAGCTGACCATCTTTTGTACCCATATTCTTCCTCTCTTTTGCAATAGGGCGTCGCTTCGCACCTGGGCACCGGTGTTGCGCAGTGACTGCCCTATTTTTCCTTCTTCTTGGTTTGTTCATCCAATCAACCTACAAAAGCAAAAACATAAAAAATAAAAACACTTTGGTTGCCTCCCAAGAAGTGTCTTATTTAGCGTCATGGAACGCCGGATACCAAGTCACTTCTCATTACTCCAGAGGATATCCTCTAAATCAACCTCATCAATACAACCTTCATCTTATGCGGCTTCATCATTTAAAACCCTTATCACCTTACACTCATCCGGGGGCTCAATGATTTGGCAAACTTTGAAGGTGACTTCCTTACCTCCCACTCAAAATTTCAGCTCACCAAGCTCCACATCTACCAAAGATCTACTGGTGGAAAGCAATGGTGTCTCCCCAAGATGATAAGCACGATAAAGTCAGTTGGAAGGATGAACTTGTCGACCCAAACCAAAACGTCTTTAATATGCCCCCCAATTTCTTTATGAATTGGTCAGCCACAACAGCCTTATTGAGGTAGGTTGGGACTCCCCAACCCCAACTTCTTGAAAATAATAAGAGGCATCAGGTTTATGCTTGGCCCAAGATCGCCTAGGGCCTTTTTGAACACACATAGCCCGATGGTGTAGGGAATAGTGGCTGGGGTCCTTCAGTTTGGGAGAGAGGTTGTGTGTTATCATAGCACTGCAGTGGTGTGTTACTTCCCCATGCCAGCATCAAAGACCTTCTTTTTCTTCAGCAAATCTTTCATAAACTTGGCATACCTGAGCATCTGAAGCAATGCATTCGCTAGAGGTATATTGATAGACAATTTACTAAACATCTCTACGAATTTCTGGAACTGGTTGTCTTCTTTTTTCTTGGCTAACCTCTAGGGATATGGAGGTGGGATCCTAGGGTCTTGACCTATGTCGGGTATAGCTTTTTTGCTCATATCCTCCTCAACTACCTTCTCGGGGTCAACATCAACTTCCCCATCATCAAGTTCATTAGTATCAACAACAACATTTGGTGCTCTTGGCACCTCTTTATCCACAACATCTCTTGGTTTTGGTTCAACAACATCCTTGGACTTCACACCTACATCTTTCAACACTTTGCCACTTCTAGTTACAATTGCCATACAATTGCCTCCTTCTTTGGGTAGGGTACGGTGTCACTGGGAAGTATCCCCTTTATGCGGGGATTCATTTGGAAAGACAAATGATTCATTTGTGCTTCTAAGTGTTTAATCGATGTCGAGTGGGAGTTCACTGTTTGGGTGAGGTTCGGCACCTCCCCTGTCAATTTCTTGACTCCACTATCTGTGGATTCCACTATTGGTGAATTTCATTATTGGTGGATTCCACTCTCTTGAATACTCGAGCCAACATCTCCTTAATATTGGAGCTTCCTACATTGCTCACACCAGGTTGTGTTTGCGGATTGTCAACCTTTGGAGGGGCTACATATGGGTTTGAGCTGCGATGATAACGTTTCCCATTATGATTTGATTTCTCCATATTTCAGTGCGATCAACACAACCCTAGTTGTCTCTATTCCTCCAACCTTGATTCTCCTCTCTTGGTATCCAAGGGCCTTGATTTGCACCTTGGTAACCCAAGCGAGAAAGCCCCATTTAATTTTCCATGAGTTGGCACTCCTTTTCATACATAGGTGGCGAGGCTTCTCCTTCATATGGCATTGGAACTTGAGTCCCCACGGCATTGACACTCTTAGACCCACTCCCCATAACATTCTTTGTCATCAACTCAAGGTGGGTCATCATTTTGGCCAAAGTCTCAACTCGCTCCTCATCCCTCTTTCTTATCTCGGCGGTCACAAAACTTGAACCTGCACCATTCTAAGGTACTTCATTTTTCCTCGTGTGCCAAGCCCAGTTTGTTTTAGTGATCTAATCCAACAAAGCTCTAGCTATTCCATAAGGCTGATCCATAAGAGATCCACCACCGAGTTATTTGCTACATACTTGTTAATGGAGTCCAAAGAATGATAAAAACATTGAAGGAACACTCCATTCGGGAAGCCCGTAGTTGGGACAAAGAGCCACTTTCTTCTTGAACCTCTACAAAGCCTCATGTAAAGGTTCACCCGTTGTTTGCCTGAAATTGGTGATATCATCTCTTAGCTGCAACATCCTTGAAGGAGGAAAAAACCTATCCAAGAAGGCTTCGGTTAATTATTGTCATGACGTTATACATCTCGGAGGGAGCTCCTCAAGCCACATGGTCCCTTCTCCAGTTAAGGAGATTGGAAAGATCCTCAATCTAATAGACTCTTAGCTTATATTTGTGATGTTAAATGGTTGGAAAATCTCAAGAAAATTTTGAAGATGTTGATTTGCATCTTCACTTGGCTGACTACCAAAGAGTCCTTTCATCTGTAGCAAGGTTAGCATTATACTTGTCGCATGGAACACCACATTCCTTACCGTGAGTGGTAGGAGAATGGAACTTGCTATGTCTGGCATCATAGGTTCATTATCTGTGTGGTCCATATGACCATCACGGAACCCTCTTGAGATTGTTGGCCAATATCAATCATCCTATAAAGGTACCCAAAAACAAAATAATTGTAAAAGAAAAATACAAGATGCTAAATTAATTTAACTCAACAATCAACTAAAGGCTATCTAATGGCATTCCCCAGCAATTGCACCATTTTTTATAACGTCTAAATTCACTCCTCGTACAGAGAGATTGTAAATGGTCATTGGCAACACAAATATATCCGACGAGTGTGGGGGTCGAATAGCATAGAGAATGCACTTAGATGGCCCGAAAGTTGTCTATCAAGTCAAACTAAGGAGCATCATTGTATTAAAAACAAGAGAGTAAAATTTGTGGAATTGCAATATCACAACTAAAATGCAATCAGCTATTGATCAATCGACACGATAACCAACTTAAATTACAAATGTGTGCAAAGGCTAGGGGTATGTTTTTGAATGGGGAATCAATTGGATTTGAACTAACTAGGCAATCAATTAATTACTCATAATTATAAAGTCATGGACAAGGTGACACACTATGTTTTTCAACTATGGGGGTGTCTTTTGCCTCGGGTTTTCTCAGAACCCAAGGTCTCAAACAATAAATCCATTAATAATTGGGTCAAATTTGAGCTATTTCTAGCCTCAAATCTCTCAGGGGTTCATGGATATGGGTTTTAGCTATGTCTAGCCTAATCCCACATAACCAGTACCCATTTATCCACCATTACTTTCTCACCTACATTCAATTTCTTTTTTTCAAGCAAAAATTAAATAAGTAATCAACACCCACATTTGTAACTATGGGTAAATCCACTATAAATTTGAGAGAAAACAATAGATTTATAATAAATGAATAACTAAAAGATTACTCAAGCAATACCCAATCCAATTTTATCCCAATTCATGCACATATCCCCAGCAATGAGATTTAGCTACTCATTAATGAAAAATAAACAATTATAATAACAATCAACATCATCACATTCATCATCAAAAGCTAAATTTATGCTCACAAATGCTTTTCAATGGAGGTTTTTGTACCTTGAAGAAGAAAAACATAAGCAAAAAGCTATTCACTACTCTCTACTTTCTACTCTCTACAAACCTGGTAAAGTCTCTCTGGTACTTTCCAAAGGAATGTACAGAAATAGGTCAAAATGCTCCTAAATTTCTATGTTGGATGATTTTGCCCTTCCTGCAGGCGGTGCCACTTGCGAGTCACCGGCGTTCCGCTGGTACCCATCCGCGAAACACCACTGCGTCGCCGGTGTATGGGCAGTGAACCTGGGTACAACTGACACTGGCACAGGCGGTTCACAAGTGTTGACCTGCATTCCGCTGGTGCTCATTCCACTCCGGTCCAATAGCTTTTGCATCTCAGCCGGCATTTTGCCGGCTCCATCCGGTGAAGCACCGGTCCTATCCGGTCAAGCTTCAATCCTCTTCTTAAATCCCATGTTTTTCCCAAGTTATTGATCTTAATTTAAATACCTACAAAACTTAAAGAGAAAGAGCATTAAATCCTCTTAAATAATTTGAAAATTAAGCAAAATATCATGTTTAAAAGCCTAATGAGTTGGTACATTACCAACTCAACAGTGTTCACAATTTGGTTAAAAATCAACCAAACTGATTAAATAAACCAATATTTATTTGGTTTGGTTTGGTTTAGTCTTATATTTTTAAAAATCGATAATATTTAATTTAATTTTAATTTTATTTAAAATAACCAAACCGAACAGATAAATTATATATATATATATATATATATATTATGTATACATAATATATGTTTTATTACTAATTATATTTATTTTATTTAATAAATAAAAAACTACAAGTGTACAACCAAAGGAGAAACAAGAAGGCCCATAGTGAGTCCAAGCCCAATAAAATAATAAATAAGGTTTCAATACTAAGGTCGTTATTAAGCTACTTCACTTTTTTCCAAAATCTAACAAAAATAGAGCAGCAGATCATTTGACCTTTGATTTATGATGGTGCGGTGGTACGGTGATGTTTCTCTGACGATAAGTTTTATTGAGGAAGATGATTGTTTTTGCCTCTACGAATTTTATTTATTTTTATGAGGAAGTAGAGTTCAAGTTTTACAATTAAGTAATAAAACTAATCAATACATGTATTCAATGCTACAATTTTAAAAAAGTATTTACTTAATTTAATACTTTAAAGTTGTGTTAGATGTATAAAATTTTGGGTTATTGTCTTATTTGATGAAAAGGTTAAAACAATCAACCACAAGAAGTACCATGTTATGCCTAATGTTGGTGTTGTTTTGTTGGTTCTTCATGCAAATGTACAGGTAACATTTGGTCCATATACATACCAAATTATGGTTATTCTTTCATCTATTCATTCTAGTAATGTAGTTTCTTCATTGATCCTGTAGTCTTATTATTCGTTTCTTTATTTTCATGTATGATGAATAACCAAATAACCAAACCAAACTTAACCGAAATGGTAAAAACCAAATCGATAAATATATATTTTAGTTGGTTTGATTTGGTTTTAATAATTTTAAAATTAATTAATTTGGTTTGATTTTGATTTGGATCAATAACCGAACCAAACCGACCCGGAAATACCCCTAATAGGGGTAGTAAGACTTATACGTGGTATTATCTCCAGCGTGACCCAATCAGCTAGGCCAATGTCTGCTACCCCGTCAAACCCTGCTCCACTTAGATGGACCATGGGACCTCCTACAGTAAACCAGACATAGTACTCAGGCATGCACCACTTAGTTTCCACCACTCTGAGCATTCTTACATATCTCCACACATTTTACAAGTTTCTTACCACACATTTTGTGAGGATAAAAGCTTCATACCCGTCCTCGTACGGGGCCATGAAAGACCATAAAGGTATGTCTTAAAGAAAATCAAATTTCCTAATCACCCTAAGTAGGGCATATTGCCGAATACCTCCTAACCCGATCAACTCGATGAAGTACTAGCGGGCTCCCAATCTAACTCTTTCTACCAATCATGGATATTTCCATTAGATAAAGTCTCCTGTGAGATTGGTCAGGAAGGCACGCCACTCTGCCTCCCTAATGGGCGCATTTCAGAATCTCATCCTTTCCTCGTGATTCTAGATTCTGCTGGGGGCATCAGTACAATAATCCATGTTGGCATGGCGCTGAAAGAAGTGCTCCATCACCCAAATCTATAGCAGCAAATTGTAACCTTCGAAGGAATCATGTCCTCTCAAGAATTCTGATAACATTTGAAATATTTCTATGAGGACCATGAGAACAAGTGTCAATTCATCTGGCCCTATAAAGATGCTCATAACCAATGGCAAGAGGTTTATGTTCATCTTGCACAGCCTTTTTGGGAAAACCAAAGTACCCAAGAAAGCCATTGCAAATACCTGTGGTCATAACTGCTCTCATCTCCCATAGGTGCATGCAAAATTATCTCGATATTAGTATAAGCTGTCATGCTGTCCAAAACATTTGAAGAGATAGTTGAACTTGACCTGTCCATATTCTATGTTCCTTAAAGACGGGTAGACATGCAATCTAAAAAACCATAAGAATTTCTCCCTCGATATGAGTGATGGGAGTGAAGGCTTTTTTTCGTTAAATATTAATTTTGTGAATCCACTTATCTCCTCTAGGTTAGGGACTATTTCAAAGTCCAGAAATCAGAATGTGATGGTGGCTGGAACCAAAAATTACATCATTAGAGTGATGAAAGTTAAGTTAGATTGAATGCCCAACATTAACATTAGAGACCCCAAATATCGTCAAACTTTCGCCCGTGTGGCACACGGATATTTTGCCACCATACTTACAGGTTACGGGAAGCCAAGACGATCATGTGGATTTTTGGTAAACTCCTATTGATTCTCATCTGAAATGAAAGAAAAGGATAAAGTGTATGATAAGTATGTTTGTTCTGAACTCGTCATGTATCTTAAGTCTGGATCATTTACATCAATCTCACAAAAAGGATATGTCGTTAGGTATAAGCCCTTTGACAAAAAGGAGACTTCTTAATTACAGTGGCAATATCTTGGATTGCCCTGCCTAAGGTGTATGCAACATGACTTATTTTTTCTAGAATAAAATTGTTCCTAAATTTTACCAAGTAAGACCGAATAACTATAAAAGGGTACGTAGTAAAACTAAACGTACCAACTCTGAGACTAGAGAATTCAAAGAAGGTTTGCAGAATTGTTAAGAAAACTTCTCGCGTGAACCATAGAGTGTGTAGTGTACAAGAAAGGACTTAATAGAAAATGCAAGTGATAGTATAGGGTAAGTAGTAATACATAGTGTTTTCAAAACAATAAAAAACACAAGTTTGGATTTGGCTTGCGTCCTTTCAAATAAAGCAGTTTATATTACACTAGAATTCTAACCTTGTGTCAGGACCTACGGGCCAAGGGACAGTCTCAGGTAGACAGTTTCTATGGGGCGTAGGCCTCCCAAAAGGTAACGGAGGCGTGTAAAGGTTTCCTCCAAATAATAGAAAAATAAATAGCATGCGGAAAATATTATAACAAGAAAAATCAAGCCAAAATGAACAAATATCACCAAAATATTTATCTTAAGCGATATCTTCTAAGGTCAAAACCTAAATGTCTAATACTCCCAGCAGAATCGTCATTCTGATGTGCCCTTATTTTGAACTAGTCAAAATATGTTTGCAACATCTGGCTCTTCCATCTAGTTTTGAAAGAGGGGTTAGAGTCGCTTAAGTTTTAGAAAAATCATTTGTAAAAATTTAAACTCTATTTTAATTTGCGAAAAATCATTTGAAATTCTGGGTAAGGGTTTTATTTATTCTAAGGGGCAGGTGTTAGGCACCTCTTGGAGCCTATCAGAAGATAATCCTTAAATTTAGCTTAAGATGTATTAGGGATTATTCATCTCACTATTACCTGCTAAAGGGGTTAAAAGAAGCGATAAAAACGATATAAAAATGATTTAAAAACAATAATTTGAAAATAATTTTAAATTAAAAAATGCATAAGATATATAAAATATACAGGTAAAATACAGAAAAGATATGAAAAGATATACGGGGTGTACTAATAAATAGTGATTTGAATAGATTAAAAATAATTTAAAAGCTAGTTTTATAGTTAAAAGATGTATAGGGTATGTAGAAAGTTTAATATAAATGCAGGTATGTACGAATCGAAAATAATATACTTATGATATATAAGATGTATGTGAAGTAAGAAGTAACACATATAAAAATAGTTGTAAAATAGTGTATATGTAATTGTATAGAATAATATATGGAGTAATATATATATATATATATATATATATATATATATATATGAGTTATAAATATTTATAAAATATTTATATGCATACGTGTATAAAATATAAATGTAGTGTGTGTATGCGTGTGTGTGTGTGGAGATAGGTATATGTGTATGTATAAAGGAGTATGTCTCATACATGGATTTTTAGAGATAAAGTATTTTGGATTGGGCTGAACAGTGGGCCTAAAAATCTACAAACAAATTATTCTTTTTTAAAAAGAAAGTTGGGCCTGCAGCTCATTTTATAAATAGTAACAGATTTTAAATTTTGGACCTAGTATTTGAATTAGCTTATTTAGATTTCAAATAATTTTTAATCTAGTAATTTTCTTTAAAAAAATACCGATTAATAATAAAAATACATTTTTTAAGATTTTTGAAAAAAAGAGTTCATTTATTATTTTCTTTCAAAAAATCAACTGTCTTTACAAAAAATTCTATAAGAAAAATATTAATACCTTAAAGAGGGGATAAGTGGATTATTTACTACAAGACTATAAATTTGTACGTATTCACACAAAACACATATAAAGTTAACGAATAAAACCACATTGTTGCATACTCTTAATAAAGTTTTGATGATTAATAAAAGTGTTCCAGGATGATATGGCACGATAAGATGGACCAGGTACAACTTCCTGTTTCACACTGCTGTGGATGGCTAGGTATTAATCCCGATGTATAGGTGACATATGTTGACTTTAGTCAAATATGGGATTCGTGTGAAGTACAGATGGCGTATAGAGATTATTCTGACTTTAGTGGAATCCTTGTGCAGCTTAAAAGGACAACACAATTGGACTTCAACAAGGAAGTAAATATTGTGGATTCCTATTTGAGGAGAATAAGGAAAGGAGATATTGACTTTCTTTCCGCGAACAAAGAGAAAACCTAACAAGACCTGCGACGGCAAAGAGAGAACCAGATACGTACAAGGAAACTAAATTCTTTTAGGATTTTTTTCAAAAATCAAGTTGTATTTGACTAGGAAAGAACTAGGTATGGAAAATTTGACCTGAGGAAATTAAGTCCTTTTGGGATTCTTTTTTCCTTACTTGGGATAAGGAAAGGTTTGAGGAAATAAAGTCCTTTTAGGATTCTTTTTCCTTGTTTGAAAAAAATCTGAGTTTGACAAAAACCATATCCTTTGATGCTATATAATGATAATAAACAACCACAGAATATTCAACTATTGCATTGGCTGTCAAGGAGATTATTTTGAAGCAATAATCGTTCATAGCAAGAAACACTCTCACTGGACCAGGTTCCTGTAAATGAAGAATTGGAGCAGAAGAATTATCTTGTCTTGATTGAGTTTGTTATTTGTATTTTTGAGTTGTAACTTTCTCTTCTAGAGTTAGTTGAGCCAAGTTACGTTGGTGTGATTGAGTTGTACTTTAGAGACTAAAGTTTATACTCTTTGAATAGGTGATTGCCGTTTGAGAAAACTGTAGAGATTGAGGTACTAGAGTTAGTCCCTTTGATTGCGAAGTTGTTATCTTAAACCTGCTCGTGAGTTGAATAAAATCCTATTCGACAGGTCGTGTTTTTATTACTCCCTTGAGCAAGGAGGTTTTTCACGTTACATCTGCGTGTTCTTTATTATTCTGCACTTGTGATTTAATTAAACCAAGTTCAATAACGTAGATAGCTGGTGGTGATTTCAGTTGGTATCAGAGTGGGGTTTTTCAATAAAGGCTTACACCTTGAAAAATTAAATCATGGCAGCACCATCAACAGCTCAGGAGGGATGTTCAATGGTCACTACTATGGGTGGTAGAAAAATCGCATGATGGACTTTCTTATAGGTAAAGATCACAACTTGTGGAATGACGTATTAGATGGACCTACCATTCCCATGAAACTGGCTGTCAGATGGAAAAACTAAAATTCCAAACGGTAGATTGGAATATACAAAGGAAGAGAAACTAGCCGTCGAGATCAACGCAAAAGCGAAGAAGATTTTGGTATATGGACTTGGTCCTGACGAATACAATCGAATTTCATCATGTACAAGTGCAAAGGAGATTTTGGATGCCCTTTAGATTGATCACGAAGGAACTAATCAGGTGAAGAAGTCCAAGATCAACATGCTCAATCGTCAATATGAACTGTTCAGGATGAAGGAGGGTGAATCTATTCATGACATGCATATCAGGTTCTCATCTATTGTGAATGAGATGCATTATCTTGGTGAGACCATTCCCACTAGCAAGGATGTAAGGAAACTTCTGAGTGTACTACCTGAATGTTGGGAAGCAAAGTAGAGGCTATTTCTAAAGCGAGAGATCTGGATAAACTGACCATGGATGGCTTGATTGGGAATCTAAAGACGTATGAACTCAAGAAATCTCAAGAAAAGGAACTGACCAGTTCTCACAAGGAACAGAACCTAGTTCTCAAGTCTATTATTGAGGATGACAACATTGCCTTGCTCACTCGAAGATTTCAAGGAATCATTAAGAAAGGCTTTAACACTCAAAAGAAGAATTCATGAAAGTCCTTTGACAAAAATCTTCAGAGATCTTATTTGCCACAAGTGTGGTGACCCTGGTCATTTCATAAAGGAATGTTCTCTATGGGAGTTAGAACACAAGTGTAACCTAACTGAGAAATCCAAGGAAGGAAAGAAGGATCAGATTCAAATCCTAAATAGAAAACTCACCATTAAAGAAGTGGATAGTGTGGTGAAGCGAGCTCTAGCCGCTATGGGAGATTCCTCCAATGATGAATTTGAAGCTGCTACTGGACAAGATAACTGCTCCCTCTTATCCATGAATGACTCGAATGATGAAGATATGTTGGCCCTAATGGCTGAGGAAGACTCAGATAGTGAAGAGGACAACAACGAGGTAAGCTTCTTTGTACTTAAATCAAAGTTAAACTCATAATCTCAAAAGAAGTTACTGTCTCTTTCTCTTGTTCTTATTAATGAATGTAACACTCTGTCTATTGAAAATGAACAAATCATGAATGACTTTGCCTCTCTTAAGTTTGACAATAGTAAGCTTGAAGAGGACAAAGGAGACCTCATGATAAAAATTGAAGAGTGTGAAAAAATTCATAAAAAACTATTGAAAAATACAAAATCATCAAAAACCTCACTTTAGAGTCACATGCACTGCACACAGAGGATCTGAGTCTAAGTAAGAGTCTGGTTAAAACCAAATCTGAATTAGAAAAAACTCTGAAAAGGATCAAGTCCTCAGAAATTCTAGTCTCCTTGCATAAAAATCAGTCAAGTCAAAGACAAGGAATAGGATACAAAAATGGTATCTCAAAACCTGATTTGAGCACTAAAACAAGTCCCATCCTTTGCTCTTATTGTGGAAAAATGGGTCATTATAAATAACATTGCAACTCTAAGCTAAAAGCAATCAAGAACAACATTGATTTTGCTAGTCACAAACAAAGGACATCCTCTAAACTCTTTGTCAAGTACACATTAGTTCACCCCAGATCGGTCCCCTAAATAAAATCATGAGACGGAAGAAAACTGCTCCACTCCCCTCCTGGACTAAAAGAGATCTTATTCATCCCTTCAATAATGAAAAGGGACCCAAGCTAGTCTAGGTACCCAAAACTAACCTCTCACTCATTGTGCATGTGAAAATGAGAGAAAACCAGGGAACCTGGTACATGGACAGTGCATGTTCCAAGCATATGACAGGAATGGTTGAAAACTTTCTCTCACTCACCAGCCATAAAGGCAAAAACATTGCCTTTGGAAACAGAAAGAAGGGTGAAATCGTTGGAATTGGCAAGGTTGGAAGATACATGTCTCAAGTAATTGACAATGTGTAATATGTTAAGGGGTTAAAACACAATCTGTTGAGCATCTCACAAATGTGTGACAAAGGGAACTCTTGTCCTATTCACTTTAGCATATTGCAAGGTTATAAGCTTGAAAATAGGGAACCTGGTTCTCAAAGGATAGAGATACAAAAATGTGTGCAAGGCGTACAAAGTCCTGAACAAGATAACAAACTATGTGGAGGAAAGCGTGCATGTAATCTTTGATGAACAAAAATCAGTGGACAGAGTGGCACACAGTAAGAAATAGAAGAGATTGGTATGACACCGACTACCAACACTGAGGGGGAACTAGGTACACAGGATAAAAGTACTCAGCATGAATAGTTGGATACTTCCAGGATGCCTGATGAACAAGATACTACAGCAAGTCTGTCACATCTTGGAACTACTGAAGAACCAGAACCCACTACTACTCAGAATTCTCAGACAGAAGAACGTGGTTCCTCTGGTGAAGCAGAAAAGTAAGAGTAACAGGCTAACAACTAGAAGTATAAAAGTTCTCACCATTGGACTCTAGGATATAGACCAGATCTAGATTGAGAAATATGAAGAGCTGGATCAATTCAAGCATATCAGAGTATGGCACCTGGTCCCTCGTCCTGCCAACTGAACAGTTATCAGAACTTGGTGGATATTTAGAATCAAGCTTGATGATCATGGAACCATTATCAGGAACTAAACAAGACTAGTTGTTCAAGGCTGCAATCAGGAAGAAGGCAACCACCTGGGTTTGAAGAACATGAGCAACCAGATCATGTGTACAAATTGCACAAGGCATTGTATGGGCTCAAACAAGCACCAAGAGTACGGTATGACAGGCTATCAAGTTTTTTGCTGAATCATGAAGAATTCACAACACATTCTTTATCAGAAAAAAGGGAAAAGAACATACTGATTGTTCTAATAAAGGATGTGGACCTGGTTCTTTGATATTCTGCCAGTGATATGCAGATGCAGACTATGTGGAATTCATGGTAGACAGAATAAAATACATTGATGTTCTCCATCACTTTGTTGACGGATAATGTAGAAATTTGGGAAATATTTTGATGAAGTTTTTCAAGACTGAGGATCAAGTGACTGACATTTTTACCAAGGCATTGGGAAGAGAACCATTCGAAAGAATTCGTGTGGAACCACGACTAATCAAACTTCATTGACTTTGTTTACCATTCTCTCTTCTTTTTTACTAGAATTTATTTATTCCTATGCTTATCAAGTTTCATTTCATCTTAATTGCTAATCTAGTCTCGTATCTTTGACTAGGTACGCACCTTATGCAGGCTACAATGAAATGTTTGGATATTGATGATGTGACCCTTATTTTCTAATTACTGAAAATATAGACAAGACTCATGGAAAGAATCACAGGAGGATCCAGGTTCCTCTACAGGCCATTGTGGTACGTACTTATCTCCTTACATTTGTGTTCAACTTTGTTGCTGAATTTACAACTACTACTCTACTGAACTTGGCCCATTCTCCAGTGTCTTGTCTCTGAGTACGCCACAAGTATTGTCAGCATTTTTAAAAGAAAAAAAAGGGGTTGTAAAACTTGACCCACTTCTCCATTAACCCATCACAACAGGTCTTTAGCACATAGGTGTAATATCCCTATTTTTTGTTTCTCTCGCTTTGTCCAAATTCTTTCTTCTCAAGAGTCCATGAAAAATCTTTCTACTAGTCCTTCTTTGTTAAATGTTTCCATGGCAGAAGAACCCCCTCCATCCACTCAGGGGGAACTTCCATCAGTAGTGTCTGAGACTGCACCAGGTTCTTTCCCAAAACTTGCGCCATCCACTCTTTCCCTCTTCCTAGAGTTCGTAAGTCTAAAATGGTGGATCTTTATATGAATCTTGAGGAAGTAAAGAATGAAAAAAAATGGATTTAAGGGTGAATGGAGTAAGTCTCCCCTTGACAAAATGGTTAGTTGGTGACATCTTATAAGTGTCTAGGGTGAGCTATGCAGAATATGACATAGAACAAATATTGGAGGAGTTTGATCTTCTGCAGCATGTACCAGGTTCAAAACAGAAGCAACCTGTAACTCAGATGATTTTCAATCTGCATACTGCAACTACACAAGTGGATGAATTGAAAAGTGAGAATGCACAGCTCAAGGATGATCTACCCACTGCTAATTCTGAGATTTCTACTCTCAAAGAAAGAATGCTTAGTAAACAGAGTGTCCACAACAACAGAATTGACAAGCTTCTCTCTTTGATAGATAAAACTAGGTATTCCTCCTCCTAAAGTTTTTTGGACTACTCCCTTCTCTATTGCTTCCTATCTGTGGTTGTACTTCGCTTACAAGTTGGATACTATGTATTGGATTTGGTACATCACTGGCTTATTTTGTTCTTTCCTTGTGCTCCTAATCTATATGTGCATTAGATGGCTCATATCATCAGTTTGATCTAACAATTTTTGTTGTTTCAGGCTTGTTCTGATAAGTGCTACCCCAGTGGCCATGGTTTAGTAATTTTTTGCACATGCGTGATACTTGCTAGGTTCTTTGTGGAAAAACTTTTTTATGATGTCAAAAGGGGGAAAGGGAAAATTTTGAGCTGATTAGGGTATTTGTCATCATCAAAAAGGGGAAATTTATTGCATACTCATACTAATGTTTTGATGATTGATAAAAATGTTCCAAGATGATATGACATGATAAGATGGACCAGGTACAACTTTCTGTTTCACACTGTTGTGGATGGCTAGGTATTAATTCCGATGTACAGGTGGCATATGTTGATTTTAGTCAAATATGGGATTCGTGTGAAGTACAGATGGCGTGTAGAGATTATTCTGACTTTAGTGGAATCCTTGTGCAGCTTAAAAGGACAACACAATTGGACTTCAACAAAGAAGTAAATATTGTGGATTCCTATTTGAGGAGAATAAGAAAAGGAGATATTGACTTTCTTTCCGCGAACAAAGAGAAAACCTAACAAGACCTGCGGCGGCAAAGAGAGAACCAGATACGTACAAGGAAACCAAATTCTTTTAGGATTCTTTTCAAAACGCAAGTTGTATTTGACTAGGAAAAAATCATGTATGGAAAATCTGACCTGAGGAAATTAAGTCCTTTTGGGATTCTTTTTTCCTTATTTGGGATAAGGAAAGGTTTGAGGAAATAAAGTCCTTTTAGGATTCTTTTTCTTGTTTGAAACAAATCTGAGTTTGACAAAAACCACGTCCTTTGATGCTATATAATCATCATAAACAACCACAGAACATTCAGTTATTGCATTGGCCGTCAAGGAGATTATTTTGAAGCAATAATCGTTCATAGCAAGAAACACTCTCATTGGATCAGGTTCCTGTAAATAAATAATTGGAGCAGAAGAATTATCCTGTCTTGATTGAGTTTGTTATTTGTATTTTTTAGTTGTAACTTTCTCTTCTAGAGTTAGTTGAATCAAGTTACGTTGGTGTGATTGAGTTGTACTTTAGAGACTAGAGTTTATAGTCTTTGAATAGGTGATTGCAGTTTGAGAAAACTGTAGAGATTGAGTTCCTAGAGTTAGTCCCTTTGATTACGGAGTTGTAATCTAAAACCTGCTCGTGAGTTGAATAAAATCCTATTCAATAGGTCGTGTTTTTGTTACTCCCTTTAGCAAGGAGGTTTTTCACGTTACATCTGCGTGTTCTTTATTATTTCTACACTTGTGATTTAATTGAACTAGGTTCAATAACATAGATAGCTGGTGGTGATTTCACACATAAAAAGAAAAAGTTATAAAAGGCGGAAACTAAGAAAATGTTGGGTTCCTAAAAAAACCCAACTCCTAATATTTGACTTCAAGCACTGCGAAGATTCTAACCAATTGTTGGCTGGTGGCCGAAATTGAGTTTCAAAAGAGAACTTCAACTCTAGTTGATGCCATGAAAACAAAAGAGAAAAGAAGAAAAATTAGAACAATTAAGCAATACATTTCAACCGTGTTGAACTCAAAATAATAATAATACTCTTAAATTGTGAACTTCATTCAAATTTTTTTTACAATATCTTACAATTGTCATCATTAAAAAAAATCAAGCATATATGAACATTGATGCAAATCAAGTGAAATTCATTTAAAGGAATACAAGACATCTTCTTTTAAAGTGAACCACGTATTAGCTAATATTAACCCTTGTCATTTGATGGGGAACTCGTAAGAAGGGCATGCTCAAAAAGCTAAAATATTAAAATTGCGGAAAAAATACATAGGCTTATTTTTCTCGAAAATGGATGGTTAGAAATTATTTATCTTGACTTTGGAGACTAAATTGATGTCCCTCTTTTGGTAAGTTGCTCATGCTAAGTAAGTTAAGTTAATAAAACAACGTAAGCCGCCACCCAAATCAAATAGTATTTGGTCTAGTAATGATCTTCATGCTTGTCTATATCATGTCAAGATACAACTTTTATATCCATGCTATGAAATAAATACCATACCAATCACATTCCCAAGTTCAAAACTTATGAAGTATCTTCACTACCCTTTAGGAAGACCACTCAAGAACATAAATGTACAAATAGTACACATATATTTATATTTGAGATATGAGAGACAAGATAGAGTTCAAAAGGGAAACTAACAATTTCGTGAACTAGTATTGCACATACTTATATCGACATACCATTAACTTAGTAAATAAAATTTCCAAACATGACTAAGGTTGAAAATAAAATTTTCAGTCGCAAACATACCTTCATACTAGAGAAACGATAACTCTAAAGTCTTGTTTTGATCATCTATTAGGAGTTTTAACGTATATTAACAAGCTAAACTTTCAACCCAAAGCAGTGGGCATAATCATACAAAGAAGTAGATACTTAGACCACCTCAGTAAAAATATTATTAACTAATTTCTCCGTATTAATATCATATTCAAGAAAAGCGGGTCAAGTGAACACTTTTAGAAAAAATTTGGTATAGCAATAGCTCCTTTTTTTCCTTCACTTAATACTACATCATTTAAACAATTCATATTGGATAATTTGAACTCACGTAATGCTTAAGAATATAAGAACAAACTTTACTCAATTCAACATTGAGATTTCATGCTCACTTAAGTGCATCCAAAGCTTCAATTTAACACTTCTTAATTGACTACTATTGTTATGTTCAAACCTTCGGGGAGAAAAAAGCAACACAATAGGGATCTCGAAGTACACAATCGATTTTTACTTCAAATTGTATAGCTTGAAAAATCTTTTCATGATATGTTAGAAGATGAAAATTTTATTCGACTAAATCAGAGGCATATCTAACAGCTACTACCACATTTCAATACCCCAATAAACATTACAATAATCTCACAAATTGATAGCTAAACAATATCACTGTAATCTCAGAAATGGATAGCTAAATAATACTTAAAGATTTAAACGTTATAGAGTTTTTTTAAATTGGTTCATATAGTTATAAGTACGTTACAAACATCATTAAACTAAATATTACTAAACGGCCAGAAAACTTATAACTGATTGATTAATCAAACAACTAGTTCCGAACAGGCAATTAACAGATTATGAAGGCTGAATGTAATTAATAGAGAAGGATGACATTTTTACCTCGTGTTATGCAGCAATTAAGGTCATAAGTAATCGAGACTCAGGTTGGTTTCTTCGACTCCGAATGCGAACGAATGAACCGGATAGTAAGAGCAGTAAACTTTTGAGGGAGAAAGGCAAAATAAGAAAAGAAAGAGAAGAGGTTAGTCGTATGTTTGTAAGTGTGTGTGGTTGTATTGCTCTGTCTGTTTTGGAAGATTTTTTCCTTTACTATCTTTTCCTTTTATAGGAGAAGATTGGGGGTTCTCAAATAAATTTCAGAATCTGAGGATTCAAAATTTGAATACTCAGGTCCTTGGATGGGATAGAAGCTTCAGGTAGAGCAAGAAGAAAACAAAGAAAAATTATTAAGGCTTTGGAAAAGCGAGAGGGAAGGACGGTAGCTTATGCAACTATTGAAGACTGTTTCACGCCAACAATGGAGGGAGACGAGCATCAAAGATTTGTGAACGAATTTTTTGGGTCTTGGGGAAGGAGAAGACTGGTCTTGAGAGGAGAAGGAGGGTTCACGAGTCTGGGTAAAGAGGAAGAAGGGGGTCACGGGGTCTGGGCGGGTGGTTTTTGAGAGAGGAGAGCGAGGTGAGGTGGAGGAAGAGGGAGGTTCGATGGTTAGCACTGGTGGTGTGGTGGGGGAAATGGTGGTGGACGTTTGAAGAGAGAGAGAGAGAGGAAGAGCGCGTCGGGAGTTTGGGGGGTTGATCTGGATGAAGGGGGGAAGGGGCAGGGATTATAAATTTTTTTTAGGTTGGGACGGTCAGGTAAACGGGTTTTGGGGCGAGTCAATCATTTTGGACTAAGGATTAAAAGAAGATAAAATAAATAAATATATCTATATAATAATCTAAAAATAAAAATAATAAAAAAACTAGTAATTAATAATTAATTAATTAATTAACTAATATATATATACATACATACATACATACATACATCATATATATATATATATATATGCATACATGTATGTATGTATATATAAAGGACGAAACAATACAAGCCCTTGGATTGAAATGGATGACTAAGATTGAAGGAAAAGAAGCACAATCCATGTACGCCTACGTGGTACGCATGGATTTGCTAAAATTAAATTGCATGGATTGAGAAAATATGATTGATTTTGGCTCAAATTTGTTGCTAGAATTGCAATTTAAAACAAAATCAGTTCATTTCAATCTTAGCCACTTTTTTAACAAAATATCATTAATTTGTAATAATTTGGAATCAATTAAATTGTAAAATTATTTCATTTGTGTAAAAATAATAACTTCGATTCAGTATATAAATTATAATTAACCTAAAATTAATAATCTAAGATAAGTACTTAAATAAAATACTTAATTTTGACATGAAAAATATGATAACATATATAAATTCACAAACACACACTTACACACACGTATATGTATTTAAAATTAAGTTTTTAGGAATGCTTTAATATTCAAGATCACGAGAAATAAAATAATATACATAAGTTTTTTTATCAAATGAAAATTTTTTATTCGAAATAGTAAGAAAATAAATATTTTTGACCATTAAAATATTTATTTTATTTTATTTAAAATATCAAAAGCTTAAATAATTAATCAAAAATGTGGAGAGCTAAACTTGAGTGTCAACAATGACAACTATTAAATCAAGAAACACCCAAAGACCGAAAGAATTTAAGGTGATATTTCTCTGAGTGGGTCGAAAGACTTCAGAGGGCTGTTAGATTTATCTATTTTGCATGTGTAATGTTAACCTAGATTGAAATACAAGATATACCTGTCACAGTTAAGAAATCTTAGAAAACACAGTCCTAGTTTAGTTTAACTATCGAAACAAATCATGAAATTGTCTCAAATAATTATCAAAATTACCTTTAATCTTAAGTGTGGTTTTATTTTCCCCTTTGAAAATATCGACTAAATAATTTAAATATTCACTTTTGACAAGTTTTGCATCTTATTCTCTGTGGAATTCGACTCCAACCTTGTTGAGTTCTATATTTAACTAACAACCGCTTTATACTTTTTAATAATGTAATTTGGGGTATTAGCATACACCCTTGACTTGGAGTTTCTAGAGTTCTTGCTATCATTTTTCAGTTTTTTTTTTTAATAAAACTTCAAACAGTACATTGCAATTGCTTGTATTCTCAACTTTGTAACTATACTTTTTACCTCTCTTCACTTTTAAAAATTTAGAAAACATAAAGCATTGACGATTGAACTTAGAAAAAAATATAGTGTGTTCTTTTTTTGGCAGTAAAACTATGTATAATTATCAGTGTGATACGTTTAAATTTTACACTATATTACGTCTTCAGTTAAGCTTTAAAGATTTTCAGCTATTACTTTATGTAATAAAATACTTCATTAATTTTTGTCTTCTACTTTCTTAAAACATCTTCTAACAATCAGAAGCTTCATGTTATATTAAATTGCCTATTTCATACATATGCTAATATACTTATATTTTTATAATACACCTTATATTTTAACATATTGGATTCCTCCCTTATATTTTAACATATAAGATTCCTCCGACAAATAAAACTATAATGGTCCAATCACAAAAGACAACTTTGAGATAAATGGTAATCTAAAGGTTTAAAATTTTTTTGGGCTTTCTTCTCTTTAATTTTCCTCTTATGACTTCAAAATATATATATACGCGCACACACACTTACAAAACCTAATGTTTGACTTCTTATATTCTTTTCGTTAAACCAAATAAAAATTAGTGGATATAAATAAACATTGTATTTAATTAAAACAATACAATGTAATATATTATGATATAATATGTATCAATCATCCTTTTATTTATTTATTTATTTATTTTTGGTTAAAAGTATCAACCATTCAAACAGAGGACAACTAAATATTTATTGCTTTAAATATATTAAAAGAAATCTCAAGTCACTTAAAATTGGGAGAACAAAATTCTATTTACGCATCTAAAATAATAGAAGGGAAAAGTACATTCCACATTTCTCTCACGAAATTTTCTCTGCATTAATATGTTATAATAGGTCTATTTGAGCTATTAAATAACATACTCACTCTGTTTGTTTTTATTACTAAAAATAGGTATTCGTTTTTATTTATATAATTAAAAAAATTAAATTATAATTTGTCATTTTATACCTATGTTATTTTTATTGTTAAGTATTATTTTTTTTAACATATTAAATTTATTATATTCATAGAGTAATATAATAAACTTTTCATTTTATTGATTACTTGTTAAGAAATATGTCAAATTAAACATAAACAAGGAAAAATAAACAGAGGATTAATATGTTATTCCTTTGTATTTTTCCATCCATTCAAAAGAATTTTTTTTTTTTTTTTAAAAAAAGAAGAATAGATTACTTGTACGAGGATTGAGACATAGTTCATTGTAAAAATTCATATAACCTTTTCTTCATATAAAAAATTAATATTCAAAAGTACATAAATATGATTGTAAAACTTAAATATATCATAGTTATAAGAGTGTCGGTTCTGTTTTTAGAGTGTGTGTGTATATATATATTTCACTCTTATCTTTTTCATCAATCAATGGTGAATAAGAAAATGGGGTCACTAACCAAATCTTGTTGATAAGATTCTGTCTCTATTTTCTGCTGGTGAAAGAGAACTCTTTTGTTTTAAGCTTTGGATGTATCTTGCCAACATATACGTCTTAGTGAATATATGTTTAAATATATCAAGTACAAAAGTCTTTTTTTTAAGTAAAATAATGAATTAAATATACTCAAAAATATAATCAAGGGATCATTTTGAATCTATCTTAAAACTTAAGAAATTTTTTTATTATTTTATCTCATATTTTAGATAAAATTTTAACCAAATTCTTTTAAAATTATTTTTATAAAATATGAACCAATTAAAATTATTTTTATATAATAAAATCAAAAATAATAACTTTTAAATAATAAATACAAAGTCAAATAATCACTCGTTGAATTTACTGGTATTTCTAATAAATTCAGCAAGAATATAACAAGTAGATTTGTCCTCATCTCTCTTGTATTTCTAATAAATAAGCCAGTCGATGCCTCCAAACACCACAAAGAGCACATCACTCATTTCTCTTCCTTCCTTCATTCTATATAGAAACTAGAATTAAGTATATTATTTTGAAGATTTCGATCATGGGTACACAAGTAACAGAGTTACCTAGTACTTTGAGGGTACTGATGTTCCCATGGTTGGCTTATGGACACATCTCTCCATTTCTAAACGTAGCCAAGAAACTCGCAGACAGAGGATTCTTGATTTACCATTAAGAAAATCCCTGAAAAATACTCTGTTTCTATTCAGCTTGTCGAACTTCACTTACCAGAATTGCCTGAACTTCCTCCTCGTTACCATACTACCAATGGTCTCCCACCCCATCTCAATCACACCCTTCAAAAGGCCCTGAAAATGTCCAAGCCCAACTTCTCGAAAATCTTGCAAAATCTGAAACCTGATTTGCTGATTTATGACATATTGCAGCGATGGGCTGAACGCGTCGCGAATGAACAGAACATTCCAGCAGTCAACCTCACAACCTCTGGTGCAGTTGTGTCTTCATACTTTTCCAACTTAGTAAAGAAACCAGGGGTTGAATTCCCTTTCCCTGCTATTTATCTCAGGAAAATAGAGCAAGTAAAAATGGGTGAATGGTTTGCAAAATATGCTGAAGATAAAGAACCTGATTATGTGGATCTTTTTACCGAAGAAAGAAAACAAATCATACTATTGAGTACCTCTAGAATTATAGAGGCCAAATACATAGATTATTTCAATGAATTGAACAACTGGATAGTGAAAGCTGTTCCAGTTGGTCCGCCTGTCCAAGATCCAATAATCACTAATGACGCAGATGAAGTGGAGCTCATTGATTGGCTAGGGAAACAAGATGAGAATTCAACTGTTTTTATCTCCTTTGGGAGTGAGTATTTCTTGTCAAAAGAAGATATGGAGGAAATAGCTTTTGGGTTGGAGCTAAGTAATGTTAACTTCATATGGGTTGCAAGATTCCCAAAGGGAAAAGAGCAAAATCTTGAAGATGCATTGCCAAAAGGTTTTCTTGAAAGAATTGGAAACAGGGGAAGAGTTTTGGACAAATTTGCACCACAACCAAGAATTCTAAATCATCCAAGTACTGGTGGATTCATAAGTCATTGTGGTTGGAATTCTGTAATGGAAAGTGTAGATTTTGGGGTTCCCATAATAGCGATGCCTATACATTTTGATCAGCCAATTAATGCTAGGTTAATGGTAGAATTGGGAGTTGCAGTGGAGATTGTCAGAGAGGACGATGGCAAAATTCACAGAGAAGAAATTGCAAAAACTCTGAAAGATGTCATAACAGGGAAAACAGGAGAAAATTTGAGGGCCAAAGTGAGAGATATTAGCAAGAATTTGAAATCTATAAGAGGTGAAGAGATTGGCGATGCCGCTGAAAAGCTAATTCAACTTCGTAAGAATAGTATAGTACTAAGTTGAGATAATGTCATATGTTGTAATTCAATTAACATAATTTTATTGCTTAATGGTTTGGTTTTGCATCTTGACTAGTTAACTATAAGAAAAAGTTCTAATAGTGTTGAGGTAACTCAAAAGTACAGATATTTGTTGATTCAATGCAAAAATTGTCATAGATTAAATTATAAGAAATTTTTGAAATAAAAAATAAATATTTGTGAACCATGTGAATATCTTCTCATAAAATTTCTTAAATAATGTAAAATTTCAAGATTGTTTCTTAGAGTTCTAACTCATATAGTTGAAACCCCACAACAATATTATGCAGAATCAATTAAAATCCTAGAGTTCAAACAAGCCAGCAATTAAACATAAAATAGATATTATAAAGTTGATAGGACCACATCCTAGAGGTCGAATCTATTGAAATTTCATGATAATGTTACAGAGATCCATAAAAATTCATGGCATTCAAACAAGACTTGAGTTCGAAATTGTGCAAGTGGAACTCCAAATAATCTACTTGGAGTTTGAAGGTTCAACATTTTTCATTTTTTAGTTAGGCGTAAACTTGTCCAAAAAATATGCTTTAGAAAGCGGATAAATTTTGAATAATTTTGTTATTTGTTAATTTTTTGGATAAATCGGGATGCTAAATTTAAATAGTTTTCAATTATAAAAGTAAGTCCATTTTGGGGGCCGGGCTGAAAGAAGTGTATTACATACAATGAGATACAGAAAATAACAGCCTTTCAGGCAAGACAATGCAACGTACAGTGTTAAAAGCTTATCGTACAAGCAACAAAAACACACAAAACATAGTTAAAGGACCAAATTACTCTTATTTCAATGTAAACATCAACAAGCATCCACATCAAGTGTCAACTGTGAACTGCCGGCACAACTCTTTTATATAAAGGAAAATTATATTACACATACATTAAGCTTGTCAATTTGATAAAAACTGCAAACAATTTAACAAAAATATGTTGAATAAAGTTCTACTAATTGCTAATTGGAGACCCGAAGGGTAAGCTTATGGCGGTTAGCTTCTAGCACTAAATAATAGGCATTAGGCATTCTGAGCTGAAAGGAGGCAAGCAAATGAAGGGAGGCATTACGGCAAAATCGAGGAGAAAAGCATCTACCCTTTTGAAAAAGGATGGAATGGCGACCTGTGGTAAGAGAGCCTTTAGCACAAGAGCGAAGGATGACGACTGATTCAAGAGGGCAGGCGGGAATAAATAATAGAATAGGAGAACTCTTCGATCAAAGGCAGATTCCGAGTTGGTCAGTTTGACTTCTTCTCTTCTCCCAGCATTCAATGCGGGTCGAAGCATCTGGTTGTCGGGTTGGTTAAATGTTGTTAATGAAAATAGTAATTCATTATTCTTAACAATAGGTCCTGGAGACTAATGGCAGTGGGACTCCTGCAGGTAATAAGAAGCTTAAAATATGAAGCCCATTTTTTAAAAATCCCACTATAGTAATGCCAATAAAAATCGAAAATGAGAGACCCAAAGTAATGAGAAAATGACTTGTAACTGTGAAGGGGGCGGATTCCTCCCAAAGAGTAACGGAGGTGTGCGAAGGTAGGCTCAAGCTAGATTCTGCTCGTGAGCATAATGGTATAAGCCTGCCTGACTGTGAGACCCTACTAGTCAAATACAGGAAAAAGAGGGATGGATTTCGACCTTGCATTTTTAGGTCTCAGACTAGTTTTTGACTTATATGGCGCTTAGGCTTAGCTCATCAAACAAGTGCACCTTAGCCCAATAGAAGAAAATCATAAGCTTGAAGAAAAGAGAAAAGAACCCTTGGATGATGCAGGCATCAGAGGCTTGTGGGAAAACTTAGATATCTTACTATCACTAGACCGTTCTGAGTCGTGTCTTGTCTTTGAGTCCTCTCTATGCCTCTCATATCCTTCTTTCCTTCACTTGGGACTCATTAGCACACTCCTTTCTGCTTTCATGCTTGATGGCTTCTGATGAACCAATGGCGATCTGCTTACTTTGAATAAAGAGAAAAAAAAAGAATAGATAGGCAGAAAGGCTTTACATAAGACCACAAAGCGAGAGAGAGAGAGTCTTTGTTTTCCTGCTTAACCATATCGAGGTCCTAATTGTACGACTTTTGGTATGATGTCCTTCGAACGTAGATTCACGTAGAACATCGCACCACCATACGAACATGGCATATAGGAGAAATATGAGGCCGGTCTGTTTCGGAGCAGAAGAGTTATTTTCAAGTAGTGTTCGATCAATTACGTATTAATCAATATTTGATTGATTGGTCCGTATGTACGGCTTGGAGGGAGATCTTTCATATCTTTCGAGATCCACCCGGGTAAAAAAGCCACTAGCTTGGCAAGTCATACTTGGAATGTTGTTCCACACATTGGCTCAATTCTACCTTCCACATCCAATTCTTCCTTCACCAGTTCCTAAAGGTTTAATGAATGGATTTTTTCTCTGCCCACCACCCATGAAAATAAAGACTACATAGGGCCTTCTCAGCAGCGAGCAGCCGGTTCTTATTGCATTCACCAAGGTAGTCTTGCTCGCTCCTTTCCTTAGAGTCAAGTAGAACCAGATTGCGCTGCTTGATGCTCCGACCGAAAACAAATCAGTGGGGCCATACCGGTACGACTGAATATGCGTTAGAAAGGTCAATCCCTCCCCTACGACACCAAAAAAATCAGGCCAAACTTCTAAACCGCTTACTTCCAAAAGAGATCCTCCTACATCTATATATAAACGCTGGTTTATCAAGAATACGCAAGAAAAGCACTTTGAATTGTTGATTAATCATCAAAGTACCACCTAAATAACTACGGCCAGAGAGTCAAATAGGTCGGAAAGGAAGAGTCTGAGATCGGTCAGACGTCCGATGCTTCGGGCGAAACCAATTCCCAGGGTGTGACGGACGGTGTGTACAGGGCCCGGGTACATATTCACTGCGGCAAAACCGGGTGAGCACCCTTAATGTCTCTAGTAGATAGACTCAACAAGGAACCTTGCTTAGAGGAAGAAGGACATCAGTTTGAAGTCTCTAGTTTCTATCCCCTCTCTAGTGCTGCTTAAAAGGACCTAGTAACGACTTTGTTTTACTGCTTGAGGTGGTGATAGCTTTTATATATTTGCTTAATTATAAGCTTGCATAGTGCTCTTCCTATTTGTTTGTTTTCTCGGCTTTCTTCTGCCGAACCGAGATGACCAGATCTGGCATCTTTGCCTCTTCTTTTTCAGGGTCCTCTAGAACCGCAAAACGGTTCGGGCTGACTAGGTCCAGTTGGGTCCTTCCACTTGCACAACTAGTGTCCAGCCCCCCTTTTCTATTGTCACTACTGGTTTCGCTCCACGGGAAACAACCACTAGGAAATGAAGCAAGCATAGGATTTCGAGGCGGGTATCGCCATTGCGTCACAAGACAGTTAAATTTCAGATTTTGTAGTCTTCAAAATTTGAGTCATAAAAATCAAAGATAAAATACATAAACAAGCACTTAAATATGACCACAACTATTAATTTGACAGTTAAACTTATCAAGCGATCATCTAATACTTTTACTTAAAAAAGGTATGTCTCGTGGACATTCAGATTTAACCTAGCATAGTGTGTATTTTATCTTCATATTTGAGTGCCTTAGATATTATTTCCCAACAAAGAAATGAAACTCATGCCCCTTTTACAATCTATAAATAAAAGAAAATGATGTGTTTAGATCTCTTATATATAAAAATGATGATTTCTTTTGTGTAAAAATGAGAATCTCTTGTAAAAAGATCATAAAACCAAAAAAAAATTGTAAAAGGCTAAAAAACCATTTCTCCCCCAACTCATTTTCAACTTAAAAAGTGCACTAAAATTTCAATTTTACCCTTATATTCTACATCTATTTCATTCCTAATATATTCTCTCATCCTTTTCCATTTTTATCCTTTTTTGTCTACACCTACCATGAAAAATCATTTTGAAAATAATGTATCCACTATCATAGGCTTAATTCTCCCCTTTTTATTATTTCTCCCATTTTTGAAAACATGAAAGAATGCAAGAAAGATACACATCAATTATATGAAATTGAACTAATTTAAGCCAATTTCTTTCTCTACATAATTTTCCATTTCAATCACAAGAAAGATATTGTAGGAGCACATCTGAGAAGAAGAAGAAGAATCGAGGGTGGAGGGGAGGGTTTTCCTATTACTTTAAATGTAAAAATCATATCAATCCTCTATAAAATCATTATAATATATTTATATACTAGTATGTACCATGGAGGACTACTTCAGTCCTTCAGCGAGATACTCCTCAATTCTTGTTAATGTACATGACCTAGATAGTTGTTTAAAACTTAACTGTTTACCTATGAATGAAACGGGTTGTCTAACGTGTTTCACTTAAAATGAGTAAATGCAGTAAGGAAGATTGTGATTTTAGCGTGGAAACCCCCCAACTCAAAAGGTGAAAAACCACGACCTGTACTCCACAGAATTTTCTCCAACTTCACTAACTTCAATGAGCCTCTTCAAACAGTAGATTACAACTCTAGTAACCTAAAGGAATTATAAACTCTAATTCCTATCTGCTTATACCTCTACCGACAAATGTATTCCCAAATGCCTTCCTAGTAAACTCTACTTGAAGACCAATTCTCCGTAATCCAGTTTACAGATCACTAAATTAAGAGTAAATCAATTACAACTCGATGACCAACTCCTAGTACAAGATTGCTATTCGTCAATAGAAATCTTCACACTTAGATTGTTGCAAAAATTTCATGTTGTTGCGGGATCTCTTTTCTCTCTTTGTAAGTGTGTGTCTTGCTTTGAGAAGTCACACTTTTATATATACACAACTCTTCAAAGAATTTTTTTTCTTCCAATCTCTTAGCTGCAACAACCTTTGCTCGCGTTAGAGGTCTACTCCAAGTAGGAGTCCTTTTTCAAGTCTATCTCTTGGCTTCCTTTGTGTTTTATCAAACTCCAACTCTTATAATTTTAACATGTGTTAATTTTGCTGAGTTTGTTTGATACAACTTATCCAGTCCTTGATTCACGCACCTTTGTCTCTTGATATTTTCAACTTCTTTAAGCAGTGTATTTGGCACTTTATTGGAACTGCTTTATTCACCTGTTTCATCAACATTTTGTCAATCATCAAAACTACATAGGACCCAACAAATTCTCCCTTTTTGATGATGATAAACACAATGACACACTCGGCTGACTTTATCTGTAGACAAAAATCACTTGATTAAAACATGTGAGTCAATTGGGTTATATACATTGCACTGCCTATGATATTCATATTTCTTCCCCATTTTGGCATCACCAAAAATCTTATTCAATTTAGATACAACCAAATAAGGTAGTTAAACATTCTATTGACACAGGGGCAATCACCAAGACAGTCAGGATGAATTTTTCTTGATACAGTAAAACATTAAAAAGTGCAAGAGACATCATTCAATTTATGCAAAACAAGCATTTCATTCATAGCAAAAGATGGTTCTACAGCATAACCAACACAATACTGAAAGCAAAACAACTAAGCCTGAGATTGAAAAACAACAAAAACAAAGGACAAGCATGAAAGAGTCTAGGATGGAGGAATTGAGGGAAGTAACTGGGACAATCGACGAATAGCTTCAGCATTTGCAACCCTTTCTGAGTCTAGAGTAGCCTGTAACTCATTGATTATTTCCTGAAAGACAGCTTTTGCTTGAGCATGAGCAACTTAAGCAGCCTCCAGTTCAGCTGTCTTCTCAGTCAAAGCAAGTCGCATCCTTTGAAAAAGGGTGCCGGCTCTCCTCATAGAAGAAGGTAGAATAATATGTTTCACTTCCCCAAATACATTCTTTGTTGCTGAAAGGTTCATACTTGTACAGGGACTGAATAGTCCTCAAACACCTGAGACAACCAAAAGGCATAAGGAAGGACATGTCCCTTGTCATCCTTAATGAGTGCATGCTACATGTTCTTGATCATGAGGCTGGGTAATTCGATCTTGACTTCAGTGTCAAGAAGCTTTATTAAGGTAAGATCAAGATAATTTGCCTCAGTCCTCCTCTCCTTTCTTGGAATAAGACTTTTATAAATAACATCAAAGTAGAACTGATGGAGAGGACACATTTCTTTCTTTTGAACACGATGATGTTGAGCAAGGGATGGTTGTCCAGAGAACTTTCTGCAAATATCACGAGCAGAGAGAAAATTGTCCAGTAGTGGCCATTCGAATTTAACATAATGATCTCATCCATCATTGGGAATACCCAAGATCCTCGCCATGTTTTCATCCACCAAATGAATGGATACACCCCTAACAGTAGTAGAGAAGAGTGAACCATTTGCAACCTATCGCACATAAAACTCAACAACTTTAGGCTTACCAAACTTCCTCTGCAAGTCCCCTTGAAGAAAAAAAGATGTCCAACCTTGGGCTTCCAATTTATCAAGTAATGTGACCATCTCTGGGCCACCGAAACCTTCCACTACTCTCCTTCTAAGAATGGCATGTTTTTTAAAATGGAGTAGATGAGAGAGTTGGACATCAGAAGATCCAGAAGTGTCAATCTCGTTAGACAAATCATCATTAGTATCTTCTGAATCAGTACCCTATGAAGGACCAGTCGAGATACCCATTCCAATGATCTGGTTTTAGCAGCAGATGGAGAAGGGTCCTTCAAAGTAGGTGTGGAAGAAGGTTTGGAAGAGGGTTTTGAGGGGGGGTTTTGGGAGGGTTTTGAGAGGGGTTTTGTAGAGTTCTATGAGGTAAATTTTGCAAAAGAGGGTGATTTTGATGGCTCGAGAGAGGAAGATTTAGTAATAGTATTCTTGACCACTTTTGATTTGTAACCATTTTGAGCAGTAAGTCCTTCGAAGGGGGGGATTTCTTTTGAGAGGAAGGGTTAGCAAAGGATTTTTTCTTATTGCTCTTTTGAAGAGCCTGCTCAAGATTGACATCCTCTTGTCTTTTTCTTGTTCTCGTGAGAGGGACTTTGATTGAACCAATAGGTTAAGGTGTTTGATGATTGGGTTCACCATCAGGGATAACAATAGGGGACCAAACTTCTTTCTCAGCAGAGTTCGGACCCTTTGAGGAATCAAATCTGCAATTGGTATCCCTTCATAAGTAGCAGTTTGAAGATGGAAAATGTTGCAAACTCCTTGAGAAGAGCCAGACTCAAATGGTGAGATAGGTAAATAAGAAGAGAATTGGGTTTTGAATGCATTCCAGGTAGCAAAATCAGAAAACTTAAAAGGAATGTGAGAAGGAATGGTTTGAGATGGAATTTTAGAGGGATGTAGCACCAATTCACGGGATGGAGTAATATTTTCAGAAGAAATGAAAGAAATGTTGCTTGACGAAGAAGAGGCAGAAGTCATGGTGAAAAGCTTCTAAGAAGAGAAAGGCAAGAATTGGGAGAGAAAATGTGAATGATTCACCGTGAGCTCATCCAACTACCCTATTTATAGAATAGAAATAGGATATGAATCGTGCGATATGACTAACTGGGAGAGACGTGATAGATGATGGAATAACGGTTTCAGCTTTATGGGAGAGAGAAAAAGTAAGGACAGTTTTGAGGAATAATGAGGGAATGGAACATTTTAGCCTAGTTGTTTCACACTATCAGTAAAGCATCAATTAAGAGAGAACTTACCTGATGACCATAAATTAATACCCATAAGGGCTGACATCAACTGAATCACTACACAATTTAATACACAACTATGTCAGATTAAATTAAAACCCTAAAATTGGGACACACAATTAAATGTGCAAAACTGGAATGAATAACTTATTTAGCCAGTAAAACATGTGAAGTGCATAATCTAGCCAATCATTGAAGGATACCTATGCAATCTTAATCATCCCTAAGTGTAACCTGTTCCTTTCAAAGTGTTCCCTGCTTAAGGCTTTGGTAAATTTATCAGAAATCTGCTCTTCTGTAGAACAAAACATAATTGAATATGACCTTTCTTAGCATTGTCTCTAAGGAAATGATGTCGTATGTCAATATGTTTAGTTCTCTTATGTTGAACTGGATTTTGGAAATATTGATGACACTAGTATTATCACACAAAATTGGAACACATTCAACATCAACACCAAAATTCAATAGTTGTTGCTTAATCCATAATAATTGCACACAACATGCTCCAGCAGCCACATATTCAGCCTCAGTAGTAGACAAAACTACTGAATTTTGCTTCTTTGTGGACCAAGAGATCAAATATGGTCCAATGAAGTGTGCCATACCTGTAGCACTTTTTCTATCAACTAGATATCTGTGTAATCAGGACCTGCATAACTCACAAGGGAAAAATTACTCCCTTTAGAGTACCACAACCCCAAATCAGTTGTTCCCTTCAAGTACCTCAAAATTCTCTTGACATCTTTGAAATGAGATTCTTTAGGATTTGCTTGAAATCTAGCACACAATCCAACACCGAAAATAATGTCAGGTCTACTTGCAGTGAGATATAGAAGAGAGTCAATCATACCTATATAAAGCTTCTACTCTATGGATGGACCTGTTTCATCAAGGTTCAATTTAGTGGCCGTGGTAATAGCAGTATCAATTAGCGACCTCTTTATTGAATCTTTTAAGCAACTCTTTCACATACTTCTGCTGATGGATCAAGATTCCGGTGGGAGTTTACTTAATTTGTAATCTGAGGAAGAAATTCAATTCTCCCATCATGTTCATTTCAAATTCTCCATTCATTAGCCTAGCAAAATCTTGAGTCATGAGGCTATTAGTTGATCTGAATATGATATCATCTACATATACTTGCATGATCAATAGATCCTGTCCTTTTATTTTCAAGAAGAGTGTATTGTCAATTTTCCCTCATGTGTGTACATGTTGCAATAAAAATTTTGAAAACCTTTCATACCAAGCTCTTGGATTGCTTTAGCCCATACAAGGCTTTGTCTAATTGTAGACATGATCAGGAAATTCAAAACTCTCAAAACCTAGAGGTTTCTTCACATATACTTCCTCTTTTAAGTATCCATTTAAAAAGGCACTCTTTACATCCATTTGATAAAGAGAAAATCTTTGAAAGCTGCAAAGGCTATGAGTAATCTGATTGCTTCAAGTCTTGCAATAGGAGAAAATGTCTCATCATAATCAATCCCTTCTTCTTGATCGTAGTCTTGGACCACTAGTATTGCTTTGTTCCTTGTAACTGTTCCATGCTCATCTAGCTTGTTTCCAAATATTCATTTTGTACCAATCATAGTTCTGCCTTCAGGAGGAGGTACCAAGTGTCACACTTTGCTTCTTTTAAATTGATTTAACTCTTCTTGCATAGCCAGTATCTAATCTTCATCAAGAAGAGCCTCTTTTACTTTCTTAGGCTCTATTTTGGATAGGAAGATATTAAAGGCACACAAGCTTTTCAACCCTGATTTGGTTGTGATCCCAGAAATGAGATCTGTGAGAACATTTTCAACAGGATGTGAGTCCTGATACTTATAGCTTTTCAGCATCATCTCTTGTAAGGTTTCTGCTTCTGTGTTAGCTGGTTGCACTGGCGTTGGCTTAGTTTCATTATTTGTTGTTTCCCCTGTCAGAGAGCCCACACTCTGTTTAGCAATTGAAATAGGTGATGCAACCTGCTCCTTGAGTATACTCATCAGTTTCACTTTCATCCTGCATGTTAGTCTCAAACATAATACAAGATTCATCAAAAAAAACATGCACACTTTCCTCAACACAGATTGTTCTTTTATTTAACACCCTATAAGCTTTACTTGGTGAGAGTAACCTAAGAAGATTCCCTCATCACTTCGAAAATAAAAATTTTCCAGATTATCTTTTTCATTATTATGAATAAAGCATTTGCACCCGAAGATTCTAAGATGAGAAATATTATGTCCTCAGGTCAAAGAGTTTTTGCAAGATTACTTACAATCATCATTGTTCTAGTCATATCTTCTAAAGTCCTATTTTTTCTTTCAACTACTCCATTTTGTTGTGGTGTTTTTGGAGGAGAGAAATTGTGATCTATTTCATTTAGTGAACAAAATTCTAAGAATTTTGTATTTTCAAATTCTATTCCATGGTCAGATCTTATGAAAATTAAGAAAGTGCCTATCTTCTTTTTCATCTTTTCAACAAAAATAGAGAAAGCATCAAAAGCATCATCTTTAAAAGCTAAAAACAGGGTTTAGGTGAACCTGGAGTAGTCATCGACAATAAAAAAAATGTACCTTTTACCACTCTGCTTCTTACCCTTATGGGTCCACAAAGATCTATATACAACAGGTCCAGACACTTGTTTGTGCTCACTTGATTCTTTGATTTGAATGATGATCTCACCTGCTTCTCACTCACACAAGCACTATAGACCTTGTCATTTTTTAACTTAGTTTTAGGCAAGCCTATAATCATGTCCTTTGAAGCAAGTTTATTCAACTGTTTCAAACTAGAATGCCCAAGTCTTTTGTACTAGAGAAAGGGGTCACAATCTATTGCACTAATACAAGTCAGATTTTTGCCAGGCATTCCCATGATATCTGTCTTGCACACATTTTTGTGTCTGCTTGCACTTAGAATGATTTTCTTTATGTCCAACCTTTTGACCTTGCAACCTACAGAAGTAAAAGTTACCTTGTTGCCTTTGTTACATAACTAAGATATACTCAGTAGATTATGTTTCAGTCCATCAACATGGTACATTTCTTCTAGAGCTTTCGTTTTTGTATTTCCAATTTTGCCAATTCCAATAGCAACACCCTCTTTTCCATCTCCAAAGGATACATTCCCCCCACCCCCTTTTAATGGAGTGAGTGAAAGAAATTTTTGTTTATCTCTAGTCATGTATCTTGAACAAGCACTATTTATGTACTAATACTTGCTTCCTTTTACTCTCACCTGAAAAATAATTCAGGGGTTAGTTTTAGGAACCCAGACAAGCTTGAGTCCTTTTTGTGATCAAAAGGGTGAATTAAGTTTCTTCTTGCCAATATGACAATAGGTTGTTAGACTGTTCCTATGAAGATTTTTTGGCTTATTTCCTTTTGCCAGCAAAGTACTCTTGTTCCTGCTCCTAACTGTCTCTGAATATTCAGTAGTTGGATGACCACTTTTTTCGCACAAGTAACACATATCTTCAATGAAATTTTCTTCTCTATGAAAATCTATTCCAACCCTTTTATTGTGAATTCTTCCACTTAGGTTATTCATAATTCTAGATGACTTGGTCTACCTACTATCTTTCTCAAGGTCAAGTTTTAACCTAGATACTTCCAAACTCAATTTTCTTACCTTTTCTTTTTTACAAAAGTAATCAATTTTACAGTTCTTTAGTTCAAACCCTTTTTAGATTCTCACTTATTTCTTCCTTTTGAGAAGAGGATTCTTTAAAACTTTCACTAGCAGACTCAAGTTTGATAATTCATTCCTTAAAAGCACAATTTTCCTTATCAGTGATATTCTTTCATTTTTAAGATCAATGAAATCAAACTTTAAACTAGACAAAGCATTAAATAACTGATACTTATTAGAAGTGACTTTCTAGAGTTTATCCATTACAGTATTCATCATAGAGATAAATTTTTTTTGAAAGGGTATGCAAGTTTTTATTTAGGTCAGAGATACTTACCTCGGAGTTCTTGTCTTCTTCATCAAGATCAAAATCTCCTATAGCCATGAATGCAGTTTCATGAACTTCAGTGTCAGAATCATCAGAATTAGATCCCTAAGCCGCCATCATTGCATAATTTTCCTTTTCCTTCTTTTTTGCCTTTTTTTTCATTTTCTTTTCAGCTCTCTCCTTTTCAGCCTCTCTTTTCTCCACTCAACTTCCCAAAGTGAAAAATCCTTAATTATATGATCTAGCATTTGCAGCAGCCTGCTGAGGACTTCTCATTGAAACCCTTTTTGCTACTTGTTAATTTCTTGCCATAGACCTTTTCTTTCTTAAGGAACTTCTTAAACTTCTTTGCTAGAAAGGTTATTTGATTGTCATCAAAATCAGACTCGTTGCTGTCACAAGCCTTAAGAACCAGTGACTTTTCCCAGTGACTTTTCTTTGTTTGCATCCTCCTTCTTAAGATCATCCATGTTCATCTCATAAGTCTTCAAGTTTCTTACCAACTCATTAAGCGTCATGATAGAGATATCTTTAGCTTTCCTAATAGTAGTGACCTTGACATCCCATTTAGCTTTAGGAAGGATCATTAGGACTTTGTCAACTCGTTCTTCAGTGGTGAGTATTTTTCCCAGGGAAGACAGTTTATTAACTAGAGAAGTGAGTCTTGTAATCATCTCTTGCAGAGATTCACTTTCCTTCATCCTGAAGGTTTCATATTCAGTGAATAACATAGAAACTCTGAACTTTCTTACCTGAACTATCCCTTCATAAGCATTGATCAATGCATCCCATATCTATTTTTCAGTGGATCAATTTGAAATCCGGTTATACTCATCAGGACCCAAATCACATACAAGAATGTTCTTCGTTTTAGCATTCTTCTTGAGAGCCATCAGGCCATCAGCAGCAAATTCGGACCTTACTTTCAGTACTTCAACTCCATCCATCATCTTCTTAGGATGGTTGGTCCAGTAGTGATCCTATTCCACAACTCAGAATCTTCAGCTCAAATAAAGTTTTTCATGTGAGCCTTCCACCAGATGAAGTGTGGTCCGTTGAAAATAGGTGGTCAAGTGGTTGACTGCCCTTCACTGTGTCCAATAGGTAGTGCAGAATTCATCATGATCTATCTTAGGTATTAGCCTTGTAAGATAAAACTACTCTGATACCAATTGTTAATCTACATGGCCTAGATATTTGTTTAAACCTTAGCTGTTTACTTATGAATAAAACAGGTTGTCTAACGTGTTCCACTTCAGTGAGTAAATGCAGTACGTAAGGAAGACTGTGATTTTAACGTGAAAAATACCCCGCTTAAAAGGTGAAAAACTACGACCTCCACAGGATTTTCTCCAACTTCACTAACTTCAATGAGCCTCTTCAAACAGTAGATTACAACTCTTCTAACCTAAAGGAATTATAAACTCTAATTCCTATCTGCTTACACCTCTACCCACAAATGTATTCCTAAACGTTTTCCTAGTAAATTCTACTTGGAGACCAATTCTCCTTAATTCAGTTTATAAATCACTTAATTAAGAGTACATTAATTACAACTCAATAACTAATTTCTAGTACAAGATTGCTAACTCTAGCCTATCACTTTACTAGAACAAATTCGTCAATAGAATTCTTCACACTTAGATTATTGCAAAAACTTCACACTGTTGCAGTATCTCTTTTCTTTCTTCGTAAATGTGAGTCTTGCTTTGAGAAGTCACACTTCTATATATACATAGCTCTTCAAAGAGTTCTTTTTTTTCTAATCTCTTTGCGGCAACAACCTTTGTCCATGTTAGAGGTCTACTCCAAGTAGGAGTCCTTCTTCAAGTCTCCCTTGGCTTTGTTTGTGTTTTAATCAAACTCCAACTCTTACAATTTCAATATATGTTAATTTTGCTGAGTTTGTTTGATACAACTTATCCAATCCTTAATTCAAGCACCTTTGTCTCTTGATATTTTCAACTTCTTTAAGCAGTGTATTTGACACTTTATTGGAATAACTTTACTCACCTGTTTCATCAATATTTTTTCAATCATCAAAACTACACAAGACCCAATAATTTTCTATAATACCATCACAGTCTATAGATTAATGAGACATTTCTCAATTCTCCATGATATCATCATAGTGTATAGATCAATGAGACACTTCTCAATTCTCCATGAGACCATCACAGTGTATTGATATATTTGATGGTATCGTGGAGGACTGTTTCAGTCCTTCAATGAGATAATCTGCAGTCCTTCATGATACCATCATATTATATCTATATACTGGCATGGTATAATGGAGGACTGCTTCAGTCATTCAATGAGATACTTCTCAATCCTCTATGATACAATCACAGTATATCTATATATCTGACATGACAACATCGAGAAATACTTCAATCCTTCAATGAAACACTCCTCAATTGTCCAATATACCATCATTGTATATTTATATACTAGAATGGTATCATGGAAGTTAACTTCAGTCTTTCAATGAAAAACTCCTCAGTCCACCATGATACCATTATAGTATATCTATATACTGTTACGATATCATGGAGGTCTACTATAATCGTTCCATGAGACGCTCCTCAATCATTCTTAATTATTTATTTTTTTGTAGTTTATTTATTAATTTTCTTTTATTAATTCAAAAATAGTTAAATAATATCTTTATTTTTATATTTTATTGTGTATGTTAAAAAAATAATCTAATAAAAAAAGAAAAAGTTAAGATAAAACAAAATAAAATAAAGAAGAAGCCAATAAGAGAAAAAGAGAGAGAAAAAAAGGAGTTAACATCAGAATAACAAAGTTAGAGAAAAAAAACTAAAGAAGTACAGTAACGTCTAAAAAAACATTAATGATCGAAAAGAAACAAACTAAAATGATTTTATCAATATACATTATTTGCTATTATTATAAGAATGCATTCTTTGTTATTTAAAAAAGGAAAAATGATTCAAAACATATTTTAACTATGTCTGAATTTGTTGTCACACACTTCAATTTTGCGGGTAACCCATGACCCTCCTGAACTAATTTAAAATAGAATATATAACCCTATAGAAAGTCATATTCAAATTTGTGTTAAAAGGTGATATGCACGCGCCCACGTATAAATTTCATGTTATTAAAAAGTGATATGCACGCGCCCACATATAAATTTCATGTTTTTTTTTTGCTTCTTAAATTTTCTCCTTTTTATTCAATTTTTATTTTTTTTTACTTTTCTTGGGTTTTGCTAATAACCAGTACTTATATTACCTCCTCTTGGTAGTGAATTTTTTTTCAGCGACTGAAATTTTTTTAATAATGAAATTTCTTCTTTTGTTTATACATTAGGATTTGTTTTGACTTTTGATTTATATATCTGTAAAAGAAAAAAGAAATATAAGTGTTTTGTTGTGTATTTTGTGAAAGAAAATGTCAAAAATAAAAATTAATTATCTGGTCTTTAATGAAAAAATGACATTGATGGATGAAGGGGAGGCGAGGATCGAATTAAACATTTAGAGTTTTCTTTTAGTATAATGAGATTGAAGTTCGAATGATTTCAAAATAATACATAGATTCACCATATCCGAACTAGTCACCGAAATCGGTTATGAAGCGGTAAAGAAGATACTAATAAAAAAGATAGAGAGAGAGAAAGAGAAAGAGAAGAGAAGAAGATTAGAAAAAAAACTATTATTTTTAAATTATGAAAATTTGGCCGGAACGGAGATCGCCGGAATCACTTACAGAACAATGAAGAAGAAGATGAATAGTGAAGAAGAGAATAAAAAAGATAGAAAGAGAAATAAAAGAGAAATGTTATGAAATAATAAAGAAAGAACAAGAATATTATAGAGAAAGAGAGAAGGAGAGAAGTTATTTCTCTCGATGGGAAGAAATACAATGAAAGAGAACCCCTCTATTTATAGGGACAATTCCTCCTAACTTTTCTCCAAAAGATAGACTTTCACTATAATATAAACACATGTATCCACTACAATACAAATACTTTTATAGACATTCACTATAATACAAGTATATTTATAACACTCCCCCTTGGATGTCTATTTGATAGATAATGTGCCTCGTTAAAACCTTACTAGAAAAAACCTAGTGGAAAAAATCTAGTGAAGGAAAAAGAGTACACATATCTAATAATACGCATTTAGCTGCCTCATTAAAAACCTTACAAGGAAAACCCAGCGGGACAAAACCTCGTAAGCAAAAAAGAGTACATCGCGTATTAACTCCCCCTAATGAGAACATCCTTGAATCTTTGCATCCCGATCTTCTGCACCATCTTCTTGAAAGTTGCAGTTGGTAGAGATTTGGTGAATAAATCAGTCACGTTGTCACTTGAACGAACCTGTTACAAATTGATATCACCATTCTTTTAGAGCTCATGTGTGGAGAAAACTTTGGCGAGATATGCTTCGTTCTATCTCCTTTTATGAATCCTTCCTTTAGTTGTGCTATGTATGCTGCATTATCTTCATACAAAATTGTGGGTACTTTGTCACATTTCAAACCACATTTTTCTCTAATGAGATGTATCATGGACCTCAACCACACACATTCTCGGCTTGCTTCATTAATAACTATTATCTCAGCATGATTTGATGAAGTAGCTACGAGAGACTGCTTTGTAGATCTCCAAGATATGACAGTACCTCCACATATAAACACGTAGCTAGTTTGAGATCGAGCTTTGTGTGGGTCAGATGAATATCCAGCATCAGCATAACCAACAAGATCGGGACTACAATTGTTAGAATAATATAAGCTCATATAGGTAGTCCTTTTTAGATACCAAATTATGTGTTTGATCCCATTCCAGTGTCTCCTAGTAGGAGCAGAACTATATCTTGCTAACAAATTAACCGAAAAGGCTTTATCAGGTCTTGTAGTGTTAGCAAGATACATTAGTGTACTAATTGCACTAAGATATGGTACTTCAGGACAAAGAATTTCCTCATTCTTTTCTTAAGGTCGGAATGGATCCTTATTCACATCAAGTGATCGAACAACCATCAGAGTACTTAATGGATGTGCACCATCCATATAAAATCTTTTCAACACCTTTTCTTATAGGCAGATTGATGAACAAAGATACTGTTTGTCAAATGCTCTATTTGCAAACCAAGACATAATTTTGTCTTTCCTAGATCCTTCAACTCAAATTCTTTCTTTAGATAATCAATTGATTTTTGAAGCTCTGCTGGAGTTGCAATGAGGTTTATGTCATTAGCATAAATAGCAAGTACAACAAACTCCGATGTTGTTTTCTTGTTTGATTTTTCTCATATAAGAATTATGAACAAGTTTAAATAAACTTGTAAATGCTTCAGGAATTTTGAATCCTTCATTATTTTCATATAAATTTTATCAAGTGATAACATTCATTAGTATTTAAACGCGTGATATCTTGTGGTGTCTGGACTACAGGTCCAATAAGCTTTACGCTTATCAATACGCATCATTTCACTTGATAATTATTTCTACATCAGTATGCTTTAATAGATATAGAATTTAGATCCTCACAATCTTTTACAATATTGCACGCTATATTGTATCAAAGATATCGTCAACGATCATTTTGATATCAGTTCCAATGCGACATAACTTATTGAGATCTCTTCATTTTTCATCATTTTCAGGTACTTGAACCTTTGCCAAGGTTTTATGAAGTGTTATGTCGTGGTGCTTTCTTAAAGCGCTTGCCTCATCATTATGATCATCTTAATCATTTGCTCCTCTCCTTCTTCAAGGAGTTCTATATTTGGAACAGTTTGCTCTATCACGCTTCAGGCGTCTCATAAACCCTGTCCTTCAAGGACCTTTCATTGGAGCATTTGCAACTTAATTATAAAATAGAGTTAGCAAATATATCTGGCAATTGATTTACAATATTTTGCAAGTGAATTATCTATTGAACTTTAAGTTCATTTTTTTTCCCGAGGATCTAGATAATTCATCCCACACTCAATTTTCAGCTGCTAATCACTTCTCCCCCTAATGTTAAAAAGACTAACATTTACCCCCCAAGCTCATTTGGGGACCCATCTTTGTGCGTTGTGGTGGAGCAATTAAATCATATATCGCACATTCAAATTTTTAGATGGAATTATTTGGTTTCTGACCCTGAACCAATTGTGATAGGGGAACCTTGTTGGCTTGATGCATTCAAGTGTTGCTATATGTTAAATAAACATATCTCATACCAAATTTTATTTGGGAGTTTTATTATCATAACCAATGATTTAGCTATAATTGGAGGCATACAATTTTTGCTAAACCAATATAGATATGAATCAGCATTATCAACCTGATTTTATAATTTGGAACTATACTCTTAATTTAATAATTGGAGCAACAACCTTACAAAAATCAATTGCAAGTTAATATCAAAACACATGTGACCATACCATAGATGCATCTATTAGCAAAAGGTTCACGCGGTAGGTGAATGAGCCCATATTCACCCTTCGATAAGTTCCAAAATTTCAGGGAATATAATTACAATCTTAGCTGATCAAGATCATTCTATCACGAGAACAAGCAACGCAAGACAATTCTTGAAGAATATTTTATTTCTTCAGTTATGCCAACTTATTTCAGTAAACTTCTAGTTTACTTTCGTATGTGATTTCATCATCATACTCATATTTATGTACTATAAATAAAAAATGACGGATAATCTTTTACATAAATATTTATAATCCGCTTCACTTGTAGTAGCATGAAGATATTAGATCTTCCCATAATATATAGTCTCAATTTTTTTCTCAATGTCCTTGAAACTTATAAGTTTCCTTTTGAGACTTACTACAATAATTTCATTCCTTCAGGTAGTAATATATTAGCTCTTCTAGAGCTCTCAATTAATTTTGTGTACTACCACATATTCAATCATATCAATGTCATTAATAGTTTCTCCACATAGTTTCAAATTAGAAACAATTTTGAATGTTGATGAGTTATACTCATGAACAAACTTATAGTATTGATGGATCCAATCATATCGTGTCTTTGGGTGGATGACCATCTTTAGGTGGTCATACCTTTCTTTTAGGCTATTCCACAAAACAAGTGGATCCTTAATCGTGAGATATTCAATTTTAAGAATTTCGTCAAGATGACGACGCAAGAATATCATAGTCTTAGTACGATCTTGATTTGATGCTTTATTTTCTATTTTAATGGTGTCTCCAAGACCCATTGCATCTATATGGATTTCAGCATCCAACACCCATGAAAGGTAGTTCTTGCCTGAACTTTAAACGGCAACGAAATCAAGTTTCGTAAGGTTAGTCATATTAAAATAAAGAGAAAAATAATACATTGGCCTTCAAATTTTGAGACAGTAGAGTCGTAGACCAACAATATCATCAAAGGAATATCACTCCTGTGGTTAAGTAATACATCTTTCGAAAAAAGAAATTTTAATTTTTCTTACCTCAGATCTTTCAAAATGAATGCTCAAGGCAGAGACTAGTGCTAATAACGTGTTATGAAATAATAAAGAAAAAACAAGAATATTATAGAGAAAGAGAGAAGAAGAGAAGTTATTATTTCTCTCGATGGGATGAAATACAATGAAGGAGAACCCCTCTATTTATAGGGACAATTTCTCCTAACTTTTTTCCAAAAGATAGACTTTCACTATAATATAAACACATGTATCCACTACAATACAAATACTTTTATAGACATTTACTATAATACAAATATATTTATAACAAGAAAAAGTTAAAAAAAAAATTGAAAATAAAATTTTAGCACATTTTTCTGCTCTTACTCTCTTAAGGAGAGTGTATTACACTTTCTTTGCCACATAAGCAGTTAGAGGTTTAATATTTCTATTTTAAATTAGTCCACTGGAGTTATAGGACCCCCGCAAAGTTGAATTGTGTAACAGCAAATTCAGACATAGTTGAAGTGTGTTTTGAACCCTTTTTCCCTTAAAAAATAAATAAATAAAAGAAAAAGGATTAAATTTACCCCTTTATTTTAATTTAATAGCTAATTTTACCATCTGTCATACTATAGGGCCAAAATATACCCCTGCTGTTACTAAAATATTCAAAAATACCCTTCATTTGGATTGAATCCCCAAATAAGGAATATTTTGAATGAGATTTGGAATATGACACTTAAAATCGAGTTTGAAGGACTTATATTAATCAAAGTGTGTCAGATTGACCAATGCCGTTTGACAAAGCAACGCATGATATATTTTTAAAAATTTGACTTTTTGAAGTTGTGGTTTTTTCAATATTTAAAATTATATTTAAATATATTATAGAAAAAAATAAAATTTTATGAGTGAAAATTTAAAAAATTCAAAAATTTATTTGATATAATATTTTAAAATTTAAAATATTTAAAAGTTAAATTTTTATTAATAAATAAATATTTAAAGGTTTTTTAATATTTATCTTTAAAAAATGGACCTCATAAAATTGAATTTTTATGATTAAAAGTTGAAGTTCAATTTATCAAGATATATTTTAAAAATTTACCTTTAAAAGATTTATTTAATAATAAAAATTTAACTTTTAAATATTTTAAATTTTTAAAAATTATATCAAATCAATTTTTGAATTTTCAAAATTTCATTCATAAAATTTCATATTTTTTTCTATAATATATTTAAATATAATTTTAAATATTAAAATCACAACTTTAAAAAGTTGAATTTTTAACAAATATATCATGCGATACTTTGTCAAACCGCATTGGTCAATCTGACACACTTCGATTAATATAAATCATTCAAACTCGATTTTAAGTGTCATATTCCAAATCTCATTTAGAATACCTTTTATTTGGGGATTCTATCCAAATGAGGAGTATTTTTAAATAGTTTGATAACAGTAGGGGTATATTTGACCCTATAGTATGACAAAGATAAAATTAGCTATTAAATTAAAATAAATAGGTATATTTCACCCTTTTTACTTAAAAAAAAATCAATACTAACTTAAAAAAAAAACAGACAAAATGACAGAAAAACATAGAAGGAAAGAGAATAGTCACATGTAAACAAACTGAAATTGCTGTGCACATAATTTCTGTGCAAATTAAAGTGAAATTTGCTCAGGTGGAAACTCAGAACATTAATTGCTTCGTAAAGGACTTCAAAACTAGTGGTGTATGAGGATTTTCTGCGAGCAGTGTTATAATTTAATGAGCAAATAAATAAATTATTATAATAATATTATATTATAAAAATATAATTTAAATAATATTATAAAATTTTTATGAATAAATAAAGTATTAATTTGATGGGGCATAAATATTTTTGAAAAAGTGGGCATCCAACATCCTACAGTGTTCATTAGGATTTTCTGTAAGTGAAAGTGTTTTTAGAATTATTAAACGAATGTGCAAAAGAAAACAAATAAGGCTGGACGGGTTCAATCATGCGACCCATTAAGCAAACTGGATGCACCCAACCACCATGCTAATGTCCATCCTTGTTTAGAAAAGTGTCTGTTTTAGTATTTTTTATTTTTATTTTTATTTTATTAACTATTTTTATATATACAGAGTAAATAATTTTATTGAAGCAGTGCCACATGATGTATCTGAGATCAAGGTAAATTTATCATGTTCAAAATAAGTGAGGATATTCGAATAAATACTTTGAGCCGAATGAGTATTGACAAAATTAATAAAGAACGAGACAAATTAAAATAATTAATTTGCTTGTAGGGGATAGTTTGTGTACTTTCCCCAATTTTTTAAAAAGATAATCATTTCGAGAAACAAACAAATATATTGATTATTATTTTTCAAAACATTAATTTGTGGACTGAACAAATCAGAGAGAAATCTTGATTTTTTTAATTAATTAATTTTTTCATATAGGTTTTGGGTTTTGGGTTGGATGGGTCAGATCTTTTTAATTGAGTTTTTATTTATTATAAATAAAAAACTTAAAAAAGTTGTTCATAAAAAAGTTAGAATTCTTCGGTAAGATTTTTCTGTTAGTATTCTCAAAGTTTAGTAATTTTTTGGTAGGAAAGATAATTAAGTTACCTTTTTTGAAAAAAAAAATGATAATTATCTGATCATATATGAAATGTACCCATTATAAATCAAAAAACAAGAATATAAGCAATAAATCCTTTCTTGCGATCATTTCAAGATTTAGAATCATTGCTAAATTCCAACCAAATAAAATTCTAACACTTAACAAGTAAATTAGTGACAACTTATACGTCCATTCTTTTAATACACAAAAATTAATTGTGGAGTCCGATAACATTGTCCTTGTCCAACTAGCACACAAATAAATCGCATGCATAAGTTTCTACACTCACACTAACAGGTTTATACTAACTCCAAAACACTAGAAAGAATAGTTGCATTATTAGTTATTTCAAATACTCCCCTTTTTACTTGTTAACATTGAGACCACACTATTAATATTCATTTGCTTAGCAGCTAGTTTTTATGGCAATATCAGTTGTGAAGGGGTGAATTCTCTCTAGGTGTTGCACTGTTCTCAATTCCGATTGTTGGGATTTTAAGGTATAAATGACAAATGAGAAAAGATATTTTTTTGAATTATTTTAAAAAGATATATTTTGATTTGCACCTCTTCATTTCAGCATTTCATTCTTTATAAATTTAGAGGTCTTGCCTCAGATTCTAAATATTGAAATACATAAAATACACTTCTTTTTTCCCTCAATTTTGCATCGTCTTGAAAAATAAAATAAGTGTCATGTGATCTGCTCTGTTTGTTGAGTTCGCAGGAGTTCTACAATTTGCATTGCCGCTATCGCAGAAACGTTTTTCCGTTCTATCATCGGATGAAGTAACCCAAATCCTTTGACAATGGTGAGGGAGTTATAATTCTTCAAGGACACACAAGCAATTTGTGGGCTCGAAATAAATTTCTACTTCTTCTACATTTTGTTTAATTAATTTTCCTGTTTTTCTTATTATAAAACAGAAACTGATTTATGCAATTACTATTTGGAACACAGATAACAACAATCTTAAGGAATTATATTTTTATTTGTGTATTCATCTGTTTTTGCTTGTGGGAGACTAAATCCTACTGATTTCTATCTCGTTTTGGATACTAAAATCTTTGTGATTTCCTACTCCAATTTATAGTTGGTTTGAAGATATAAAAACTTCATCATTTAATTGTATTTGATTTTGTATTTGGTTTGAAGATACAAAAACTTTACATTTTACTAAATATGATTAAGAAGACAAAATATTCGTGCGATATTTGTTGAGTTTGATAACATTGAAAATGGTCATTGTTAGTCTGCATGATCAAGGTTTTAGTTACTTAACGTAGCTTATCACCTACGACTGAAATAGGTTGCGTAACGTATTTCAACTAAGCAGTAAAAGCAGTAAGTAAAGAACACAATATTTTTACGTGAAAAACACTCGGCTCACAAGGGTGAAAACCCATGACCTACACCTCTGCAGGATTTGTCCCAAACTTCACTAACACTGTGAGCCTCAATAAAATTCAGATTACAAACACTTCCAACCTAAGAGACTAACTCTAATCCTTGGTCTCTATAATCACTAGATTGTAGCTAGATTTAGATTACAAAACAATTGCAACCTAGGAACTAACTATATTCCCTCTTACAACAATCAAGAAGAAAGTTGTGACACCTCCAAGTTACTCCTAACTTGAAGCTAACTTTTCCTTAGAAAAATACCTAAACAATGCTTCTAAAAATGCTAGAAATAGGTACAACTCAATAATAATCCTAATACAAAAAGTGAGAATTGAAGACATTGTGAAATATATCCATGAAATAGGTTCTTCAACCTGGTCTTTTGTATCAGCTTCTACACTTGAATGGTTAGACAGAAACGTACGAATAATCTTCGTTTTACGCTTTAATTTTTGCTATTTCTCTTAGTATAGGTGTATACCTCTCTTCAGTAAAAGCCCTGCATATTTAGAATAACAAGTGAAAGCAAGTTGGTTAAATACAAACACTTTTAGAATAAGGACTCCTTGATGTGATAGTGTTTGAGATGAACACAAACTCCTTACTTCACACAACTAAACTTATGCAGTAATTAGGAGTTTCTTAAAGAGTTCTTCTTTGATTCGAACTACACATCAACTCAAACTCTTCTTGACTTGAAGTTCTACTTCAAGTGAGAATCCTTTTTCAAGATAAACTCCTTGCTCTTTTGTGTTGTAGTCGAACTCCAACACTTCAATTCAACACATTTTTATTTCCCTAAGCTTGTTTGACGTGGCTTATCCATTTCTTGATTTGTGCAAACTTGTCTTTATTTCATATTTATAATATTACAACTTCAGCTCCTTTAGACAGTGTATTTGGCACTCCTTTGAAACAACTTGACTTACATGTTTCATCATTATCTTGTCAATTATCAAAACTGCATAGAACCAAAAAATTTCCCCTTTTTGCTAATGACAAACTCCTTGTCCTTGTGCATTCAACTATCTTTATCTGTAGGTACTAAGATATGAAACACTTGAGTAAAACAGGTTAATCATCCAAGGAAACTCCTATATTTATATGATTTTTTATTTTTATCTGAGACTCTTTATTTTCAAAGATTTACTCTCAGTCAAACTCTTGAATAGAACACGTAATTGTTGTATCTACTCCATTTAATTTAGCACTTTTTCCATGCTGTTTATTTCATCCAGTTCAACTCTTCTTTGACCCAAATAATTTTGTCAATCATAAAAAACATACTAAATCTCAATAAATTTTCCATTTTTGATGATGACAAACTCATGTCCTTTGTATCCATTTTCAATCAACCCAAAGAACAACTTAGATGAACTAGGTCAGAATATCAGAATACTGGGTTATAAATATTACAAGCGTATACATCTTCCTCTTTTTGGCATCATCAAAACATTGTTTCATTATTCATAAAGATCAGATGAATGTGTTATACCCCGTAGGATTTCCAGCACCTAGATGACCTATTCGCATGTTGGTTAAGCGTATTTGAAGGCCATACATGCTAAAGGAAGGCCCGGGGAAAGATCGGACGAGAAACCTGTCGAACCATCGTGGAAGGAGCCGAGGCAGAGCCCCTCCGCGATGGCAACGTGTCACGGAGGTGAAGCCTCCGCGTTGGCTCCGTGACACGTTGGCCTTGTCCAGGCCCAAGTATATAAAGCCCCACTTCGGTTTTAATTCATTTAAACTTATAAAAATTTCTAGAAATCAGAGAGGAATAACCAGAGGAGAGAATGGAACGAAGAGGGTAATATAATTTCGTCTGATTATGCTGCCAAACGTTGTCCAAACTCAAATTAACCTCAGATACTGAGGTATTTAGCAGCAGAGAGCATTCCTACGGATTTAGTTTCGTGAAATACGGCCGACGAATCGTCGAGCAACCGAGCTAAAGTAAGTAGAATTGCTCCAAACTAGTGTCTATGTGTTCCTAGCTGTGAAGTGAATATTTCTCCCTTCTGGACCTCTGAAAAATAGCGAGTTTTCGACCGTCTTTCGATAAGCCTAAGTTTAGGCTATAAATTATATCGAAAGTGACGTTGTTCTTTAAAATAAAGCTATATTTAGTATTAATTGACATATTTATAAATGCAGTTGGGAGAAATAGTTGAAGTGTTGGCCGAGACTCATCCGACAGACGGATAGTTCGAGGATAAGGTATGTAAAGCTAGTTTCCTCGGCAAGTTAGTAAATCCCGGTATATTAAAGTAATTTAAAGGCCATTAGAATATTCAGAAGTCATGTGTTATGTTTATTACGAATGTTGGTACGATATTAGAAGCATCATGTTATAATTAGCGCAGAACTTGCTTGCACGATATAGACTCTAATATAAGTGTTAGGAACTGCACAGCATGCTCAGTATGTAATGTAATACAGAATGTTAGGATATTATCGTATTCAGTTGAAACCCAGTAAAACAATGTAATATCTGTAAGGCATCTCAGAAGTAGAATGATAGGTTAAAATGAAGTTTAGAAAGCATGTTAGAAATAGTAAATTATGTTATTATAGAAACTCAGTATACAGCATAATTTTCAGCAGAAAAACTATATCTTGTTCAACGTTAGACTCAGCACAGATGGCAAAAGATTATATTTATACATATATACTATTATCAGTCTCAGCATGTATTAAGTACGTACACATTACCATTACTAGTTCAACACACAGTATGTACGGATACTATATTACCATTAGTTTCAGTATGTGGGATATGCAGATAATATTACTAGTTGAGACCGTTGTATTGTTTTGGGGTTGGATTACCTAGCATCCATGACCGCCCCAGGGTTGATAGATGTATCGACTCGTCCGCCAGAGGACGAGGATACGTCGCTCTACGGAGTGGCATGCCTTCCCACAGGGGACGAAGATGGGATGCCAGTTTTCCCCATATTGTGCCTTGGTCGGCCCTTACACACCCCTGTCGAGCGGATACGCCCGGGTGTTGATTCAGGAGTCCTCCGGACTCAGGTACAGTTATAGTCAGGGGTTCAGCGAGCCCAAGTGCATACCTAGGGGACCGACAGGAGGCTTATAGTTATTATAGGAGATGGGATAACCGGGGTAGGGGTATAGATTTCGTGTTGGTTGTACCTCCCGACTTTTGGGGGCCGGGTAAGGTTTGTATGTGCTATGTTATGTTATGTTATGTTATGCCATGTTACATTAGATACGAGTAGATCGGCAGTAGAATGATACACCTCCTGGTACGACTCCTACTCCTTCCAGTATAGTTAAGAGTAGGTATAGTTTTACATTATCAGACAGTTAATCTATTCCTTCCTATTTCAGTTTCATCAGTTGTATTGTTGTTTACAGATATTTCTTTCAGCTATTGCTTTACATACTCAGTACCAGCGGTACTGACGCCCAGTGGGGCACTGCATTACTTGCCTGTAGGTACTCATAGACGAGGGGCCGATACCTCATGATTACAGTCAGCGCACAGGGTGGGGTCTGACAAACTTGGTATCAGAGCAGGTCGTATCCCAGAGAGTCTGCAAGTCGTGCTAAGTAGAGTCCTATCCATGGATGTGTTGTGCACCACATACTATGGGTAGGGGGCTGCAACGCATGATAGGATGGTTGTCTTTTATTCTTATTCAGTCATGCTGTAGAGCGGTACAATATAGGGTTGAGTCCCTAAAAGCTTACTGTGTTCTTTGGTTACAGATAATGTCAGACCAGCGACACCCTATCACAGGTCGGAGTTTAGATATTGCAGCAGGGGAAGGCACCAGCAGGATGCCTCACCCTCGTTTAGAAACAGCCCGATCAGAGGGCACTACAGAGGCATCGTCCCAGCCTTCTCAGCAGTCCCCACCACATCAGGAGCTACTTGGGGCGACACTACCTCCGGCAGTCCCTATACCGACACCTTCTGACCAGGAGGTTAGGAGTGTGGTAGTTATGTTAGCACAGATGATGGCTGCTCAGCGTCAGCCGATGCCGTCTATAGTTGCGGAGTCGTCAGGAGGGCCCAGTAGTTCGAGGGTCCGAGAGTTCTTGGCTCTGAATCCCCCACAGTTTACAGGTACGGAACGGACAGAGGACCCTCAGGATTTTCTGGATCAAATGTAGAGAAATTTCAAGGTTATGCATGCCACGCCTACAGAAGCAGTTGAGTTGGCAGCATTTCGATTACGGGACATCGCCGTATTGTGGTATGAAAGCTGGGAAAGGTCCCGAGGGAGAGATGTTTCCCCTCTGACCTGGTCCAGCTTCTCAGGAGCTTTTCTTGATCACTATTTGCCGCGGGAGATTCGACAGGCCCGGGTAAACCAGTTCCTACATCTGGAGCAGGGGGCCATGAGTGTTCGGGAATATTCTTTGCGGTTTGATTCTTTGGCCCGGTACGCACCGGCCTTTGTTGATACCATGGCATCCAGAGTACACCGCTTTATCATGGGGTTGAATCCAGAATATGTTGAGACTTGTATTACGGCTACACTGCGAGAGGACATGGACATTGCTCGAGTTCAGGCATTCGCCCAGAATATTGAGGGCATCAGACAGCGGCATCGGGAGATCAGAAGGGCCAATCAGGAACAGCGCCGCCGGGACAGGCCAGTTAAGTTACAGAGGGAGGCTCGGGGAGGACCCAGGCCACGATTGTTAGACAGGCCGCCCAGGCTCCCGCCTCCGCCACAGCCGCAGGGGGGTAGATTCAGCCGCAGGGGGCAGTCAAAGACTGGTAGAGGCTCGCAGATGGCAGATTCACCATTACAGAGGAGGGCGGAGCAGAGTAGGTATACCCTACCACTTTTCCCTATATGCAGTCGACGCCATCCTGGAGCATGTAGGTATGGCTCCACTGCATGTTATATTTGTGGCCAAGAAGGCCATTTGATGAAAGATTGCCCAGCCAGAGGTCGAGAGGACCGGGATAGACAGGATAGGGCATCTGCAGGGTCACGAGCCACAGCATCCTCGGCAGGGCGCAGGCCCTCAGTTTCAGCAGGCAGGGGTCGGGGCAGATCAGAGGCCTCCAGTACAGGTGCGGGTCCAAGTCGCACATATGCTTTGCTAGGGAGGCAAGATTCAGAAGCGTCACCGGATGTTGTGACAGGTATGCTAACTATCTGCTCACACCCTGCTTATGTATTGATTGATCCAGGGTCTACTTTGTCCTACATTACTCCATTTGTGGCACAAAAGTTCAGTATTGCACCAGAATTATTGCAGCAACCCTTTTTAGTATCCACGCCCGTCGGTGACTCTATTGTGTCTAGCAGAATTTACCGAGGGTGTACAGTAGAGGTTGCTGACCGTCAGACCACAGTAGATCTGGTCGAGTTAGAAATGATAAACTTCGATGCCATAATGGGTATGGATTGGTTAGTACCGTGCTTTGCCAATGTTGAATGTTGGACCAAGACGGTCCGATTCCACTTCCCAGGAGAAGCAGTGCGGGAGTGGAAGGGCAGCACCGCTACGCCAAAAGGTAGGTTTATTTCCTACCTTCAGGCGAGGAAATTGAATCTAAGGGGTGTATTTACCATCTCGTCAGAGTTTAGGATGTCCGAGCAGAATCTCCGACACTCCAGTCTGTTCCGGTAGTGAACGAGTTTCCTGATGTGTTTCCTGATGAGTTACGTGGTATTCCCCCAGAAAGGGAAATAGACTTTGCTATTAATTTATTACCAGGCACCTAGCCGATATCGATTGCTCCTTATCGCATGGCTCCTGCGGAACTCAGAGAATTAAAAGAGCAGCTGAAAGATTTATTGGATAAAGGTTTTATCAGGCCGAGTACGTCACCATGGGGTGCGCCAGTGTTATTCATGAGGAAGAAAGATGGCTCGCTCCGAATGTGCATAGATTATCGGTAATTAAACAAAGTTACAGTAAAGAACAAGTACCCGCTTCCCAGAATTGATGACTTATTTGATCAGTTGCAGGGAGCCAGATACTTTTCTAAGATTGACTTGCGGTCCGGATATCACCAGGTCCGAGTACGTGAGAGGGATATTCCTAAGACAGCGTTCAGGACCCGATATGAACATTTTGAATTTCTAGTCATGTCCTTCGGGTTAACGAATGCCCCGGCAATCTTCATGGACCTGATGAACAGTATTTTCAGACCCTTCCTGGACTTGTTCGTGATAGTATTCATTGATGACATTCTGGTGTATTCTCGCTCTGAAGCAGATCACCGGACTCATTTGCGGACAGTGCTCCAGATCCTCAGGGACCGCCAGTGGTATGCTAAATTTTCTAAGTGTGAATTCTGGCTTAACTCAGTGGCCTTTTTAGGGCATATCGTGTCTGATGCTGGTATACAGGTAGACAAGCAGAAAATAGAAGCAGTTAAGTCATGGCCTACGCCTACCACTCCGATTGAAGTTCGTAGCTTTCTGGGGTTGGCAGGATATTACAGGAGGTTCGTTGAAGGGTTCTCGACCATTGCGGCAACTCTGACCAAACTGACATAGAAAGCAGTAAAGTTTCAGTGGACAGAGGCATGTGAGCAGAGCTTCCAGGAACTGTAAGACAGATTAACCTCCGCCCCAGTGTTAGCATTGCCGGAAGGTACAGAAGGTTATTCGGTGTATTGCGACGCATCAGGCGTCGGGTTAGGTTATGTGTTGATGCAGCATGGTAGAGTGATTGCATACGCTTCCAGACAGCTGAGGAAACACGAAAAGAATCACCCTACCCACGACCTGGAATTAGCCGTAGTGATCCACGCCTTGAAGATGTGGAGGCATTACTTGTATGGCGTTCATGTTGATATTTTTACAGATCACAAGAGCCTACAGTATATCTTCACCCAGAGGGAACTGAATCTGTGGCAACGTCGCTGGTTGGAGTTGTTAAAAGATTATGATGTGAACATTCTGTATCACCCGGGAAAAGCTAATGTAGTGGCAGATGCCCTGAGCCATAAGTCAATGGGGAGTTTGGCTTATTTGCGACCCGAGAAGCGGGAGTTAGCCAAAGAAATTCATCAGTTAGCTGGTTTAGCCGTTCGAGTAATGGAAACAGAAAATAATAGAGCGGTAATTTAGAATTCTGCTGTGTCATCATTAGTTACAGAGGTAAAAGGACGACAGTATGAGGACCCTGATTTAGTCCAGCTCAGAGATAGAGTTCAGAAAGGTAATGAGTCAGATTTCCAAATGACTGAGGATGATGTGCTACGCTGTAAGGGCCGCCTTTGTGTTCCGAATGTTTCAGGGCTTCATCAGCAGATTATGCATGAGGTACATTACGCTCGCTATTCCCTCCATCCAGGGGCAACGAAAATGTACCACGACATCAGAGACATCTACTGGTGGCCAGGTATGAAAGCTGAAATAGTTGAATTTGTATCTACATGTCCTAACTGTCAGCAGGTGAAAGTGGAGCACCAGAAACCGGGCGGTTTGACGCAAGATATAACTGTGCCTACGTGGAAATGGGAAGCGATAAATATGGATTTTGTAACAGGGTTACCCCGTACCAGACGCAGAAATGATTCCATTTGGGTAATAGTTGACAGGCTGACAAAATCAGCTCATTTCCTGCCAGTGAAGGCTACCTTCTCGGCTGAGAATTATGCCGAATTATATATCAGAGAAATAGTTAGATTACATGGAGTGCCAATATCCATTATTTCAGATAGGGGAGCACAGTTTACAGCTAGATTCTGGCAGTCGTTCCAGAGGGGTTTGGGAACGCAGATTAATTTGAGCACGGCATTCCACCCTCAGACAGATGGGCAGGTTGAGCGGACTATCCAAACGCTCGAAGATATGCTGCGAGCGTGTGTACTAGATTTTGGGGGTAGCTGGGATAAGCATCTTTCGTTGATTGAATTTACCTATAATAATAGTTATCATTCAGCTATCCAGATGGCGCCCTTTGAAGCATTATATGGGCGAAAGTGTAGATCGCCGGTGGGCTGGTTTGAAGTGGGAGAATCAACGTTGATTGGGCCAGACATCATTCAACAGTCAGAGGAGAAGGTAAAGCTTATGAGAGAACGCCTGCTGACTGCTCAGAGCCGCCAGAAGTCTTATGCAGATGTGCGGCGCAGAAATCTAGAATTTGCGGTAAATGACTGGGTATATCTGAAAGTGTCTCCGATGAAAGGGGTGATGAGATTTGGCAAGAAAGGCAAGCTTAGCCCGAGATTCATTGGGCCATATCAGATTCGGTGAAGAATAGGCCGAGTTGTATACAAATTGAACTTGCCTCCGGAGTTAGCATCTATTCATCCAGTATTCCATGTATCTATGTTGAGGAAGTTCGTAGGAGACCCTTCCACGGTTGTTCCAGTTCAGGATGTCCAGGTCACAGAAGAGTTAGCATATGAAGAGGTTCCAGTAGCTATCTTAGACAGACAGATTCGCAGGTTGAGGACTAAAGATATTGCGTCAGTCAAGGTATTGTGGCGTAACAGGAACCGAGAGGAGATAACTTGGAAGGCGGAGGAAGATATGAAGGCCAGATATCCTCACTTATTCCAGGCCTAGTCAGGCGGCAGGTATGTCCGCATTATTACTTATGCAAAACCTTATAATTGTGTATGAATAAATGAGAAAAATTGATGCTTAGCTATCAAGCGAATCCTAAAGTATTGTGTGCAGTACCTGTATTGGACTTTTCTGCATTTCAGGTTTTTGCTATAGTCCATATTACAGGGGAAACTCTGCCGAAATTTTTCTAGATAGTAAGTTGAGAAGTCCTCTAAATAAAAATTTACATTCGAGGACGAATGTTCTTAAGGGGGAGAGAATGTTATACCCCGTAGGATTTCCAGCACCTAGATGACCTATTCGCACGTTGGTTAAGCGTATTTGAAGGCCATACGTGCTAAAGGAAGGCCCGGGGAAAGATCGGACGAGAAACCTATCGAACCATCGCGGAAGGAGCCGAGGTAGAGCCCCTCCGCGATGGCAGCATGTCACAGAGGTGAAGCCTCCGCGTTGGCTCCGTGACACGTTGGCCTTGTCCAGGCCCAAGTATATAAAGCCCCACTTCGGTTTTAATTCATTTAAACTTATAAAAATTTCCAGAAATCAGAGAGGAATAACCAGAGGAGAGAAAGGAACGAAGAGGGTAATATAATTTCGTCTGATTACGCTGCCAAACGTTGTCCAAACTCAAATTAACCTCAGATACTGAGGTATTTAGCAGCAGAGAGCATTCCTACGGATTTAGTTTCGTGAAATACGGCCGACGAATCGTCGAGCAACCGAGCTAAAGTAAGTAGAATTGCTCCAAACTAGTGTCTATGTGTTCCTAGCTGTGAAGTGAATATTTCTCCCTTCTGGACCTCTGAAAAATAGCGAGTTTTCGACCGTCTTTCAATAAGCCTAAGTTTAGGCTATAAATTATATCGAAAGTGACGTTGTTCTTTAAAATAAAGCTATATTTAGTATTAATTGACATATTTATAAATGCAGTTGGGAGAAATAGTTGAAGTGTTGGCCGAGACTTGTCCGACAGACGGATAGTTCGAGGATAAGGTATGTAAAGCTAGTTTCCTCGGCAGGTTAGTAAATCCCAGTATATTAAAGTAATTTAAAGGCCAGTAGAATATTCAGAAGTCATGTGTTATGTTTATTACGAATGTTGGTACGATATTAGAAGCATCATGTTATAATTAGCGCGGAACTTGCTAGCACGATATAGACTCTAATATAAGTGTTAGGAACTGCACAGCATGCTCAGTATGTAATGTAATACAGAATGTTAGGATATTATCGTATTCAGTTGAAACCCAGTAAAACAATGTAATATATGTAAGGCATCTTAGAAGTAGAATGATAGGTTAAAATGAAGTTTAGAAAACATGTTAGAAATAGTAAATTATGTTATTATAGAAACTCCGTATACAACATGATTTTTAGCAGAAAAACTATATCTTGTTCAACGTTAGACTCAGCACAGTATGGCAGAAGATTATATTTATACATATATACTATTATCAGTCTCAGTATGTATTAAGTACGTACACATTACCATTACTAGTTCAGCACACAGTATGTACGGATACTATATTACCATTAGTTTCAGTATGTGGGATATGCAAATAATATTACTAGTTGAGACCGTTGTATTGTTTTGGGGTTGGATTACCTAGCATCCATGACCGCCCCAGGGTTGATAGTTGTATCGACTCGTCCGCCAGAGGATGAGGATACGTCGCTCTACGGAGTGGCATGCCGTCCCACAGGGAATGAAGATGGGATGCCAGTTTTCCCCATATTGTGCCTTGGTCGGCCCTTACACACCCCTGTCGAGCGGATATGCCCGGGTGTTGATTCAGGAGTCCTTCGGACTCAGGTACAGTTATAGTCAGGGGTTCAGCGAGCCCAAGTGCATACCTAGGGGACCGACAGGAGGCTTATAGTTATTATAGGAGATGGGATAACCGGGGTAGGGGTATAGATTTCGTGTTGGTTGTACCTCCCGGCTTATGGGGGCCGGGTAAGGTTTGTATGTGCTATGTTATGTTATGTTATGTTATGCCATGTTACATCAGATACGAGTAGATCGGCAGTAGAACGATACACCTCCAGGTACGACTCCTACTCCTTCCAGTATAGTTAAGAGTAGGTATAGTTTTACATTATCAGACAGTTAATCTATTCCTTCCTATTTCAGTTTCATCAGTTGTATTGTTGTTTACAGATATTTCTTTCAGCTATTGCTTTACATACTCAGTACCAGCGGTACTGACGCCCAGTGGGGCGCTGCATTACTTGCCTGCAGGTACTCATAGACGAGGGGCCGATACCTCATGATTACAGTCAGCGCACAGGGTCATCAGCTCCAGTCATCCGGAGCTAGATAGCTAGAGGTTTATCCCTTTTCTTTTGTAGTACAGTACGGGTAGGTCGGGGTCCTGTCCCAATCATTTCTATTGTTATTCCTAGAGGCTTGCAGTTTGTATATATTTCCCTGTGGTCAGTTGAGCCGGTCGTGTGAGGCCGTGCAGTTGTATAGCTGTTAGTACTTTTATTTCTTTCATGTTGGCCGTGTGGGGCCATAGCTTGACAGTAGTGGTGACCTTGCCGGTCACGTAGCTTTCCAATACTCCGTTGTTGAATTACGGATAACTAGACAGCATGGTGGCCTCGTCGGCCCGCATAGGTTTCCCTATATTGAATGTGTTCTGGTTAGCTGATAGTGCAGGTACAGGTGGCTATAGGCCAGTTGGCCAGAGGCTGTGTTTACAGCAGTTATATAGCCGATTGGTTTCTTGGAACAGAGCCATAGCCAGCCAAAAGTACTAGACGTGCTTAGGCCGGACCACCTAGCAGTCCAGAGTCTAGCAGGCATCAGGTGCCCGTCATACCCTCCAGGGTGGGGTGTGACAGAATGTTAGCAATATAATACTCATGGCCACTGGGGCTATCACAAATACAATCAGAAAAGTTATTAAAGTTTCTCAAATATTTATCTAAGGATATTAGCCATCAAATAAAAATACATCAATATAAAGAGAAATAGATTGTCATAAACAAATATGAAGACCACCACACTCTATGCTATTTCATTACGATCAAAGCCATGATAACCAAAAAGATAACAAAGAGATAATTGCAAAGGAATGCCTAAACTAGTGACAGCCTAAAAAAAGCAGATACGTGGATGGACCAAATTCATAGAACTCATGGAATAGATTTTTTCTTTTTAGCATCTGACACAACTCCTAAATATGGATGATCCTTCTCTCTGTCATATTGTGATGAACCAGGTTGCAGGACTTGTTTCATGACTTTACTAATACTTTTTCAATTGAAATTCACCTTGTTAGATATTTTATCATTCATCACAAATATTGACCCAAAGGGTGAATTAGATTCAGTCATGGAACCACCCAAACTTTCCCCCTCACTTATTGCATCTTCCTTCAACACTTTTATTTTCAAGAGCACCCTCAGAACTCTTCCCCATAACATCAATTTTTTTTCAAGTTTGACATAAGAACTAAGTCTAGACACTTGATGTTTCTTGAGCACTACTAGTTCTTTCCCCTAATCACCATAAACTTTTAAGATTCATTCGAAAAAATAAAACAAAGTTCTATTGGGAGATACCTTTGTGTCAAACACACTTTTATGAAATGAGATTCTGGGTCACTAGAGTTTCAACAAATTCAAGCTTTGTGGCATTTTATGAAACTTCATTGATTTTCACTTTTTTTTAGTGAATCTATTCTCAGATTTAAAGAAAATTTAGTCCAAATAAAGAAAGAATTCTTGTTGAAGTGGGATTATGGTGCTTGATGTGCGATTTTCAAGATTAAATATAACCTGCACATTGAAGAATTTTGACATTTTAAAGTTCCTTTTTCATTATGAGGCTGAGGTGATGACTTTCTGTTGGACTTATCTGATAAGAAACTCACTCATGAAACACGTCACTAGATTTGGTACATGGCTTAGACGCAATTAATTACAAAAGATGGAGCACATACCTGAATTGACTAATGAACTATGTTCATCATCTGAAATTTTCTCAATACAAAATAGTTCATCTGAGAAAATAAGGGTAATATCATTAGACAAGTGAGACAATGTAACTATCATGGTATAAGGACGTACAAATAATTGCACAAGACTGAGTAGAACATTTTCAACTATAACATATTTTATTTTAAAAATATTTATTTCAGTCAATCATTGAGGATACTCATGCAATTTTAATCATCCCCAATTTATTCTACTGAGATTCATGTTTTAGACCCAGTTCATCCACGTGTTTCACCCATGGTTCCCCCTATTACAAAGCTATCAATTTGTTTAAAGTCACACATCCTTATTTTCAAATTATTTTCGAAGACTTCACTGTCTCTCTTCATATCTATGAGTGAAAGAAACTTTACTTTATCCCCAATCCTATGCCTTGAGCAAACATTATCCATGTACCCATTTTGCTTTCTTTCTTTCACTCAATCCTGCAAAACAATCAGAGGTTAGCTTTAGGAACCCAAGCTAGCTTGGGTCCTTTTCTTTGAACAAAAGGATGAATTAAATCTTTTTTTGTCTATCTTGGCAACACATAGGAGAACATGTATCATTTACATGTTTTTCATGCTTTCCACCAATATTGGTGTTTCTTTTCTTAACAATATTCAGGTTTCTTTATCTTTGAATTAAAGCCACTGGAAATTTATATCTAAGATGTCTTGTATTACCACAAAGAAAACACATTCTTCTTTCTCAGATTCACTTTTAGGTATTTTCTTTTTAAATCCTAAGCCAGTTGTTACACTATGTGTTCTACTACAAAGCTTGGAGAGAATTTGTGATGATTGAGTCTAACGACTGGCTTTCTCAAAATCTTTTTTCACTTTGAATAATTTCATGCTAATTCTTTCATATTTTTCTCTCTCAAAATTGAGCTCCTCCTTAGTATTTTTCAGATCAGATTCACTCTTAAGTTGCTGGTCACTAGTTGTTGTTTTATCTTTTCTAGTGACAGTTAGTTGCAAAACGTCAGGCTTGAGTGCTAAAACAAATGAACCAAGTTGTTTCACCTGTTTCTTTAGGGAGCAGTTTTTTTTTCCAGCTTTTGTTTACTAGTTTCAGCATCAACGATTTCATACTTTGAACTAGTAAAGACACTAAGTAACTGGTCCTTTTTTGTAGTCATTTTATTGAAGTTATCAATCAAAGTAAACATTAAGGAAATTAATTTTTTCTTAGCAGGTTAAATTTATCTTTTAGGTCAAGAATACTTGCCTCGTTGTTATCATCATCGTCTGAATCTAAGTCTCCTATAGCCATCAAAGTTATTTAATTAACACTGTCATTGTCAGATTCCTCGGAGCTTGATCCCCATGCAGCCATCATGGCTTTTGATGATGATTTCTTTTTCTTATCTTGAACCCTTTTCTTCTCCTTCTGTTCCTTCTTAACTCTCTCCTTCCTCTATTCAATTTCTCATGTGGGACAATCCTTAATGTCATGATCAAGCTTATCACATTTGCAGCATCTATTTTTCTGTGATATCTCTGAACTCTTGTCCTTTTCAGTAGGATTTCTCTTTCCATTATTTTTACCTCTTTTGAACGATCTCTTGAATTTTCTTATCATTTGAGTCATCTTCTCATCATCAAAGTTAGATCCTTCACTGTATCCAAATGGTGGTGCAGCATTCGTCTTGATCTTTTCTTAAGGTGTTAGCCTCTTAAAGATAACTCACTCTGATACCAATAGTCAGTATTCGATCAAGATTTTAGTTACTTAACATAGCTTGTGACCTACGAGTGAAATAAATTACCTAATGTGTTCACCTAAGCAGTAAAAGTGGTAAGTAAAGAATACAGTATTTTTATGCGAAAAGCATCCGACTCACAAGGGTGAAAAATCACGACCGACGCCTCTTCAGGATTTGCCCCAAACTTCAGTAACACTCTGAGCTTCAATAAAATTTAGATTACAAACACTTGAAACCTAGGAGACTAACTCTACTCCCCTGCCCCTACAATCATTAGATTGTATCTAGATTTAGATTACAAAATAATTGCAACCTAGGAACTAACTCTAATCCCTCTTACAACAATCAAGAAGAAAGTTGCGACACCTGTAAGTTACCTCTAACTTGAAGCTAATTTTTCCTCAGATGCTTTTAATAAAGATGGAAATAGGTATAACTCAATAAAAGTCCTAATATAAAAAGTTAGAATTGAAGATACTGTGAAATATATCCATGAAACAGGTCCTTTGTATCAGCCTCCGCACTTGAATGGTTAGACAAAAATATAAGAATAATCTTTATTTTATGCTTTGATTTATGTTATTTCTCTCAGTATAGGTGCATTCCTCTCTTCAATAAAAGGCCTGCATATTTATAATAGCAAGTGAAAGCAAGTTAGTTAAACACAAACATATTTAGGATAAGGACTCCTTGATGTGATAGTATTTGATATGGATACAAACTCTTTGTTTCACATAACTGAAATTATGCAGTAATTAGGAGTTCTTCAAAGAGTTCTTCTTTGCCTCGAACTACACATCAACTCAAACTCTTCTTGACTTGGAGTTCTACTTCAAGTGAGATTCCTTTTTCAAGGCAAACTCCCTGCTCTTTTGTGTTATAGTCGAACTCCAACACTTCAATTCAATATATTTTTTTATTTCTCTGAACTTGTTTGACGTGTCTTATCCATTTCTTAATTTGTGCACACTTACCTTTATTTTCTATTTATAACATTGCAATTTCAACTCCTTTAGACAGTGTATTTGACACTCCTTTGAAATAGCTTGACTTACATATTTCATCGTCATCTTGTCAATCATCAAAATTGTGTTACACTCCGTAAATGTTAACAATTAGTAAGCGTACACGTGGATTGGTTACGAGTAAGAAGAGCTTGCACGTGTGGAAAAATTCTCGGAAGCGGGGTCGAATGGGACCAGTGCGCACAGGGCCAGCGCGACACGCCAGCCAACAGTGCACTGGCCAGTGCGGGGCGCCAGGCCTGCTGCCTCAATGGGAGGCGCGACGTGCTAGGGTGGCAGCCTCAATGGGTGGCGTGAGGCACACTCCTGCCACCGAACTCATCTATATATATATAGCCCTTTTTCAATTGTAATTCATTTTCCACATTTGCTTTCGGCCAGAGAGAGTAATAAACGAGGTTTTCATCCGATTACGCTACCAAATGCCATCAAAATTCAAATTAACTTCGGGTATCGAAGTTTAAGCCCACAGGGAGCATTACTACAGAGTTGTTTTCGTGAAATTCGCCTGACGAATCGTAAACCGCCAAGCCAAAGTTGTCTGAATTACTTTAAACTGATTTATATACAATCACAAGCATCAAGTAAGTATTTCTCCCTTTTGAACTATCGGGAAATAATATGTTTTCGGTTGTGCTTCATTAAGTTGAAGTATAGTCAATATTGGTATTAAAAATTATCATTTTACTACGAATTCGGTATTAAAATTCATCTCTTTCTCCTTGTATAATGGTTACAGCTGAAGAGAGCTGGCGAATACAAGTTAAAAACCCGTCGGTTATTCAGGAAACGACAATCGAGGTATGTAAGGCTTAACCCTCGGCAAGTATACTCATCGTACAGTGTTACGACTTATGTTCCAGAAAAGAAATGACGATTTCATATTTTGTAGATAGCTGCTACCATTAGATTGTGATTAGACATGTTGTAATTAATTCTGTTGCTGGTATATAGAGATCAGACACACTGTGATTAGTTGCTATCCGTAGATTACAGTTACATAAGTTCTAGTTAGTTGCTGGAAAACGTGTATGGATTTTATTAGAATTCTATATTTGTTGCCAGGCCTACATCTTAGGAGCTCGCGAGAGTTATCGAGCCTGAGCTAGTAAGTTGAGCAGCATGGGTGCAACTAGGCAGTTTAACTACCAATTTTGCATCTGTATTGTCAGGAAAGCACGCCTAGAGGCCATTGGCGTATCCCTACTCCCCAGGGCCAGAAATTTAGATAGGAAGGCCATGTTTTAGAGTCAGCAACCTAAGGTTGTCTAGTGGACTGAGTGACATCCTGTCACCCTATTAGTTATTACTAGTGATTGTCAGTCTTAGTGGGCTTAGCAGTTATCATATAAGTCGCCCAAGAAGCCAGCCCAGTCATCCAGGTCAAATAGACCCGTGGGTACCCTAATTAAAGGGACCTTATCAGTAGTTAGAGGTTGGGCCAGCACCCCAGCAGATTCCTATCACCCACAGGTTGTTAGGAATGGTTAGGTCTATATAAAGTTGTCTATAAGGTTAAGAATAGCCTAGAAAAGTAATATAAGAGCCGATTAGACCAAGATGAGGCCTAAGGCTCTAGTAAGTACCATGTTAGTATAGTACTTCCCACAAGCTAAGGATGTCAGTAAACTTCCTTTGGAGGATTAGGGGTGGATCGCTCAAAAGCATGTTTGGCCAGTACCATCCCTACAGTTGTCCTAAGCAGAGGGACTGAGTAGTTAGTCATTTGTGACCCCACAGTTATTATGAGCTATAGATATACGGGAAGGACATATAGAGTGTTGTGTTGGACCACTCAAGATCTCGCCCTATTCAGTCCAGACTATTAGATATCATGATCACTATCAGAATCCTCTGATCAGATACAGGTGTACGGCGTGCCTACTAGCAGCTTTACAGATTATCCTAGGGGGCGAGCCGCAGTGGAGTTAGGCCTAGAAGGCCAGTTATGTCTTTTGAGTGGCTAGATTAAGATGCTAGTACATCACCTTTGTTGGGGTTGCCCTCACTTAGGAGCCATCCATGACTACCCCAGGGTTACTGGTTGTGTCGACGCCCGCGAAGGGCTAGATGACGTCGCTCTGAGGAGCGGTATGCCATCCTTGAGGGACGAAGATGAGGTATGAGGTCCTCATACAGTCCATTCCATGGCTGGACTACTCTTATGCCGTATCGGCACACCCCGTCAAGTTCGATTCCCAGGGTACAGACAGCAAAGGTCCACCAGACTCGGACTCAAACACAGCTACAGTTCAGGGGCCAAGCGGGCTCAGTTGTAGATCCAGGAGATCGGTAGGTTGGCTATAGTACCAGTGGAGTCATAAAAACTTGGATAGGGGTATATAGATTGAGATGTGCTCGCTAGGGCTTATGGGGGCCCGAACGAGTTATTCTGTGTTAATTGTACCTTCCGGCTTATGGGGGCCAGGTGAGGTTCTTGTTTGTATTCTTTTCTTCTAGTTATATCTTATAAATGTGCAATTATACAGTCTTAGCTTACGTATATGTAGTGTTGGTTAGATGCAGATGACGAATCAGCAAGCATACAAGTTAATCTTTCTACCCTTCTTTCTATTTACTTCCAGTCTTTATCAGCTTACATATTTGGTACATATTGTACTGACGCCCTTCCCTGTGCTTTGCATTACTTGCCTGCAGGTTTAGACAAACAAGGTTCAGAATCTCTAGTAGTAGTTGTTCATAGTCCGCAGTTGGGACAACTTCTTTCATTCGGAGTTTCCAAGTTGTAGAGATTTCTGTATTTCAATCATATAGCATTTGGGTAGGACGGGGCCCTTTCCTGACCACTGTTTGTATTTGTAGAGGCTTGCAGACTACACTCGTTAGTCAGTTGGTGGTGTGTTGGCCGTTTGGGGCCTTAATCAGTTGTGTTTCGTGTGTTGGCTGTGTGAGCCCTAGTATAGTAGCTTGTCTTCATTTCTGTTATAACTAGACAACATGGTGGCCTTGTTGGCCTGCATAGGATTCCTCTGTTGCTTGTTGTTGGTTAGCTATTTTTGTTTACAGGTGGCTATAAGGCCTTATCGGTCGGAGGCTATATTTACAGCCGAGATATAGCTCGTTATTTTCTTGAATTGAGTTGCAGGCTGGCACCAAATGTGTATAAGCCTAGCCATGTCAGTTAATTGCCAGTGTGGTACTAGGTGCCAGTCATGCCTCCTAAGATGGGGTGTGACAAACTGCTTAAAACCCAACAGTTATGAGTGCCGAGATTTTGTTAGCCAACATTTATGTGGAGTGCCTTTGCAAGGATATTGAAGTTCTTAGATGTCTCTGTATTTTTCCTTTTCAAATTCCATAGATTTCATGCTATAAACAAGGTTTCAATTGATAACTTATATGAATGTTGATGGTAGAATTGAAGCATCTTTTCTTTGTGATGAGAAATTGATTGGGGAAAAGACAATTCTCATAATGCTATTAGATTGTTCCCCTCAAGAATCTAGTAAGTACCACTCTCAGTCGATATAGAGAAAGATGGCCACTGTATCTCTTTCAATGACAACTTCACAATTACAAACGTCACAAACAGCGTTTGAAAAATAAGTAAACTATCTTGGATCATATCATTGCTGGAAGATTGATATGGCTTAGTAGAAATGGAAAAAAAAAGAGGGGGATTCTTCACATCTCATCATATGTATAATTAATATGGACGAGTGCAATGTGAAGCGTGTCATATTAGAGAGCTATAAAATATTTTCTTTGCGGGAAATAATATTACCTTAGGATGAGAAAAATAACCTTGTTGACAATCAAAGTTGGACATGTGCCTGTTGCCGACAGATGCAAAGACATTAGAATTTGAAGTGCTACAACTATTTGGTAAATGACAAGGATACGTTGGTAAATGATGAATTGAGAAGAAAGTGAAAATAAAATTGAATTCTACTTTCTTTACTCTATTTGCTTGTATTTTAGAATTTTCTACCCTTTATGATATATAAAATTTAATTTTTATAAATACTAGGGTAGACATTTATTATTTGATGATCTCAAAGTATATTCTATTTATGTGTCATAAACGTAATTAGTTGGTGTATAATTTTTTAGAATGCATGAAATATGTGCATGAAATTAGGTTTACATTAATACTTGAAAATTATTTTTGAGATCATGGAGATAATATGTATATATCTTTTTGGGTCAAGAAAGAGATACATATGTTAGTTTGGTAAGAACAAGAGATCAAACTATTAAAATATCTTATTGATAAGTTCTGATTTACTCCAAAACTTATGGGGGATATGATTCTTATGGCTAACTAAATACTCAATTGAGTGCCCATAGAAAACGCAATCTATTCCATATGAAGACGGAAAGAAAGAAAGTCAACTTGAATTACTTCAAAGTGTGAGGGTGTTTGGCTAAAATGCAAGTTTCTAAAACCCAAAAGGGTAGATAGGATAGAAAATCATTGATTGTGTTTTTATGGATATGCTACTAATAGTAAAGGATATTGATTTCTGAATCATAATTCAGAAAATTTTGACATTCATATTAGTACAGTGATAGAATCAGACGATGTTGATTTATTGACATTGTTGTCAATCCTATGATATATGTCCTTGGTGGAAATTGATATTATAATTAGTGAAATTTTCACATAACTCATTCTGTCTAGGTAAGGACTAGTTGATTGAACTATGACTTTTCATTAAAGGTCGTGTCCTTTAATTTCTTGAAGGGATGTCACTTGAAATATAATGTCATGTTCTTTCATGATCGGGTGTCACTTGAGCGGTTGTGACTTTTCATAATAAGATGTATTTGTTGAAAGATAACCATCTGGAAAGACAAGATGGTTCACTGAACGTATAAAATCATTTATTTATAAAGCGAAAATCCAACTAATAAAAATTCTAGTAGGTTGAATTTTCACATCGATTAATGTGCTATTAGTTAGGTAATAAAGAAGTAGACTTACAAGAGTGGGATGGTTCAGAAATATATTATTAAAAAGTTTGGTTGTAACTGATGTCTTCGATCCACATGTATTGGTATGATGACATCACTTTAAGTGCAGTCACCAGTCTACAATATATCCTAATTTTTATCTTGTGATTTGCACTATAATAAATAATTCATAGTTAATTAAGGAATATAATGATGCAAATTGAATCACTAGATCAATTGATAGCTTTAAACAAGACTGGTGAAAAAGTTGAATGACTCTATAATGGCCCAAAATATTGACACCAATAACATATATTGTGATAGTCAAGCTACAATAGAAAGAACTGGGAGCATTATATATAACGGAAAATATTGTCATATACGATGAATACATAATACAGTTAGACAACTACTCTCTAATGAACAACTACTCTCTAATGAAATTATCACAATTGGCTATGTAAAACAAAGGATAATGCGTCGGATCTACTTATAAGTGGACCAACTAGTGAGGTAATCGAGAAATTATCGAAGGGAATGAGAATATGGACGAGGACAAGTTAACATGGAGGTAACTCTACCTAGAACATTGGAGATCCCAAGATCTAGGTTCAAGGAGAAAAATAAAGTTATGATTGACGGTTCAACATTTCAAAATGAAATGCAGGCCAATGCTCATGATGAAGACAATGTTCAGTACTATGATACAATGTTATAGCTTTTTAATGGTTTCTAAGTTTTATATGGGATTATCAAGTAGTGTATCTATTGAATTACACATTTATAAATTACCTATATAAGTGTGAAGTGTAAGCCACTTCAAAGAGAATTCTGTAAAGCCAATTCTCTACACACTTATAAAATCAGGCGGTGTTCATGGATAAAACGAATAAAATAATGAGAATTAAATATAGTTAAGGATTAATTGTGTGATATACGTTTGTCTACATATATACCAAAGCTTGATGGTTCAAAGATATGAAATCTACCGATTGACCGAGTATATCCGATATATGTTCACTATAAAAAGTTCAAAGGAAAACCTACTTATCCAAATGCAATCAATCCTTATTTGCAAATCACAGTTTTTCATGTATATTTCCATCATATAGGAATTCCCCATTCATGTGGCGGATTATTGAGGTTTTAAGGGATGAATGGGAGATAAGAAAAGGTACCTTTTGAAGTGCACCAAAAAGGCATCTTTTAGTTTGCACCTCTCCATTTACCATCCCATTCTCTATAAATTCGGAAGCTTTGCCTTGGATTTTAAAGATTGAGATACAGAAAATATTCTTCTTCTTTCCCTTATTTTTACATTATTTTTAAAAACAAAATAAGTGTCATGTGATCTGCTCTGTTTGTTGAGTCCGCCGGAGTTTTGTAATTTGCATTGCTTCTATTACAGAAATATTTTTTCGTTCTATTTTGGGAGGAAGTAACCCAAATCCTTGGCAATGGTGATGGCGCTATGATTTCTTAAGGACACACAAGAAATTGGATTGAATTTTTTAAGTTCGGTTTCGGATTAATCAGTATGAAATTTTTGAATTTTTTATTTTGAATTTTGATTTTTTAGGTAGACTATAACAATTAGCAACCTCAATCCATCTGATAGTTTTCTCCTTGAAATTTATAACTTTCAATAATTAACCGAAATTGATGTGAATCTGTCGCCCATGCCGTGTATTAAACTTTACTTACTCATGAAATATTTTATATTTTTATATTTGATTAGAAGAAAAATTTCTATTGATTTAATATTGTGATGGGATGTAGGTATTAATCTATTGGATCTTGAAAATTGGACTTATTATTATTGGATATATATGATATGATTAATTGAGTAGGGTTAAATATAAGGTATAAAAAATTTAGATTTTCGGATATCCAAAAATCCATAATACTAAATCCGATATCAAATTCAAAATTCATAAATATTAAAAATAATTATTTGAAATTCAATCCATAATCCAAATATCCAAAAAAATTGAATTTCAGTTTGAATTTCGGATTGGCCCAAACTATGTCCATCCCTAATTTTAGATGCGTTTAGTCCGTTGAAATTCAACACAGGCATGGAGTTAAAATGCAGAGAAAAAAATAGTTGAAATGTACCTTCAGTCATAGTTATTCAAGTGCCATAGATAATCACCTTCTCCTTCAATTAACATTGGAGTGGTGAAAGAGAATTTAGAGTTTTCTAGTCCATGCCTATCACAAAAGGGATGCCATGGAGACATATACATTTATATAGGTAGACTAAGGACTCTTAAATAACTTTAATCTTAGGGACTTCTCTATACAATATGGTTGCCCTGGGGACTTCTAATGAATTGTTCCTTCCACTAAGAAAACTAGTATTAGTACCCACACAATGCGCGGTTAATATTAAAAAAATAATTGATCGTAGCATATGAATATCATATTTTATTTATAATATTATATTAAATTTAATTATTTCAACAGTAAAATTGTCATTTGTGTTGAGATCGTTTTATTTTTGTTTATAAGTTTATTCTAATGTCTGCGCATGAAATATAAATTAAAAATTACTAAAATAATTTTTTAAGTTAGAAAAAGAAGAAAGCTTTAAAATCTATTTTTTATATAACTACTATCTTTCACAAATATCATAATTTATTATTAGCCGTTCTCATATATATATATATATATATATATATATATATATATATATTAATATTATTTTACTTCAATTTCATTTTTTCTTTATACTAAAAAAAACATCTTTTAATTAAATAAAAAAATTAGCTGCGCCAACTTTTACAATTTATATTTCAAATCAATTCAAAAAATAAACACACTCAGTTCAAATAGAAAATAAACACAAATTACTCAGATAAAATGTACTAATAATTTTAGTCATAATATTATATGTTTCTATGCAAAAAGTATATTGAAATCTATTATTATGAATATTCACAAAGAAAAATTAATAAATTCTAGAATTACTCTAATTCTTCCTACTCTCGAAGATAAAAGATAATGCAGGCCCTTCCTTTTGTGAAAAGAATTAGAAAAATCAAAGATTGATGTAACACCTCGTATAATTTAAGCAATAAATACATAAATTTCAAGATATGACCAAGGGTTCTTGGTACCACAAGAAGGATGTGTATGCGGTATTCAAATCACTTAATTATTGTACGTTTATATTTGAAGCCAAGAAAGTTGTAAAACAAAAATCGGCAAAAGTTATCGTAAATTACTTTAAGAAATTCTCTGAAATTGGGTCATATGTCTCGAAACTTTTCTTCTAATCTATAAAGAATTAGGAGGCCTACAACTTATCAAATTAAAGTTCTATGAGTCTAGATTCCAATGCACAAAATGTTCGCCGATACAACTTCAAAATAGATAGATATTCCCGTTTTCGTGAGACTGCACAAGCATGCACCTGGAGGTGGGCCCCATGTTAGTAGAAATATATCTATATGACTTGGATGTAATTTTTTCCATTTCAAAATATTCCTAAAATACTAGCTTGTCTTGTCCATGATTCCTCTAGAGTTCCAAGGTTTTATATAGGTCATTCCACTATTCAAACTGTCCCAAAATCAAGGTAAAATTTCGGGGTTGTCGTGGGGAACAACTAGCACGTACTTGTTTTGTCGAGTTCAGCTTTGTTTGAGAGTTCTTCTAAGGGAAAGATTATTGAGGAGGTGTTGTAGTCCTATGTTCAAATATGCAAAGCAAAGAAAATAAATAATATCCATGTCCACAGAATTCATTGTGTGTCCTTAAGAAATTTAATCCTCTCACTGTACTCGAGATTTTGGATTACCTCCTCCCAGGATAAACTGGATTAACCTTTTCATGATTTAGCAGTACCTCAAACACCAATAACTTTGTTGAACTCAAAGAATGGCAATGAATCACACAATAGACTCAAATTTTGGTTTTTTTTCAAAATATGCAAAATGATCTTTAAATTTGCTAGCAAAAGTCTAAAAAAAACACTTCAAAAATGAAGGCAAAAGACCTTTATTTATAGCCAAAGCACTGAATTTAACTGGTATGAGAACAACTATTCAGAATGTGTCTATTCGGAATTATTACTGTTTGAGAAAGAAATATTTTGGCCTAACTTGCACTGACACCGGCGTTGTCACAAAATCCCTCAGAAAATTCTGCGCTAGCACCGGCGTTTTGCAGGTGAAGACACACGGCCCACCGGTTCAAATACATAATCTTTTAGCAAGTTCTATGCTAGCACCGGTGAAACGCAGGTGACGATCCGCGGTTCGCCAGTCCAAGAAAGACACTTCCAGTTGCGCGAAATAGTTAATTTGGATTTTAAATAAATTTAGTCCAAAAATATTATCAATCAGTCAGATCATTTGACCAAATCCAAATTCAAATTCAAATCCAAATCCAAATCTGAAGTCGAAGCCGAGCCAAGAGATGATGATGACAGGAGGATAGCCTTTCTTCTCAATTCTTTAATAGTTAGAAGATATGAGCATTCACATTTCCCTTTTCCCTACCAATGTGGGATAAAGTTTCTTTTTAAAGGAAATTTCAAATTTCTCTTCCCTCCATTTTATTTTCCTCCAATTCCCAATTCACACCCATCACTTAACTCCAACAATATCCCACATGAATGGGAAATGACTATATAAAAAAAACTTTATATGCATGAAAAAATATGTGAATTGTAAGCAAGAATTAATTACATATGGATAAGTGAATTTCCCGTTGAACTTTTGATAGTTAACATATATCGGATATACTCGGTCAATCGGTAGATTTGATATCTTTGAACTGTCAAGCTTTGATGTATACCTAAACAACGTAAGTCACACAATTAATCCTTTAACCATCTTAGGTTCTCATTGTTTTGTTCGTTTCGGTCATGAACATTGCCTGGTTTTGTAAGTGCATAGAGAATTGGCCTTACAAAATTCTCTTTGAAGCGGCTTACACTTCAGACTTATACAGGTGATTCCTAAATGTATTATCCCATAAATACACCAATTGACATACCCCGTGTCAAACTTAAAAATCATTAAAAAAACTTTAATGTTTTATCCTTGTTACTAAACATTATCTCATCACGAGAATGGACCAAAAGTTATTTTGATAATGTTGAACCGTCATCAATGACTTTGTTTGATCTCTTTGAACCTAGATATTGGGATCTCCAGTCTTCTAGGTAGAGTTACCGCCACGATGACTTTTCCTCAGCCATAGTCCTATTCCCTTCGATGATCTTTCAACCGTCTCTCTAGTTAGGCCTTTTGTAAGTGGATCCGACACATTATCTCTTGACTTTACATAGTCAATTGTGATAATTCCACTAGAGAGTAGTTGTCTAACAGTGTTATGTCTCGATCGTATGTGATGAGACTTTCCATTATACATTACATTTTCAGTCCATCTGATTGTCACTTGGCTATTGCAATGTATACATATTGGTGCCAATGGTTTGGGCCAGAATGGAATGTCCTCTAGGAAATTCCTGAGCCATTCAGCTTCTTCACCAGCCTTGTCTAAAGCTATGAATTCAGACCCCGTTATAGAGAGAGCAATACATGTTTGTTTGGATGACTTCCAAGACACTGCTCCTCCACCAATGGTAAACACATATCCACTTCTGGATTTAGTTTCAGTTGATCCGGTGATCCAATTTGCATCGCAATATCCTTCAACAACCGCTAGACACTTGTTGTAATGCAAAGCAAAGTTTTGAGTATGTTTTAAATACCCCAAAACTCGTTTTATAGCTATCCAATGATTCTGATTAGGAATACTTGTGTATGACTAAGTTTACTTATGACACAAGCTATATCTGATCGTGTACAGTTCATGATGTACATCAAACTTCCCAATACTCTTTCTTAGTCCAATTGGGACTTACTTTCACCTTTGTTCTTAAAAAGAGCAAGATTCACATCAATTGGTGTCTTAGCAATTTTGAAATTCAAATACTTAAATTTTTTAAGTATTGTTTGGATATGATGAGACTGAGACAATGCTAGACCTTCAAGAGTTGTGGATCTTAATCCCCAATATTAAGTCAACAACTCCTAGATCTTTAATCTCAAACTTACTGGAAAGCATACGCTTGGTAGCATTTATGTTAGCAATGTCGTTACTCATTATCAGTATGTCATCCATATATAGGCAAATAATGACTACTTGATTTTGAGCGTTCTTCATGTAAACACATTTATCACACTCATTAATCTTGAAACTATTTGACAATATAAACTGGTCAAAGTTTGCATGCCATCGTTTGGGCGCTTGTTTTAGTCCATACAAGGACTTTACAAGTCGGCACACCTTCTTTTTATTTTCAGGAACTACAAATCCTTCAGGTTATTCCATGTAAATTTCTTCCTCCAAATCTTTATTTAAGAAGGCTGTTTTTACATCCATTTAATGGATTTCAAGATCGTATATGGTGGCTAACACTATTAACACCTGAATGGATGTAATTCTGATTACCAGCGAGTATGTAACAAAGTAATCAAGACCTTCTTTTTGTCTAAATCCTTTGATTATAAATCTTGCTTTGTATTTGTCAATAGTGCCATCACCTTTAACTTTCTTTTTGAAAATTCATTTACAACCTAATGGTTTGTTCCCTGGAGGAAGGTCAACCAATTCCCATGTATGGTTATTCATTATGGATTCAATTTCACTATTGACTGCCTCTTTCCAATATTGAGCTTCTGAAGAAGTTATAGCTTCTTGAAAAGTTCGAGGCTCATTTTCCAACAAAAATATTAGGAAATCTGGTCCAAAGGAAGTAGAAGTCCTTTGACATTTGCTACGTCTTGGATTCTCCTCATTAGGAACACTTTTCTTTGTCTCTTCCCGAGTTGTTTAGATCCTTCGCTAGACGACTCACAATTCTATTTATACAAATATATATTTTCAAAGAATTCAGCATTGTCTGATTCCATTACCGTATTAACATGAATGTCACGATTTTCTGATTTATGAATCAAAAATTGATATGCTTTACTATTTGTAACATATCCTATGAAAACACAATCAATGATTTTAGGTCCTATCTTAACCCTTTTGGGTTTAAGAACTTGTACCTTAGCCAAACACCCACACACTTTCATGTATTCATGGTTAAGCTTTCTTCCTTTCCATTTTTTATATGAAATAGATTATATTTTTCTATGAGGCACTCGATTGTGTATTCTGCTAGCCATAAGAATAGCTTCCCCCCACAAATTCTAGGGTAAATCAAAACTTATCAAGAGAGCATTCATCATCTCTTTTAATATTTTGTTTTTCCTTTCCGCAATCCCATTAGATTATGGTGAGTAAGGAGAAGTTGTTTGATGAATAATGTCATATTCCAAACATATTTCTTCAAAAGGATATTCATATTCTCCGCCCCTATCACTCCTTATCATTTTGATCTTTTTGTTAAGTTGTGTTTCAACTTCATTTTTATATTGCATGAATGCTTCAATTGCTTCTTCTTACTTTTGAGTAAGTAAACATAGCAGTATCGCATACTATCGTTAATAAAAGTTATGAAATACTTCTTTCCACCACGAGATGGTATTGACTTCATATCACAAATGTCTGTGTGAATTAAGTCTAAAGAACTTGAATTCTTTTCAACTGACCTATAAGGATGTTTAACATACTTAGATTCAACACAGATTTGACATTTTGATTGATTGCTTTCAAACTTTGGCAGTAATTCCAAATTGATCATTTTACGCAAGGTTTTATAATTGACATATCCCAAACAGGAATGCCATAAATCATTTGACTCATTCAAATAAGAAGAAGCTGTAATTTTATTGTTTTCAATAACAATTACATCCAGTTTGAAGAGACTCTCAGTTAGGTAACCTTTTGTCATGCCCCGAGCCTACACCCAGGATGTAACACGGTAGTTGAAGCCACAAGTGACCCCAAGTCAACCCTTGGTCTATCATACAATAACATTCTGAGTAAACATGCACAGCGAAACTTTTAAAGATCAGCTTTATCAGTTTAGGAAAATGTAAAGACTGAAAAGTAGAGAAGAAATAATATATCTGAAATACAATTCTGAAAGACAACTACTGAGGAGTTGCTAGGACAGGTCCCCAGCTAACTCTAAGTCTATACAAAACCATATCCAACTTAAATAAATAAACAAGGCCCTCGAATGATGAGGACTCACACTCTGATCTGCTGAAGTGGAATGCTCTGAAACTGAAATAACTATCTGAGCTGAACCTGAGAACCTGCAGCTGTATCATGACACGATACAGCATGAAAAACATGCGTCAGTATTTTGAATGTACTGAGTAAGTGGGAGAAACATACAGAATATAAAGTCCGAACTGAAATGACACGCCATGACCAACAGGTAAGCTGAACTGAACTACTAATATAATTTGAAATGGTCAAGACGACCCCGTATGATGGTCAAGGACATGCCCTAAGTCTGAAACGATGAAACTGAGATACTGTACTAAACTGAGTTGTTTATTCTGATACTGGACTAGACTGACTAGTGGGAGAGTCTGTAAACGACATTTAACCACGTGAGCTAGACGTGGAGTCCAATGTATACGCCCTTCTGGTAAGACCCAATATACCATGTCAGGGTATAAAGGCATGAACTGATGATCACAAAAATATCTGGGGCCAATCAGGCCAAGTAATACTGAAACCTATGCTGACAACGTAGTTATGGGAACCTGGGTGCGCTGGAACCGCGGCTCACTCAGTGCTAAGTTCTACTCCTACTAAAACATCTAAACTTAACTACTAAGTTGATAGCTCAAAACTGGGGCCCAAGACTAGTCAGGAACGAATAACTGCATGTGTCCTGAGAGCCTTACCGAACTAGATTTTGAAACTGGATTCTAAGACTGGTCAGAGCTGCTTATCTAGAAGCGTCGTAACCATCTACAGAACAACTAATAACTGCTGGGTTCCTGGGGCTGGTCAGAGCTATAACTGAATGTCATGACCGCCTAATGGATCGAATAACTAAAATTTGAATCTGAGTCTGAAAATTGGGAGGCACCACTGACACCTCAAAAATAATTGGAGTCAAACTGATCAGTTGACATTTTTTGGACAACACTAAGGTTGCTAAAATCTGACTGAAGCTAGATTGATATGATTCTAACTGGGACTAGACTGATAGAGTTTTGTATTCTAACTGACTAAATTACTAAGCAGCTAATAGAGAGCTCATTTATGCTGACAACATAGACAAATTCATAATATAAGGCAATTTCAAGAATTTTGGAAATTTCATTCAACAGAGCAAAAGTCATTCTCACTCATGGGTTATTTACCCAACACATACGAATAGCAGAAAAAATCTAGGAATTCAACCCAAGCATTCTTCATTCACTAGAGGGAATTTAACAAGTAAAAACCATTACTCAAAAATTAGGGCTCAAATTCACTTTTGTAATAATACCGACAAATTAATGAGGAATTGATGAAGATTACATTAACAATGAGTATTAAACATCGTTCTGAGGGAAATCAATGAAAATAAACATGAATGCTTCTCATACTCGAAAGCTCAGGGCTTAAATCTTATAGAAGAAATTAAGGAGGACTTTGGGCATGCAAGGGAAGGACAATCCCCTTGCTAAAACCCCACATACCTAATGAAGAACCCATGAAAATCTTGAGAAATTGAGGAGAAGAAAGCTGCCATAGTTCTTGCTCTGAGAATTCTGGAGAGAACTTATGGTCTAATTTCTGAGTGCTTGAGTGGGAAATGGGGAAAAGGACCCATTACCCCCACTAAAACGTCTAAAACTAAAGTCAAATGACGTGGTTTAATACTTGGGAGAATAGAAAATTACTAAATAGCCCTTAGCAATTCGCTGGGAAAAACTGTCAGGTGTTCCTAATGGGTGACCTAACAACTTGTTACCAGGTCCAACGAGTCGTTGGGTCCTCCCGTCAAGTTCACTGGAAAGTTTCTACTGACTCCTGATGGACACATGACGAGTCGTCATGACTGGAAACGATTCGTCGTGTCGTCCGTCAGGTGCACTGGTAAGAAGGTTAGAAAGGACTGGAACGAAGGACCTGACGAGTCATTACTACTGACAATGACTCGTGGTGACCTTCCGTCAAGTACACTGTAAGTTCCTCAAATTTTCAAACTCCAGCTAGGCAACGAACGACTTAACGAGTCATAGGGCCTGACAATGACTCGTGGGGTCGTCCTTTAGGAACATTGAAATATACTTTTGGCATTCTTCAAACGGTTGACCTGACGAGTCGTTGGGTCCTTTAACGACCCGTCAGGTTGGTCGTTCTGCAACTTTTCTGCAGTTTTCTAGATATTCTGATTTATATCCCAGATATTGATTTTGAGCTTCCGAGGCATTACAATATCTCTCCCTTGGAAACATTCATCCTCGAACGTTAGAAAACTCATAGCAACCAGAAAAATAACAATCAAGGTACCCAAATACTACTCATACAACTTCAAAACGACCGAAATGACTACCTCCATTTCAGAGAATATAACTGAACTGAATTTTGCTTTTCATAAACACAACCAAAGTCAGAAAGAAAATTTAGTTACATGAACTGAATTGAACAACTAGTTCAGGTCTTAAAACAAAATTCACATATCAAACTGCAACAGAGCTGGTAGAGAACAAGTGTGGTATTTGGCCCTCATATCTGCTTCGGCCTCCCACGTAGCTCCCTCAACTTGCTAATTCCTCCATAAAACCTTCCATAATTAGTACTTTTGATAAAAGAATTAGTATGAATTATACCTTCATCAAGGAGATCGTGAATTATCACTTGCAGCTCTTGGACTTGTGTGATAACAGGCTTGTTGTCTATCATTTATAGTCCAGAAACTTGACTGCAACAAATTCTTTTAAACCGACATCTTCTATTCTGTACTTCTTCTCTAAGACATCTCAGAGTTCTTTAGAAGTCTCTATATTGCTGTATACATTATGCAGATCATCCTCCAATCCTCTCAGGATATAGTTCTTGTACAAAAAATCTGAGAGCTTCCAAGCCTCAATCACCAAGAACTGTTCATTTTCAAGAGTTAATTTTGGTAGAACCGGTTTATCCTCCTTAATGAACTTCTGCAGACACAATGTGGTTAGATAGAAGAACATCTTCTGCTGCCAGCATTTGAAGTCAATGCCAGAAAATGTTCTGGGCTTTTCCGCCGGAGCCGGTGCTTGCATAGCACGGGTGAAGGAGATTCCATTGCTTGTAGAGGCAAACATAGAGTCAGTTGTTCCTGTCATATATGCTGAACAATAATAGAATTAGTTAGAAATCAATAAGGATTCTATTTCTTTGAACTGAAAAAACTTTTAACAGAACTAAACTGAGTAATCGGTGAAGTTTCTATGTCTTCAAACTGAATTATCAACAATCAGATTTGCTTGGCGAAGATTTTAAATCTTCAAACCATCAATCATAGTGAGTAGAAAATCACAAAGACTTTAATCTCAACAGCAGTAGAAAATTCGAAGATTTTGATCTCCAACAATGGAGTAGAAAACCAGAAAGATTTTAGTCTCCAAAATCAGAAAATAGATTAACACAAAAAAAAAACTAAATTCCTTAAGCTTGTTCTAGTCCTGTGTTCAAATATGCAAAGAAAAGAAAATGAATAATATCCGAGTCCACAGAATTCACTGTGTGTTCTTAAGAAATTTAATCCCCTCACTATACTCGAGGTTTTGGATTACTTCCTCGCAGGATAAAACAGATTATCCTATTAATGGTGTAGCAGTACCTCAAACACCAATAACTTCTTCGAACTCGAAGAACGGTAACGAATCACAAAATGACTCGAATTTTAGTTTTTTCAAAACATGTAGAATGATCTTTAAATTTTCTAGCAAAAGTATCAAAAAAGTACTTCAAAAATGGAGGCAAAAGGCCTTTATTTATAACCATAGAACTGAAGTTAACTGGTGCAAAAAATCTATTCAAAACGTGTCTGTTCGGAATTATTATCATTTGAAAAAGAAATATTTTGGCCTAACTTGCGTTGACGCTGGCGTTTCACCGATAAGGATTTGCGGCCCGGCGGTGCAACGCCGGTTTGTCACAGAATCCCTCAGGAAATTCTACACTGGCACCGGCGTTTCGCAGGTGAATACCCACAGCCTGCTGATTCAAATACAGAATCCTTCAGCAAGTTCTATGCTAGCACCGGTGAAATGCAGGTGAGGATCCACGGTTCACCGGTCCAAGGCAGACACTTCCAGTTGTGCGAAATAGTTAATTTTGATTTTAAATAAATTTGGTCCAAAAATATTATCAATCCATCAGATCATTTGACCAAAATCCAAATCTAAACCCGAAGTCGAAGCCGAGCCGAGTGACGATGAGGGCGCGATGGAAGCCCTTCTTCTCAACTCTTTAATAGTTAGAAGATATGCTTCTCAATATAAGCATTCACATTTTCCTTTTCCCGATCAATGTGGGACAAAGTTCCTTCTTAAAGGAAATTTCAAATTTCTCTTCACTCTATTTTAATTCCCTCCATTTTTCAATTCACACCCATTACTTAACTCCAACAGGAGGTTGTTTATGACTTCTTTTTTTTGAGATTGTAAGGTAAGGGGTCCTTACCCTCCCCCAATTTGAAGGTTATACGCTATATATCAAAACAGCTACCAACATTAAAAATTCTTTTCGTTTATTGCGTTGTGGACTATTTTAGATGGCTATAAAGTTGTATAACATGGTAATTATTATGCTGCATACCTGCAGTATGTAATTAAAGGACTGGCTAATAATAGTCAAGCTAAAGGATCTCTTACGAGATATGTTAAGGTAGAACTATTTTGGCAAGTTTCCTTCATCGTGTAGTTGACACAATTATTTTTATCTTCATAATACTCGAAGCCATAATAGTTGTTGATCGAGTTGGATACTAGAATTATATATATGTGTTCATGTGATCTTCCCTTGTTGGGATTGGTCTTGTTTAGCTACTGCCACATGTTAACAGCGACATAAAAATCTTCTCGTCTAAATCATCGTCGCTTAATTGGCTATTGATAGTTTTTTAGTTGATGCCTTAGGGGATTTATGATTAGCTTATTAGAGTTTAAAGTTGGTATTGGCATCACAATTATTAATTTGGCATAGAAAATATGTGATTGTAACGCTTATAACATACATAGTTCGCCTACGGGTCTTTGGTGTATATTGATGCCTATAGAGCTAAAGAATTAGACTTGTAGTTTTACCTTGTGGTAGAAAGCGTCATGTATTCCTATTGAGGTGTGGTGGTGAGATACTAGGTGTTCCACCTATTTATTAGCGACCTTATAGTTTAATACGACATACAAAATGTCGTGCATGTCACTTAGAAAGCCACCTTGCTTACTGATGATTAGAAGATTGTCTGATGCTTTCATTGGCTATCTTGTCAGATGTTAGTGTTGGGGCCTACCTATTTAAGTTATACATGTACATGTGCCCACTTACAAGTTTCCTATAAAGGCTAATGACAAGTGTATCTTGCCTATGGGGCTATACTTTTCTTATAAAAGCTATAAAATATCTAGAAGGACCATATTGAAGCTCGCAGAGCCAAATTGAAGTCTACTTACTTATGGACTTCCTTTATGACTATGATGGCATTACCGACCCTCAATAGAGTCTTATGTGCTCGGGGTGTACTTACAGGAGCCTAGAAGGCTCAGATACAACTACAAGAGCGCAGAAGGCTTAAGATACAAATATAGGAGTCAAGTGTGCTCAAGATACAATTATAGCTTCACTATGGGGCTATAGTATTATGAATAGGGATATGTAGATTGAGATGTACCTTCCAGAGCTTATAGGGACTCAGGTAGGTAATTGTTTGTTGCTTGTACTTGTCAGGCTTATAAGAGCCAGGTTAGGTTCTTTTCTGATTATTGCCTATTTAGTTTCCTATATAACTTAATACGATATTTCAAGTTATTCTCTTATTCTTACAACTATTTGCATTCAGTTCTTACTTATCAGTTTATTTCTAGCTTATTATTATTGCCTTACATACTCAGTATTATTGTACTAGCGCTCAAACTTGGGGGCGTTGCACTCTTACCTTTAGATTCTGACAGACAAGTTTAGAGACCTCCTTAGTAGCAATTTAGGCTAACAAATTGGTCAGCTTCTCTCTTCTGGAGTTGCAGTACTTTAGAGGTTTGCCTATCTTTTTCTGTACAGTTATATAATGGAATTGTATCAGAGTACGCTATTGGCCATGTTGGCTTTGTTATTTTGTCCGGGCAGTTTGGCGAGCTTAATGACCCTTGTATATATGTTTACTTTCAACTTTATCTAATTTAGACAACTGATAACGCTCAAACCATACCTGCTAAGAGGTTGGGGTCAAACCCACAGGGAATATGGAAGAGCTAGACTAAAGCCAGTAAGTGAACTTATTATGTAGTTACTCCTAATTAGGGGTTCTAAAGAAAACAATAATTAAAAACACCGTTAAAACTTTGGTTGAAATCAAGAATTGAAAGATAACTAGGGTTTTGTGTTCCCCATAGGTTCATAACTGCTTCGGGTATACATACATGATCATCGCCAATGCTTACTTGTAGAACTGATAACTTAGGTTCATTCAAAAAACTGGTTCATCCTTATTGAATGACTATACTCAATCACCGGGTCAGGTCTCATGAACGATTGCAAAAATTAACCTTTATCAATATGTCCCAAATTTAACTATGATGCAACCATAGCTCAAGTTAATACAATGATCATCAAGATCAAGGCTTTGTTGTAATTCTGTTTTTCTAATCTCTACCTCTTTAAGCTCAAGCAAGTAAAGAATCCGGGCATGATCTAACATTGTACATTGTTAAGAAATGTTTAAGCATGAAGAAAATACAATACAACTGTTTTGCATTGGTTTTGAATCACTTTTATGTAACCCTAGCATGTTAATCCATCATGGTTCCCACAGCCCTAGCTATGGAGGTTTTAGCCTCTTATAGTCGCAAGATTGTGATTTGCATTCATAATTAAATATATAAATCAATACTTAAAATTATGGATGAGAGAAAAAATTCTTTGTATTAATCAGCAAAATCCTCAAGAAAAATATGAAGATCAAGAGAAAGTCAAGAAAAGGTTGATCATAAGTCAAACAACTCAATTCTCACGTCTAATTCTCTCTAACTTGATTTCTAAACACTTCTAATTACTCCCTCACTTTCCTTCTCATTCTTTCTATAAAAATAAAACATAAAACGTATTTATACAGATTTAAAAATCCTTTTTCTAAGCTAACAGGGTGAATTTTCATAACTGAAGCCGTCTACGTCACGATTTGTCCTACGACCTATAGCAGGTAGGTATGGGTCGTACCTGCTTCCCGTATGTCATTGGCAGACTGAAATTTGGCTAAGTGTTGGACCTTGGTACGACTCATACCTTGATGCCATGACTCGTACTGTCTATCTGTAGCAGGAGTCAGCCTCTTGTGTAAATTTTCTGAATCTTTCCATGACTTCTTCACTACGGCCCGTACAAATTTTGTACGACTCGTACTGAGAGTCGTATGATGCACTTCTTCATCCTTAGCCTTCTGGAACTTCTCACGACCAGCAGTATGGCTCGTAGTACCTTCCTATTTTATACACTTTTTAGGATATCTTTTGCACATTCTTGCTCCAACACCTATTTGTCCTATAACCAAAGAAAAAGTGTCTTATATCCATATAAATACACCTATGTTCATACTATTTTCTTAGTTTTGAACATCGAAAGTGTTGTAAACTCACAGCATATCAACACCCTCAACTTAAGACTTTTACATGTCCATAGGCAAAGAAAAGGAAAAACTAAATACAATGCTCAACTAGAAAATAAACCTAGGATACTACAGCCAATACCAAACAAAACTTTCAATATACATTCAACAATTTCTAACCCTTTTCCATGAACCAACATCATCTAATGTACCATAAGCAACCACAAAACATGAAAAATAGGGATCAAGACATGTCATCTAGCTATCAACAGGAAATCAAGTCATCACCATTATTTTTCACACAGACCAATGATAAAGGTAAACATAATCCATGTACCCTCACAATAAATGAAGTCCCCGCTCACACATATAGTGTCAAATATTGCATGGGACAAAACAAGCAAGGCGCTCACTCTCACAAAGAAGTTTCAAGTATTGTGTATCAGACACCATAGGCTTACCCTTATTTTCTCTGCTTCAGTTTATCAGATGGTCGGATTAAGATCACTATAGAACTTGCTATGGCTTGTAATGTAGTCTTTAAGGCTGGACATGATAAATATGAAAGATTTTATAAGTGTCTTCCCTTCCTTGGCACTACATACATTGGCTACACCATTCACCTATTTCACCCTTTATGCTTTTCATGTTTTTTCTTCCTTTTTCACCTCTTTTATGTACATTTGTATGGGTGTGGTGTATTTTCAACTTTTTCCAATATTTTTTCTTTTGAATGTTTTTTTTCAAGATTTTTCAAATTTTTTCATCTCTTTTTTTTAACACCACACCTCATTTTTAACCTTTTCTCTTCTCTTTCCCTTTTTCTCGTTCCCATCATTTATGCACCCCAACTCTATCCACCCTCAACTTAGGCATTTTGCCAATATTGAGGTTCACAATATCCAAGGAAGGACCAGTGTGAAAACAGGTCCATTAAAATGGGTACGGTTAATCAGTTCATCAAAGAAAAATGGTCTAATAAAGGCTCAAAATTGGGATCAAGGGAATCATATGATTTTGTTAGGGTTATTTAAGCTAAAAGTGATCTTAACAAAAAATGGTCTATGATCATATCCTAACTAACCATCCTTAGCCTATGAAAAGACCAACTAGGCAAGTTCTAGATCTTCAACACAATACTGAACTAAGTATTACACCTAACTCACTCATGGTACATGACTTATATTCACCTCACCTATCTCGTTTGCACATGGCTTAACAAAACTCTGCATGCTAATAAACCAAATGACATCAAAAGATCCACAGAAATCACGCATGCAATCACAAATACATAGCTAATGCATCAAAAATTTTTAAACAGGGTTAATTTTTTTCAAAAATCAAAACTTGTGCATTCTAATTGGCTAAGTACTCCTAAGTTATTTCCTAATTAAACAAAAATCACAAAATAAAAAAAATCCTAAACATGTCGGTTCTACTACATAGCATGTCCGAGGAAAAAGAAACACGGCAAGAAAAACCCTCGGACGAATCAAAAATCACAAGTACACCCCCTTCCCTTTTTTGAAAATTAAGCTTCATCCCCGAAGCATGAACTACAAGAACATAGGCAAGAGAACATACCTGAGGCTACTCAGACTTTGCCATTTATGGGTTGCCTCCCATGCAGCGCATGATTTAACGTGTGGCACGACACAGGTGGCCTGTTTACTTAGACTTCACCAAGCCACCACTTGGATTGCCTCCCAAGAAGCGCCTGATTTAACATTGAGGTACGTCGCAAGTCTATTGACTACTCAGAATTCGTCAAGTGACTCATATTCATCCTCTAGTGCTGAGATTACACTATATTACTTGGGTTGCTGCATTGTACGGCAGATGTTGAAAGTGACCTCTTCTTTGTTTAGTCTGAACTTCAGCTGGCCAGCCTCTACATCTATTAAGGCCCTTCCAGTCGCAAGGAATGGTCGTCCTAGAATGATGGGGACCTCATATTCAACCTCGCAATCCAAAATCACGAAGTTTGCTAGGAATACGAATTTTTCCACCTTGACCAGTACATCGAACAGGATCCCCACTGGCTTTTTCACAGTTCTGTCGGCCATCAATAGTCGCATAGTGGTCGGTGTGGGGGCTCCTAAGCCCAATTTATTGAATACTGCCAAGGGCATCAGGTTGATTCTTGCTCCCAGATTACAAAGTGCTCTTGTGAACTCGACATTGCCAATGGTGCACGGTATAATGAATGCACCTGGGTCTTCCTTCTTTTTGAGCCAGGACTCGTGTAACTATGGAACTACAGTGATGTACATTGTCTATCGGCTCATAGTGAGCCAGGACCCCTATAGCTTTGGCACTACAGTGATGTAAATTGTCTACTTGGCTATCCAGAAAATTTGCCTCTTCCTCAGAATTAGAGTGATCAGCTCCCGGCTCCATTCCTTGTGTCCCCACTGCATTTACCTTTTTGGCTCCTGCTCCCATAATGTGCTTTGTAAGAAAATCCAACGATGTGCGCATGTGAGCCAACTCTTGGTCACGTTCTTTTTCCTTCCTATGTTGGTCTGCAGTCAAACCAACAGCATATGTACCGGCCGATGCATCAGCCTCCCTTGTATGCCATGCCTTATTTGTCTTAGTCACCCTATCAAGGATTGTAGCATCTTGCTCCCAGGTGTGACTCATCAATGCTCCTCCTGCCACCGTGTCTGCAACAGCTTTTGTGTTATTATTTAAAGACCTTAAAAAATTTCCAACAAACTGTCATCTGGGATTTTATGGTTCGAGCTCTTTGTCAACTTTTTTTTGAACCTCAACCAGGTTTCATGAAGTGCCTCTGTCTTAAGTTGTCAGAAATTGTAGATCTCATCCTTTAGTTGCAACATTCTTGGGGGGGGAGGGGGGGAGAATCTCTCCAAGAAAAGCCTGCTTGAGTTCCCTCCAATTGGTTATGGAGTCGTTGGGTAACTCCGATAACCATAAAGTGGCTTCCCCTAATAGAGAGAAGGGGAAAAATCTGAGCCTAATGGCATCTTGGCTAACTCCGGGCAACCTGTACGCCTTGCATATTCCTATGAAGTTCACGAAGTGCACGTTGGCGTCATCTACTGCGAGACCACCGAATACCCCTTTCATGTTTAACAATTGAATCATGGTGCTCGTGATGTCGAATTTGGCCCCAGCGGGCAGTGGTGGTGGCACAATTTCTCCAGTTGACCCAACTTCATCGATGTTTGGATCCTCATCATCGAACAACTGAAGGGAAAGTCTATAACCTCTGTTGCCCCTCCCATGTCAATCAACATTAACTACCTCTTCTCTGACATCTGCTGCATCCTAAAGTGCAGCTTTCCGAGCTAGCTTAGCTTTCCTAGCTTCTTCAGTTATGCGGGCATCTCTTTGTTCCTGGGTTTCCATCCTATGTAGTGTCTGTTCAGTTTCTGGGTTCAACAGAATCAGGGGATCTCCACTACTCCAAGTGCTTAGCATTGACCAGAAAACATCATGTGGGTATCAAAACCAAAGAGAAAACGTAATTAAGGAAATAACTATCAAAAAGTCAAATACAAGCAAATAATCTAGTCTTAGCCGTATTCCCTGACAACGACACCACTTTTTGATAACGCTCAAACCATACCTCCTACCAAAGTATGAAGCGGACGTTGTCAATAAAGAACCCAACTAAGAGGTTGAGGTCGAACCCGCAGGGAATATGGAAGAGCTAGACTAAAGCCGGTAAGTAAACTTGTTAGGTAGTTACTCCAAATTGGGGGTTCTAAAGAAAACAATAATTAAAAACACCATTAAAACATTGGTTGAAATCAAGAATTAAAGATAACTAGGGTTTTGTGTTCATAACTACTTCGGATATACATACGTGATCATCACCAATGCTTACTTGTAGAACTGATAACTTAGGTTCATTCAAATGACTGGTTCGTCCCTATTGAATGACTATACTCAATCACTGTGTTAGGTCTCATGAGTGATTATAAATTAACCGTTATCAAAATGTCCCAAATTTAACTATCCTGCAACCACAGCTCAAGTTAATACAATGATCATCAAGATCAAGGCTTTGTTGTAATTCTCTTTTCCTAATATCTATCTCTCTAGACTCAAGCAAGTAAAGAGTCCGGGATGACCTAACGTTGTACACCATTAAGAAACGTTTAAGCATGAAGAGAGTGTTTTGCATTGGTTTTGAATCACTTTTATATAACCCTAGCTTGTTAATCCACCATGGTTCCCACAACCCTAGCTATGGATATTTAGCCTCTTATAGTTGCAAGATTGTGATTTGCATTCATAATTAAATACATAAATCAATACTTACAATTATGGATGAGGGAAAAATTTTCTTTGTATTAATCAGCAAAATCCTCAAGAAAAATATGAAGATCAAGAGAAAGTCAAGAAAAGGTTGATCACAAATCAAACAACTCAATTCTCACGTCTAATCTCTCAAACTTGATTTCTAATCACTTCTAATTACTCCCTCTCATTCCCTCTCATTCCTTCTATGAAAATAAAATAAAAAACGTATTTATATAGACATAAAAATCCTTTTCCTAGGCTAACAGGGTGAATTTTCATAACTGAAGCCGCCTGCGTCATGACTTGTCCTATGACCCCTAGCAGGTAGGTAAGGGCCGTACCTGTTTCCCGTATATCATTGGCTGGCTGAAATTTGGATGTAACACCTCGGATGTCCTAGAGATCAGACCCCTGAGTTAGAATAAGTTTAGCAGAAAAAGTCAGCAGAAATTTGCTACTGAACAAGTCAGGGAACGACTCGTTAGGTGACCCCACGAGTCGTGGTCTGACTCGTGGGGGAGCAGTCAGGGGAGGTGAGCTGGGCCAGTGGAAACGGATGACCTGACGAGTCGTCTTGCCTAAAAATGACTCATCAAGTCAGTCATTAGGAGGGAGAAGCTTTGGTTTTAAGGAAATTTCCAGTGACCTTAGCGAAAGGGTCAAGACGAATCGTGGGTGTGGTGATGAGTCGTCATGTTGGTCGTGGCCTGAAGGATCAATAATTTCCAATATACCTGACGAGTGGGCCTAACGAGTCTTTTGGTGGGACAACGACTCATCAGGTGAGCCGTGGCATCAGTTCGGGCAAATTTTCAGATTTTCTCAGGGGTAGTTTGGTAAAACCCCACGCTTTCAGATTTGAAGTGATGTCATTTTGGGTATGTTTGGGGATGTCTTTAAGGGCTCTTCTAGACCTAAACCCTCATTCTCTCAATCTCTTTCTTCCTCCTGTCTTCTCAAAAATCCTAGGGGTTTCACCAAGGTGTTCTTCAAGCTTCAAGGGACATTTTCGATCGGGATTTTTGTCTACCAGGTATGCGGGATTTCAACAAGGATATTTTTCCATCCTTGTGCCCCAAAATATTTTCAATAAGAATCCAATTAAATTTATTTAGAATATCATGATCTAGGGTTTGAATAATGGGAAATTTCTTCTTCACTCTTTTCTTAAATATAACTAATTACTGCAAATATGGAATTTATTTGGGATGTTAATTTGATGGGTTGTTTGGAATATGGATCATATGTTGGGAATGCACGAGGATAACATGTCGTTCATAAATTGGTTTGAGTAATGAATGGGTGTTGCTTACTGTTCAATTAAGTTTCATAGCCATGCATGAATTTTGAAGAAATTGCGAAAATTAGGTTGAGTATGTATGGATGTAGTATGTTCTTCCTAACCCGATTTAAGTATTGAATGGGAATTGTTCATTTCTCCTTTGATTACCGTAACGACTTGATTGTGATATTGATGACTGTGTTGGATTGAATAGGAGTTGTAGGCTTGAGTAATTGAAGTAAACTATGTGTCATCACCATTTTCTAGATTTAATTGATTGGGCATGACAATATTTCATCTTCATTGTTGAATTATGAAGCTTGGGCGGATTCTATATTGTTTTCTTTATTAAAAATCATTTTCATAAAACCTTAGAATCTAAAACGCCCGTGGTTAAAGAGTTCATAAATGGAGTGGTTGTGACAAGTGTGTGAGATGGTTGTGACCTAATTACATGAAGTTACGCATCCTTGATAGACTATGAGTTGAATTCTATAAATCATGTTGATCTCATGTTACCTATTGAATGAGGTGAGTACGGAATCAAGATGCCCCAATAAATAATGCTAGTACAAATTTATAGCATGCTCGTTGGGTTGTGATGTTAAAGCTAATGAGGAAGTTGGTTTTGTAATAATGTGAATCATGATGGTTGTTCAGGTGGTTAACATGTCAAGTTGTGAACCCATGCCTATTTAAAAGATAGCACTAATCCTTTTAAAAATGAGTATTGCATGATGAGGGTGGCGAATGTTCTTGTCTCTGATTAGCTGTTGTAAATTTAGATTAGCTATAGATGCTAGCGGAGAATGTCTTATCTAGGCATTAGTGGAGAATGTCTTGTCTAGACGTTAGTGGAGAATGTCTCGGCTAGGCGTTAGTGGAGAATGTCTTCTTGCAGTTGGTCGGGACTTACATCCCTAGTCAGTTGAGTATTTTATTTTCTCTGCATTATTCGGGACTTGGTTTTAGCTAGTGACCCTCTATATCAGAGCTCTCTCTCCCTTTGATAGTAAGGGGTTCTCTTTGGCCGAGAATGTTACCCCTTTGATACGGACGCTCCCTTCGACTGTCAGGGACTCCCCCTTAGACGTCAGGGACCCTCTTGATATCAGTCACGGCATCATACTTTGTATTATTCCCGATTATTACTTTTTGTACATCAGCAGTTGCTATAATAATGCATGTCTTTATAATGTGGTTATGTTAATTGAATATGCGAACCTCATATAAGATTGTTGTGCTTCACTTCTATTACGTTGCTATTAATATGTTTTATATTACTTCCTCCTTGCTAATATTATGAGTTAGTTTACTTACGCTTCCTTCATACTCAGTACATTTCAAGTACTGACCGCACGCCTCTTCTGCTATATCGTTTTATGATATAGATTCAGGTCTCCAGGTTCTGTCGCGTGGTTAGATGCGCTACCCCATCTTCCTAGCTGTCAGTGGTGAGTCCTCATTTTTTGAGGATGTGAGTATTATTCTTATTTTATTTAGTTTCAGTTTTCAGTCTTTGGGAGTTAGCTGGGGCCTTTTCCCATTTCCTTCCTACCAAACACACCCGTAGTATAAATATGTTTTTCTCCCTTAAAGAATTTATTAAATAATTAACTATAAACTCAATTATTATTATAGTCCATAAACTTTCTATCCAAAATCCGCCACTGCTTCCCTTCATTTCGCGCAACCCCAATCCCAAGTGCAGATTTTCCGTGAACACCCGTGATTAACATTAACTTACATAAATGCTGTAATGGAAAAGAGCATTTTCTCCACAAAAAAAAAAAAAAAGAAAAAAAAAAGAAAAAAAAAAAAAGAAAAGAAAAAGTGCTCTCTTACTTTTGGTCTTAATTTGGTCTCATTATCACTTACTATAGAAAATAAGAGAATTGATGTAACGTTTTCCATTGACATGGTTTACAGTTAGGACCAAACAAAAGAGAGGAAGTTTCTAAACTTTCCCTTCTCTTTGCTGTGTTTGCCAAATGAAGAGTTGGGTCATTTACTAGGATGACTAAAATTTAGTTCAATGAGTACAACACTATAAATGACTACTTTTTTCCCAATTCATGTGTTTGCTAATTTTACAAAAGTCATGTAAATTCCCTTTCTTCTTTTCCTATCAAGAATACACTATAGGACAAAAATGTATAAGGAATTTAGGATACAGATCTTTGCCTCATCCATTTAGTAGCTGACCATTTCTCTCCTGACAGTACTTCACATCCTCCATGTAGGCTATCAGGATCAGATTGTCCATCAAGCCCCTGAAAGCACAAAACAGCATTGATCAATCAAGTGGAATTCATAGTTTCAGAAAAGAGTTTTTTTTAAGATATAGAAATTAAAGAACTAATATGAAAACCGAAAAATCCTCCGAGTGCCAGTGGTGCACGGTTTGAAACTTGGATAAAGTACCTGTCTTTTTATCTCTCTCCACTTGCATACCATATGTGCGCGCCTCACTCACACATCACGTGCTGCTCTAGTTACTAGACTAAATCCCGGGGCCTAAATGTCCGGAATATATTGACATACCACAAGGGACTTAACAACACGCCTGATGTCCCTTTCTTAATATTCCTTCTTTCCCTGTTTTTTTTGGCCATAAGTTAATAATTCTCGGTTAAATTTAACAGTGCAGGTACTCTGTGGCGGAAGCTTTTATTATTCTACTACATGTTCAAAGATTAGTAACGCTGTCTGTATCCAGTAAATAAATGAAATAATAGTCTCATATTCCCTCAAATCAAGATGATGCAGAAAGGAACTAGATTCAACAAAGGAGACTTGTGCTAAAAATATAGGACACGTGACACGTTATGGATGCCGAGTCAAAAAACGAATAACAAGATGTCATGCATGGTTTCATAGATTTTGTCAAAAGGTTATAGTAGGTGAAGACACTAACCATACTCCAAAAAAGAACAGCATCTCCTTTCATAGGTTTCACACATAACCCTTTGATCATTTTGCCACCACAGCTACATTCACCAGTGCCAGCCTGATGACGGCATTTGAAATTAAAACGCGAGCATGAAATTAGAAACATGGAGGAAAAAAACAAATGTGCAAGAGAAATGGGAAGGCAACTGAAGTTGGTCGAATCAACATGCATGGTCAGGTACACCGGGAAAAAGAAATGGAAAAGAAACATGGTCAGGTAACACATGCAGCTTTTTATTTAATAAGTAGAGGAGCAAGAAAATAAGTTGACCTTTGCATATCTTTCATCATTTTCACAGAACAAACATAAAAAGACAAATTCACGTTTGGCCCGGAAGTTATAGCTTAATTTCGGGTATTGACCTAAAATATTGTGCTCAATAGACTTAGCACACAATTATGTCTGAAATAAGCCAGTTTAGTCTCTCCAAAAGGCGGTAAACAGAATCAAACAAAAATTTAACTCAGTAGATTTTTATACCCTCCACCCCCTTTTTGCCCTACTGTACTGCCTCTCCAGACCTCGCAAACCATTCCCATGCCTACAACCTTCTCAGAATTGCAAACCACCACTCAAAATCCGCACTAGCTACTAGTGATATAATAAACTTAGAAATTGGACTATAGGGTGATAAAAAAAGTTAAAGGCTGTAAAATTTGGTTTAACTCGCTTAGTCAATTTAGGACTATAATTATTTAGCTCGGACCAAATAATGGTTTAATGTTCTGTACATGATAACACAAGGGCAAACTTAGTCCAGATAATGTCTCTAAGAATTACCAAAGTACTTGCATGATATCCAGTAAAGCTAAAATCACCAAAAGTTGAACTTTCATGTCTCACGTCTTTCAATTATGAAACAAAAAGAAATCAAGTTCCCAAACTTTAGAGAAATTAGACAAAAGATGGACTGTTTACTGATTTCTCCAACACAAGATCAATTAAAACTTATTTTATCACAAATATTGTTGGGGGGGGGGGGGGGGGGGGGGGGGTTTGCAGATAAATCGAATCTATCATTCCTATCTACTATTAGGATATGCTACAGAAACCATAATCTGCAGGAGAGGTATAACAAGTTTTCAAGCAACATTCACAAGAAATATAAAATAACAATAATAGAAGCAGACAACTCTTGACAGCAGTCACAAACCCTCAAGAAACTAAATATTAGAAAAACAAACAAACTCCTCCAGAAACTACTGGTTAAGCAATTCTTTTTTCTTTTTGTGAACTTAGCATACATCAAATAAAAGTAAAAGTTTTTGCAACTAAATCTAGGTATGTTCCTTACATAACAGACAACTCTTCAATCAACAAATGCAAAGGGCAAAAAAGATAATATAACTGGTTAACCAGGTAACTATGGACAAGCGCCAGAACCATATAAATGTCTACATCCAAAGCAGTTCTATTCTTAATAATATAACTTTTGCATTATATTGAAAATACTCATACGACGCTTAATCTGAAGGTAAGAGACATGAAGTGTCACTAAATGCCATGATTATGAAGTGCTAGTACAAATGTTTTTTGTTCATCAACTAATTGACTGAATATGATAAATGCATCCTACAATAGATTCACTACCAGAGAAAATGAAGTGTCAATAATACACAAAAGAAGTTATTAATCAAGGTTTCATGAGTAATTACCATAGGAAAGTATGTTTCTCCCCCCTCAACATCGTCGCTCAAATACATGAGCATTGTAGCTATTCGTTGACCTCCACGCTTCACATTAAACTGCAAAATAAACAGTATTTCTCTCATATTGAAAAGAGAAATAAAAAAACAGAGCAATAAGCCAATAACAGAAGTAACAAACTATTGAGAGAGAACTTACAGTATCAGAGAAATAGTCATGATGGGCTCTATAGAACTGATTCTTTTCATACCTGTGCTTCTGCAGATGTTAGCCTTGATACTGACACATATCAGCCTGACATCTCATAATGAAAAACTGAAAAACCAAACGGTCATAATACATACCTTAACACTTGAATGAGTTCCCCATTTTCTGCTGGTATTTGAGAATACACAGAAATTCGTTTTTCAATTGCCTGAAAGTTACCGGAATGCTAAGAATTTCACCAACATAAGACCAAAATTATCAATACGAGGCACCACATAATCACAATGTCCTATACAGTAAAACATTTCAATTTTAAACACTAAGAAAAAGAGCAGGTTAAAAAAGAAAAGGAAATCCAATGGGATAAAAAACCTTGGTAACTCAGAAACATAATGCCAAAGATAGTGGCATATATCATGTAATGCTTCAGTAATGGAAGAGAGAACAAGAGAAGAATTGAAAGGACCTTGTGCTGAACGGACCTGTATCATGGGATACTTCCTCTCATCAGGGCTCAAAAACATACCAGAACTTGTTCTGACATCACTCTTAATTCCCTAGTGAAAAGAACAAAGTTATCAATCAAATTGGATATCATGCACTAACAACAAGGAAAGAAGAGAATGACAAATCCCACGCATAGCACTTCAAAAAAACTACTGCAGTACAAGATCAAATTGCTGAGGAAGGACTTTCTAAAATTTCAAATCATGTAGCTTGAATCTAAAGAAATAGCACAGAAGATGATTTCAGTTATCTAGTTGATTGACAAAGGATTTAGGTAAACTAGTCTTTCAGAGGGACAATGACAAACCTAAAAACAGGAGCCGTTTAACTTTCAAAAAGCATGTTCACCGTTATGAGAATCTATAGCTGTTTCCATATTCTTCAACAGCTCATTCCTTCAAACTAGGAGAGCTAAAGTATGTCTTAGTTTTCCTTGTTATGTGTTGTTTCCTTGAGACGAGAGAGCTAATCAACTACCTTTTTCTGGATGAAGATAGGATTTCATTAACAAGCATCTACGAGATGCAAATAAGTATTAAAAGGGATATAGTTCCTATGCAATTTGATTCTGAAACTTCTAAAACAGAAGGAGCTGACAAAATTCATAAGCTGATCCAAATTATTTACATTGCACAATTTGCTCAGAAGGTCCATCAGACACCCACGGTCTTTAAGGAAAGACTAGGAGTTGAGATTCCATCAAAGCATCTGTAGCTCCTCTCCCTCCAAATGCACCAGGGTGTGCAGGCTGGGATCATTTGCCAAATACCCTTTATGTCTTTTCCAACTCCCCATAGTCCCAACTAATGCAGGCATCTTTAAGACTGCAATGCATTACCGAACATACCCCTAAAAAACAGAAAAACATATGCCACATGTCCTTTGCCATAGGCAGTGAAGAAAGAGATAATCTTCAGCTTCTTTCATTGGTTGCACATAATGACTCCTCTCTTAATAAGATCGTCCAGTGTAAAAAGAAGGCTTCAAGTAATGCTATCTGACTGCAGCAGGCTACCTTAGTTCGCACTTGTTTTCCATATCATGGAGCCATTCTACAAATATCATGTTGTTCCCGTAATGGTCGGTAAACATGCTTTCGCAGTGAACTGCCCATTTTCATTATTGCCCCATTTCGACCTGTCCTTCACCTGAAGATGAAGTCTTACATTCTCCAGCTTAGTCAAATAACTCCATCAAGCTGTCTATTTCCTGATCTTAGAAGCTTCTGCTAAATACAATATTCCATGAGTTGCTATCTCTCCATCCAATAATAGTAGCCTATGTCTTACAAACAGAAATAATTCAACAAATTCCTCTTTCAAGGTGCACTTTCATAACCATTTATCATGCGAAAGCTCATGTGTTCCCCATTCCCTACTGTGAAGCACACATTTGAACTAGATTCCTCTATGCCAAATATAGAAAATGGGTAGAACTGTCACAAATGAACTACAAATTGAGGCGGTATTAGAAAGTAAAGCTCTTCTAGAGGCAAATTTCAAATCAGAAGCTCTAACTTGAACTTTAACCAGAGTACTTTTATAGGCAAAAATAACTTACTATTAAGTAGTTGTGGCAACTCAGCAAGCACATTTATTTAATATATGTACAAAAATCAATGAACTAACCAAAGAATCATAATAGATGCTGAAAACGAGAGAGTGATTTTGCATAATGTGCATACCTTCCCAGTTTTTGCATCTACAACAGTGGAAACATGAAGGCGGGGAATGGCAATTGATCTAAGATAATCACATTCCTGTGAAGGCAATAGAATATAAATTTCCCATATTATCATTACGAATAGATGGTACTTATAAGAATTAATAAAGCTACCAAGATTTCGTAAACGATCTAGTCATATCATCCATATATTTGATATTATGTCCAAAGATCAGGATTAATATATTAATATTCTCTTCCACGTCTTCACCCCTTTTCCTGCCTCCCCCATCCAGTTGTAAATAGGGCCAAGCGTATACTCGATTGTTCCATTGAAATTCACATTTAACACTAACTGACTTTTCACACTTGATCTCTTCTTCTTCTTCTTTTCTTTTTACTGTTTGTGAACAAAAGACTTGACAATGTTGCAAAAAAAAAAAAAATCCAGCAAGAGCAATTTAAGCATAATGAAATTTGTTATCCAGTGTGCTAAACTAAATTAACTAAAAATGTCTCACCTTGAGTATCAATGAGTTCGACAGTATTTAGTACATAAAGGATCAAGCGCAATCTCAAGAAAATATTTGCTTGAAGGCCAATTTCCTTAAAATGAAAAGTTGGTCGCAGTTCTCAATCCAAAGAGAAGCTAATCACACTGTTACTGAATTCACAGATGCTTCTGGCTCTGAAATATATTGGGCAAACCCAAGATGCAATTGAAGTCTATCTATTGGTATACAAAAAATGCATATATTACTGGTAAAATTGGAGCAAGGACCATAAAAGAACCTTTAAACATTCTACACTCCAGTTTTTTATGACAGTGGTGTCCGGTCCAGCTTGCCCGTACCTCGACTATTTCACTAGGTACCTTGCTACCTCCCACCAACACAAATAACGGGCAACCGTGCCCACTAATGCTTTAGGCAAATAGAAAAGCACCTTGTGTTTTTTGTCTCTGCTGGAATTTGGACCCTGACCTCTAAGGTTTGAACTCACTTTATTGACCACTAAGCACGCTCTTAGGTGCAAGTACACTCCCATATATTATCAACCAAGACTTTTTCTTAATCAGTTATACTATCAACCAAGATTTTTGTCTCACCAAAGACAGATTAACCTTATTACAATTTACAAAGAGATAAAATAACATATTCTCAAAGAACTTTTAGAAATATGCAATGATAGGAAGGAAGATAATGAATAAAAAAATTGCCCTACCTCAGCACTTAAGAAGTTGTGAAATAATACAATTCTCGGTTTCCAGCTAATTATTTCAGGCTTCACCTGCAGCAGCATTATGACAAATTAACATAATTAAAACAATGAAGCAGTAACTAGCAGTAAATGGCATTCATGCAGCTAGTCAGTTTAAGTTACAGAAAAACATAGTCAAAATATGGATGGATTTTGTCTAAGGCGCTCCTAGTTCTCAGCTGAGGAAAAATTGACTGGTTTATCTAAGTCTTAGAATGTCAAAAGAGATTCTCCATTTATTTGCAAAAAACAAAAAACAAAGACCATACATATGAATGCCTGTGACTTTCTCATTTGCCGAGAAGTGATTCTAGAGGTCCCAGTCTGGCACTTCTAAACCAAGTAGGCTCTGCTGGTCAAAACATAAAGACAGAATAACTGGTATTGTCGGAGATCTGAAAATTACATTTTGTCACCTAAGACCTTACCTGATCAACATGTCACCATCTAAAGATCTACTGGTTGAACATTATATACACAAACCTCATCCCCAGTGCCAACCTACTTGACTAGCATGGATACTAGGAAGGCCAAAAGGTAAACAATTTTGTTGTCTACTTGCACGAGAAGTATTTGGAACAGTATTCTATTTTCATTGTCTGACTGCATAGAGAAATATGGTCTAGTCTTAAGAAGTCAGAAATAAGACAGCACAAAATTAGTTACACCACATTACTCTAAAACTTTGGATCTTTCTAACTGACTGACATCTACAGTCTAAAGATTTCAGTAGTAGTTCTTCCACTTTTCATATAGTAAAGAGCTTCTTCTTGAATGTGGAGGCCGCACTGGTAGGCAAGACAAGCCTGCCATGTGGAAGTGGGAACATGGCTGAAAACAGTCTACCAGCCGAATTTACCGGTACATCATGGTACATTGGATGGCTTGGAGTTGAGAAAAGATAGCTTTTTTCTTAAAAATGAAATTATATACAGGGAGCAAAGACAAAATGCAACCCAAAAGCGATAACATTAGTTGCTAAGAACTCATTCCAAAGACAAAATGCAACTAAATACCATTTCTATCACACAACTATGTATTTCTTGTTTTTCATGTGCAATTTCCGACTACAATCATGCAAACGGCAAGGTATTCAACTGTCAGTTGTATAGTTTCACTGACAAATCACAGAAGAAGAGAAAACAACAGAGACTATTTCTCCTTGGACTTACATATCCTACACGTAGTGCTATTGCTTCCTCGTCATAATCCCAATCAGAGACTCCTGAACTCAAACAAAAATTGATTAATGAATTGAAAAAGAAGTATGTCAAGAGTATCAAGTAATATATAAATCAAGTTCCAAAATGATTTTAAAAATACAGATGCAATTATGCAGTTTTAAGTTTCTAATTCATGTTTAGTAATTCGTCCACAAAATTGGTAAGTTGCTATGTAAACAAACTTATTCAAAACATTCTCTTAATTTAATCATTTTGCCAATTATATTTATTATTTAGTTCCGCGCACTTCAAGAAAGATTCTATGGAAAGTATGCCTTAGCTTCTCGTTGGCTGGACTGAAGCAATGCCTCAAGAGAGCGAAGCACCCAACTCATGCTGCACCAAGCTTCAGTGCTTGACGCACCTCAATCGAGCCTTTAACAACATAGAGCACATGCAAGCCTAAAAACATTCACAGAACAACACAAACCTCTTGCTAACGGAAAATTTCTGCCAGCTAAATTTGCATGCTTTCCACCAAAAGACAATTCTCTGTCTGCAGGAAGTCAGTTACAAGAACTTACATGAGGTAAAGAGGACAGTTTTAAGGGAATACTAAGAACATCTCAAGTAATGACAAAAATTAACATCTGGAATGAAGCAGATTCACGAGTGCTTAGACTCGAAGGTCTTAGTCTTCTTCTTTCAAAAGAGATCTTACAGTGTTGGCACTTTTAAAAAAATTGTTTATTATGAAGTAAAAAACATAACGTTAGAAGTTTGAACAGAAGCAGAAAAAGACAAACAAAGCAACACTATGCCTGTTTAATGTAAGTGAAGAAGCAAAATAATAAGGAATTCAAGAAGACAACTACCCCTGTTCCTGATCCAAGGTCAAAACGGACTGGTTGTTTTCCTGATAGGTTTATGTCTGGGCAATTCGATAAACTCAAACCAAAAGAAAGCATCTATTGCAAATTTAGAAGGTTTACGGAAAAGGGGTTACAAGGAGGAAGTGATGAGTTCACAAGGTTTGTTGGTTACATCATCAAGGGCAATAGAGCACATCTTTCAGAAGGCATATTGTGAGGAGAGACGTATGATTTTCAGTGCATGGTATGGTGTATGTGACAGGAAAAACCATGGCTGATCTAACGAGGAAAGAAAATTATTTGGGGACATAAGATTCAGGATGGTTATCCAGAATTCGGAGTTGAAAAAAGTCAGGAATCCTTCTCAGAGTTTATGGTCTAAAATAGAGGAGACGGAGAATATGAAGGTTGATAGGGGTCATTTTCCTGATAGGTTTATGTCTGGGCTATTTGATAGTATCAAACCAAAAGAAAGCATCTTTTGCAAATTTAGAAGGTTTTGGAAAAGGGATCACGAGGAGGAAGTAATAAGTTGGTTACATCATCGAAAATGGCAATAGAGCACATTTTGCGAAAGGCATATAGTGTGGGCTGATCTCATGAGGAAAGAAAAAAATTGGGACATAAGATTCAGAAAGGTTATCCAGAATTCGGAGTCGAAAAAAGTCAGGAATCCTTTCACAGAGTTTATAGTCTAAAAATAGAGGAGAAAGAGATATGAAGGTTGATAAAGGTCGACTACAAGGATTTTTACCCAAAAAAGTTGGGGCAGCAACATCGAGGAGTAGAAGGAAATATGGAGTATGAAGGCGCCATATATGTCACTTTCTTCACATGATGTGTAGCACAGAACGCAACCCACATAGCCGATAATTTAAGGAAGTCCAGCATGAAAAAGAATTTCATGGCTGACAATCTGAAAGAAAGGACTATGGTGAGTTGGTGTTTGTGCAAGTGTGCTGAGAGAACACTAACCATCTCTTGTTGCATTACGCGATGGCCATCCAACAGTGCGATCTCATCACCTCAGCACTTAATATTAGTTGGATTGCTATCAAGAACACTCAGTGAGATTGTAGGAAGCTTGAAGAGGCCGAAAATTACAAGGAAAGGAGAGCATTTATAAAAATAGCATCACTGCACATGTTTTGGACAATATGAAATGAGAGGGACAGAAGATTGATTTGTAGCATAGAACAGCATGTGGGAGGAGCATGAAGAGATTTTGTTTATCTATACATTTGATGTGCAGAGAAAATACTTTTGTCCATAGATAATTGGGTAAGACCAGTAGAAAAAGGAGAATATGTCATTGGCATGTTGTAAATGCTTTTAATACCACCTTGGTTCATATCTAAGGAATTATTACAAGGAAAAATGAAAGCAGAGAAAGATCTTACATAACATGCGAATCATCAAACCACTTTTTCCTCATTCTATGACAACGTACTTGTTTTCTCTCAAATTCATAAAAGTTTTCCCTAATTTTTTTTACAAGAAAAACTCTTGCCTAATTTTACCAAGCTTATGCACAAAATGACATGTCAAAAGCTTTCAATTAGCTACTGTATGAAGTAAGAATCCCTCAAAAGTGAACCTTAAGTAGACACTCTTTGATATTGCACCCACTGGTATCTGATTGCAAAGTAGAAAACACAATAACTACAAAAGAAAGGAATAACTAGAGCAAGTATTGCCTACTTTCACTAAGCTGAGCTGCCAAAAATGTTCAAATACTTATTTAAACGATCCACCAATAGTGAACCTTATATAATAAGATCATTCATACATTGATAATGATATTTGGTATTGCACACAATGAAACATGGAGGACTGGTTTGATTATTAGATACCACAGAAACTATGAATGAGAAGAATGACGGAGACAAGAAAATATTAGGCCCTCCAAAGACATAAAACAAAAGAAAAAACAATCATTTAAAGTAATATACTATAAGCCAAGAAAAGTTACCAAGTGAGTCCTCCATCCTATGAATAAATGCCAATTGAATCAAAGCTCCTGCACATCATGCAACAAAAACTCATCAGTTTCCATTCAGCAACAAGCCAACCAGAAAAACCAAAAGTCCATATCTGTAAAATTCAACATGTGTATTCTATTAATTTTTATAACTGAGAAATCCCAGTGCGCCAGTCGCACAAGGTCCAGAACTCAATGGATAATGGGCTCGCCTCTCTACCTTCTCCACTAAAATACAAGGCTTTTGTCAGCAACAGGGTTCTAATCCGTGACGTCAAAATAGCATCCTACTATCAGAATAGAAGACGAGAAACAGAGAAATCCAAAGTTTATGCAAATCCACAAATTTCTTTTCGAACGATAAGACCACGAAGGTATGGTCAAGGATCAGAGTTTTATAATAAACCCTTCGGATCTAGAAAGATAACTTTTACTTCTTCCATCATTTTTAAATTGAACAGTGAATGACATAGTTGTCCGTCCAATCCAAAAATGAAATGAAAGAAAACAACAGGTTTCTTAAATGCTTTCTTTTTAATTATCTGTTCAGCTTATGTTTCTTTTTTATAACCGTGGTGTCCGGGCCAGTTTGCGCGCACCTCGACTAATTCTACGAAATATTTGTCAGCTCCCACTAGCAACAGGTACCAAATAATTTTGTCCACCAAAACTAGGACTACGTCAGATGAGAAAAAATCACCTAGTATTTTTTGTCTCCGCTAAGGTTTTAACCTGAGACCTTGGTTCTCACCCACTTCTACAAGTTTCAGCTTATGTTTTATTGTCCAGGACTCTCATTTTCTAATCAAATTAATAGTTAACACTAGAAAAGTTTATTGTGTTGTGTCATTAATCCATGAACGAAGAAGAGTGAAATTATGATCATCCTGTAAGCTCCAGAAGCATCTCCGAATAGTGCTAGACGAGATACCAATGGTATTCATCCAATAAAAGCACCGGTTTAGTTTGCATTACTTCACCCTATTTAGTGAGAACCTTGTATTACTCAACTGACATTCATAAACACAATAAGTACAGGTGATTATACTAGAGAATTAATACGTAACCGTAATTATGAAACTTTTTTTTTTTTATAATCGTCTTAAAGGAACCCCATAATGCTAATTGCTTTATCCCCATTACACCATAACCTGAACCAAAATCAGAAAGCAACAAAGCTAATCAAGAGTAAACTTTCCCTCCAACCCAATAAAAAATCTGTAAATTCATAGTTTAAAAGAACCTAACCGTTTTGTTTTAATCTTTGATTTTCCTTTAAAGAGCAACTACTCATTTTCCCAGCTTAACTGAAGTGAGTTCACTCAAGAACATCCCTATAATACCATTACCCCAACCACACTCATAAATCATTAATGTAATAAATAACCCAACCGTCCCACCATGTCAAACAAACAATTCACATTAAAATCTTATATTTAGTAAACAATCAGCATTTCTTTTTTTCTTTTTCTCCTTGAGATCACAATCAATAATGATGATCAAGTATCGAACTCCGTAAACCAAAACAGAAAAATCCACTTTAAAATGTAAATTTCAAATTTACATAGGCTGTGAGATCATAATCAAGAATGATGATCGCAGTTCAAACCCAAGCACCCACTCCACCCGGCCCCCAAAGGTTCATTCTTTAAACCTCCATTTCCAAAAGAAATACAAATATGTATAGCCATTTTCTTTTTTCCTTTTGTTCTTCTTCTTTTTCCAAATGGGGTTATAGTCCAAATTAACTGCCAAACCAAGCTAAAGAAAAAGAAGAAGTGAGATCACTATTCACGACCACATCCAATCGACACCACTGATGATCGAAACCGCAAATGCCGGAGGAGAGAATTCATAAATTACAAAAACATGCATAATGAAAAATTGGGTAGATAAAAAGAATCAGAGAAATTTTACCGAGAACCATTCCACAGGTGACAAGTGTAAGAAGCCCGAAAACAATTCTCATCGTTGACGCCATCTTTTTTTGCAAGATTTTCTCGAGATGGGTATTGGGTTTTCCGCAGAAATCTGAACTGAAATTAGAGGATTTTGTTGTTTCGGTTTTCAATTGATTTTTGACAATTGGACTCTTTCGGGAGTATTTGGGAAGTGTAAAAATGGTAGACCAAGAGAGAAGTTCTGCAAATTGCTCTAGATATGTTGTACGTCGTGCACTGAGGTTTGAACGTCAGCTTTTGTAGTCCATAGATTTGCCTCTACTCTAAGCGCCTACGGCTTCTCTTTTTTTTTTTTTTTTTTTTTTTTTTTTGGTGGGGCGGGGGGAGGGGGAGGACGGGAGGGGGAGTAGGAAGTTTGGGTTTTCTGGTTTTAACCAAATCACACGTAAAGTTTCTTTAATAGTATTGGATCGATTCATCCACACATAATGTAAGATAATATTATTTGAATGCATATAAAATTATATAGTTAAATTTTGTTATAGTAATAGATTGACAGTATTTGAAAATTTTATAATTGTTATAGTGAATCAATGGTATATATGTATATTAATATTTGTTTATATTGATCTCATTTAGCTGCTATAAATTAAAGAACGTAAGAAATTAATTTAGAGCCTATTTGGAAAGTTGCCTAATAATTGAATTTGAGTATAACTGGGTGTAATCACACAGTTTGACATATTTGTTTGGCTAGATAATTAGTTACATTCTCCAATTCTAGAGGGAGGTGAGAATCGCAGGTAATTATATGGTGTAATTACGATATTAATATTTAATTCCTTTGTTTTTGTTTTTGTTTTTATTTTAATTTATTTTCTTTATTTCTTCATTTTAATTTCTTTTTTATTTTTATTGTTTTAATTTTGTTTATTTTTAAAATATTTTTTATTTTACATTATTTATCTTTTATTTTCTTTCTTCTCATTTCCCAATCTTTACTTCTTGTGGTTCCATGTAATTGTTCGGATCTTTTATTTCTTCTTAATTTTTTCTTCACTTAAAAATAATGTATTATTATTATAGTGTCTAAATTAACATAAAATTTTATTGTTGAATGATATTATAAACTTATTTTTCTTTTCTTTTGACTTATATCTACTTAAGTTATATTGGAACTTATTTTAAGTTATGTTAGAATTTGACATAAGAGTATTATGTCTACCTTTTTTCTTAATTTTGAATTTATGTTATATTTGTTTTACTCAATGGATGCTCACTTTTATATACCTCACAAATTATCGCGATCAAGAATTGTAGCTTGCCTAGTCCGTTGAGTTGCAAGGGTCCAATCTCTGTCAAGAATGGATTCTTGTTTGACTCAATGAAGAAAGCTCAAGCTAACGAAAGGGAATCAAGAATATTTGATAAAAATAAAGACGAAAAATGGAAGAAGAAGGAGCACGAAATAAATTAGACTCAAATAAGTAAAGTAACAAAAAGTATGAATAATTACTTGATTTAAGTAATTTTGAAAATTAATGAAATGAAAAGATGATGAAGAACTAATTAACAAATAACTAAAAGTGTTAAATTAGATGTTAATTAGTTGAAAAATAGGGAAAAAAATTGAGTATGGAAGAACATTATAAAGTTTGATACCTAAAAAAAAATTATGGGGGTGAAAAAGTCCCAACACTTAAAAAGAAGGGATGAAAGAAAAATTTTTGCTCTCTAAAACTAGCCTCTCCGTGCCAACTGTGCGACCGGGGAAGCAGGTTGCTGATGCGGCACCAAGCTGGCACTAAGTTGGCGTCGACTTGCTGCTGCGTTGGCTGCTTTGCTGGCAACTTGGTGGCATTAGTGTGGTGCCAACTGGGCATTGACATGATGTTCACGTGGAACTTTCTTTTTTCAAATCATATTTTTAAAAAAATAATAATATCCACTTGTGGACCAAACAAACACCTTTTGGCCAAAAATTAAAAAGAGAGATGGAGCAAATGTACCTTGGGGTCTTTTTCTTTAATTTGAAGAAATGAAGATCTTCAAAAACACCAAGAACAAACCTTATTCAAAAAAATTTTCAAATCACCTCAAATTTTAGGATTATGTTCCCCTTGATATAGAGAACAAACCTCAATCGAAATTAAGCATCAAGTCACTTTCAATCAACAAGGCTCAAATACAATTTTCTTCAAGTCTTGAAAGCTTCAAAATTTTCAATGGTAGAATCAATTCCACAACTCAAAAAAAAACCTAGGATCTAGACTCAAAAAATTCTAGGGAACAATAATATAGTGTTAAAAGCAATAAGATATCACGAAAAAAAAATTTGAATTTTTTTTAATTAATGCCAAATTCCTAAGATTAGAGTTGTAGGAACAACTCTAATCCTAGCTCTGATACCAAATCTATCTATCTATCTATATATATATATATATATATAAGAAGGTTATGGGCATGCTGATGTGGCATGCTTCTAAAGCCTCTATTTCCATTTATCTTTTTTCTTATTCTTTTGAGCATTTTCTCCATTTTAAAATTATTTTTTAACTCATTTATTTAATTATTATCATTTAATGTTCCTTTACAATGGGTGTCTGTCTTTTCAACTGACAAAAGCTCATTAGCTGACCCATCAGTTGACAAAAGCTTAATTGGGTAAACTGTCATTTAATGTTATCACATACACTGGTGGAATGAAATAAACCCTCCACCTTCCCCATTACCTTTTCCTTTACCCTTTCTCTTTTACTACTCTTTCTCCATTTGAAAGAAAAATAATACACATTAAAATAAATTGAAGTAACAAATGATGAAGTTGAAGAAATGGTATTGTGACACGATGTTCAGACGTCAAGCTGCTGATGCAAGTGGTTGTATATACATGTGAAGAATGTGGATTTGAAATCTATCAGCTATGAATTTTAGTTGATCTTCAAAGAATTAATCCAGATCTTTCATCATTTTTTTGTGGTCTATTTTGTTGTTGCTAATAAGGTTTGATTTCATTATCAGTTTTTTCTTGTCTCTCTGTCTGTATTTTTTTTTGTGTGTGTGTTTAAAGATTGCTTTTTTTTTTTAAATTAAAAAAAAAAGTTTCTCCAATTTCTCTCTTGTTGGTAGCGTTTGGTGTGATAGGGATTGGATATGCAATTTCATATTCTATATATTTCTATAACTTTTTGTTGTATGTATACTTGTATTCAGCCTTTTCCCCTTTTGCAATTGCTTCTGTTACAATAGTTTTTCAATTGCATTTAGGGACTATCAAGGTGATTGGTGTGTAATTTAGTTGTATTTTTTTCTTGTGTTCCCCTTCTCTTCTCAATTAGGCAATCAAGATTTTAGCTTTTTCTTTGTTCTTTTGTAGAAATTTATTTGTGAATGTTTTCAATCTTGGGAAGGGGTTTTTCACTATATTGCTCGGACTCGATTCTCAAAAACTACAATAATATTTTTGAAGGATCTGACGTGCACCTATCACCATTTTTAAGAAGTCTGCCTATTTGAAAAAGTTTTTGAAAATTTTTGAACTTTTTATGGTTTTTTGGTTTGTTTGGCGTGTTTGTATGAAGGGATTGGATATGGTTTACTTTGAAGTGCTTGTGTAATCCTTACTTCAATTGACTTCACAATTCAGCTTAGAGCAATTTGTCTTGAATTTGTTATTCTTTTTTCTAATTTGATTGATCTTGGGTATAGAATTGAAGTGATCTGTAAATGACTTTCGATGGGAACAATCATGTGTTGACAAAAGCACCACCAAAGCCTTTACCATTGTGAAAGGCAAAAATTTTTTAGGTATTACGGAGAAGCCTCCTTGTAATGTGGTAATCCAGTTTGTGTAGGATAGTTCTTAGTTGGATTTCAATTAGCTTCACATCTGCTATTTACGGTGGACTTATTTTGTTTATTGATTGGTCAATAATTTTAACTAAAATTATTTCTATTTGATCTTCAAACATACACAAAAAAGTGGTTGATGTTCATTTTCTGGTATTAAAAGAGGAATACCAGTTTAGAATAGAGTATCGCTTTTACTAATGTATCAAATGACAAAAAAGGATATAAGAAATAATTTAAAAAGACAAAAAGGAACCTAGAGAAACCAGAAAGAGAGCCTCCATTGTCGTCTTTCCCGTCAAGCTCATTACCGTCAACGTCACAAATATCACAAACCTACCAAATGCCTTGATCTGAAACCTAGATTTCTTATTTCCCTCTCACTTTCTTGACCAGATCATACCCATACCTCCAAAATGGAAAAACAAAAATATTATTTTTATAGTTTTTGATTTGTTATTATAGTTGCATTACTTAGGTCTGGAATTCAATTTTATCAAGTATTTTTACTTTTTTATCTTCCCCTCCCTACTCCAAACCCCAAAAGATATAAAAAATAAATATAGGTAAAGAATAAATAATAGTACAATAGAATACTCCTTATGTTCCTTAATTAGCAAAAAATTATAAGCTTATGAGTGCAACCTTCATACTACCAAACATAAAAAACAACTAGAAAAATAAATACTACACTAGTAGAAGAATATTTATAATTTTTAATTGGTATATATTTGTACCACAAAAAAAAAGTAAATAAAGAGAACTTTTTGGCAGAATACATAAATAGGCCCTTAAACTTGGTCGTTGCTTGCAAGTATGCCCTCAACTTTTGGATGTGCACAAGTAGACACTTTAACTTGTATAAAGTTGAACAAGTAAATACACACGTCCTACTTGGCACGTCATGTGAAATACAGTCGATTTGACGCGCGTTACACCTCAAATTTACGGTCCCCAACGGTAAAAATCAATAAAATATCTATTATACCCTTAATGAACTCTTTCTATATTTATCCCCATTTATCAATTCAAATACCCACTTAAATCTCTTTTTAATTTCTCCAACAGCTCTTTTCTTCACTTTTTCTTGATTTTGTTATTTACAAATGACATCTCAATTTTTTTGTCATTGTGAAAAAGGAGCTACAATGAAGATTTCTTGGTCAGTTAATAACCCAGGCAGCTGGTTTCTTGGATGCGAAGATGGTCAGATAAGGTTGTTCTTTAAATAATTTTTTTCTAAAGCTTGTCGGATATAAATTTTTTAAGTGGTGCGAAGTTGATTATAGTGAACACGCTAGAATTATTATTTTGGGATTATAAAAGAGGATTAAAAAAATACGATGAAGAAAAGGAAAAGATTAGAAGGAAGTATCGAGTTATGCTGATCATTTTGATACTAGCTTGGATTTATAGAGAGTTGTTTATGTAGTAGTTGCTATGTATTATGTTGGTTTTGGGTAGTTTAGTTGGTTAAAAGAACTAATTTTTTGGTACAATCTCGTAATGTAGTTCTTATTGGGTTGGTAACTACCTATATCTATTGTAAACAAGTTAGCTTCTCTTATTCTTCCTTCTAATTCTCCACTGCATCTTGAATTGTATCCCTGAGTTGGTAAGCTCTTCTTCAATTCTTGCTCCTAGACTGACTAAGGCGCAAGACCAAGGCGAGGGAAGTTTATAATTGTTTGTCATTGTTTAATGTAAAGCAATAATGATGTGGGAATTATTGGGTATTGAAAATAGGTTGCTTAATTTTGCTTCAAATAATGCATTTGGTGCATTCAATGGCCACCAAAATTAAATTTTTGTCCATAGTAATGAACACTTCAGTACTTCAACTAAGGAATTAATTTCTTTGATAAAAAACTCAAACTAGCAATTTCAATGAAAAGCTTAAAAATCTTCATAAAAATAGTACTATTTGAATAAGAAAACTATTAAATAGTCAAAATGCTTCACAAAACATCAAAACAGCCAAAAGGCTAGCCAACACCAAGAACATAGTCTAAAGGCAAGTCTAAATGCCATAAGTATACATCAAAATGATCAATTGTTAAACAATCTAAAGGCAAGTCTAAATGCCACAAGCATTGTTGTAGTTGAATTTATAAAACATACATCAAAATAAACCAAAAAGGCTTCTCAACAGAAACCACGTCAACCAGCCATCTCAAATGGTGGATTCTTAGCTTTAACTCTGATTTGCAACTTTTTACGCTGCTGCATTTCTTGTAGCTGGTCCCAGTGATTGCATCTTTTTCTTTCCATTTCAAATCAGGTGGCTTGAATCCAAGATCAACATTTATTAGTGATGCATCCTTTGATGTCGTCTCACTTGAGATAACTCTTTCATTTGGTCTTCCAGGCTGCAAAATTCATAAACTTTATACACTATATATATATATATATATATATATATATATATATATATATATATATATATATATATATATACTTGTTTTTCAGATTGCATGTCTATGTAAACACCAAATCCCACATCTCTTATTTTTTTTCTTCCAATTGAAGAAAATGTCTCTTTTCTATTTCTCATTACTCTTGAAGTTTCTGGACATAAGGAATATGAATGTTGAGTGTTAGGATGATTCACTGGTCTTGGTTGTGAAAGCTGCTGAGAAGGCTGTTAAGTAGGCTGCTGAGAAGGCTGTTGAGTGGATTGCGGAGAAGGCTGTTGAGATGGTTGTTGAGAAGACTGTTGAGATGGCTATACATTAAGATAAAAAGTTATAAGTCTAAGAATTATTAAAGTAACAGAGTGAAAAAAAACCAAAATGATTACCCCTGATTTGCAGCCCCTTTTGTTGTGCCCAACTTGATGGCATTTGGAACATGTCATCTTGACTCCATTTTCTTATGCTTTCCCCTATTTTTTTTCTTGGTTCATCCTTATCTTTTCTTCTACATCTTGGGAGTCTTCCAGGCATTGGTTTCACTTCAGGGGCTTCATTGGTGGATTATTGATTTCAGGCCACATTATCATATTAGAAATTGGTTGTAGGAAGTACTTATAAGCACGTAAGAATGTATCTTTCCCGTACCAATGTGGATGGCAAGGGATACCCCTCAACTGCCACAACCTGCAACTACATATTCTCTTAGCCATGTCAATTATGCGTCTATATTCCCCTTCTTGAATCTCAAATCCATTGTCATGATTCCAATTCACCTTTAATTTCCTACCAATGGTTTTATTTTCTTCTAAAACTAGTTTGGCCATGGGTGAAATGTCAGTGATCCAAGTATTAGCAAACTTGATCATATCTCTATGCCTATCAATTATTTTATGTTTAATATCTTCAAACATACTAATCACAAATTTGTGTCTAGGACCAAGAATCCAAGAATTAAATGTTTCGCACATATTATTTTCCACCCTCTTAACTTACTTCTTTCACTAAACAAAGATCTACACCAATATTTTTTGTTATAGATAAGAAATAACTCACAGATTTTTTTATCAAGTTTTGCCAAATATTTAAATTTTTCTCTCAATTTTACCTCAAAACTAGCCTTCGCACACCTCTAAAATGTTAATCTTTCTTCACCTTTCTATATCTTTTTCCAATTTGTCCAAATGTGTCTTGCACACGTTCTCCTTTCAATATTAGGAAGTAACTCATTAACATCTAACTCAAGACCCTAATAATAGAACAGTTAGAAAAAAAGAAAAAAAATTCCAGAACAGTTAGGAAAAATAAAAAATTTCTAGAAAAGAAGGCTACTACAATTTCCATGTTATCTTAGATTTTGTCTGCAGTTTAGTAATCTGAGTGTTGGTGCTGCTTGTTTATTTTAGTTCTTGCATGTTTTAGTTCTAGATTGATCAGTATCAAAATCTAGTATTTTATAAATAAGGAAACAAGAAGTGTCATACTTACATCCTTATGTCCATCACTAATCTTAGATAAGCACTTTTATATGACAGAAAATAGATGTGCAGTAAGTCAGATGAAACATATGATAACAAATTACATTGGCATGTCATTATTATAAAGCTAATATTACTTCCTGTACAAGCACCATTTATTACATCTGATGTAGAAAACACAAGAAAACTACTACTAGTAGTACTATTTAGTAAACAGGTAGCAGCAGATTTCTCCAAGGACTATGGCATTTGGGGTAGCATAATACTTGATATCTTGCCATCTGGCCATAGATTTACACAACTTCTCACAATAACAGCTTAAATAATTGTCATGGCCTCAGCAAAAGTATTCATATAATATCTTATATAAAGAGTAAAAGATGATAAATTCATACGTTTTGCATATCAGACATGATTGTTATTCCATCTCCATCACCAAGCTGCAAATTTTGAATGAGATAGCTTAAGAATCAACTCCAAGAGTGTTTAGTTTCTTGGTCAACCACTTCCTAAGCTATTGGATACATTTGTTGGTTTTCATTTTTTCCAACAACCACTAACAATTCTCCTCGACAAACACCATTCAGAAAACATCCATCTAGCCGTATGATTTTCCTACAACTTTCTAGCCATCCATTCTTCAAAGCAGCAAAGCACACATAGAAATATTTGAACAAGCATTTGCCAGGGACTGTTTCATTATCAGTTCTCACCCAATAAGAAGTTTCAGAATTTGTACTCTTAATCATATCTGCATAGTCTAACAGTCTTGAAAACTCAAGCTTTTAATCACCTATAAACTTGATAATAACACTCATTTTGGCTCTATAACAGATTATCTTCCCACTTGTAATCCCCAATCTTTTCTTAGTATCTCTTGAAGCTTATGAACTCTAAAATCAGGTTGAGATATTAATCTATCCTTCATCTTTCTAGCAACATATTTCGCCGAGCACAACTTGTTCATGTTCTTTATAATACATCTATGAGCTGGATAGTACTTTTTTATAGAAAAATCTCCTGTAACTTTATCCAATCTAGCATAGATTTCCCAATTACATTTTCCTACACATTTTACCCTTACTCTATGAAGTTCATTAGGATTTAGCTTTAATTGAACCTTCTCTTGTATAGCATAATCAGCCATAACTTTTCTAAATTCTATTGCACTCTCAAATATCATACCCAATTCAAAGAAAGAAATAGTAGAAGAATCATCATACCTCAGCTTTCTACTTTTTCTTCTAGAAGGTAAATCAATATCTAGTTATGCTAAAACATCTAGTTCTTCTTCTGTATCTTCACTTGGTTCACCTAATGAGCCAATGAACTCTTCATCACCACCCAATATGCCAGCATATTTGTCTATCTTGTTCTTGAAAATATCCTCAAATCCCCTATCTACACCAGCTTCTCCAAGCTCAACCTCTTGAATCTTGGAATTTGATTTTCTATTTTTGCTTTGCAGCTTCATTTTTTCTCTTTTGTTGTCTAAGATTTTCTATAAAACCTCTTAATTCTTCATCAACCTCACAATCATCCTCATTTGGAACACCATCTAAGTCTTCCTCTTCGAAATCAAGAAAATCACTATCTTCTTCCTCAACTAGTTTATCAACTACAGCTGCCTCATTTACTGTTCACATGTTTCAGAAACAAATTAAAGGTTGTCCCACTCTGCAAGTCTTTAACATATTCATATAGTTGGTTGATGTCACTTTTCAACAAGACAAATCTATGGGTAATAGGGTCTTCAACATAAAAACCTTCAATATTATCATACCCAATGTCCTTTGCATAAGATTTCAATTCGGTCAAAGAAAAATAGTCCTTATCAATGTTAACCACATATTTTTCCAATTTTGACACATATTTACCTTTAAAAAGTTTACCTCTATAACGAAAAATCGCAATAATATGACCACCCATATGACCAAATTTGTGAAAAAAAGAGCAAACTTACTGTCAAAATTCCTTTTTTTGACAGATTTAAAACCCAATATAAAATAGCAAAAGAATATACTTACCTAGGCTAAATTGAGAGTGAAAAGTGGGTAGACATTCAAGGATATTCAACTTCAACAGCAATCTTGAACAATATTCCCCAAATTCGAAGAATCTAAACAATTGATTTTGGGGGAAGAATCAGAACAAGGGATTAGGGTGTTAGCTGGTGAATTTTATTTCTGGAAATGAGGAGTTTTGATCGATTACTATCCTTAAATCTATTTTATATTTTTTTAGAATACTAAATCAACGTGTAAATTAGTTGGTAGTCTTTGAGTGAATCACTAATCCACGTAGGATCCACGTATGAGTGTCTGTTTTTCATGCGTGTGGCCTGCCGAAAAATTATATTTACTTGTTAAAATTTATACAAGTTAAAGTGCCTACTTGTGCACACCCAAATTTTAAGGGCATACTTTCCAGTGGCGGTCAAGTTTAAGGGTCTGTTTATGCATTCTGCTAAATTTTTTTTCAATCAAAATAAAGGTTGAGAGAAGAAACAATAACAAATGCAAAAGAGACCTATCATAATTCAAGAAATAAAGGACCAATGCGAGTTGTTCAATTAAACTCCAAGTTGTTCTGAATCTCTTAACTTCCATCTAAAGAAATAACTGTTAATCCAAAATTTTTTTTGGTGATGATGTTTAAATTTATGTTAGATAGACAATAGTTTTGATTGGTAGTTAACTTAGTATGTAATGATATATAGTTTAATCATTTTACAAATTGAAAGTTTAAGATGATGCATGACTTGAGAAATTCATTGTACTGTTTCTCATTTAATATTTTTTGTCATTTTTTTTCAATCTCTCTTTTATTAAGTATGTACTTCACCACCTCTTTTTCATTAGTACTCCTAAAAAATTCATGAAATCGAGACACTGTTCCAATCTACTGCACAAAATGAACTACACTCCTTTATCTCTATCACATCTCTAAGCTCCTTCGATTCATCAACATCGTAACAGTATCTCGTGTTCATAGTGTGTTCACCAGACCATGACCAAACCACATTGTTTTTCCTAAAATCAAATAAGCTGATATCATTCCTTGGATCGAAACTAGCAACCATCAAACAATTGGTACCATGTAGCCATTGCAACCTGCTATCATTGAGCTAACACCATTGAACTAATTGTGTAAATAATTTTACATCAGATTGAACTTAAAACTCTTATTCCATCACGTGCTTCGCTTGGAAAACACTGATACAAACCTAAAATGTCTATTACTTGCATTGCAGATCATGAAAGTTCTCCTAGAAGAGTTGGATATTGTGGAGATGGAAAGAGAGTCATTTATCCAGGAGTTCTCTGAAGTGAGTGCATTGTCATGTATAATATACATGCACTGCTAATTAATTGAAATGTCTAATGATTGGTGATGTATGATTGATTTCATCTCATTTTATTTTTGATATTTTAACTATGCAACAAAACTATAATGATATAGTTGGAGGTTGGAAAGCCAAACTTCTATTAAATATTTTATGCATAACATTTAAATAAAAAATGAAGGGAACAACATCTAAACAAGAACGTCATGTAAAATGAATGTTAGACTAATAGACTTCATTGATAGACTGTCGCTTTTCTCTATAATATATGAACGTTTTCTTTTCTATATATAATGAACGCTAACTTTATTGATAGGTTGTTCCTTGAAAGCTATTATATGCAAAAAGTTATATTATATGATTGTTTGGATTTATATTTTATTTTAGTTCTCATATAGATATCTTTCTTATAATTTTTTTTAATTTATTTTTTCATGTATGCCTCATGTTTTATAAGTACTCATTTTATTTTTGGTATTATAAAAATTATATATTTTATCTCGACTTAATTTGCAAGAAAATAATAATATGTAATTTTTTTAATCGCGCGATGTGCGAACAGGTTCGCTAGGTATCCAAGAAAAGTAAGATAGAGAAGTTAGACACAAGATAGGAAGCAAAAAAACAACCGTTGCTAAAAAAACAAGGACCTCAATTTAACAATTTCAATAAACACCTAATATATGAACAGAGGGCCTAACAAAATAGTTAAAAAGTTTAAAGAAATAACTTATAGTTGGATCTGTTGATATATAAATGAATGTAATATATATTTTTTGTAATATATAGATGAATCATTCTTCTATTCTAGAGTTAATTCATTATTATTTGTATTTTTCAAATTTAAGTTTGTATGTAATATCTTTTCATATGATTGCGTTCAATATTATGAGTTTGAGGTAATATCTTCAAATCTCACCAAGGAGATATATTTCTATATTATTAATGTATTATATGTAGGAGTTCACATAGAATTAATTTATATTATTATAATTAGAGGCAGCTCAATGAAATTGATGGTAGAAAGTCAAATTTTAACAGAGGTCTTATCTTTTAAAATAATAATAATTATTATTATTATAAATAACTTCATATATAGTCTCATTGAGTATATTGTTTTTAGTTTTTTGAAATATAAAATTGTTAATAATCTTCTTATAAATTATTTTATCTGTGTTGAGATATTATTGATCTTAAATAATAGATCTAATTCAAAAAGTTGATAATTTGATATTAATTTTTTAATACTTTAATATACTTGTTGCAATACTTGAAATTTCTGGAAACAAAAAAGTGAAAAGAATGCGCAATATAATTTATTCAATAAATACTTTAAGTTCTTAATATTTATCGAACAATAGTACTTTTTAGTAGAATGATATAAGCGTATTGAAAACTTAAACTTCTGAAAGAAAAAAGAAAGAAAGATTTGAAGTATAAGAGTGTAGTATATATTTTCTTATGAGAAAAGTACAAATTGAGACTTGGATTATTAAAGATATCAAAAAAGGTGTTTATAAGTGTATTTCATATTTTTTTAATAAATAAAAGAATAATGTAGATACCTCACTCATGATATCAATTGTCAAATATAACAACGAAATTTTTCGTTCATAATAAGATCTAGGGGGAGTGATTATCAATCTTCAATTTTCTCAAATGATTATTTCAGTAACGACTCGCCCGATCGTTATGACACTCTGACAACCTAAGCATGGGTAAATTTAAAATTTTTGCGAGTCTAGGTTATGTCCCCAGATTCATAGAATTATGTGATGGATAAATTTTGAATGGGCTAAATTAAACTCGGGTGGGTCCAGACGTAGGGAGGCCGCAGCAGACTGGTTCAACTGTAATGGGACCGTTGCAATGGAATATCTCACGCTGCAGTGGCCGACGCAGACAAGAACTCCGTAATTCTGTCCAGGTTGGGATTTGAAAACCTATTTCTATAAGGGTTGATAAATAAAAACGCCCAAAAACATAAGTTAGGATTTCTAACAAAGAAAAAAATTAGGAGCTAGAGAATGCAAGACTTCACCCTTTACCACGATGATTCTCCGCAAGAACCCAAAACTTAAGGTCGACACGCAGCTGGAAACTTCTCGATGACAGCTTGGCGCCCACGTAGGCTATGGCTTACCTATGTGTTAGACTTCGATTAGAAAATCGTATGTGTGTGGATACTTGATGTGCCGTTGATGAGTAAGAAGAGAATCTCCATGTTAATTCCCCATTAGTTTATAATCCGTAAGCAATTACGAGACGAATATAATAGGAAGAAAATAGGAAAGAGGTGATAAAATTACTGTAATATGTAATTTTGTGGTTACAAAGAGTCTCGAGTCTAAAGCATTGGATTTCTATTTTAGATGGGAATTCGTAAAGGGCTCATAAGGTATGCCCCAAATAAAAGACCAGAGTAGGGTCATGGGTGTGGGTTCGAACTGGCCATGCATTCGCGTGAGTTAATTGATTAATAAGTTTACTTTGATACGTTCATGCGTAATGGTTGTTATGATTTCGTGTTGAATTGGGTATGTTACTTAAGGAAGAAGGGTAAATTGACAATAGGGACCGATTACAATATATATGCATAGTAGGTGAGCTAATTGCAAAGAATCACCACGAGGGGAATCTAAGTGGAGAGCTAGGTTGGAGTACTGCATGAGAAATACCGCTGCAACGACACTATAACTGCTACAGCGAGACCGCTTATTGCAGTAGTGTTGCCACTGCAACGAGGCCAATCTAGCGAGCAGGCTAATTTACACCATGTCTCAATTAATTTTTGGCTTGGAGTGATGTAATGAATAACTAATTGTGAAATGACCCTGGGCCATGCTTGAGATATTATTTGTAATGATTAATTCTTGTTGTTGAATGTGATTTTGTTGAATGAATTAAATTGTGATATACTGTTCCTGAAATGATAAGTGGAATTCGTGATAATCAAGTGAGGAAATGAGGTGGCATGTGAAATGAAAAAGTGATCCATCTGTATGTTGAGGACAAGAGGCTCGTGTCCGAGTTGAGATTGGACAAATCGGTTGGTACAATCAAGCTTATACGTGAAATACTTTGTCATGACCCAAGCGGAGATCCCGGACCGAAACACGGGATCTAGAATCATAAATGGCTCCAAGCTCATTCATGGCACATACATAACATGAATAAGAGTGTTACTAATGAAAATACAGCATGAACATGATATAAGCGAAAGTTTGCATAGCATATCAACATAAATGTAAACACGAACCAACATTGCTGAACCATTTATATATAGCTGTCTGAAAGCTTCTAAACATCTGATGAGCTGATGGGATAACATCCTCAACTAGCTCGCTAAATCTGAAACTAAAAGACATGTACAAAAGAGGCATAATCAAAACTGATGTCCTCGGATCTTGAGGACTCACCAAGATTGGGGTAGAGCTGGACCGATCGGAGCGAGCTAACGACAGGACTGTGATGAATCATTCCAACCTATATCATGAGATGATATAGCATAGCTTATGTAGTTAGTAGTTTAAATGTAAAGAGTATGTAAATAGAGTAAAACATGCTAGTAAAATAATAGTCTGAAATCATGAATATAAAACCAGATAGAACATGAAAATAAGGACAACATGCTAAACATCATTTCTTGAAGTAATCATAATCATGAGATATTCATCATAATCTAAATATAATGACCTAAAGTTTATAAACATAAATTATATAACGTACCATACTTGAAATCATAAGTGAAAACTCATATACTGATCGATGGGTCAAATATGCTATAAAACATAGTACCATAAGATATGAACATAAGTAACAGAAAACATGAGGAACAATGAGAGGTTTCATAATGACTGGCACCATCATGATAGAGCTTACATGATGCCCTAACTATCTTGCTCAAGTGGGCAGAGTCGTCCCAAGCTTACCAAGGCAAGGAACGATTAAGGCGTGATATCACTTGTGAATTCTCATAGGGTCTGAACATGAATATATACCTACGGTGGTATGTGGTTCTAAGATTCGGGGTATGCCTGAACCCTCTAGTCTATTCAGTGCTAGACACTACTCCTAAAAACATGCACATGCCTCATTATTATTTTTATGAAAATATACTTGAACTTGCATGGGCTAGCCGAAACATAAAATCATAATCATACTTGACATGGGTAAAATATTCATGAAAAGATATCATAGAGTTGGCCAAGATACTTGAACTTGAATTTCATGCGAATGATACATGCTTGAATAAAACTTCAAAACTTCGAAATCGTGGAATCATAAGTTTAGGATTTCATAAATATTCATGCATACTTGATAATTCATCATTCTTGCAATCATGGGCTCATAAGATTGAAATTCATAAATCATGCATAATAGAGCATAATCTTTATAAACTTGAAATCATGAATTAATAGTAAATTGAGAGTCAAATCTGCCTTAAAAACCATAAATCATCAATTGAAATATAAGAGAATTTAACTCATAGAGTGTCACGCCCCGCCTTGGGAGGCATGACTGGCACCTGGTGCCCTACTAGGATCTGGACTTCTGAACTAACTGAGCCTAAGCACTGCTGGTGCAAGGCTGGCAGTAACCCTGGATTCAGAAAAACGACGGGCTATATAGCGGCTGTAAATACAGCCTCCGGCCGACAAGTCCTATAGCCACCTGTTAAAAGTAAACAGCTAACTAGAAAAACCAACTCTAAGGAATCCTATGCGGGCCGACAAGGCCACCATGATATCTAGTTATAGTTGAGAAATGAAATCAAGCACTAAACTGATCTGTGACCGACAAGGTCACCAACTAACAACTGAACAAGGCCCCACATGGCCATCACAACTAACCACAGGGAATATGATACAATATGCAAGCCTCTAAGAATAATAAGATGGTCGGGACAGGGCCCCGGCCTACCCATACTATACAAACAAAAAGAAAGTACACCTTTGTCTTTCAAGCTCTAGATGAAAGGAGCTGAAGGCTATTGGGAATCTCTGACTGGAACTATGAGGGATCTGCTCCTCGTCTATGTGTACCTGTAGGCAAGTAATGCAGCGCCACAAAACGGGTGTCAGTACCACTGGTACTGAGTATGCAAAGCAACAACTGAAAATAACTGAAAGAAGTAAATAAACTGATAGTAACTGAAGTAATAGAAGACGAACTGAACTGACTGAAATAGTGGAATCTGAACTAAATGTAACTTTACTGGGAAGAGTAAGAATCATACCTGATAATATGGCGTTCTACTGTCTATCTATCAATAACTAAAATAATATAACATGACATAACATAAACCTTACCTGGCCCCCATAAGCTGGAAGGTACAATCATCAACAATCTATTTACCCCTACCCAGGTCATACCACACCACCTAGTAACTATAAGCATCCTGTCGGTCCCCTGGGTATGCAACTTGGGCCCGTTGGCCCCTGACTATAGCTGCATCTGAGTCCGGAGGACTCCTGAAATATGCATCCCGGGCGCAAGCGCTCGACAAGGGGTGTGGTATAGTGCCGATCAACAAAATATGGGGAACTGGCATCCCATCTTCGTCCCTGGCGGATGGCATGCCACTCCGTAGAGCGACGTATCCTTGCCCTCTGGCGGACGAGTCGACACAACTATTAACCCTGGGGCGATCACGAAAGCTATACGGGTAATACAGCCCAAAATAATACAGTTAAGTCTCAACTGATAGCAATAACTACATATAATACATACTGAATATGATAATAATGTATAATCTCTGACATGCTGAACTGAGTCTCATACTGAACATGATATAATATTTCTGACGTGCTTTACTAAATTTCTTACTTAGCATGCTATACTGTTTCTGAAATACTCTACTGGAATTTATACTGTTTTACTATACTGGAGTAACTAACTTGCCGAAAGAAACTGGCTTTACATACCTCGACTGCCGGTTTACCTAACGACTGGAGAGGTTCGGCTAGTATTCAGCTATTCTCCCCAACTATAATCATATTCACAAAGGAATAGAATTAACTTCATTGTTGCACTGGAAGAAAACAATACTATATTTATATATAACTTACTGACTATTCTTCAACTTATCAAAGAACGATCGAAAACTCGTAATTTCTCGGGAGTCTAGAAGAGAGAAATACTCACTTTAGGTCTGGGAGTGTATTAACACTAGTTTGGAGCAATTCCAATCACTTTGACTCGGCGGGACAACGGTTCGCCGGGCGATTTTCGCAAAACTAACTCCGTAGGAATGCTCCTTGCAGCTTTATACTTCGATACCCAAAGTTAATTTAACTTTGGACGGCGTTTGATGGCGTAATCAGAAGGAAATTTATATTAAACCCTCGTTCTCCTCTGTTTCTGGTCGTGAGTTTAAGAAAATGAATTGAAAATGCAAGGTAAGGCCTTTATATACTTTGAGCCCGAACTATGGCAACGTGGCACGCTGGCCAACGCGCCAATCCAGCTCCGTGCCACGTTGGCCATCGCGGAGGAGGGGCCTCTGTGCCATGTTGCCCCTCTGGGTAGTGCGGTTTGGCCTCCTCTTGCGATAATCCGACTTGGCGCTCGTTCAGCCTTTCCCCGGGCCCTTTTTTTGCATGTATGGCATTCTAAAACTCTCAACCAACATGCAAATTGGCCAACTAAGTGCTAGAAACTTACGGGGTATAACATAGAGATAACATGGAAGATTGCAATGAATTAGTTAAACCCTAGAATTTTAACATGACATGTTTGGAGACTTGAAATCATAGAATAGGGATGAAATTGGGCATGAAGGTGGAAGAATTTCCCCCATTCATAACCGTAAATACGTGGGTAATTGACTCCTAAACCTGTCATGAAAATCAAGAAAAATTGAAGAGATTTGATGAAGAACCTACCCTTGATCTTGAGAGGACCTTCAATCTACTATTATTTTGAAGGAATAAGGACTTAGGCTAGGTTAAACCCCTTAATACACTCTTTAAGAAATCCAAAACGACGTCACTTAGGGGTTAGAAGCTTAGAAAATTACAAAAATACCCTTAAAAAAAGGTAATTAAAAAGATGACTGCTACGTACCAAGAGTCGTACCACGAGTCGTACCACCAGACAACAAGTCGTGGTTTCCTTTTGTTGCTTGCCAATCCTATTTTTTGGTTCTCTAATTATCGTACCACAAAAACTCATCATGGCTCGTTGTTTCCTACAATAAGTCATACCATGATTCATTACATCGGCTTTCCCCCAGCTGACCAAAGCCACGACTCCTAACCATGAGTCGTACAATCCAACCATGACTCGCGGTATGGGTCAGTTCACCTTCTGTCTATTTCTGGGCTTCTAGATTCACTACTACCTCGTATGACTCAAACCACCAGTCATCATCACTAGACAGGAGGAACTACTGCATACCACGACTTCTCCCATGACCCGTGACTTCAAACACGACTCATATGACGAGTCTTTCTAAGGAAAATTGCAGATTCTTCTGTTGATTCTGCTACAAGTTCATGGGTTGATTGTAGGGACTTTTGGGGAGTTACTGATGAAGGCCGTATTTAGGCACTTCTTAGCCATATTTTTTCCATACTTCACTATGTTTTGAGAAAAAATTATGTGTGTTTGCATGTGTTTAAATTATATATTTGTGAAAAAAGCTAATGCACATGATTAGATGGTTTCAGGGCTAAAAAGCAATGGATTTAGGTGTATTTGAGGCTTTTGGATCGAATGTAAAGAAGTTGGAATGAACAATGCAAAGATCAAAGCATAAAGCAATGCACTGGCATCCCTTTGCAACCAGCAGCATGGCGCACAGGCCCTGCTGCGTGACGAGAGGTGTGAGGCGCCTGCCTGCCTACGCTACCAGCCACGCGACGAGGCACTACTCTGGCGCGATGTCTTGCGCGAGGCGCAGCCTATTCTATGTAGTGACCAGTGCTGCACACCAACCTTGTCCAGGTGCCAACATAGGAATCCTACTTCAACTAGGAAATCGGGTATGGTATATATGAAATTAGTAGCTTAACCCTCCTTGGCAGTACACACCTCTTGACTCCACTTTTCACCTTTTTTTCCTATTTTCTCCCCTTTTTCCTTTAACTGCTTCTTCTTTTCTTCGCATTTGCAACTACAGATGCGGTTTCTCTTTATTCAAGCTTTCGTTGATATCACATTTTTCTTTTCTTTTCTTTTCTTTTCTTGCTCTTTGACAATAATTTCTATTTCTTGCTTTTCTTTTCATTATGCATACTGCACCCGCTCTTTCCTTTTTTCATTACCCAATTTTCATTCTACCCGACTCTTCTTAATCACCCCTATAATAGCCACCTTCAACTTAGGCGATTTGCCTGAGTTGAGGTTCACAATGTCCAAGGAGGGACCAGGGCCAAAATAGGTTGATTCTTAATAAAAGCAGAAAGGTGAATTGGTGTAAACAAAAAGAAAGGTTGATTTAAGCTCAAAAATTTGGATCAGGGGTTTTTTTATTCTCTTTTGGTAGGTCTTTTAAGGCTAAAGTGGGCTCATATATATCAAAAACGGCCTATGATCCTTTCCTAGTTTCCTATCCTCTATCTCGGCACGATTGACCAGGCAAGTTCCATATTGACGCACACAACCGAATTTAGCTATTAAACCTCACTCATACATAGCACAGGTCAACATCATCACTTCTATTAACTGCTAGTTCAGGTAAATCCATACAATGGTAAACATGTTCACAGTTTCAATGCCATGCAAAGATTCACAAAGGTCATACTCGTCAACTTTAACATACACATAAGAATTTTGGAGGGGTATCAAATTATCAGTTCAACAAAAATCAACCAACAATTTAAGCTCTTGACTGCATTCAGTTCACCTAACTTTCTTCCGACTGACACAAAAAACATAAAAAATATAAAACACTAAACATGTCAGTTCTACTAGATATGGAATACCTGAGGGAAAAGATATCCGGTAAGAAAAACTCTCAGGTTATGTTCAGCAAAAAGAATGCACAAGTATCCCTCCCCACCCCCATTAAGAAAAGCATGCATCGTCCTCGACGTGTGTATATATATCCAACAAAACTAGGGAAATAGGGAATATACCTGTGCGACCTAGGTGTCAGCTACCTGGTCGATGGAGGGTGTAGATACGCCTCCAATGTTATCTTCAATATTACCGGCTTGACCCGGTGCATTTTCAGATCCAAATAAGCTCGTGCCTTCTCCACGAGCTCTCACTGCCTCAGTCTCGGCTCTCTGTCGAGCCTCCTCTCTTGATACATGCAGCGCTCTCTCCATCTCACTCCGCTCTCGTTTTTACTGAAGGAGCAGAGAAGCATCGTCTTCAAAACTTGCCACCTCACGAGGCCTTTTTCCCTTATCTTGTGCCACCGACTCCTCAGTGATAAAATTAAAATTTGGTGGTAACTCTTCTTCAAACTCATCATCTATCACAGGAAGTACCTGTGGAGGTACTGCAGGTACCTGTTGTGTAGCCAAGTCCCGCACCTCGGATCTGAGCTCTCCTATCTCTGAGTACCATTTTGACAACTCAGGTGCCTGTTGTGCAAGGCGCTCATCCATTCTCTTCTCAAAAGCGTCCAATCTTCCATGCATAGAACTGGACAATGCCTCCAACTCTTTCAACACCCATGGCTTTATCTGCTCTATCAGAACTTTAACTTGTAGAGCCGTGTGTGCCTGTTGCTTTTCGGCCTTAGCTAGCCGCCTAGCCATATCAACTAAAAACTCCTGCAAAATTGTAACCAGGCCGGTTGTGGTGGCTCATAAAGGAGCAACTGGTGGTCTAGGAGCTGCTACTGTGGATGATGACTCGGGAACATCAGCAGGTGTGGAAGTGTCTGCTGCATCTGTAGCCTCAGGCTGGCTACCTGTCTCCCTTCCCTCAATAGGCTCAGATACTAACTCAGTGAATTGTGCGGCATCAATCTACATACCACTACCAAATGCCTCTGCTAATATAGTTGCTCCGGCGGATGCAACTGCCTGAGTCCTTGCTCTCGATATCGGGTTTGTGTCATCTCGAATCAACCCGATATTTGTTATCTTCTAGACCACTATTCTCTGGTCAACTGATGGAAACTACAGCACCTTTGACTCCTGACAGAGTCTATCAATCAGACAGTGGAAGGGAAATGTAGTACCGTCATTGATTGCCCCCTCTCTAATCTCCTCAGCAATGTACCGAGGGAAATTTATGGCATATCCCTCCATTATACTTGCTACCAATGCTGCTCTATCAGGTGAGAGGATGTTATCATTGATGGTTGGTACTAGCCTGTGCCTTACCAGTGACTACCAAAATTTAGCCTAAAAGTTCAGTGTGGCCTTCTTTATCTGAGACTCTGTGTCGTGCAACCATTCAACCAGCGGCCCTCTTGTAGCAATGATCCGAGACAGCCAAGTATATTGTCTGATTCGCTCCTAGCTATTCAGTTTTTTGGTCTTGACTTTCTTCAACTCATATAGCCTATGGTCAAACTCGGTTGTGTTCATCGGAGCTTGATACTCTAGCCCATACAGCATCCTGGAGATTGTCCTCTCACATATGTCTACGGGAGTCTATCCAACCAACATCTGCGTCAAGGCAGGCCTCTTTTTTCAGTCCTGGCCACCTAATCAAATGCTACAATGTGGCCTCATAGAACTCTCTGACTAAGCATGGGATTCCTGATGGCTAGGTCAACCACCCAAACCTGTACTTGTCGAACACCGCTTATAGCTCTGGAAGATCTTTCAGCCCTGTAGTGATCAGCCTCGGCTCCTCGTATATGCTCCGCTTCGGATTTCCTTTCTCATTAGGAGTAATATCTCTGTTATATATGGCCCTCATACCATGAACACACCATTTCCGCACGTTCCTTGGTTGTTCGTTTGATGCGTCCGAGGTCTCAGTCAGTTCATCATCAGAGTCTCCTCGCTAAGTATGTGACTCTTCAGCTATCTCAGTGTTTCACCCATCTGTGGGGGCCTCAGGACAAGTGCAGCTGCAGCCCTGGCGTTATCATCAGTGTGGTTGGGCGGATCCCTCGCCAATGGAGTGGGAGCATCGAATAGGGCTATCGGATTTGAAGTTTGTTGAGCCCTAGCCCTAGTTGACCTCCTCACTAACTACTCCTCTGATACGTCATATTCCTCCTCAGAGCCACTTGACTCTTCGGAGGAGGATGGCTCACCCGAAGTCTGGGGTATGATGATTGACTGCGCTCAGGTGTTTGTTTCTTTGCCTGGCCTTTCCTTGGTGTGCCTCTTGGAACCATTGTACTTGTGGAAATATTGTTAGTATATAAGATGAGATGAAACAAAAACATTTTTTAAACTGCTACACAATGGACCTGACGAGTGACTAAATGAGTCATTGCCACTGGCAACGACTCATGAAGTTGCTCGTTATCCCAAACTAGACTTCCTTCATGTTGGGCCAGTGTACTTGATGACTGGTCCCAACGAATTGTTACCAAAGGCAACGAGTTGTTAGGTCAGTCATTAGGTTCACTGCCTTAGTGATTTACTTTTTCCACTTAGGAAGAGCTACACAACGAGTCGTTTGGTGATCTAATGACTCGTGATGTAGCTCATGTTCAAAAGTTTCAGTTCACCCATACATTCATCTTCATCTACTTCCTATCATTCAATCTCCACAAACATAGAACTTAATTTCTCACACCAACCCAATGTAAATTCAGTCAAAATTCATTTGTTTATCCTTCCTAGGGTTCATTATTATCATGAGGCAAAGATTGACACAAGTACAACATTACTCGAAATATCATTGATTTCATTCAAAACATGGGTCATCAAAATTCTTATTTAAATGCAAAAGTTTTCACAATTTAATGGGAGAAATTTACTCACAAGATGCTTGATCAGAGATGGGATTGCAATCTTGTGTGCGTATAATGGTTGGAGTGCAGCTTAAGGGTTGCTCGATGGGTTTGTGAGAAGAAGAAGACAAGGGAAATTTGAAGTTGTTGGGGTGTTGGGTTTGAGCTTAGGCGAGAGTTTGAAAAATAAAGGAATCGGGTTTAATATGTTTTAGATTAAAATTTACCCTAATTTGATCCTGGGTCGGGTCGGATGTCAATTATTTAAAAACACAGGAAGATCCCCCAAACGAGTCGTTATGTGATGAAATGACTCATTTTGACGCTTCGTTTTGTGACTAGAGTTCAACAAACTTACCTGGGACCTAACAAGTCAAGCAACGACTCGTGGTGTCACCCAACGAGTTATAGACAGAGTCCTGGTCCTTGGACTAGTGTAGCTTCAAGACGGGTCACTTAACAAATCATTTGGTCTCCCAACGATTCGTTGAGTAAGCCATTATCATACTTTTCCTTTTGATTCTGCCTTTTGTCCAGTGTACATGATGGAGGACCTCATGATTCGTTTCTTGAAGAGATGAATCGTTGAGTCACCCGTTGCTCCCCTATTTTCTGCATTTCTCTTCACGATTTGATTGAACGAATCGTCAGGTCAAACGACAACTAGTTCTGTGACATTTTGCACCAGAATTGAAGTTTCAGATTTTGGTTCCAACTTTAAATTTTCCATCTTAATTACCTGCACCCATCAACAAATGTAAACACTATATTTTTCTTACATTTACAACTTGAGTTATCTCCCAAGAAGCGCTTGATTTAATGTCACGGCATGACGTGGATGTTTTGGCTACTCAGACTTCACCAAAACACCTCTATAGGTTGCCTCCCATGCAGCGCTTGATTTAACGTCGCGGCACAGCGCAAGTCTCTTGACTACTCAGAATTCGTCAACTAATTCGTCACCGTCCTCCAGTGTTGAGACTATGCTGAATTCCTTTGGCTGTTTCATGGTCCGACAATGTTGAAGGTGACCTCTTCTTTGTTTAACCTGAATTTTAGTTGGCCTGCCTCCACATCTACTAAGGCCCTACCGGTTGCAAGGAATGGTTACCCTAAAATGATGGGGACCTCAGAATCGACTTCGCAGTCCAGAATCACGAAGTCTGCTGGGAATATAAATTTGTCCACCTTGACAAGCACATCAAATAAAATCCCCACCGACTTTTTAACGGTTCTGTCAGCCATCAGTAGCCGCATAGTAGTTGGTGTTGGGGTTCCCAAGCCTAACTTTTTGAATTGCTAGCGGCATTAAATATAAGCTACCTCCCAAGTCACAAAGCGCCCTTGCAAACTCGACATCCCCAAAAGGTATAGTAAAAGCACTTGAGTCTTCCTTCTTCTGAGCTAGGACCCATATAGTTATGGCACCACAGTGGTACAAATTATCGGTAGGTTTTAAACTTACAGTCCTTTTCCTGGTGATGAGGTCCTTCATGAATTTGGCATATCCGGGCATCTGCTCTAGTGCCTCAACTACTGGGATGTTCACCAACAATTGCTTAAGCATAGAGATAAATTTTTGATACTTTCCATATTCGGCTTTCTTCTTCAAACGTTGTGGATAAGGAGGAGGAGGTCTAGGGATCGATTTAAGTTTTTGATGTGCCTCCTTCTCCTTCTCATGGGCAGATCCTTGCTCCTTTGCATTACTTGGAGCAGTATTCATATCTGAATCCCCAACCAAAGTTGAGTCTTCGAAATCCACTATACTGTTATCATTCATCAAGACAGGCTTCTCTGACTCCTTATTTACAACCGGCCTCGGAGGATCATCTGTTGCCTTCCCGCTTCCAGTAGTGACTGCCATGCAATGACTGCCATTTTTTAGATTTTGCACTGTGTTTCTCGGAAGTGTGCCTTTCTGCCTCTAATTCATTGCAACAGACATCTAACTCATCTGCTGCTCAATCTGTCTGATAGCCACGGCATGTGACTCCACCTTTTGATTAAAATCAGAAATATCAGCATAGAGCTCCTTAAATTGCCCATCTGCTATATCCATCTGCTTGAGTACTTTGGGTAGCATGTCCTCAAACCTTGAACCTCTAGACTCTGGCTCGCGGTTTCTTGGGGGAAAATACAGACTGCTTTTATCGTTTTTGAACTCCTCGCGCTTCTTCCAGTCTCCATTATCTCGGTATTAGCCCCAGTTGTAATTATTATCCTTGTAAAACTTCCGACCTTGGTTCCCTTGACCTTGACGCCAAGAGTATTGGTTAGACCCTTAGGTGTTGGTCTGAAAACCCACCCTTTGATCATTTAAATAATTAGCTTTTTCCTCAGACTCAGATTCACATCCATCATTTCTCGGGGTCTTGCCCTAAGAACCCACAACATTTACTTTTTCTTCTCTGACTCCCATCAAGTGCTTGGAAAGCAACCCCATAGTGGTCTTTATCTTTGCAATATCTTGATCACGCTCCTCATCTTTTCTCCTCTGTTCTGCAGACATACCAACCGCATAAGAACCAGTCGGAATCTCCGACTCTCTAGTGTGCCAAGCTCGGTTGGTTTTGGTGATCCTATCTAGTAGATCCACATCCTCTGCATAAGTGTGGCCCCAAAAAGTTCCTCTGGAGACGGTATCAGCCACCGCCTTGGTGTTGGCATTCAAGATACCTATAAAAGATCTCCAACAATGTATCATCCGGAATCCTATGATTTGGCACCCTTTTGAACTTTTTGTTGAAATGCATCTAAGTCTTGTGAAGTGCCTCAGCATTTAGTTGTCTGAAGTTATATATTTCATATTTTAACTGCAACGCTTTGGAAGGTGGGAAGAACCTTTCAAGAAAAGCTCTCTTAAGTTCTCTCCAAGTAGTGATGGAATCATTCGGCAACTCAACCAACCACATCATTGCCTCACTCCCTAGTGAGAAGGGAAATAACCTCAGTCTGATTGCGTCTTGGCTCACTCCCGGTTGTTTGTATGCCTTATATATACCCACGAAATTTGTCAAGTGAGCGCGGGCATCATCGGACACATGACCCGCAAATATTCCCTTCATATTGAACAGATGGATCATTGCACTGGTAATATCAAACTTTGCCCCAGCAGGCAAAGGAGGAGGGACTACAGTTCCAGTGGCACCGGCTTCGTCTACATCGGCATCGTCCTCCTCATCAAAATACCAAGGTCTCTGGTGTTCTGGACCGCTGTGTTGTCTAGCTTGCTCTGCTTCTGCAGCTAGACATTGCTCTTCAGCAACTCTAGCTAACTCACGATCTCTAGCCTGAGCTTGTTCTTCAGCCAACATTCTTGTTGTGGCTTGGTCTATAGTCTCCTGCTCTTGGATATTGGTCATTCTTCTCAGGTTTCTTAACGTCTGCTCAAGTTCGTGATCAATTGGAACCAGGGGATTTCCTTGGCTCCTAGTATCGTGCATGCACAAACCTAAGACCTGTTAAGTAACCAAAATAACAAAATAAAAAATTTTAAAAAAAGAAATAAAAACCAATATTAAAGAAAACACAATTAACAAAAGCCTTAGCCGTATTCCCCGGCAACTACACCAAAATTTGATGTCGCCCAAATTACACCTCGCAATTGATATATAAAGCGGTTGATGTCAAATATAGAACCCAACTAGAGGTTGAGGTCGATCGCACAGGAAATATGAAAAGAACTTAAGTTAATGTGAATAGCTGTTACTATCGAGTTACTTATTTCCTAAGGAGGAAAGAAATAGAATAATAAATAAAAGTAAAACTACTGAATGCTTAGATCAAATTCGATTTGTATTCAATTAATGACTTGACTGGGATTGTGTTCCCCAAGATTTCATAACCACAAGGCGTGTCTACTAGTGATCTATTCCGGTATTTAACATGCAATATCTGTAAGTGAGGTTCACCTAAATGGTTGGTCCCTATCTAGATGATTATCACCACGCAACTTGGTCCGTATACGGGTGTACTTTTAATTGACCCTTACCCTTAATATCGAATTAGCTCTCCCCGTAAAAGTTCAAGCTATTAGATGAGGGTTGATAGCCTCAAATCTCGATTGTTAATCCCTTTTCCCATTCTATACCTCCTTGGTACAGTAAGTAAGAATAAGGCAGGTCCTAACGTTTGCAACCGTCAAGAATCAATAAAAATGAGGGGAAAAACAATACATGCATTAAACCCCGTTCAAGAATCACTAAGTATTAAACCTATGTATGTTAATTCATGGTTCCCACAACCCTAGTAATGGGTTTAGCTACTCATGGTTGTATGATCACAATCACAAAATATGGAATAAATCATAATTGCAACTTAAAAATTATCATAGAAGAAAACCAAGTAGATTGAATAAAACTCCAAAGTTGATGAACAAATTCCAATGTTGCTTTTGATCCTTAAATTCAAGAATAAAATTGTAAACCTTGTTTCTTGACCCAAGAATAATCGTACAACACCAAAATCCCACGTGAAAAATATTAATAATAATCTTCCCTAAAAATAAACTTAAACAGTGTATTTATAGTTCTAAGAAAACTTTTTCCTAACTAAAACTGGAAACCAGGTCGTCAGTGACCACGGGCTTGGTGACGATTCGTTGGGACCTTTGATGAGTCGTGCCTTGCTAAAAATAGTCGTCCTCCGCATCGTACCCAGTTGTGGCAACGGGTCACCTAACGACTCGTTGTGCCTAGGCATAAGTCATTAGGCCCTCGTGGTCTAACTCCTTCAAAATTCCAGTGCACCTTACGGTTGATTCCAGTGATCTGCCAACGAGTTGTTTAGTCAACTAACGACTTGTTATCACTTTCGTCAACTCCACTAGTTACTTTGTTAACACTTTCTCTCCCAGTATTCATGACTCATTACCAGATGTAACGAGTCATTCTCTCAACCCGTCAGGTACACTGGTCTTGCATCTTCAACACTCAATAGTTTCCCGTGCCTTCAGCAACAAGTCGTGCTTCTTGCCAACGACTCGTGAAGTGCCTGACAATCACCTTTCAGTTGTTTTAAGAATAAACTTGCCCAGTTCACTTCCAAACCTGTTTTCTTGCAACATTAAACACAAAACACATCATACCTATATAAACATACTCGGAATGTGCATAATTTCTTGGTTTTAAGCGTCGAAAGTGTCGTAAAATCATGACACATCAAAGGCGTATTTACGCACTTCTTAGCCATATTTTATCCATACTTCACTATGTTTTGAGAAAAAATTATGTGTGTTTGCATGTGTTTAAGTTATATATTTGTGAAAAAAGCTAACGCACATGATTAGATGCTTTCAGGGCTAAAAATCAATGGATTTAGGTGTATTTGAGGCTTTTGGATCAAATGTGAAGAAGTTGGAATGAAGAATGCAAAGATCAACGCATAAAGCAATGCACTGGCACCCTTATGCAACCAGCAGCATGGTGCACAGGCCCTGCTGCGCGAGGCGCCTGCTTGCCTGCACTACCAGCCGCGCGATGAGGCACTACTCTGGCGCGACGCCTTGTGCGAGGGGCAGCCTATTCTGCATAGTGACTAGTGTTGCGTGCCAGCCTTGTCTGGTTGCCAACATAGGAATCCTACTTCAACTAGGAAAAGAAGCTACAAATCCCAAATCAAATCCATGAAGGAACAAAGAAGGCATAGATCAACTATTATAAATATCCTTTATTTTTATGTAATGAGCGGCAGACGTTTTTAGAGTGAATATTTGGAGACAATTTACAACTTAGATTTGAGAGTTAGAAATACATTGAGATACTTGTTGTTGAATTGTTCTCCCTTGTTTTGTTTTGCAATAAAGTGAGTTTCTTCCTATCATCGTTGTAAGTATTAATTTGTGCTTTTGTCTATAAATGCTATGAATTTACTTATAATTATGAGAGGATAAAACCTCCACAACTAGGGTTGTGGGAACCATGGTGAATTAACGAACTAAGGTTTGCATGATGTGATTCTAAATCAATACTAAACACTTGTATTGTATTCACTTCATCGTAAATGTTTCTTAACGGTGTGCAACATTAGGACTTACGTGAATTCTCTGCTTGCTTGAGCCTAGAGAGGTAGAGATTAGTAAAAGAGAATTACAACAAAGCCTTGATTTTTATGATCATTGTATTAACTTGAGTTGTGGTCACAGGATAGTTAAATTTGGGACAAATTGATAACAGTTAAATTGAAATCTCTTATGAGACCTAACTCGGTAATTGAGTATAGTCATCCAATAGGGATGAACCAGTCATTTGGATGAACCCTAGTTATCAGTTCTACAAGTAAAGTATTGGGATATATCACAAGTGTAAAACTCGAAGTAGTTATGAATCCATGGGGAACACTTATCCTAGTTAGTTTCATTAATTTGAAATCAACCTTCAATTTCTCAATAATATTACTTGTTATTTTTACGAATCCCCCCTTTGAGGAGATAATTGAATTAAAAGTTTACATACTAGCGTTCTTCGATATCCTTTCATATTTCTCATGGGATCAACTCCAATCTCTTAGTTGGGTTCTTTATTGACAACAACCGCTTCATACTTTGTCAGGAAGTGTGAGTTTGAGCGTTATCAAAAAGTGGCCCGTTGCCGGGGAATACGGCTTAGGAGTAGATTAATTGCTTGTGTTTAACTTTTAGTCATTATTTTCTATTTTACCTTTTTTTGTGTTCTTTTTTCTGACATGTCATAGATTAGCATGGTAAAATAGCAGCCAAAATGTGACCACGGTCCCAACAAGTATCTTGATGAAGTCTAAGTAATTAAGATACCTGCATCATGCCGCGATATTAAATCAGGCGCTACTTGGGAGGAAACCCAAGATAAATTTTTTGTTTTATGTGTTTGTTCAAGTGTGCAGGTGATAAGCCATGATTTTCAACCAAAATTGAGCATGAACATTGAAAACAGGATGTAAAAATGTTTGACGAGCACAGATGGCATCACGTAAGCCAAGCAGCACAAGGCCTGACGCGAGGCCCAAGCACAAGCATCGCACGTCCTGGCGTGACGCACAAGCGAGACACCACATTCTAAGGTTCGGAGCGCAGGCCAAACAAGGCAGTGAGCTCCACGGCGCACAACAGAACAGGCGCTTTAAACGCCATGACGCAGAGCAAAGGTTCCAGGCAAAAATTATGAGGGATAAAACATAAATTCCAGCCCATGGAAGTAATTTAAAAGGTCTAGACCTAATTTTTCAGCTCATTATTATGAAAGCCAGGCCACACACCCTTGAATTCTCAAGAAAACTCTCTCAAAACTTCATCTCTTCATCAAATTCCTCCAAATGTTTTCACCAAAATCACAAAGTATACCATTTTTCTTGTGAAACCTCCATAAATGGCACCAAAGGTAAACAAAGGGGAAGGGTGTGACTTCTTCAATCCATGGGGCAAAAAGAGCAAAGAGAACTAGTGAAGAGGAGCATGAAGATGTGGGGATGGCACCACAACCATTGAGGCGATATGGGCTCCATTGGGTCACTGCCCAAGAAGGTAAAAAATGGTTTAAAGATCATAAAGAATCCAAGTACTCACATGACATTTTCATTGATAGAAAAAGTTTAACATATGTATTTCCCCACATGGTAGATAGATCACTCACCCTTGGTCTTGATTTTGTGTTTGATGCTCGGGGTGATTGTAATTTGAATATGGTGAGGGAATTCCTTGCAAATTAGATGCCAAAGGAGAGGTCAAACCAAGTTAAAATTAGGGGTCAAATTATTGAGTTTTCACCTATTGCTTTGAATAGATTACTTGCACACCTCATGTTGACCCACAACCCTTTGTTAACATTGTGAAGAAACCCCTGTATAGAGACATTAGACATACTCTGTGCGGCCCAAACTCTGTTGTAAGGTGGACTCGCCACCAACAATTTGAGTATCATGTTTCGCTTCCATATGCTCACCTAAGTAGAGAAGCACGTGTCTGTTAAAAAATTGTTTGTGCTTGTTTACTGCCTGGAAAGTATGTAACCCATGTGACTAGGAAAAGAGTATGTCTTGTCTATGTGCTAATGACTGGAATGTCAATTAATGTTGGGGTGCTCATTAAAAATGTGTTGAAGAGAGCAAGGGTGAAAAAGGGCCAAAACTTTGAGTTTGGGGGTCTCTTGACCCAATTTCTGTGTGGGCATGATATTGAGGAGGAGGAGGCGGACTATAGATCTGCTTATAATCCTAGGGGGATTGATGTGACTAGAACTAAGGAACCCGAGAGTATAAACGGTCCAGTTCTTTCTGTCAAATAAGCGCAATGCACGAATTGATCACATGTTGAGCCACTTGTACAGTATGCAAATGCTCCAGCTGAGGATGAATGGTGTGATTGAGGAGCAGCTACAACAGCTTAATGTGGATTACCCTCTGAGCGAACATTCGCGAGCCCTTTGCAGAGTTAGGCCTGGATTCAAGGAGCCCCTTGATGATGATGTGGCCACAGAGGACGAGATGGTGAGAGTAGACTCGGACATAGAGTCTAGTGATGATAATGAGGAAGATTCTGAGATGGAGGAAGCTGCTCTTGCCCCCACAAACGACGAGGAGTGGAGGCCCAAGGAGTTCTTCTTTCACTCTTTTACTTTATGCTTTATTGTTTTAGCACTGGGGACAATGTTACTGATTAAGTATGGGATGAGAGAAGTGAAGTTCATATTACCATGTATGCCTTAATTACTAAATTTGCACGTAGTATACCTAATTTGTTTTTGGAACTTATGACTTATCTTGCATACTTGTTGGATTGTAGTATATTTTTTAATAGTTTTATTTTATTTTGGGTTCCTCTGATTTTTATTTTTGGTACTTTTCTGGTGGATAGTCCCTTAGAACCGATTAGAGGGTCTAGATTTTTTTATTTTTGTTTTTTAGTCATTGAGTCATGACTTCGCCCGATGATGGATAGATGAAGACCATCTTAAGGGTAAATTAGTCATTAGGAAGAATAAGAACTTGGACCTTACGAATGCTAGCTGCTTCACTTTAAGTATCATTGAGAATTTATACAATTCACTCAAAAATGCATAAAAAGGTATAAACACTTAGTCTTTTGGAACTCGACGCTTGTATTTGAAAAGAAAAATTGGGCTTAATTATGTCATGCATGTAATATGAATATATGTGCTTATGTAATCTTGATTTCAGTATTAAACCATTATGTGCCAATATGTGAGAAATTTTTTTATATACTCCATGCTTGTAATTTGATATCTAGAATTTGCCTGGTGTGTGTGCAAAGAGAAATAAGAATGATGGATTTAGGAAGTGATACAGGCGTTTCCTTGTTAGCCTTGTTTTTATCCTATTTTATCTACCTTAATGTAGTTTTCCTAGTTATCCATGTTTGAGCTTTAGCCTATTCTTTTGATAGCCATATTACAAGCTTAAATCCCTTTTTGTTCTATTGACTTTATTTGATCCAAATGACTCCTAGAGAACTTTAATGAAAAATTTTGCATGAAAGGAGCATAGTTGGAGAAGTGAAGGGAAAAGATAAAAAGTGTGAAAATTAGAAGAAAAAGGTGAAATTTGCTAAACAAGGAGCGTGATGTTAGTGGGAAAACAAAAAGAAGAAAGAGCTTTGAAAAAAATGGTGATGAAAAATATGTGTGAATGAGCTCAATGTTGAAAAAAAATCCCCACTAGTCACCTAAGTTGAAAAACTGAAAAATAAAAGGAGGTATAAGTAGAAAAATAGGAGATTGAGAAAAGTGCTAAAAATTAAAGTGTTATAAAGTATTAAAGTGCTTAGGGAGATTAGTCACTATCTTGGCCAAATAGTCCCTACCCGTCCCTTAGCCTACATTACAACCAAATTTAAGTCCTAATTGATCCTTGATTCAAAATTCTATAATAGTGGAGTATTATACTAAGGGCAAGCCTATGGGTCATCTTTTGCATGTATGTTGAGTTCTTTGGGTGTCACAACCCAAGTCTATACCTTGGACGAGACACGGTACTTGAAGTCATAAGTAACCCCAAGTCAACCCATGGTCTATCATAACACTGGTAAACTTAGTAATCATAAACGGAAGCTTTAAATAAATAAAATCATTTAAGGAAACTGAGTTGACAAGAGTCAATATATCTGAAAGAAAACTATAATACTGATGATCTGAGTCTATGTCTGAAAGTCATCTACCAATGATGAGTTGCTGGGACAAGCCCCCAGCTAACTCTAAAGTCTAACTGAAAGAAAATAACTGAAAAATAAATATCGGCCTCGAAAGATGAGGACTCACCCAAAAGCTGCTGTTGGTATTGTCTGAAGGGATTTACTAACAATGTTGGGGCTGAGAACCTGCGCATGTATCATGATATGATACAGCATAGAAGGTATGCGTCGGTACTTTGAATGTGTTGAGTAAGTGAGAGATAATATAAACATGAAGAACAAGTAACTGAACTGTAATGACCAACTGAAATGCTGGAAACTGATATAACTGAAGTATAACTGATATGGTCAATAGTGACCCTGACTGATGGTCATAGATATGTCCTGAATCTGAAATACTGATCTGAGCAAAACTGAACTGAACTAAACTGAGCTAAACTAAAACTATACTGACTAGTGGGAGAGTCTATAACCGACATATAACCACGTGAGCTAAACATGGAGTTCGATGTATACACCCCATCGATAGGACTCAATATACCTTGCCAGGGTATAAAGGCATGAACTGGGTGATCACAAATCTTGGGCCAATAAAATAACCTACGGTGGAGACGTAGTTCTGAGAACCTGGGTGTGCTGGAACCTCGGTCCGCTCGGTGCTAAGTTCTACTCCTACTGGATAGTCCTAATCTGACCACTAAGCTAACTGTTCGAAATTAGGGTCCAAGGCTAAATCAGGAATACTTATCTAGAGTACCCTGAGAGCCTTATGGGACCAGATTCTATAACTGGTGTTCTAAGAATGGCCAGAGTTGCTTATCTGGAAGTGTCGTGACCATCTAAAAAACAAACTGAAACTGAAGCTAGTGGTTCTAAGACTGGTCAGAGATGCTTATCTGGAAGCGTCATAACCGTCTAAAGAACAAACTAATATCTGATAACTGATAACTGATATCTGGGAGACACTACTGGCACCTCAAGAAAAGACTATAGTCAAATTTATCAGCTGACATTTCTGAAAAAAATACTGAGTATGCTAATATTCTAACTGAAATTGGACTAGCATGCAACTTATTGAGATTTCAACTGATATTAATAACATGGGAATCCTAACACTGATAGAATCAAGCAACATGAATAACTAATCAATTATACAAGACTTTAATTTATTGCATTCAAAAGCTAGGACTAAAACCATCTTTACAAGAACAAGTATCAACATGATAACTAGGTAGTGGAATTTTACTAACAATTAACGTGAACCATATTCCACATGATATAGATGGAATCTGGCTGAAAATTTATTCACATTTGAAATTCAGGGCCTAGAACTGATAAGAAAATGTTGTTGGATTTTGGGGCACAAGGGAAGAACGATTCCCTTACTAAACTCTCACATACCTGGTGAAAGATTTTTGAGAAAATCCTAGAGATATTCTGAGAATAAGAAGTTGAACCCTTAGCCCTGCTTTGTGCTTCCTGTCTGAGATTCTACATTTTCACTTATGAGGAAATGAGAGGAATGAAGTATAAACGTCGATTACCCCTCTAAATCCCCTAAATATAACCCAAAATGATGTAGTTTAGGGATTAAAAAGGTGAGAAGTTACAAAAATATCCCTGAAAAAAATCTGAAAAACTGCCGACAAGGACCAACGGGTCACACAACGAGTCGTTGGTTAACACCACGACTCGTTGGGACCAGTCATCTGTCCCGCACTTAAACCTAAGGATTGTTGGAACTTGCAATGGGTGGATACCACGACTCGTTGGAAGAACCAACAGGTCGTTGGTACCTCCCGTAGCCACTGGCAGGGTCTAGAATAAAGCACTGGGCCCCCTCCTCTAACGGGTGACACCATGGCTCATTGGTTGGGACAACGAGCGGTTGTCACCTCACGTCCTTTCTACTGGAAATCCTGAAAGACTTTGGGATGATACAACAGGTCATTATTGTCACTCGTTGTCACTGAAGGAGTTAGTCGAAAATACCTAGGAGCCCCAACTAATGAGTCATATCATGAGTTGTTATATCAAACGACGACTCGTTGTTTGACTTGTGGGTTCCTGGAAAGGGATCAACTGGGTTCTGAGTTGGGAATGCAATGAGTGACAGGACGACTCGTTGCTTCTCACAATGGGTCATTCCATGTCCCGTTGGTTCCCGAGGAACATCTGATAGAGCTGACCATGACCCAAACAATGGGTTGTTACTGCTGACAACGACTTATTGTCTCGATCGTTCTGAGAAAAATTTCTGGTTTTCCCTGGTTTTTCATGCAATGTCTAAGTTTGGTCCAGGAAAGTTTTGGGGTATTACATTGGGAGAGTGAGCGAATTTAGTTATATTTATGCCCAAGTTAATATTGTTTTATATCTTGTGTGTAAAAGGGCATCTCTCCAAATTGTGAGGGGCACAATGGTAAGACTTTGGTATATTTTGATTGCTAAACTAAATATGATTCATGCTGGCCCAAAAGATGTCTTGATGAGTTAGTTTTCAAAGGCTGAGTGATTTCGAACTTTAACATTTTAATGTTGATCCTATATGCATGCGAGTCAATTGTTTGAGCTTCATTGATTTGTCTCATGATCCTAAGTGCAAGTAGACCTATTCATAGGAGGAATTTTATGCCTAACTGTTAGAAGAGAAGTAGTAGATTGTTCGAGGACGAACAATAGTTTAAGTGTAGGGTGGTGATGAAGGGCGTATTTACGCACTTCCTAGCCATATTTTTCCCATACTTTACTATATTTTGAGAATAAATTATGTGTGTTTGCATGTGATTAAGTTATATATTTGTGAAAAGAGATAAGACTTATGATTAGATGCTTTCAGGGCTAAAAAGTGATGGATTTGGGTGTATTTGAGGCTTTTGGATTGAATGTGAAGAAGTTGGAATGAAAAATGCAAAGATTAAAGCATGAAGCAATGCACTAGCACCCCTGCATGACCAGCTGTCACACCCCGCCTTGGGGGATATGACTGGCACCTGGTGCCCTAGTAGGACCTAGACTACTAACTGGTAAGCCTAAGCACATCTAGTGCCTGGCTAGCTCTAACTTAGATTTCTGGAAACAACGGGCTATATAACGGCTGTAAATACAGCCTCCGGCCGACTGGGCCTATAGCCACCTGTACAAAACTTCAGCTAACCAAAAACATACTTACAAAGGGGGAAACCTATGCGAGCCGACAAGGCCACCATGCTGTCTAGTTATTTGTAACTCAACAATAGAATACTAAATAACTACGTGACCGGCAAGGTCACCACTACTATCAGACTATGGCCTCACGCGGCCAACATAACCAACAATACTAAACAGCTAAACACACGCACGGCCCCACATGACCGGCACAACTAACCACAGGGAAATATATAGAGACTGCAGCCCTCTACGAATACTGATAAGATGGTTGGGACAGGGCCCCGACCTACCCGTACTATATAACAAAAGAAAATGAAATACACCTCTGAATATCAAGCTCTGGATGACAGGAGCTGACGACTCTACGCTGGCTAGGATCACGAGGGATTGGCTCCTCGTCTGTGAGTACCTGCAGGCAAGTAATGCAGCGCCCCAAGCGGGCGTCAGTACCACTGGTACCGAGTATACAAAGCAAATGAGCATGACTGAATACAATTAACATAACTAGTGATTCTGAATAGCAAGAGGTAACTGAATCTGTAAGAACTGATATAAACTGAATCAGACTTTCTGTGCTGTGATAGGGTAGGAGCGTACCTGTAGACGCGGCGGCCTGCTATCTATTAACTAATATATAGCACATAAATACATATATATATATATATATATATATATATATATATATAGAAAACAAGAGCCAATACCAACCCCCATAAGCCGGATGGCGTCAAGCAAACAAACAATCTATATACCCCTACCCGGGTCAAAACCAGCCAAAAATAAGTCACTCCACTCATCTGCTAACTACGAGCACCTCTGCCAGCCCCCTTGGGTCTCCGGCTCGGGTCATAGCCTCCGATATAAATAACCGTGTCTGAGTCCGGAGGACTCCTATACTATATCTGTAACTGTAACTGTATCTGAATCTGTTCCCTGGGCACTTGCGCACAACAGGGCTATTTGTACTGTAATGCTGATCGGCCTGATATGGGGAAAGCTTCATCCCATCTTCGTCCAAACTGGGGACGGCATGCCACTCCTTGGAGTGACGTAAACCCACCCGCTCAGTGGGCGATACAGTTACCAACCCAGGGGCGGTGAGGATGCTCAAAAGGGTGCCCTCACTACACAACCAAGTCTCAACAAACAATAAGCACATATGTAGCAAGCATGTTTAAACTGAAAAACTATCTGAATTCTGATTTCTTATTCTGATTTCTTTTTGTATTATACTGATTCTCATACTGCTTAATAATAAATCTGTGATCTTTATCTAACTGTGTGGATAATCTGTAGCCAAGATACTATCTAACTGTATGGCTATACTGTAGCCAAGATATCATCTGACTGTATGGCTAATATGAGGTCTGATTTTACTTTACTAACTCTTATTCTGAATATTTGTCATATTATTCTAGAAACATGCTTACTAATCACATACTGGGCTATACTGAGTTTGGAATACTAACTTACCATTTTGGCGCATGCTTTACTAACTTTCGGACTGAGTACGATATAACAACGCAAACTAGATTTACTGAACTTGCACAATACTCAACATTCAACTTCGGGAATTCTACTACGGAGTTTACTGTGCTATACAAGGCTAAGACTACTAACTTGTCGAAAAAACCGGCTTTACATGCCTTAACCTCGGTTTATCCGACTAACGGACGAAGCTCGGTCAGTACTCCAGCTATTTCTCCCAACTGCATTTACATATATGTCAATTAGAACTAAATACACCAATATTCTGAAAGAAAACGTCACTTTCGATATATTTATAGCCTAAACTTTGACTTATCGAAAGACGGTCAAAAACTCGCTATTTCTCGAAAGTCCAGAAGGGAGAAATACTCACTTTAGGGATAGGAGCATATTGACACTAGTTTGGAGCAATTCCACTTACCTTAGCTCGGTAGCACGACGATTCGCTGGCCAAATTTCACAAAACTAAATCTGTAGGAATGCTCCTTACTGCTTAATACCTCGGTATCTGGAGTTAATTTGGATTTAGACTACGTTTGACGGCGTAATCGAGCGATAATTTACAATACCTTCGCACCCTCTCTGTTTTCTCATGAGCTTCTGGAAATTATTTGATGTCATAATGAAATGAACCAAAGTGGAGGCTTTATATACTTGGGCCTGGACAGGGCCAACGTGTCATGGAGCCAACGCGGAGGCTCCACCTCCGTGACACGTTGCCATCGCGGAGGGGCTCTGCCTCGGCTCCTTCCACGATGGTTCGACAGGTTTCTCATCCGGTCTTTTCCCGAGCCTTTTTCTAGCATGTATGGCTTCCAAATACTCTTAACCAACACGCGAATAGGCCATCTATGTGTTGGGAATTTTACGGGTTGTAACATTCTCCCCCCCTAAGAACATTCATCCTCGAATGTAAACTTCTATCTAGAGGACTTCTCAACTTACTTAACTTGTTTCTAGAAAAATTTCGGCAGAGTTTCCCCTGTAATATGGACTATCCCAAAAACCTGAAATGCAGAAAAGTCCCATACAGGTACTCCACACAATACTATAGTATTTAAATGACAGATTAAAATAGACCTTCTCATTTATATGTATACTATAAGGCACTGCATAAGATAATAATACTAACATACCTGTCGCCTGACTAGGCTTGAAATAAATGAGGGTATATGGTCTTCATATCTTCCTCCGCCTCCCAAGTCATCTCCTCTCGGTTCCTGTTACGCCACAATACCTTGACAGACGCAATATCTTTAGTTCTCAATCTACGAATCTGTCTGTCTAAGATGGCTACTGGAACCTCTTCATAGGCCAGCTCTTCCATAACCTGGATATCCTGGATTGGGACTTCTCTAGATGGGTCTCCTATGCATTTCCTCAGCATAGATACATGAAAGACCGGATGAACGGATTCCAATTCTGGAGGCAAGTTCAACTCATATGCTACTCGGCCTATCCTTCGACGAATCTGATAAGGCCCAACAAATCTCGGACTGAGCTTACCTTTCTTGCCGAGTCTCATCACCCCTTTCATCGGAGATACCTTCAGAAATACCCAGTCATTCACATCAAATTCCAGGTCTCTGCGCCGCACATCAGCATATGATTTCTGGCGGCTCTGTGCAGTCAGTAGGCGTTCTCTGATAAGCTTTACCTTCTCCTCTGAATGTTGAATGATGTCTAGACCAATCAACGCTGATTCTCCCACTTTAAACCAGCCAACCGGCGATCTGCATTTTCACCCATACAATGCTTCAAAGGGCGCTATCAGGATGGCTGAGTGATAACTATTATTATAAGCAAATTCAATTAACGACAAATGCTCGTCCCAGTTACCTCCAAAATCTAGCACACACGCTCGTAGCATGTCCTCGAGCGTCTGAATAGTGCGCTCAGCCTGTCCATCTGTCTGAGGGTGGAATGTTGTGCTCAAATTAATCTGCATTTCCAGACCCCTCTGGAACGACTGCCAAAATCTAGCTGTAAACTATGCTCCTCTGTCTAAAATAATAGATACTCGCACTCCATGTAATCTAACTATTTCTCTGATATATAATTCGGCATAATCCTCGGCCGAGAAGGTAGCTTTCACTGGCAGGAAATGAGCTGATTTTGTTATCTTGTTAACTATTACCCAAATAGAATCATGTCTATGTCTGTTACAGGGTAATCCTGCTACAAAATCCATATTCACTGCTTCCCATTTCCAGAGAGGCACAGTTATGTCCTGAGTTAACCCGCCTGGTTTCTGGTGTTCCGCTTTTACCTGTTGGCAGTTCGGACATTGGGCTACAAATTCTGCTATTTCCCTTTTCATACCTGGCCACCAGTAGATTTCCTTGATATCGTGGTACATTTTTGTCGCGCCTGGGTGGAGAGAATAGCGGCGCAATGTACGTCGTTCATAATCTGCTGGCGGAGCCCAAAAACATCTGGCACACAGAGGCGGCCTTTACATAATAGCACTTCTTCCTCAGTTATCCGAAAATTTGGCGCTTTACCCTGCTGGACTCTGTCTTTGAGTTGGATAAGTTTAGGATCCTCATACTGCCATTCTTTTACTTCCACAACTAATGACGACACAGCGGTGTTTTGAATTACTGCTCTGTTGTCCTCTGTTTCTGCTACACGAACGGCTAGGCTGGCTAATTGATGTATTTCTCTGACCAACTCCCGCTGCTCGGGTTGCAAATATGCCAAACTTCCCATGGATTTACGGCTGAGAGCATCTGCTACTACGTTGGCTTTTCCCGGATGATACAGAATATCCACGTCATAATATTTCAACAACTCCAACCAGCGACGTTGTCGCAAATTCAACTCCCTCTAAGTGAAGATATACTGTAGGCTCTTATGATCTGTGAAAATATCCACTGGACGCCGTACAAGTAATGTCTCCATATCTTGAAGGCGTGGATCACTGCGGCTAACTCCAGGTCGTGGGTAGGGTAATTCTTTTCATGTCATACGCAATCACCTTACCATGCAGCATCAACACACAACCCAACCCAACGCGTGATGCGTCGCAATATACTGAATAACCTTCTGTACCTTTTGGCAATGCTAACACTGGGGCAGAGGTTAATTTGTCTTTTAACTCCTGGAAGCTCTTCTCACATGCCTCTGTCCACTGAAACTTCGCTGCTTTCTGCGTCAGTTTGGTCAGAGGTGCCGCTATAGTAGAGAATCCCTCAACAAATCTCCTGTAATATCCCGCTAACCCCAGAAAACTGCGGACTTCGGTCGGAGTGATAGGCCTAGGCCAGGTTTTGACTGCTTCTATTTTCTACGTGTCAACCTGTATACCAGCATCCGACACAATATGCCCCAAGAAAGCTACTGAGCTCAGCCAAAATTCACACTTGGAGAACTTAGCATATAATTGACGGTCCCTGAGAATCTGGAGCACTAATCGTAAATGATCCTGATGATCTGCTTCAGAGCGAGAATACACCAGAATATCATCAATAAACACTATCACGAACAGGTCCAGGTATGGTCTGAAAATGCTATTCATCAGGTCCATGAATATTGTTGGGGCATTCGTCAACCCAAAGGACATAACTAGGAATTCAAAGTGTCCATATCGGGTCCTAAAAGCCGTTTTGGGAATGTCTCTTTCACGAACTCGAACCTGATGATATCCGGAGCGTAAGTCAATCTTGGAGAAATATCTGGCCCCTGTAACTGATCAAACAAATCATCTATTTTGGGAAGAGGATACTTATTATTTACTGTAACTTTATTCAGCTGCCGGTAATCTATACACATGCGGAGCGAGCCATCCTTCTTTTTCACAAATAGAATTGGCGCACCCTACGGTGAAGTACTCGGCCTGATAAAACCCGTATCTAGCAGGTCCTTCAGCTGCTCCTTTAATTCTCTGAGTTCAGCAGGAGCCATGCGGTACGGAGGAATTGATATAGGCTGAGTGCCTGGTAGCAAGTCAATTGCAAAATCTATCTCCCTTTCTGGGGGAATACCAGGTAACTCGTCTCGAAATATATCAGGGAATTCATTCACCACCGGAACAGACTGAAGTGTCGGAGATTCTACCCGAACATCCTGAACCCTGACTAGGTGGTAGATACATCCCTTAGATATCAATTTCCTCGCCTGAAGGTAGGAAATAAACCTACCTTTTGGAGTAGTTGTGCTACCTTTCCACTCTCACACTGCCTCTCCTGGAAAGTGGAATCGGACCGTCTTGGTAAAACATTCTACATTAGCATAGCATGGCACCAACCAGTCCATACCCATAATGGCATCGAAATCTATCATTTCTAACTCTACCAGATCTGCTGTAGTCTGGCGATCAGCAACCTCTACTGTACACCCTCGATAAATTCTACTAGCTATAATGGAGTCACCGACGGGTGTAGATACTGAAAACGGCTGCTGTAATAACTCTGGTGCGACATTAAACTTTCGAGCCACAAATGGGGTAATATATGACAGAGTGGACCCTGGATCAATCAATACATAAATAGGGTATGAGCAAATAGTCATCATACCTGTTACCACATCTGGAGATGCCTCTGAGTCCTGTCTCCCTGTTAATGCATAGGTACGGCTTGAGCCCGTACCTGAACTAGAGGCTCCTAATCTACCTCGGCCTCTACCTGTTGTACCTGAGGGCCTACGCCCTGCCGAGGCTGCTGGAGCTCGAGGCCCTGCGGATCCCCTATCCTGACTATCTCAGCTACCTTGCCCCCTGGCCGGACAATCTCTCATCAAGTACCCCTCCTGCCCGCATATATAATATCCTGAGGAGCCATATCTACAAGCTCCGATGTGAGGTCGGCCGCAATTAGGGTAGGGTGGGGGTGTAAATCTGCTCTGCTCTCCCCTTCTCTGTTGCGGAGAATCTACTGTTTGAGAACTGCCACCAGACTGTGACTGCCCTCGACAAGCAAATCTACCTCGCTGCTGCTGCTGTGGTGGAGGTGGGGGTCTAGGGGGTCTGTCTGACAATCGGGGCTTGGGTCCTCTCTGAACCTCCCTCTGCATATCATCTGATCTGTCTCTGTGGTGCTGTTCCTGATTTGTCTGTCTACTGCCCTGTTGCTGCTGTCTAAGGCCCTCAATGGTCTGGGTAAAGGCCTGTACTCGGGCAATATCCATATCTTCTCGTAACGTAGCCATCATGCAAGCTTCAATATATTCCGGGTTCAGACCCATAATGAACCGGTGGACTCTGGATGGCATAGTGTTCACAAAAGCTGGAGCATAGCGGGCTAGGGAGTCAAACTGTAGGGCATATTCTCGTACACTCCTCGCCCCCTGCTCCAACTGCAAAAACTGATCCATCCAGGCCTGCCGGATCTCCCGTGGCAAATAACGGTCCAGGAAGGCCTCCGAGAAGCTGGACCAGGTCGGAGGGGTAACATCTCTCCCTCGAGACCTTTGCCAACTCTCGTACCATAATACAGCTATATCCCACAACTGAAACACTGCCAGCTCAACTGATTCTGTAGGGGTCACATGCATAACCCAGAAAATTTTCTGCATCTGATCGAGGAAATCCTGGGGGTCCTCTGCTTGATCTGACCCAGTGAACTATGGGGGACCTAGTGCCAAAAACTCCCTAACCCTGGAACTACCTGACCCACCTGAAGGCTCTGCTGCTACAGGTGGCACTGACTAGCGTTGTGTGGCCATCATTTGTGCCAACATAACCACTGCGCTTCGAACTTCCTGGTCTGATGGCGAAGGTACAGGAGCTATCAGAGGCGGTGTCGTGCCCAATGGCTCCTGGTGTGAGGGGGACTGCTGAGAGGGCTGTGATGAAGCCTCTATATCGCCTTCAGATCGAGCTAACTCTGAATGGAACTGAGGCATCCTGCTAGTGCCTCCTCCTGCTGCTGTGTCTATTCTTCTGCCAGTGGCAGGGTGGCGCTGGTCTGCCATTCTTATCTGTAGACAAAGAATATGATAAGTTTTAGGGACCCAACCCTATACTGTACCACTCTATAGCACGACTGAATGAGAAAAAAGAGTAACCATTCTATCATGCCTCACAGCCTCCTGCCTATAGTATATGGTGCACAACACATCCATAGACAAGACTCTACTTAGCACGGCTTACAGACTCCCTGGGACACGACCTGCTCTGATACCAAGTTTGTCACGCCCCGCCTTGGGGGGTATGACTGGCACCTGGTGCCCTAGTAGGACCTAGACTACTAACTGGTGAGCCTAAGCACATCTGGTGCCTGGCTACCTCTAACTCAGATTTCTGGAAACAACGGGCTATATAACGGCTGTAAATACAGCCTCCGGCTGACTGGGCCTATAGCCACCTATACAAAACTTCAGCTAACCAGAAACATACTTACAAAGGGGGAAACCTATGCGGGCCGACAAGGCCACCATGCTGTCTAGTTATTTGAAACTCAACAATAGAATACTAAATAACTACGTAACCGACAAGGTCACCACTACTATCAGACTATGGCCCCACGCGGCCAACATAACCAACAATACTAAACAGCTAAACACACGCACGGCCCCATATGACCGGCACAACTAACCACAGGGAAATATATACAGACTGCAAGCCTCTACGAATACTGATAAGATGGTCGGGACAGGGCCCCGACCTACCCGTACTATATAACAAAAGAAAATGAAATACACCTCTGAATATCAAGCTCCTTAACCTCGATTTATCTGACTAACGGACGAAGCTCGGTCAGTACTCCAGCTATTTCTCCCAACTGCATTTACATATATGTCAATTAGAACTAAATACACCAATATTCTGAAAGAAAATGTCACTTTCGATATATTTATAGCCTAAACTTTGGCTTATCGAAATACGGTCAAAAACTCGCTATTTCTCGAAAGTCCAGAAGGGAGAAATACTCACTTTAGGGATAGGAGCATATTGACACTAGTTTGGAGCAATTCCACTTACCTTAGCTCGGTAGCACGACGATTCGCCGGCCAAATTTCACGAAACTAAATCTGTAGGAATGCTCCTTACTGCTTAATACCTCGGTATCTGGAGTTAATTTGGATTTGGACTACGTTTGACGGCGTAATCGAGCGATAATTTATAATTCACACCCTCTCTGTTTTCTCACGAGCTTCTGGAAATTATTTGATGTCATAACGAAATACCGAAGTGGAGGCTTTATATACTTGGGTCTGGACAGGGTCAACGTGTCATGGAGCCAACGCGGAGGCTCCACCTCCGTGACACGTTGCCATCGCGGAGGGGCTCTGCCCCGGCTCCTTCCGCGATGGTTCGACAGGTTTTTCATCCGGTCTTTTCCCGGGCCTTTTTCTAGCATGTATGGCTTCCAAATACTCTTAACCAACACGCGAATATGCCATCTATGTGTTGGAAATTTTACGGGGTGTAACACCGCAGCATGGCGCACAGGCCCTGCTGTACGATGAGAGGCGTGAGGCGCCTGCCTGCCTGCATTACCAGCCAGGCAACGCGGCACTACTCAGTCGCAATGCCTTGCGCGAAACACATCCCATTCTACGCAGTGACCAGTGTTGCGCGCCAACCTTGTCCGGGTGCCAACATAGGAATCCTACTTCAACTAGGAAAAGGAGCTACAAATCCCAAATCAAATCCATGAAGGAACAAAGAAGGCATAAATCTACTATTATAAATACCCTTTATTTTTATGTAATGAGGGGCGCACGGTCTTAGAGTGAATATTTGGAGACAATTTACAACTTAGATTTGAAAGTGAGAAATACATTGAGATATTTGTTGTTGAATTATTCTTCCTTTTTTTTTGCAATAATCAAGTGAGTTTCTTTCTATCATCGTTGTAAGTGTTAATTTGTATTTTTTTTCTATGAATGCTATGAATTTACTCATAATTATGAGAGGATAAAACCTCCACAACTAGGGTTGTAGGAACCATGGTGAATTAACAAACTAGGGTTTGCACGGCATGATTCTAAACCAATACTAAACACTTGTATTGTATTCTCTTCATCTTAAATGTTTCTTAATGGTGCACAACGTTAGGACGTGCCTGAATTCTCTACTTGCTTGAGCCTAGAGAGGTAGAGATTAGGAAAAGAGAATTACAATAATGCCTTCATTTTTATGATTATTATATTAACTTGAACTGTGATCGCAGGATAGTTAAATTTGGGACAAATTGATAACGGTTAAATTGAAATTGCTCATGAGACCTAACCAGGTAATTGAGTATAGTCATCTAATGGGGACGAACCAGTCATTTGGATGAACCCTAGTTATCAGTTCTACAAGTAAAATATTTGGATAGATCACAAGTGTAAAACCCGAAGTAGTTATGAATCCATGGGGAACACTTACCTTAGTTAGTTACATTAATTTGAAATCAACCTTCAATTTCTCAACAATATTACTTGTTATTTTTACAAATCCCCCTTTAAGGAGATAGTTGACTTAAAAGTTTTAATACTACCGTTCTTCTATATCCTTCTATATTACCTGTGGGATTGACCCCAACCTCTTAGTTGGGTTCTTTATTGACAACGACCGCTTCATAATTTGTCAATAAGTGTGAGTTTCAGCATTATCAGTTACATACTTGGATATGAGAGGCTCGCGCCCAAGATGGGCATCCGAGCGAGCAGCATCGATGAGTACACAAACATGTATGACTAAATGCTCATACGATGGGTGTACGGATATGAGTACATAGACATGTATGACTAAATATTAATACGGCTAGGTGTACAGTACATGGATTTCTAAAGTCCCCTGCAGGTCATGACTAGAAGGGCACACATAAGACCCTCTGGCATGTGTGTATATTGATGTGATAGAGGTGTGCGCCCCGCATATCACCAATGGTATGATTGTAAGACAAAGATTTGTACAAAAATGATATGATATACATACGGCTGCAATGACAAAGATGTACAGATATACAAGTATGATACGAGATATACCGACATGATTCAGATATGATGTGAGAGACGCAGATGGGAAGTAAAACATCATGATATGGTACAGGTATGGTACCACATGATATGATTATGATGTAGAGATGTGTCGTGTGCAATTAAGGAGAGGCAGGTATGTCCAGGTACCTTAATTGTGGAGGATTTAACTCCATTGGTATGGTTTGATGTTTTCCTTATTTGTACTTGAGCTATTTAATTAACGTTGTGATTGATGCTTGATTAATGTGGTCACTGTGGGCTATAGAAGGTACATGACTGATTTAACAATGTAGTGATTTACTAAGAGATAACTGATTTAACTATAATATCGGGGATCGATTAAAAGAGTAGAAAAGGAATTAAAAGAGGTTAGTTAATCATATTGAGTTGACATATAGGTCTTAGTGACAGGAATTGACTTATTTAGTAATAACTAAAGTATAAGTGTCATAGACGTGTTAATAATGTTTAAATGGCAGAATGAAATAAAAGGAAAAGATCAATAAAATAGGGTTATTGCCTAATTAGGGCGTCACTGCAACGAGCGATTGGCCGCTGTCACAAGACCGCTGCAGCAATTAAGTGTTTGCTGCAGCGAGATGAGGAAAAAAAGAATAGAAAGTGTGATCGAAGGCTAGAATGGAGGAAATGTATATGAATATTGATGAGTTATATGAATTAAGAAAGTAACTAATGAACTTGATAGGTTATAAATATAAAGTTGGAATTATTGCTAAATTTTAAGTAAATCGATTTCATGCTAATTCTATGCTATTATGTGAACTAATCTTAGCCAGTCGATGATACCTACTGGTACATGTGGTGTACTGATACGACGTTGCTACACCTTCTTGGGTATAGGCTATGGCAGGTTTGAAGTTTCCTGAATGGCAGGAGTACTCAGCACGCATCAGTTTTCCCATTTTGCTCTGTAGACGAAGCTGTGTCATTTTATTTTGTCAGTATTCTATTAGAGCTCTTATACTTGTCTAGACTAGATCTTGGGAAAGCCATGGTTTGGAAACTATAATTTTAAATTTTTAGAATCATCCTATATGTATGCAAGTTAAGTAATCTTAAATTTACTTTATGCATTGGTTAAGGGAAGGGTTCTCCTATCAAATTATAATCAATGTAGGTGCCTGCATGACTCACCCATTGGGTCGTAACAGGTTGGTATAAGAGTGTCTAGGTTACCAGTCTCACAAGTACAAAAGTAATGTCGAGTAGACTCCTGCAGATTGATGTATAGACGTCCACACCTAATCTTCGGGAAGCTATAAGGCCTCTAGGAAGTTTTCACTTTATTTCTTTTTCAATCTTGCCTTCTAGGTATGTTGGCCACCTGGTTTGGGTTCAATTGGTATCTTGATGGGTCCAATTGGTATTTGACAACGTGACTGGTAGAAGAGGCGGAATACGTTTATGAATGGAATTGACTTTGGATTGATCGAAAGGACAAAAACTCTATTAGTGTTCAGTTAGGTGAGCTCCACTGTAGCAATGAATGCCTCGCTGTAGCGGGCTCGCTGCAGCGTGTAAAGGACCGCTATGGCGGGTCCGCTGCAGCAGAAAAGAGATCGTTACAGCGGACTGCTGTTAGGAAGAATCCAGAAGCTCAAGTTTTTAAAAGGCAGCAATAGGTATATTAATATGATAAAATCACTCAAGCAGTACAAATCTAGGAAAAGCAACGACTAACATAATAAAAACAAAGGGCCACACGGGGCTATTATCATTCGGATGCCAAATGGGCACCTATGTAGTGAGTGGAGATTAGTATCCAAAAACATGAAAAGAAAAGTGATATTGTCTTACAAGCCCCAAATGGGGGCTACCCAAATCAGAATCAGTAAAAAGCAGGAAAAACAGGGGAGGGAGAAACAGTGCGGTCATGCTTAACTAGAGGTCTCATCATTGCCATCACTGAGATTGTCGGCCACCTCATCCCCAAGCTGGCTAAGGAGAGAGAACTCGGGCAAGTCCACTCCGGTCGCCTGGGTTGTGCGCGATCTGGGGGAGAGGGTCTTCAGGATCTTCTTGATCCCCTTCCACATGCGGAGAAGGAGCTTATACCAAGAGTGTTGTTTTCTCTTCTCTCTCTCCGAATCCTCTCAAAGCTCAACATAGGCCTAAACCAAGGCAACAATCATCCCTTGTTTCCCTCCGGGTCTGCGACAGCTATGCTGGATGGCCTGCTACTGATAGAGGTCTGGACAACCCTCCCAACAACTCGCGCATGGCCTCCATCTTCCACTCGATCCGCTCAAAGGGACCCATATGTCTGGAAGTGCTGGCCCACCATCTCCATCACCAGAGACAGTCTTCCTCTTCTTTCTGCCCTTTTCCAAAGCTCCCTTCACCCTCAGAGGATCGAAAGGCACATCACAAGCCACCATGACATCCCTGGCTTTCCAGTGCACCCTGCCCATTTGCACAGCAGGGTAATGAGAGAAGGAAAAGGCAGGCCAGTGATAGTCGGTAAAATACCTCCCCTCTTCTAAGATCTACGCCCCTATATTCACCTGCACCCCGTTCAGAGTATAAGCCACCACCACTGCGTGGGAATAGGCCATGTCGATGATATTGGTGGATGGGTAAATTCTCCGAGACACCGCGTTCATCCAGCTCTTGGACTCCACCGTGAAATGGGTGCCCTAAATGCTAGTCCGAGTGATGCCTCGATACGTCGAGGCCCTCTACTCTTCTACCACTAGGGTGTCCACTAGCCATCGTCCATTTTTGTCCATATCTCGGGCCATCAGCTCATTATCCAAAGGGTTTGGACGACCCAAAGCCTCGTTGATAGCAGCTGGAGTCAACAGAATTCGCCTCCCCCTGACATAAGCAACTGGCTCCTGGTGGTTCAAGACCACCATAGGGAGATTGACATAAAACTCCTGCACCCATGCCTCATTCGCCTCACAAAGCTCCTCTACCAACGGACCCTAACCCAAACCCTAGAGGCGAGCATAAAATCCCGACACCTTCTATGCCACATATTGCATAACAAAACCACGCTCATGTATTAACCCTTGGAAACTTGCTCATTGTGGAAATTGGCATTGGTTATTCACAAATCAGATGTTATCAGCGGTACGAGTGCTACTACTGGAGGAAGACATGATTGATGAACCTATAGGAAATAAGAAGCATTAGGAAGTGATCAAGGCAAATAAGAGAAGGAAAGGTTGGGAGCAGAAAGACGAAAATCAGATAATATCTTACTGACTGAGCAGACCGCTGCAGCGACTAAGTGTCCGCTGTAGCGAGTCTGCAATAGAATATAGGACTGCTATGATTGTTCTGCTACAGCCGTCAAGTCCTATTGCAGCGGACATCGTCTTCCCCAGTAGACCTTCGACCCCAACAATGGAGGTTGAAATTTAAACCTCTGTTTTCCCCCAATTTAAGTACAAATCCAGCAAGGAGTAGACTGTCATGCCCCAGGTTTATACCTTGAGTGAGACACGGTACTTGGAGTCACAAGTAACCCCAAGTCAACCCATGGTCTATCATAACACTAACATTCTGAGTAAATACATAGAAGAAGTTTTGAAATAATAAAATAAAACATTTATGAAAAGGAACTAAATCATAAGTGTTATAAACTGAAACAAAGCTAAAAATTTGAAAACTTGTTCTGTGTCTAAAAGCCATCTATCTAATGAGTTCCTGGGACAAGCCCCCAGCTAACTCTAAATCTAATTGAAAGAAATAATACTCGTCCTCGAAAGATGAGGACTCACCAACGATGCAGTTGAGAACTCCTGAAGGCGATCTGCAGTTGTATCATAAAACGATACAGCATAAAGGTATGCGTCAGTACTTTGAATGTGCTGAGTAAGTAGGACAAACCACACACAAGGAATCAAATAACTGAACTAGAAAGATATGCAATGACCAACTGAAATACTAAAACTAAATAAATTATGATATACTGAGATGGTCAAAATGACCCTCTCTGATAGTCAAACACATGCCCTAAATCTGAGATAGTAATCTGGAATACTGTACTGAACTGGTCTGAAATGACTAATCTGAGACTAAACTAAGCTGACTAGTGGGAGAGTCTATAACCGACATATAACCACGTGAGCTAGACGTGGACTCCGATGTTACACCCCACCGGTAGGACCCAATATACCTTGCTAGGGTATAAAGGCATGAACTGAGTGATCACGGGCCTGGTCCATGAGGCCAATAAAATATAACCTACGGTAGCGACGTAGTTCTGGGAACCTAGGTGCGCTGGAACCCCGATCTGCTCGGTGCTAAGTTATACTCCCACTAGATAATCCTAGACTAACTACTAAGCTGATAGCTCGAAAATGAGCCCCAGATTAAGTCATAAATACCTATCTAGAAGTACCCTGAGAGTTTTATCGGATCAGATTCTATAACTGGTGTTCTAAGACTGGTCAGAGCTGCTTATTTGGAAGCGTCGTAACCATCTAAAGGACAAACTGTAATCTAAAACTGGGGTCCTAAGGCTGGTCAGAGCTGCTTATCTAGAAGTGTCGTGACCGCCTAAAAAACTACTAAAATCTAATACTGAGTCTAATACTAATAACTGGGAGGTATCACGGATACCTCAAGGATTAACTATAGTCACACTGATCAGCTGGCATTTTTCTGGACAACACTGAGATTGCTAAAATTTGGATGAGACTAGATTAACATGAATCTGAATGAATTCTCAACATTTCCTAGCAAAATGGGAAAACCCAACTGATAAAATCACGCCACAAGGAAGAACTAGTCCGACAGGCAAAATTCTAGTTTACTGAATTCAAAGCTAGGGATAAAACCATTCTTATAAAAATGAGTATTAACATGATAACTAGGTAGTGAAAATATGACAACAATCAACATAGACAATATTCCACATGCTATGAATGAAGTCTGATATATCATTTATTCACATTCAAAAGTTCAGGGCTAAAACTGATAGAGAAGATGGAGAAGAATTTGGGGACACAAGGGAAGAACTATTCCATTGTTGAATTCCCACATACCTGGTGATGGAAAATCCCTAAGAGAATCCCTTGAAAATCTGTGGAGAATTTGAATGCCCTAGCTTCTATTCTGAGTCTTTTTTAGAGAAATTTTACGTTCTAGCTTTTGAGGGGATGTGAGAAATGAAATAAACCGTTGGTTACCCTCTCTAAAACCCCTAACTAAAATCCAAAATGACAAAGTTTAGAGTATAGGAGTCTAGAAAATTACGTAAAACTCTCTAGGAACTTCGCAGGAAAAGGGACCCTGCCAGTCCCCACGAGGCACTCCACGAGTCGTGAAGTCAGTGGTGAAACCACAACTCATGGTGTCCTAAACGAGTCGTGGTGAGGACCCATTAAGTGCACTACCCGAATTTTTCCAACCTTCAGTCAACCCTTGACCACGACTCACATAACGACTCGTGGTGTTGACCACGACTCGTGGTCACACCCATGGTCAATCAATTTCCCAATTTTTCAACCAAGTCCGGGACCTTCTCTACGAGTCACTCCACGACTCGTGTCCTATCACATGGGTCGCAGGACGACTCATTCTATGACCTGGTGCAGAAAATTCTCTTTTCTCCATTTCAACCTCCGGTTCTGGTCTTAGGGTTTCGGGGCATTATAATATCTCCCCTTGGGGAACATTTGTTCTCAAATATTGAAAAACACATAGAAAAGCATAGATTTGCAATCATTATACTCAAATATTGATCATGAAAGCTGGAAACTAAAGGAATGACTACCTTCGAACTAAACTACACAACTGAACTTAATTCACAAATCATACACACATTCATTAACATGAAAGAAACTGGGACACATGGATTGAAAATGTAACTGAATAGATTTTTTAGGGAGAAAATTGATACCCTAAACTGAAACTTAGCTGGAAGGGATAAATGTGGGTATCTAGCTATCATATTTGCTTTGGCTTCCCAGATAGCTCCTTCAACATGCTGATTTCTCCACAAGACTTTGACTGAAGCTACTTCTTTATTCCTTAGCTTACGAACCTGATGGTCAAGGATCTAAACTGGGACCTCTTTGTAAGAGAGACTACCTTTCACTCCCACGCTGTCTAGTGGCACCACTGAAGTTGGATCACCGATGCACTTCTTCAATAGTGACACATGGAACACTAGGTGCATAGATGATAACTCTGAAGGTAACTCCAGCTCATAGGCTACCTTGCCAATTCGCCTCAGAATTATGTAGGGTCCCACATATCTCGGACTGAGCTTTACTTTCTTCCCACATCTTATCATCCCTTTCATGGGTGAAATATCTAGATAGACCCAGTCATCCACTGCAAACTCTAATTCTCTTCTCCTCACATCAGCATAAGATATCTGACGGCTCTGAGTTGTTTTCAATCTTTCTCAAATGAGTTGTACTTTCTGCATAGCTTCATGGACTGAGTCTGGACCGATTAGAGTAGCTTCACCAATATCAGATCACCCTATAGGAGATCTACACCTCCTACCATATAATGCCTCAAACAGGGCCATCTGAATACTGGAGTGGTAGTTGTTGTTGTACGCAAACTCAAAGAGAGGAAAATGGTCATCCCAACTTCCCTTGAAATCGATCACGCACACTCTCAGCATATCTTCCAAGGTCTGGATAGTTCTCCCAGCTTGTCCATCTATCTGTGGGTGAAAAGTTGTGCTGAGCTTGACCTGGGTACTAAGTCCCTTCTGAAAAGACTTCTAGAAGTGAGAGGTGAAGTGGCCACCTCTGTCTGAGATAATGGACAAGGGCACCCCATGAAGTCTGACCAACTCCCGGATATAAAGCCTAGCATAGTTCTCAACTGAGTCTATGTTTTAACTGGGAGGAAGAGTGCTGACTTAGTCATCTGATCTACTATCACCCAGATTGAATCATGTTGTCGACGAGTCTGAGGTAGACCTGTAATAAAATCCATATTTACCTTTTCCCATTTCCATGTGGGTTTGTTGATGTCCTGAGTTATACCTCCCGATCTCTGGTGCTATACTTTGACCTAATGGCAATTTGGGCACTTAGCTACAAATTCTGCGATGTCTCTCTTCATGCCATTCCACCAGTAAATATCCTGTAAATCACGATACATCTTAGTAGAACCTAGGTGGATGGAATATCTCGAACCGTGTGATTCAACCAGTATTTGTTGTCCCAAATCACCCACATTCGGTACGCACAATCTACCCTGGTAACGGAGTACACTATCTCCCCTTTGGGAGAAAGCCTCCACTTCTTTTCTGAGAACCGCCTCCTTCAGTTTGAATAGTATGGGATCTTCATCCTAACTTGACTTAACTTCAACTACCAACGAGGAATCTGATCCACTCTGCCCCACTACTCCGCCCTCAGCTGTATCAACCAACTGTAGTCCCAACCGAGCTAATCTATAGATATCCTTTGCTAGTTCTTTTTTGCCTTCTTCAACATGAGCCACGCTCCCCATAGACACTCTGCTTAGGGCATCAGCCACCATATTAGCTTTGCCCGGGTGATACAGAATGCCCATGTCGTAGTCTTTCAGTAGCTCCAACCACATTTTCTAACGAAGATTTAGATCTTTCTGACTGAACACATACTGAAGGATCTTGTGATTGGTAAAAATATCCACGTGAGCCCTGTACAGGTAGTGCCTCCATATTTTCAACTCAAACACCACCACTACCAACTCCAGGTCATGAGTCGGATAGTTCTTTTCATAAACCTTGAGTTTTCTGGAGGCGTAGGCTATAACCTTACCCCACTACATCAGAACGCAATCGAGTCCAACTCTGGAAGTGTCTTAATCCACTACAAACCCATCTATTCCTTCTGGTAAGGTCAAAACTGGAGTGGTAGGGAGTCGAGTTTTAAACTTCTGAAAACTCTTCTCACACATATCTGACCACTGAAAATTTCACTTCATTCTGAGTCAACTTAATCAGAGGAGATACAATATAGGAAAAACCTTCCAAAAAACGTCGGTAATAACCAGCTAGAACCAAGAAACTTTGGATTTTGGTTGGGGAGGTAGGTCTGGGATAGTCTTTCACCGCTGTTATCTTTTGAGAATCTACCACCCTCACTTGAGACCACGTGACCAAGAAAAGTCACGGACTTCAATCGGAATTCGCATTTGTTGAATTTTGCGAAAAACTGGCGGTCTCTGAGCGTCTGAAGAACCATCCTTAGGTGATTAGCATGTTCTTCCTCATTTCTAGAGTATACTAGAATGTCGTCGATAAATACAATGACAAACATATCTAGATACTGCTTGAAGACTCTATTCATCAGGTCCATGAAAGTTGTAGAGACATTAATCAGTTCGAAGGACATAACCACAAATTCGTAGTGACCATACCAAGTTCTAAAAGTTGTTTTCGGTATATCACACTCTCTGACTCTTAGCTGATGATACCCCAACCTGAAATCTATCTTGGAGAAACAACTGGCTCCTCGAAGCTGATCAAACAAGTCGTCAATCCTGGGTAGGGGATACTTGTTCTTGACTATAACCTTGTTCAACTGATGGTAACCGATGCATATTCTGAGGGTACCATCTTTCTTTCGCAAGAATAGTATTGGAGAACCCCAGGGAGAGATGTTGGGTCTGATAAAACCTTTATGAAGAAGGTCTTTTAGCTGCTCCGTCAACTCCTTAAGCTCATCTAGATCCATTCTGTAAGGAGGGATGGAGATGGGCTGAGTATCTAGAAGAAGGTCTATACCAAAGTCTATTTTCCGCTCAGGAGGGACTCTGGGAAGATCTTCGGGAAACACGTCAGGGAATTCGCTGACCATTGGGACTGACTGGATAGTTGGGGTTTCAGAGCTGGAATCTTTTACCCAAACTATATGATAAATACACCCTTTGGAAATAAGTTTTCTGGCCTTAAGGTAGGAAATAAACCGACCCTTAGACGCTGAGCTACTGCGCATCCACTCTAAAGCTGGCTCATTAGGGAACTGAAACCTGACGACCCTAGTTCTGCAGTCGACTGAGGCATAACTGAAGCGTAACCATTCCATGCCAAGAATGAGGTCAAAGTCAACCTTGTCTAACTCTACCAGATCAGCTGGAATGACCTTATCCAGGATTGAGACTGGACAGTTTTTATACACCTGGCCGGCTCTAACTGACTCGCCAACTAGGGTGGAGACTGAGAATGGTTCATAGAGAGAACTTCTGGACTGATATCAAACTGAACAGCTACATAGGGAGTCACGAATGAAAGTGTGGCTCCTAGATCTAGTAGGCCTACACGTCTAGATGAAAAAGGCATAACATACCCGTTACCACGTTATGTGAGCTCTCCTGATCCTGACGAGAGGACAAAGTGTAAAAATAGTTTTGGCGTTAGTCGCCATCTGTACCTGAAGTGTTGGCCTGCTGAGCTGGTCAGCCTACTGGAGCTGTTGAAGTAGTGGATTATGCTCTCCGCCGTCCTGTTGACAGGCATTCTTTGAGCCGATGACCAAGCTGTCCACACCCAAAATAACCCTCTCGGCCCTGAAGACACTCTCATGGATGGTTCTTGCCACACCTAGGGCAAGTTAGGTAGCTATAGCGGTTGCTGGAGCTATGACTCTGTGATTGTGAGCCAGATGCTCCACCTCTCTGATCCTTGCGGGATCGAAAAGTAGGGGCAGTGGCTGAAGTGGATGCTGGAGCCCTCTACTGTTTTGTTGTTGTGGGCGGCTACTACCGCCAGATCTCTGGTGGCTATAATTTGACTGGCCAGTTCTTGCCCGTTTGTTCTCCCGCTCCAAATCTTTTAATGTTTCTTCCTCTATTTGATGAGCATGAACTATGAGGCTGGAGAGATCAATGTCCTTAATAAGCATTGCAGTTCTGCACTTCTTAAGGACCAAGTTCAAAATCCCATTAATAAATTTAAGAATACGAGCCCTTGGATCGGCTACCATCTCTGGAGCATATTTAGACAACCTTGTGAATTCCAGTGCATACTCTTCCACCGTCCGATTTTCCTGTTTCAGATTCATGAATTCTGCCATTGTTGCCTCTCTGAGCTCCTGAGGGAAGAATCTATCTAGGAAGGTTGTAGTGAACTCCTGCCATTCCACCGATAGTAAATATAACTGAAAGAAATAATCCTCTCCCCCGAAAGATGAGGACTCACCAATGATGCAGCTGAGAACTCTTGAAGGCGATCTGCTAACGGGGCTGAGATTGAGAACCTACAACTGTATTATAAAACGATACAGCATAAAAGGTATGCATCAGTACTTTGAATGTACTAAGTAAATAGGAAAAACCACACACAAGGAATCAAATAATTGAACTGGAAAGACATGCAATCACCACTAAAATACTGAAACTGAATAAATTGTGATATATTCGGATGGTCAAAGACATACCCTAAATCTGAGATACTAATCTGGAATACTGTACTGAACTGATCTGAATTGACTAATCTGAGACTGAACTAAGCTGACTAGTGGGAGTGTCTATAACCAACATATAACCACGTGAGCTAGACGTGGACTCCGATGTATACACCCCACCAGTAGGACCCAATATACCTTGTCGGAGTATAAAGGCATGAACTGAGTGGTCATGGTTCTGGGACATGAGGCTAATAAAATATATCCTATGGTGGCAACGTAGTTCTGGAAACCTGGGTGCGCTGGAACCCCGGTCCACTCGGTGTTAAGTCTTACTCCCACTGGATAGTCCTAGTCTCACTACTAAGCTGATAGCTCGAAACTGGGCAAAAAGACTAAGTCAAAAATACCTATCTAGAAGCACCATGAGAGTCTTATCGGACCGAATTTTGTAATTGGTGTTCTAAGACTGGTTAGAGTTGTTTATTTGGAAGCGTCGTAACTGTCTAAAGAACAAACTGTAATTTGAAATTGGGGTCCTACGGCTGGTCAGAGCTTCTTAGGTAGAAGTGTCATGACCGCCTAAAGAACCACTAAAATCTAATACTGAGTCTAAAATTTATAACTGGGAGGTATCACGAACACCTCAAGGATTAACTATAGTCACACTGATCAGCTGACATTTTTCTGGACAATACTGAGGTTGCTAAAATCTGGCTGAGACTAGATTAACATGAATCTGACTGAATTCTCAACATTTCCTAGCAAAATGGGAAAACCCAACTGATAAAACCACGCCACAAGGAAGAACTAGTCCAACAAGCAAAATTCTAGTTTACTGAATTCAAAGCTAGGACTATAACCATTCTTACAAGAATTAGCATTAACATGATAACTAGGTAGTGAAAATATGACAACAATCAACATAGAAAATATTCCACATGCTATGAATGAAGTCTCACATATCATTTATTCATATTCAAAAGTTCAGGGCTAAAACTGATAGAGAAGATGGAGAAGAATTTGTGAACACAAGGGAAGAACTATTCCCTTGTTGAATTCACACATACTTGGTGATGGAAAATCCCTGAGAGAATCCCTTAAAAATCTGAAGAGAATTCGATTGCCCTAGCTTCTGCTCTGAGTCTTTCTGAGAGAAATTTTACATTCTAGCTTTTGAGGGGATGTGAGAAATGAAATAAACAACCGGTTACCCCCTCTAAAACCCCTGATTAAAAATCCAAAATAACGTAGTTTAGAGTCTAGGAGTTTATAAAATTACGTAAAACTCCCTTGGAAATTCGCAAGAAAAAGGACCTGTCAGTCCCCACGAGGCACTCCACGAGTCGTAAGGTCAGGGACGAGTCGTGGTGCCTAGTCGTGATGTGCACTAGAAAGTTTCTACGGATTCCCCAACCTGCCAATGACTGACTTCACGAGTCATTAGGAGACCTAACGACTCGTGACGTCTCCCGTTGCCATTGAACCAACATTCCTCTTCAGGGGTCACCACGAGCTACTTAATTACACGTTACCGGTGACCACGACTAGTGGTCACCTCGCGTAGTCCTCACTGCTGAAAATCACCTGGGGGTCATCATGGGCGACACCACGACTCATGGTGTCCCAAACGAGTCGTGGTGAGGACCCGTTAAGTGCACTGCCCGAATTTTTCCAACCATCAGTCAACTCTTGACCACGACTCACATAATGACTCGTGGGGTTGACCCCGACTCGTGGTCACACCCGTGGTCACTCAATTTTCCAAATTTTCAACCAAGTCTAGACCCTTCCCCATGAGTCACTCCACGACTTGTGTCCTACTCCACGGGTCACAGAATCACTCATTCTTTGACCTGGTGCGAAAAATTTTATTTTCTCCATTTCAACTCCTGAGTCTAGTCTTAGGGTTTTCGGGGCATTACATAGACTTACTTATTCCCTACCAACCACTTTCCGTCCCAATAATGGTCGGATTCAGGCACGAAAGGCTCGAGGAATCTGAACCACCACCTTACCCAAAATCACCCATTTTCAAGCCAATAACTACATGAAATAGCCAGAAACACGATACTTGGGAATGTAAATGCAAGCGACATGTTTAGAAAAACTAACCCATGAGTTCAAGAGAAAAATCACCCTCACCATCTCCACAACTACCCAAATCCTAAGCAAATAAGCATGATATTACAGGCATTTAATAGCAAATGAAGTAAGGAAGCTATGAGGATAAAGATTACCCGAGGAATTGAGCAAAAACCCATAGAGTAATTGAGAGGATTGCCAAGAATTTTGAATGCAAAAGGGTGAAAATAAGCTAGAAATCGTCATTCTGGCCCATTAATCTGATCTTCAGTCCGCTGCAGCAATTAGATTTCCATTGTAGCGATACCCCTGCGGTAGAATATAGAACACTGCAGCAGACAGATTCGAATAGTGATGTTCCAAATTCCATCATGGGCCCCACTTCCCCCACATTTTGAGTAATCGCTAAAGGATCTATAAAAAAAATTAGTGGCGCATAGGGTGCATGGGCCATGAGTAAATACTGTAATATCACAAGAAGACGCGGGGTCAGTCAAGTCAACCAATCATAAAGTTAGTAAGTAGAGGTGGTGAAGCACTGAGACTCCTACCGGTAATAACATTAGGGAAATGGGATGAAGAGAGGTGAACCATGTGACTTTTCTTAAGACATCGAAACAAGGGTCTATTGGGAAGATCAGTCCAAAGATCTAGGAACAATATTGGTGAGACCACAATGTCGGACAAAAGCAATGGAACTATGACCCGATGTCAGAGTCAACATGGGGTAATTGGAACCCTAGCCTGTATCATAGGGTTGTTCGGGGATAAATAGATTTTTAATTAATATCTGATGTAACGACCCACCCGATTGTTATGACACCCTGACGACCTAAGTGTGGGTAAATTTAAAATTTCTATGAGTCTGGGGAATGTGCCGAATTATGTTACAGATAAATTTTGAATGGGCTAAGTTAAAATCGGGTGGGCCACTATAGTAGACCAATTGCGCTGTAACAGGACTGCTGCAGCGAAAGAGCTCTCGCTGCAGCGGGCGACGTAGATCAGACCTCCATAATTTTGTCCAAGTTGGGATTTGAAAACCTATTTCCATAAAGGTTGATGAATAAAAATGCCTAAAAATAAAAGTTAGGATTTCTAACAAAGAAAGAGAAATAAGGAGCTAGAGAAGGCAAGACTTCACCCTTCTCCATGATAATTCTCTACAAGAACTCGAAACTTGAGGGAACTTCTCGCCACGCAGCTGGGAACTTCTCAACTACAGTTTGACACCCAGGTAGGCTATGGCTTACCTATGTGTTAGACTTTAATTAGAAAATTGTATATGTGTGTATGCTTGATGTGCCATTGGTGAGTAAGAAGAGAATCTCCGTATTAATTCCCCGTTAGTTAGATTATAATCCGTAAGCAATTATGAGTCAAAAATAATCGGGAAGAAATAGAAAAGAGGTGATGAAATTACCGTAACATGCAATTTTATGGGTACGAAGAGTCTTGAGTATAGAATGTTGAATTTCTGTTTTAGGTGAAAATTCATAAAGGGCTACTCATAAGGTATGCCTTGAATAAAAGACCAGAGTAGGGACACGGGTATGGGGTTCGGATCGGCCATGCATCCGTGTGAGTTAATGGGTTAATAAGTTTACTTTGATATGTTCATGCGTTATGATTGTTGTGGTTTCGTCTCGAATTGGTTATGTTACTTAAGGAAGAAGGGTAAATTGGCGATAGGGATCTATTTACAATGTATATGCGTAGTAGGTGAGCTGATTAAGAAGAACCACCATGAGAGGAATCTAAGTGGAGAGCTGAGTCGGAGTACTGCCTGATAAGTACCACTGCAGTGACACTATAACCCTGCAGCAAGACCCCTATTGCGGCAGTGTTGCTACTGCAGCGAGGCCCAATCTAGCGAGCGGGCCAATTTACACCAAGTCTCAATGAATTTTTGGCTTGGGGAGATGTAATGAATAATTGAGTGTAAAATGGCCCTGGGTCATGATTGCGGATATTGTTTGTAATGATTAATTCTTATTATTAAATGTGATTTTATTGAATGAATTAAATTGTGATATATTGTTTCTGAAACGATGAGTGGAATTCGTGATAACCAAGTGAGGAAATGAGGTGGCATGTGAAATGAAAAAGTGAGTCATCTGTATGTTGAAGACGAGAGGCTCGTGTCTGAGGTGAGTATTGAAAAAGCCTGTTGGTACAATCAAGCTTATATGTGAAATACTTGGATATGATAAGCTCGTGCCCGAGGTGAGCATCCGGGTGAGCAGCATGGATGAGTACACAGATAGGTATGGCTAGATGCTCATACGGCTAGGTGTACGGATATAAGTACACAGACAGGTATGACTAAATGTTCATATGACTGGGCATACAGTACATGAATTTCTAGAGTCCCCTGCATGTCATGACTGGAAGAGTAGACATAAGACCCTCTGACATGTGTGTATAGTGATTTGACGGAGGCATGTGGCCGACATATCACTAATGGTATAATTGTGAGACAGATTTGTACAGATATGGTATGATATACATACGGCTGCAATGACAAAGACTTATAGATATACAAATGTGATATGAGATATACCGACATGATTCAGATATGATGTGAGAGATGCAGATGGGAGGTAATACATGATGATATGGTACAAGTACGGTACCACATGATATGATTATGGTGTAGAGATGTGCCGTTTCAATTAAGGAAAGGCGGGTATGTGAATGTACCTTCATTTTGGAGGACTTAACTCTATTGGTATAATTTGATATTTTCCTTATGTGTACTTGAGTTATTTAACTAACGTTGTGTTTGATACTTGATTAATATGGGCATTGTGGGCTATAGAAGGTAACATGACTGATTTAACAATGGTAGTGATTTACTAAGAGATAACTGATTTAGCTATAATATCGAGGAGCGGTTAAAAGAGTAGAAAAGGAATTAAAAAGGTTAGCTAATCATGTTGAGTCGACAAATAGGTCTTAATGACAGAAATGAACTTAGTTAGTAATAATTGAAGTATAAGTGACATAGGCGTGTTATTAATGTTTTAATGGCGGAATTAAGAAAAAGATAAGTGAAACAAAGCTACTGCCTAATTAGGGCTCGTTGCAGCAAACGATTGGCCGTTGTCGCGAGACTGCTGCAGCGATTAAGTGTCCACTTCAGCAAGATGAGAAAAACATAATAGAAAGTGTGATCGAAGGCTAGAGCGGAATGAATGTATATGAATACTGATGAGTTATATGAATTATGGAAGTGATTAATGAACTTGATAGGTTATAAATATAAAGTTGGAATTGTTGCTAAATTTTGAGTAAATCGATTGCATGCTAATTATATGCTATTGCATGAACTAATTTTAGTCGGCCGATGATGCCTACCGGTACATGTGGTGTACTGATACTATCTTGCTAGACCTTTTTGTGTGTAGGTTGTGGCAGGTTAGAAGTTTTCTAAATGGCGTGGAGTACTCAATATCAGCTTCTGCATTTTGCTCCGCAGACAAAATGGTGTAATTTTTTGTGTCAGTATTCTGTTAGAGCTCTTGTACATGTCTAGACTAGATCTTGGGAAGATCATGGTTCGAAAGTGTTATTTTAAATTTTTAGAATCATCTATATGTATGCAAATTAAGTAGTTCTAAATTTACTTCATGTGTTGGTTAAGGAAAGGATTCTCCTATCGAATTAGAATTGATATAGGTTCCTGCACGATTCGACCATTAAGTCGTAACATAACATATACTATATAATGAATTCTTTATTCCTTGAACGGTAATTTAAAGAGAATTAAAAATATCAACTAATAGATTCGAAAATTGAATTTATTTATTTGTTAATACAAAGTTAAATATTGATTTGGTTTTCATGGATAGCAAAAGCATTTTTTTTCATGGATCCCTAAGTCAGTTCATTGGGAAGTCTATAAAGCGTTTTCAATTAAAAAAATTATGAAAACAGAGAAATAAAATGAATGAAGAAAATTTTATATCTCTTCTGAAGCATGAATCACTTGTGAAGATATTGAAAATATGTCTTTATGTTAAAATGATGTTGATGTATTACATATTCTTTTAAAGTTTAATTTTATTGCTCATAACTTAGCTAAATTTTCAATTTCTTTATTGCATGGATTTTTTTGGAAAAGAATATTCTCAAATTAGATTGTAATTGATGTCATAGGTTTTTTTTAGATATTATGTCCTTAATAAATTAATCGATGAATATTTCTAGTGAAAAAATATATGTTACAATAAAATATTTCAATTAAGACAAGAAAAAAATAAATATTAACTGAAAAATAATATTTGAATTGAGATAAGATCATTTAAGATGATAGTTTTTGAATTATACTAATAAAAGTAATACTATAAATAAAATCATATAATTGAAGTCTTCGCAGATGAAGACCAAAACCAACAGATTGAATAATTAAAATAAAATATTTTTTTTATTTTAAAATAAGTGGTATTTTAATTTTTTGATTTTGTTTCAAAATAAGTGGTGTTTTACATAATCAAGAAGACATTAATGATGTTCTTCCAATTTTACCCTTATTTAAATAGAAAGAGTTTTACATAATCAAGAATATACTAAAAAGTTGCATCTTTTTCAAGATATTAATTAAGATAAATTGGTAAAAATTGATTTTACTTTATACGAATCAGTAGTTTTCTTAAGAGATGTGTCCAATTAAAAACATCACTTAAACAGAGGAAGAAAATATATATTACATCATAATGAGAATGGTAGAATTAAATTATTAAGTCAAATGACACGTTGACAAAATTAAATGACAGTATTTGAATGAAATTAATAAGCATAGTAATAAGATTAGAAGGCATATTCATTTTTATCAAATCCACATCTCAATTATATTTTGATTATGGAATTGAAAATTAAAAATTTACATTAAAAAAAATTTTATTTAATTTTATATTCCTCTATCTTAATTAATTACTTCAAGAGATAAAAGTAAAAAATTCAACCACAATCTTATCCAGAGGGTGGATAGTTTGCAATGGTTAAGTCAAGTGGAATATCTATTTATCCATCTATCTATACTTCTAACCTATATATCTATATTCTATTAAGGCGTCATTCGATAGGAAATAAATAATTTTAAAATAATTAATTTCAAATTAAAATAATTTGAGATTGTTATTCTATCTTTAAATGAGGAAATAAGATATAAATAGTTATGGAATTAATTTTTGTATGATTTATCTTTCATTTGGTTGGGATAGAACTATCCCGGAATTAGTTATTTCAAAATTTTATTCCAACCAAACGTGGAATAAACCATCCATAAATTAATCCTAGTACTATTCATTTCTTATTCTTCATTGAAGCTAGGATAACCCGGGTTATTCCATCCCGAAATTAGTTATCCCCATATTATTTGTTTCCCTATCAAATGACCCCTAAAAGTATAAATGTCCTTAGAAATGCTAATTGAACTTTTTACCATTTATTAAAAGCTTTACAAATAGATAGATTTATCATTTACTAGCTTCCTCAAATATTGTCATTTAATTATTATCCTAATATGTAGGACTTTGAAATTAATTAAAGTTATATTTAATAAATCTTTACTTATTTGTAAGATGTAAGAACTCCTAATATTTAGTACCTTAAAATTAATTAAAATTTGCTTTTTAAAATCTTTTCTTATTTGAACTATATTAAAAGTTTTAAAATTTAAGACTTTAAAATCAATACAATTTTGTTAACTTATATCAATAATTTATTTATTAAACTAACTAATTATTCATCATAATTTTTTAACTCACAATGCCAAAAAATAATTTTAAAAGTGTAACTTTATTTTGCACTAATACGTTGAATTCTTCCTCCTCTTTATCCTCCTCGTCTTCTTTTAAATTGTATAATTGAAAATATATATATATATATATATATATATATATATATATATATATATATATATATATATATATATATATATATATATATATATATATATATCACAACATACTTTAAGTTGTTTCAATTAATTGAGTGCTTTTGTTATTCACTCTCTTTAGTTAAATCTATATTATTTCTTTCGTTTCAATTTATGTAAAAGTATTTGACTAGACATGTTGATTTTATAATTTGTTTGGCCAAACTTCTAAAATCAGCTTATTGTGAGAAGTGTTTTCTATAAAAGTGCTTATCAAAAAAGTATTTTTGGTGAAAAACAGTTTGTATTTGTCAATAAATTTAAAAAACACTTTTGAGTAGCAATTAATATTTGGCCAAAGTTTGAAAAGTGCTTATAAGTGTATTTTTAGCAAAAGTATTTTTTAAATAAGTGCTTTTGGGAAGAAACTATTTTTTAGCTTCTGAAAAACAGTTTCTGCTACTCCTTAAAAACACTTATTTTCTCCTAAAAGTTTGGTCAAATACTTCTTTTTTTTCCTTTCAAAATAAGTACATTTAACCTCCAAAAAGTTTGGTCAAACAAGCTATAAGAGAGAGAACAAAAAAATGAGTTGAAATCATAAAATAAAAATTTTAAAAATTAAATTATTACTAAATATTTAAAGTGCGAAATCTCATAACAAAATATCATTCACGTTTTTACTCTTTTAAAAATAAAATTTTTATTTTATAAAATAATTATTTAATTATTTTCTAATATTTAAAATTTTAAATTTAATAAAATTATATGTACGTGACTTCTAAGTTAATACCAAATCTACCGTACAGTGAATTCATAAAGATCTTGTACACGTAGGTCATGGCATCATTGCCTTCTTTCCTTATCTCTAACCTGCTCCCCTTCCTTATTTGAAATATATATATAAAATATTATTATTTAGAAATTTAAAAGTAATTAAATTTTAATTTTTTAAGAAATAATTATATGTTAAATAAATTGTGTTTATAATTTAAATTAATTTTAAGTTTAGAATTTTTGAAAATGTAATATTTTTTAAAAAAAGGCAGCTTAGTGCAGAAAAAATTTCGTGTTAACAGGATTCAGAGAAGACTTATACCCCAAGGAGTGTGAATGAACAGTCTATCCTAATGCAAGCGTACGTGGTTATTTTCACTAATTTTCATAAGTTTTTCTTAATTTGGACGACCAATTAAAAATAATAAATGCGTTTGTAATATGATATCAATTTATTAGTGTCAAAACAAACCACTAATAACTAACAATATGATTTCGTAAATGCTAATTATTTAAACGAATAACTTACTACATGTTCTATTCTACCATATAACTTTATATTACAATGCATCTTCGTAATGTTAATCTATTAACAGTGAAGTAATACAAATTTTATAATAATTAACATGAAATATTCATATAATGCATACATTCAAGTGATCATGTAATATCAAACTATTTTTTTTACAATTTTAATCAACTGCTATTTCTATGATATTTTTGTTCATTGAAATAAAAATAAATATTTGAACAAATTGAAGAGAGAACCATGGATCAAACTCTTAAACACAATCATTTATTAATTTAAAATTTATAATTTTCTTTTAATGTTATGAAATAATAAATAAAGAACAAGAATATTATATAGAAAGAGAGAAGTTCTTATTTCTCTTTGATGGGATTAAATACAATGAAGGAGAACCCCTCTATTTATAGGGATAATTTCTCCTAACTTTTCTCCAAAAGATAGACTTTCACTATAATATAAACACACGTATCCACTACAACACACATACCTTTATAGACATTCACTATAATACAAATATGTTTATAACACTCCCCCTTGAATGTCTATTTGATAGATAATGTGTCTCGTTAAAACCTTACTAGAAAAAACTCAGTGGGAAAAAATCTAGTGAAGGAAAAAGAGTACACATATCTAATAATACGCATTTTAGCTGCCTCGTTAAAAACCTTACAAGGAAAATCCAGTGGGACAAAACCTCGTAAGGGAAAAAGAGTACAGCGCGTATTAACTCCCCCTAATGAGAACATCCTTGAATCTTTGCAACCCGATCTTCTGCACCATCTTCTTGAAAGCTGCAGTTGGTAGAGATTTGGTGAATAAATCAGCCACATTGTCACTTAAACAAATCTGTTGCACATTGATATCACCATTGTTTTGGAACTCATGTGTGTAGAAAAACTTTGGTGAGATGTGCTTCGTTCTATCTCCTTTTATGAATCCTCCCTTTAGTTGTGCTATGCATGCTGCATTATCTTCATACAAAATTGTGGGTACTTTGTCACATTTCAAACCACATTTTTCTCTAATGAGATGTATCATGGAACTCAACCACACACATTCTCAGCTTGCTTCATGAATAACTATTATCTCAACATGATTTGATGAATTAGCTACGAGAGACTGCTTTGTAGATCTCCAAGATATTGCAGTACCTCCACATATGAACACGTAGCCAGTTTGAGATCGAGCTTTGTGTGGGTCAGATAAATACCCAGCATCAGCATAATCAACAAGATCGGGACTTGCTAATAAATTAACCGAATGTTACACCTTGTAGTATTAGCAAGATATATTAGTGCATCAATCACACTAAGATATGGTACTTCAGGACCAAGGATTTTCTCATATAAGAATTATGAACAAATTTAAAGAAACTTGCAAATGCTTCAGGCATTTCGAATCCTTCATGATTTTCGTATAAATTTTGTCAAGTGATAACATTAATTAGTATTTAAATGCGTGTCATCTTCTAGTGTCTGGACTATAGGTCCAATAAGCTTTATGCTTATTAATACGCATCATTTCACTTGATAATTATTTCTACATCAACATGTTTTAATAGATGTAGTATTCAGATCTTCACAATCTTTTTACAACATTGCGCACTATATTATATCAAAAATATCGTCGACGATCAGTTCCAATGCGACATAACTTATTGAGATCTCTTCATTTTTCATCATTTTCAGGTACCTGAACCTTTGCCAAGGTTTTATGAAGTATTATGTCGTGGTGCTTTCTTAAAGCACTTGCCTCATCATTATGACCATCTTAATCACTTGCTCCTCTCCTTTTTCAAGGAGTTCTATATTTGGAACCGTTTGGTCTATCACGCTTCAGGCGTCTCAAGACCCTGTCCTTCAAGGACCTTTCATTGGAGCATTTGCAACTGAATTATAAAATAGAGTTAGCAAATATATCTGGCAATTGATTTGCAATATTTTGCAAGTGAATTATCTATTGAACTTTAAGTTCACTTTTTCTTTTTCCCGAGGATCTAGATAATTCATCCCACACTCAATTTTCAGTTGCTAATCACTTCTCCCCCAAATGTTAGAAAAACTAACATTTACTCCCCAAGCTCATTTGGGGACCATCTTTGTGCGTCGTAGTGGGACAATTGAATCATATACCGCACATTCAAATTTTAGATGGAATTATTTGGTCCCTGACCCTGAACCAATTGTGATAGGGGAACCTTGTTGGCTTGATGCATTCAAGTGTTGCTATATGTTAAATAAACATATCTCATACCAAATTTTATTTGGGAGTTTTATTCTCATAACCAATGATTTAGCTATAATTGGAGGCATACAATTTTTGCTAAACCAACATAGATATGAATCAGCATTATCAACATGATTTTATAATTTGGAACTATGCTCTTAATTTAATAATTCGAGCAACAACCTTACAAAAATCAATTGCAAGTTGATATCAAAACATATGTGACCATACCATAGATGCATCTATTAGCAAACGGTTCACATGGTAGGTGAATGGGCCCATATTCACCCTTTTATAAGTTTCAAAATTTCAAGGAATATAATTTCAATCTTAGCTGATCAATATAATTCTATCATGAGAACAAGCAACACAAGAGAATTCTTGAAGAATCTTTTATTTCTTCAACATATAGCCACGTGAATTCTCAATTATTTTTGCATCACATTTGAACCGGGATGGCCAACCGGTTATGCCAACTTATTTCAGTAAACTTCTAATTTACTTTCGTATATGATTTCATCATCATATCCATATTTATGTACTACAAATAAAAAAACCAGCGGGTAATCTTTTACATAAATATTTATAACCCGCTTCAATTGTAGTAGCATGAAGATATTAGATCTTCCCATAATTTATAGTCTCAATTTTTTTTAATGTCCTTGAAACTTATAAGTTTCCTTTTGAGACTTACTACAACAATTCCATTCCTTCAGGTAGTAATACATTAGCTCTTCCGGAGCTCTCAATTAATTTTGTACACTACCACATATTCAATCATATCAAAATAGTTTCTCCACATAGTTTCAACTTTGAAACAATTTTGAATGTTGATGAGCTATACTCATGAACAGACTTATAGTTTTGATGGATCCAATCATATTGTGCTTTTGGGTGGATGACCATCTTCAGGTGGTCATACTTTTCTTTTAGGCTATTCCACAAAATAAGTGGATCCTTAATCGTGAGATATTCAATTTTAAGAATTTCGTCAAGATGATGACGCAAGAATATCATAGCCTTAGCACGATCTTGATTTGATGCTTTGTTTTCACTTTTAATGGTGTCTCCAAGACCCATTGCATCCATATGGATTTTGATGCTTTGTTTTCATTTTTAATGGTGTCTCCAAGACCCATTGCATCCATATGGATTTTTGATGCTTTGATTTCCCTTCAGGGACTAGATCTGTATTAGATCTATATTTGTAACATTTATCAAAGTTCTCAATTTCTCATTCTTCAGGTATGGAACATGATCATCTAAATATGCCTTAACCACATAAGGTATGATAGCTTAAAACCTCTTTTAAGATATTGCTACTTCGGGAGCAAATTGAGGTATGCATATAACATAGATGATTTCTCTTACATATTTTCACAATATTGTTCTGCTCGAACAAATATATTTTGACAATATTGTTCTTCTAGAACAAATATATTTTTCACAATATTGTTCTTCTGGAACAATTATGAGACATGAATTGCCAAGTGAATCAATAAGTCGTTCCTCAAGTTCATATACAAAATCGATATTGTTATTAGTAAATACATAAATATCAAGAAATACTAACCTTCATCTTTCTAAGAAAACTTTGATTTTTCTTACCTCAGATCTTTCAAAGTGAGTGCTCAAGACAGAGACTCGTGCTGATAACGTGTTATGAAATAATAAATAAAGAACAAGAATATTATAGAGAAAGAGAGAAGTTCTTATTTCTCTTTGATGGGATTAAATACAATGAAGGAGAACCCCTCTATTTATAGGGATAATTTCTCCTAACTTTTCTCCAAAATATAGACTTTCACTATAATATAAACACACGTATCCACTACAATACAAATACCTTTATAGACATTCACTATAATACAAATATGTTTATAACACTTTTTAAATTTTTATATTGTTACAAAAACACATTTTAAGAATATTACTTATGATATTTTTAAATATTTATTTTTATTAATATGAGGAACACGCGCGAGATGCATATGCTAAAATTTATTTTATTACTTTTTAAATTGGATATGATTTTTTGTTAGATTTATTTTAGGTAAGGACTCCTTTATATCAATTAATGTTACAAGGACTTAGAAGAATCAACTTTTTTTTATAGTGTATGTTTTCATCTAAGGTATGCGCTTTTGTTACACGAAAAGCACCTATACTAAACTAGTAATATATTAAAAGCATGAAAGTTTTCAAAAATGTTGATTGGACTTTTTCCCCTTTATTAAAAGACTCTACAATAGATAAAATTATAATTTTCTATTTTTATTAATTAACTAGTATTAGTACCCGCGCGAAGCACGGATAATATTTGAGAAATAAATTATCTAAAAATATAGATAAAAGATAACTTAGATTTGCAAAATTACCAAATGAATAAATGAGAAATATTCTTTAGTTTGCTAAAACAGATCAATATAAATAAAAAATGAATTTAATAATTATCAAATAGGTCATTCTTATCAACAACAAGTTGGTCAATCAACTACTCACAAGGCCGTTAATTGAAGATATGCATACCAAATTATGGATCATTTATTTTATTCACAATTATTCTATTAGTAAACGTCAACCTCAACTTGTGTTTATTGGTCTTATATTTCACGTTATTTGGACTAACAACAAAAAATTTCATGGTATACAATTCCAACTCATTTATTTTTGCTTCAAACATACGTATAACATACCTACCCACAATTGCGTGAATACGATCTCCCTATAAAATATTCAACATCTATATTATATCCATAAGAGGGTAGTCAATATATGTATTTATAATGATAATAAAATGATACAAATACATTTTCATCTTGCAGTAACATCTCTATTAAAATATGATTATCTATTTTTTCGCGATCAAGAACCATCCATAAATACACGATACGAACTTTCACAAACATCATTGCGTCTTTGTTCTGGATATCTCACTGATAAAGTTAATTTTAGTACACACTTCTTTTGAAGAAAATATTGAAAAAAATATAGTTTTTTTTTTCTATATTGGGGGATACTAAGAACCGTTTGTATTATGTTGAATAAATCCTCCTAAAGATATAAAATATGTTGTAGATATCTTTCCTATTAGAATGATTATAATTATGGAGTAATTATTTTTCCATATAAATCATATAATTGCTAATTAAATAATGATGTGCTACTGTATCTCTAATTAAATAATTTAAAATATGTCATAGATTTTAATTTATAAATATATAGAGTAAGTCGTAGATTTTAATTTTCTATTAGAATGACTCTAATTATAATATATTTTTTTATATATGTAGTATTACTGTCAATCAAATAATTATATCATATTGGAATAATCTTTTTCATATATATCATATTAATGAAATAATTATATAATTTAAATTATAATTATATATAATGCAAATTAACTCTAATTATGACGTGATTTTTTTACCATATGTATCAAATAATTACATAATAATTTTAAATTATAAATATATAAAATATGTCTTGTTGAATATTTTGTATTAGAATAAATAAATCTAATTATGGCATGATTATTTTTCCATATACATCATATTACTATCAATTAAATAATTATATAATTTAAATTATAATTAGAATATGTTGTAAGAATAGTTTCTAATAGAATAACTCTAGCTGTGTGATTTTTTTCTCATATACATCATATTACTGCTAATGCCATAATTATATTACTGTCAACCATATCTATATTTATCATTTAAATTATAAATATATAGAATATGTCATAAAAATATTTTCTAAAAAATTATTCTAGTTTTTGCGTAATTGTTTTACCATATTATATAATAAACTTAATAATATTAATATTATTTATTAGAATATTTATTTTTTCATATTATAATATTATGAAATAATCTAATTATGACATGAAGTATTCCCCCCCCCCCCTCCACACACACACACATATATATCATATTAATGTCAATCAAATAATTTTTTTTCATATATATCATATTAACGCCATAATTATATAATTTACATGATAAATACATAGAATGTAGCATAACTCTAATTATGGCATAATTTTTTTTTACAATATCTATATAATAAACATAATAATATTAATAATATTTATTAGATTTATATTTTTTTCATATTATAATAAGATGAAATATTCTTTTGTTGTAAAAGTGTCCAGTGGCTGGTTCTCAATTCGCCACTTGGCTTAACCTCATACTTCAATACCCTCCTTTTAATAATATAAAATTGTTGTTTAATTATCATCAACATTTAGGACTTTAAAATTAATTAAAGTTGTAGCTATTAAATTTTTACTATTTCGTAAAATATAAGAACTCCTAATGTTTAGTACTTTAAAATTGATTAAATTTTTCTTCTTAAATCTTTCTTACTTTGAACAAATCTGGTTTTTAAAATGCAATTTATAAGAAAATCATGTTCGCCAAATATGATTTATAAATCGTGTTTGTCGAATGTGATTTTCAAATCGTGTTTGTGAATGCAATTTATAAATTGTGTTTGTAGAATGCGATTTATTATAGTCAAATTATATTTATAAAATCGTATTATCAAATGCAATTATGAAAATGTAATTCTAAATACTGTTAGTCAAATATAAATCATTTTTGTTGAATGCAATTTATAAATAGTGTTTGACAAATGTCATTTATAAGTCGTGTTTGTTCAATGCGATTTATATTTTAAAAGTCCTATTATTTAAGACTTTATAATCAATTACAATTTTATTAACTTATAGCAATTATTTCATTAAACTAATTAATTATTCATCATAATTTTTTAACTCACGGTATGAAAAAATAAATTAAAATTAAAGGGTGTAACTTCATTTTTGCATTAATACGTTGAATTTCTCATTATTATTTTAAGGGTTGTATAATCGAAGAAAGAAAGAAAATATAGAAACACAACATATTTTAAGTTGTTTAAATTAATCGAGTGTTCTTGTTCTTCACTCTCTTTAGTTAAATGTATATCTGTTAATAGTGTATAGTAATATAAATTTTGTAATAATATAACGTGAACTATATATATAATGCATATGTTTAAGTACTCATGTAAAAATGAATGAATTTTTTATTTTCAATCAAACATTAATTCTACAACACTTTTGTTCAATGAAGGTATTAGAACAAACTGAAGGAAGAATAATTGGACTGGATCAAACTCTTAAATATGATCATCTATCAATTTAAAATTTATTGTTTTCTTTATAAATTCTTATATTGTTACATAAACACATCTTTTATATATATTATTTATATTATTTTTAAAAATATGTTCTTATTAATATGAGGGACACGTGTAAGACGCGTACACTAAGACTAGTGTTGTAAAGCTAAGCATAGAAAAGATGATGAGACATCTCGTTATTACCTAAAAAATTATTTATCTTTTTTCTCCTTTTTCGAATTCTTTTCTTCATTCTTTATTAATCAATTTGTTTAATAATTTAAAAAAAATATCGTATTTATTACATCTAATTATAGCTCATGAGTCATAAAAAAATCTTCATTTATTTGTATTCTCTACTTAAAACAAAAATTGAGCATCCAATAACTCCATATATATTGATATTTATATATTGCTCAACCCATAAAAATTAGGTAGAAGAAAGTTGAAGAGACATGTTATTTAAGTAGAAAATGCAAATAGATGAAGGTTTTTTGTAACTCATGAGATATAATTAGATATAAATTTTTTTAATTATTTAACAAATTGATTAGTGAAATAAAGGGAAAAAAATTCAAAAAATGGAGATAAAAGATATATAATTTTCTAGATCATAAAGAGGTGTCATATCACTTTGTTTATGCCTAACTTTACTATAAAAATAGATATTTTGATTGTGATGTGTAGTGTACCTTTGGTATATGGGCCAAGTTCAAGATTCCCGTGTAAGCATTTGTTGTTTTAAATAATTGTCTCTGCTCATAGAAATCGTGAGCAATAATAATCTAGCTAATGATCGAGTTAATGAGTCGGATAGAGATAACTTACATGATTATGGAGAGGATAATGATCAAAATTGTCGATGATGATGACGATTCAGATGAGGACGATATCCCTATTCCCCCTCCCATGATGGTAGTGTTAATTATAATTCTAATGACATTCCTTATTTGGATCACACAGAAGAAGGGCAAAATGCTTTTACATAATTTAGAGATAACAATTCTTTTCGGCTTCTCTATGAAATCCTCAGACAGGTTAGAAATTCGATCAAAAATATATTTATTTCTTTGACTTTGCTATTTTAGCTATTATTCTATGGCATTATTTCGGGTATTTTATTTTTTCTTTTATACACAATTAAATATGATAATTCAGAACAAACAACAAATGAAAAATGCAGTAAGATGACACAGTGTCGAGAAGAAGAAAGAGTCATTTGTGAGTAGCCTAAAAAAATATTGGAAGGTCATTTGCAAGTGTAGTAAGTTGGGCTGCAAGTTAATGATTTGGTTTAGAAAGCTTTCAAGTGAAATGTGGACACCACACTTATTTAACAGATAATAACAAGGAGGATCATTGTAATTTAAATAGCAACATAATTACTATTTTATTGATTCCATTTGATTATAGCCGACACATACTTTAGTACTAAAGCCGTGTAGAAAATTATAAAACTTAAGATAACGTTTACTTCTAGTTATAGAAAAACTCAAAAAATTTCATATTTCCTCCTTTTTAAAATAAATGGTATTTTTAGTTTGAGTACCCCTCTTAAGAAAATACTTATTCCTAGACAGAAAAATGTGTTTTTATAGTTTTATTCCTAATAAATATCTTGAAAAAGATGTAACTCTTTAATATTTTCTTGATTATGTAAAACTCTCTCTATTTAAATAAGGTTAAAATTGGAAGAACATCATTAATATATTCTTGATTATATAGAATATCACTTATTTTAAAACGGAGAGAATAATAAAACTTTTGAAATGATTTATGATCCTTTACGCTAAACCTGGGAAATTTGTTTAAAAAAAAGTTGTATATATATGAAGTTTAACTACAGCCCCCACACGACTTCTTGTCTTCTTTGTTAGCTCCATGAAATCTATCTCAACTTTCTCTGACAAAATTCACTATTTTTTCTTTTCTAAAATATTATCTTATTTGCAAGTCACTTATAAATTTTTGCATAGTTTAAGGACGATTTTAAGCAAATAAAATATGTTAAAGGACCAAAATAAAACAGCACGTGTACATTAAGGACTATTTTGATCGTTTTTGTCGTTAAAACCTTTAATAGAAAGTTAGCAGTATGGCGTCGGCTGGTGGCAGAAAAGAAGACATGGTAAGGAGAGGACGCAACGGCGGTGGTAGAGGGCCACTTTCAGGAAAGCTTCGCCAGCGCATTATGTCCGTGGAGAAGTCGTCGTCCGCCTCCATTGAAGAAGTTGTCGACTACCTCCGTTCATCTTATCGTGACTATTCCCACCAAAAGCTGCTCCCGTTCACCAGTCAGGTCCAAAAAATTCTCCATCTGCTGAACCCTAATCTCAGACCTGCCGAAGAAGAAATAATGCCTCCTAGAAAGAAGCAAAAAAGAGACAGCAGCGATGAGGCCAAACACATAACGAATCGCCAAAGGAATAAACAGGACGGTGATGGAGAGTTGTCGACTCTAGCGAGCACCTCCGGAAGCGATGACTCTTACTCTTCTTCCGATGCTATTTACGATGAGAAGACCGATTTAATGCGGGTTATGCTTCGGAAAACGTATTATGAGCAGGCAAATAGCACTCCCAAGTCCAAAAAGATTGAATACGAGGTGATTCACGACAACAATGATGAAAAGGGGAAGAAGATTGATATGTTGAAAGAGGGAAAACAAAGATGGGATTTGACGAAGCTGGCAGAAGGAGGAGGAGGAGCGGGGGGAAGGAATGGTCATAGTGATGGGAATGGTGGGCCAATGTTTAAGGATTTAGGCGGGATGGATGCGGTGTTGGAGGAATTGAAGATGGAGGTTATTGTTCCACTATACCATCCTCAGCTGACAAGGCATCTCGAGTTAGGCCCATATCAGGAATACTCTTCCACGGGCCACCTGGATGTGGGAAAACAAAGCTAGCTCATGCTATTGCCAATGAGACTCGAGTTCCATTCTACAAACTTTCTGCAACTGAGTTGGTCTCTGGAGTTTCAGGTGAAACTGATTCTTTCATCTTTTCAATTCGTTCGCGTCATGATTCTATCTTTGCAAGCATAATATATAGCAGAATTGGTCGTTGGAATTACAGGTGAAGCTCACTGTTTGATGTTTGATTTTTGATTTTATTCACGTTACTATTTTCTTTTGTAGCATAGAAGTTACTAATATTTGACGCCTTTTCCAAAGTTTAACCTTTTTGTGTGTCCCCCGCAGAAAATGAATATACTTCCAAGGAATGGGTGTGCATTTTCTTATTGCTGTCAATTTGCGGTCTTTTCTTTTGGTGTTTATTGTTCTCTCGAGGCAAATTCTAATTGGGATTCTAATTGGGGTGTTCTCCATTTCAGGCGCATCAGAAGAGAACATAAGGGAACTGTTCTCAAAAGCATACCGGACAGCACCATCTATTGTGTTTATTGATGAGATTGATGCAATTGCTTCCAAAAGAGAAATTTACAGAGAGAAATGGAGCGGCGCATTGTAACACAGCTGATGACGTGCACGGATGATTCATATAGACTTGTAAAACCTGATGATGATGCAAAGGGAACTACTCTACATACTGCTAAAAGTAAGAGTGACGGATCTAACAGTGAACCTGGTTCTGTGCTAGTAATTGGGGCCACGAATAGGCCTGATGCTATTGACCCAGCATTGAGGAGGCCGGGACGATTTGACCGTGAAATCGCCTTGGCTATTCCAGATGAAAATGCAAGGGTGCAGATTTTGTCCATGCTTACTCGTAACCTAAGAGTTGAAGGTGCATTTGATCTCATGAAGATAGCTAGATCAACCCCAGGATTTGTTGGAGCAGACTTGGCTTCTCTAACTAACAAGGCAGGTAACTTGGCAATGAAGAGGATAATAGACGTGAGGAAGGTTGAACTTTCAAGAGAATTGGTAGATGATGATGATGCCGAAGAATGGTGGAGAAAGCCATGGTCACCTGAAGAGATGGAAAAGCTCAGCATTAATATGGCTGATTTTGAGGTATGACGCAGAGAATCTTGATTTACCTTTATGAGAAATATTCCTTAGGTTGTGACCCGACCTGTAAATTAATGTATGTAATTGGCATTTGACATTTTATATCCTGTCGCTCAAACTACAGTGCTCCTCCCCTACACCGGCCTAAGTATGTAATAGAACCATGGTTTTTCATTTACATGTGCATTCAAAAATCACCTTTCTACTGTCTCAAAATGTAGTGGTTGATTTTGAGTTTCACAGTTTAATATGTATAATAAATTGCTTTACCCGTGTTTTTAATTCTCTTAATGTTTATAAGCTTCGCATGATAATGCTCTTAAAGGATGATGTAGCGCTCCTTTTAGACTATGAAATTCAAGATCAACTTTGGCAGTCTAAAAAGGAGGGCGTCATCCTTTAAGAGAATTAGCACGTGAAGCTTATACGTGTTAAGAGAACTAAACAATACATATGTGGGTCAAGTAATCAATGAGAGCTAGAATGGACTGTGCGAGAACAGGTTTCAAATTCCAACAAAGGCACAAAAAAGTTAGTTGATTTATTCTCATTTTTCTAAGTATTTGGTGTATGGGATTACCCTGAAACTTTTCTTAGCTTGTGGAAGTAGCTGGTAACCAGTGAATTAATCAGGTGCATAGAAGTTGGCTCGAACACCATCCAAAAGGGGATTAAGTTTTGCATGTTTTATATATATTTTATTTTTAGGTGATCTAGTATCTGATACTCTCTTTTTGTGTATGGGATTATCTTCCATGTAAAATCGGAACAAGCTGTTTCATATAGCCTGCTAAATGCTAATAATCATATGATAATATGCAGGAAGCAGCTAAATTGGTTCAACCCTCATCTAGAAGAGAAGGTTTCTCCGCTATCCCAAATGTAAAGTGGGAAGATGTTGGAGGCCTTGATTCGTTAAGACATGACTTTGTCCGTTACATTATCAGGCATATTAAGAATCCTAAAGATTACGTGGTCAGTAATTCTCTTAAATGCTTTGATATGCTTTTCCTTGAGATAAGGGTCTATCAGAAACAACCTCTGGGAGGTAGGGTAAGGTGCAGTACACTGAATCCTCTCCACACCCCACTTGTGGGATTACACTGGGTATGTTGTTGTTGTTAATTCTCTTAAATTATATTGAATATCCAGATATAAATACCGCACTGGTGTGTCAGCTGATTGCCTTAATAACTTTCATTTAAGACCTCCTTATGTTAAGTTTTTTCCTTTCACTTTATCTATTGTTGGGTGCTTTTATTTATTTATTTATTTTGTCCATATTCTTTCTTTGGGCATTTATCTCTTTCTTTGCCCAAGTCTAAGCTGGCTGTTTATTCCATTGCGGAGGATCTTTAAATTATCAATGTTAAGGTGGAGTTTTGTTGCCATCTTTAGTGAACTTTTTCGTGGCATGAGGAATACCAGAGTTTTCCTGTTACATATCTTTTTTGAGTAGTGAAGAGCTTTCCATCATCTTCTCCCACACTCCCGAGCATCTTAATGTGCTGGAAGACTATGTGTTCTTTTTGGTGTGATCACTTGTACTCTTTCTTAACTATATAATTGGGTCCTTGGTCCTACCAATGCATCCCACTTTGTCACAACTGGAGTTGCAAGTGTCCAATGGGACTTATGTTCATCAGGAACACTGCTACTGGTTTGGGAGGATTCACTAACAAATAAATGCTTGCCCTTTGGTTGTAAAATCCATGCATGTCCTTTAGCAAGCATCCTTTGTGTTACAAGTTCAGTAAGCTAGTATCAGTTGATGAATACAAAAGTCCAAGTTAGGACCACTATGTGCTGGATATTTAATGCCTTAAACTCAAATTGTTTGATAATTTTTTCTTATGAGTACACCAAGTTTAAAAATTAAAACTTCTAAAAGTAGTTTCATATTTCAGGGTTTTGGAGTGGACATGGAAACAGGATTCTTGCTTTATGGTCCCCCAGGATGCGGTAAAACATTAATTGCCAAGGCTGTTGCTAATGAAGCTGGAGCAAATTTTATACACATTAAGGTTCCTGCAAATTTCTATTTTCCTAATGACTGCCAGTTTTGCATGACTGAGGCATGACATGTTTCCTCATTTTTTGATCTCCATCCAGGGACCTGAGATTCTGTCCAAGTATGTTGGTGAAAGTGAGTTAAATATTCGGACAATATTTACCCGTGCAAGAACATGTTCTCCATGCATTGTATTCTTTGATGAGGTGCTTGTCACTCTTTCCAACTTAAACACTCTTAGTTCTATCCAATAACCGTCATCCTTTCATTTCTATGAGTCCGTCCACCTTTAAAAGCACTTCTGAAGCTTTTATTCATTTTTATTTCCTTCGAAAATTTGTAAGGAAATTTATGTGCACCTGTAAGATGCGTGCTACAAAGTCTAATACATAGTATAGTGTTCAGATAGGAGAGAATGTTTTATAGTGTTTGCTTCAGTACCCTAAATTATTAACGATAGAGTAAGACAAAAAATAGGAACTTTTTCAGAATTCTAGTGCACTTATAAGATGCTTGTTACCACACAGTCTAATGCATAGTGCAGTGTTCGGTCGGTTGGTTGGGTATAAAACTACACGCAAGTGTACGTGGTCGAACAAGTAGTAAAGTGACTTAAGTAAGTCAAGTATCGATCCCACAAGGACTGGACTAGGGTAATAATCTACTCAGGTGTCAATAAACTTTAACTCTAAAATGTAGACAACAGTGTGAAAAAGAGTTTGATATCTTGTTTCCTAATTTTATACTAAGTCTAAAATGAATATACCATTTGAGTCTGAACTATGAGTATGAGCATGCTGAGGTTAAATGAACATGTAAAGAAATAAATTATCGATACAATTGGGTTAATCTTTCCTCTGGTTGCTAGTCAAGAATTATTGCCTATGGATTAAAACTCTCGTATTTAACCCAACTTAAGAATCATGAACCGTCCACCTCTGTGATAAAACGAAATTCATGTTCTAGCCATACAAAACCGATTCCTTAATTGACTAATACGACTTTCAGGTATATTTCTATCCTGAAGGTAAATCGATTCTCAATTTTCCCAAACTAAGAAAATATCATATCCTATCAATTCACAACTTTCAAATTTCTTGCTCTCTCAAGTGAAACCGGACTTTTTAGATATACATTAACATTGACCACACATTAATGCAGTAAGAACAAGAATCAATAGAACAACCATGGAAGAAAAGATGAAAAACCAATTGATCAATAATTACATTTCAATACAAATGTTCTTAACCTCAGCAAGAAGGGAATTTAGCCATTCATTTGTGGATTAAACATCGTTAAATGAGTGTTAATCATACAAGCAATTGAAATAAAGAAGAAAGAGATAGAGAAAAACCCTGAGATTTTCGTTCCCTCAATTGCCTGTAACCCACGTTCTTGCTCAACCAAGTCAGAATAATTAAAAATGAACCTAAGTGTTCTATTTATACTAGTGAGAATTTTTTCCGGAATAACAAGCAACGAGTCATGGAGTATATCGCGGAGCACTGCCTCCGTGACACGCCACCGACGCGGACCCTTACAAGAATTCGGTCGTCCAGGTATTAAGCCCTAACGTGGCACGACGTGCAACGCGGGGCTAGGTGAAAGTGCCACGGCCCCAACGCGCACCTCCACTGGAAATAGGCATAATTTCACCATCCAGGCAGAATGCATCCGCGATGGCAGCGTGACACGGCTCCATCGCGGAGCCCCTTTAATTCGTGCCTTCAAGTGCTTTTTTTTCCGTTGCTAGCTTCCGAGTCCAATCCCGATCTCTCCCAACATGCATCTTAGCTCCATAACTTTATATTTTCCCTGCAAAACAACGCTAATCATGTTGGTTAGTATAAATTCATATTTTATTACAAATCACATGAAAATGTACAAACATCGATAGATAAACAAGGCAAAATGACATATTTGAGTATCACTTGGGCATACAAATTTGCCCAAGATCACTTACCCCACACTTAAATCCTTGTTCGTCCCCGATCAACAATCTTACACCTCATGCAATTTACACCCCATTCCTGGCTACTTTGGTTCGACAATTCAAGCTACGGTCATACCGATTATTTAATACTGCAAATCATCAAGAAAACATGCATAGTCTTATCAACACATTAAGACCTCCTAAACTCAAGAATCGACTCTCGATATCGGCGAACTCATGCAAATCAGCTGATCAAGATATCCGACACGAATTTAATCTCTCATCGAGCATGTACCCTCACCACACAAGAGAATTTTCCCCTCTTTAAGCACATGACTCAAAAGATTACATGCAGGGGCATATAAACACAATTTTGCTCTCTCCCAAAAGAATTCACATGCATCATGTCATGAACCATAGGCTTGCCTTTAATGTATTACTCCACTAATATAAGGACGCATGATGTAAGATCACGTAGGACTTAACGGGTTGTAATGTAAGTTATGGAACTAGTGAATACTGAGCTAACCAATAATAACAACTAGTATCCTTAAGCGCTTTTTCAATACATCCCATCAACCTTGTGGGCATTGTTTCTTCATTCATCCTCCCATTCTTGAAGCCTGTCTTTATTTTTGACCCCATATCTTTAAGCACACTTGACTCAATAACAAAGATTATTTATACATCTTCATTATATTTAATTTATAACGAGTGCACCTTCGACCTTTTCTTTCCTTTCATCACTCTACTTTTCTTTTCTTTTCACCATTCTCACTCCTTGACACTGTGGGAAAATTATTTTCTTTTCTTGAGCACTTAAAGAGTTTTGGATCAAATTCACGGATAATGAAAAGAAGGGATTAAGCTCGGTTTACACCTTTTCGACAAAAGAAAAATAATAGGCTAAAGGCTCAATGGGCTAACTAGGGTGTACATTCAAGGTGGGTGCAATAATGAAAAAGAGAAACTTTCGGTTAAACAAAGAAATGCCTACATCCTTTCCTACACTACACATCCTTCATTTCGTTTCGTACATACACCAGGCAAGTTCTAGATACTTCACAATAGCATGGGATAAACAAAACCTCACCATACACTTATTGCACATGCTCAATTCAAGACATATTCACAGACTCTTCAATCAACTAATTACAAGAATTCAAACATTAAGCCTCAATCACACTGAATCGAACTCTATGGTCTAGGTATCTCAACATATTTACAAAGTTGCATTCTTTCATACGAATCACCTTTGCATTTTTAATGTCATGTACAACACGCAACCAGAACTTCGCAACCATACAGTAACGACAGGTTTTGGGATACCAACCAATAAAAGAAAAACACAAAACTAAAAGATAAAATGAACAAACGAAATCTACTCCTAACGACTACCTTTCCCTTAAGACGGTCGTCATCCATCCATCATAGGGAACAGTCACTAACTACGACTTCGGTTCAATGAGACTATTCTCGGTAAAAGAACCGAAAACAAACGCCGAGAAACCCAAAAATTTTAAAAATTCATGAATTTTTTTTTAAAAAAATATCGATCATTTCGATAAAACAAAAATATGTATTTCGATAAAACAAAAATATGTACAAAACCAGCTAACAACATTCAACAGCACACAACACACCATAGCTTCACCTTAATTACAATACAGACGTACACAAAAATCACAGGGTCACAAGTTTATCCAAGCACAACAACGGAACAGAAACATACATTAATAACAACAGCAACCAACACCTAACTACTCCCACCCCATACTTAAATCGAACACTGTCCCCAGTGTTCACAAAATTCAGCATAGTACGAAAGTAGGTGGTGAAACTCCCTGATCAATCAAAGTATTCCACTTCCTCGTCAGGTGCCGCTGCCTCGTCTCCCATGTCTGAGTCGCCCCCGTCGTCATCATCTGACTCTACATCGGAGTCATCACGACATGTCTCCTCATCTGTGGGGACATCGTCATTCGTGGGCTCCACAAAAGCTGGCCCCACTCGGCATAGAGCCCTGACATTTTCGCCAAAAGGGTAGTTTAGCTCGAGCTGCCACAGCTCCTCTTCCGTTGCCGGCCTCCCGCCTATTCACAGCTGGAGCATCTGCATCCCGAACATGCGAGCCATGTACTGATCATCCCGAGCATGTCGCTCGGCTAGTGTAAGAACTGGCCCGCTCCATCTGCGAGATGTAGTCAAGGGCCTCCTCCTCAATATCCAGGCCCCTCAGGAATGTGGTGAGTAATCCACCAAACTCGTACCGGTGCCCTTGATGCAAACGGGCTCTCTTCAAGGCGGAGATAATCACCGCCCCCACATTGATCTCCAGCCCTTTCATCAGGGCGTATACCAAGCATACACGATCCCAGGTGACATCTGTCATATGCACCCCCGGGATCAGGCAGGAACATACAATCTTAAGCCATATCTTGGCTTCCCTGTTCATCTGTGAGTAGGGCAAGGTCTGATGGTAGCCCCTTTCCTTATGCCTACTCCACCGAGCTGTCGACCGGGTTCCACACAAAGTGCGTCTGATGTCCGCATATGGTGGAGTGATATTCAGCTGTCGAAGTACATGGGCGTCTGTGCCCCGCGCCCCTAAGATGACATTAAGGTGATGGGGCTCAAAAATGACTATTTGCCCCTTATCTTGATGGTGTGACTTCTGAGTGTCGGGTTTCAGTTGGCGTAGAATTCCCGAATCAGGTGCAGGTTGCACTCCCTGGGCTATTCAAAGATGAAGTTCAGCCCGGCTGCCTCGATCCTGTGGATAATTCTGGGGAACTCTTGTGCCAACGGTTCCCTCGCTATGTGTTCCTCGGGGAAGTATTTGCTTTCCTTATGCTTGGCGTACCATTTCTTCCCCTCCTCTGTCACCCATCTGGTTCCGTATTGACGGCGTTGGCCGCGTGGAACCGCTGGTGCTGCTGGGACTGCTGTTCCCAGCCTAATTCTTTTCCTTCCGGCGCCTGATGTTGATGCGCCCTTTCCCTTGTCTTGCCTACTTGCCATTGTTCCTGTCAAACCCAAAAGACAGTCCCAATGTTATTCCAATTAAAATTAGCTTCGACTAAGGTTGGGTTAAGCTAGGCTACCCCACACTTAGTCTTTAGCCACAATCACAACGTTACGGCAAGATCATACTCATTTCCAAAAACAAACAACAAAACATAACAAATATGCTTAGTGCATTCAGAGAATTCGACCGTATAAATTCTTTTGTACTACTCAGACTTCGTACAGCGAACCACAACATTACCATCGATCACTTTTCATCCCATAGCACTTAGCAAGGAGAAACAAAGAAAAAATTATCTACGTGAATCCATATAATTCACCCATTTCTTGCAATTTCCACAATTTCCTTAACCTGAAAATCCGTCGGTCTTTTAGCATATTAACGGTTAGCACAACCGACTCATCTCACCCAACATACACAACCCAGCAAGAATTTCAAAGTTCAACTAAGTTTTGCCTTTTTACACTCAAATTCAAGCCCTAGCTATGATTTTATCAAAAATTCTATCAAGCTATGTAATTATCGAGTTCATGCAATCACAATGATTCTACGCACGTTAATCAACAATAACTCAATTGAATTTAAGCTCAATTTCTACTTAGGGCAAGTTTTGCTCATATCACATGTTCAACATCGAAAAATTCGACAAGAATTGAGATAGAGTTGAAGAACATACCTTGAATTCGATGAAATGACGAAAACTTGATGAAAATGTGTGCCTAGGTCCGTGTCACGTTGAGAGAGAAGGATTTTTGGGATGTTTGTCGCGGAGGGGATAAAAAATGAAGAAAAATGAGGGGAAATCGGGGTTAAAAAGTGAAGATTTCGCGCGGGTCACCCGGCGACCCGGTGTGACCCGTCGCGAAATACACCTCAACGTGTCACGGAGGGTAACACGGAGCATGCCCTCTGTGACACGGAGCCATCGCGCAGGTGTTCTGGAATTTGTAAAAATTCCAGAATTACCTTCAACGTGTCACGGAGGGTAACGCGAAGGCCCTCCTTCGTGACACGGAGCCATCGCGTGGGCTCACTGTTTTGCCACTTTTTATTATTTTTCATACCTCGATTTTTCCTTTGCGATCCTTTGCATATTTATCCTCCGTTCAACCTGAAATTCATCTCACAACAAGAAATTTGTTAGAATTATAGGTTTCACTTAAAACAAAAAAATAAAAATTTTGTTTTTAATTATTTTTTTTTTTCTCATTTTTTTTACTAAATCTATTCACATTTTACAAAAAATTTCACGGGTTGCCTCCCGTGCAGCGCCTGGTTTACCATCGCGGCTCGACGTCATTCAGCTCAGTCATCTTCTAGGGTGACGAACGTTTTCTCTCGACCACCGTCCTCACCCCAGTAATGCTTATATTGCTCCGGTGGTTTCCCCAATAACTCCCGTGACTCAACTCTCTGGACAACATCAGCTTGATTAATCACATTGATCACCGAGAGCTCCTCATACACAGCCGGGAGCTTGGTGGCCTTGTATACATCAAACACCTCCACCTTGTCGTGTGCTCGCATAGTTAGCTGCCCTGCAGCTACATCAATAAGTGCTTTCCCAGTAGCCAAGAAAGGACGTCCCAAAATAAATGGGACTTCCGCGTCTGGCTCAAAATCCAGCACGACGAAATCTACCGGGAAGATATGGGAGCCCACTTGCACCAGCACGTCCTCCACAATGCCATCAGGTCTGGATAAGGAACGATCCGCTAGTTGCAAGATCACTATTGTTGGTCTAGGACTCCCTAGTCCCAACTTCTTGAAAACCGATGTCGGCATCAAGTTAATGCTCGCTCCCAAATCACATAATCCGCGAGCTCGGATACTCTGCCCAATTGTAATTTGTATTGTAAAGCTCCCAGGGTCCTTGAGCTTTGTGGGCAACCTGTTTTGTATCCGGGAAGTGCATTCCTCCTAAGAGCCACCGTAGTATACTCAGTCAACCGACTTTTGTTTGCCATGATGTCCTTAATATACTTTGCGTACTTCAACACTCCCTGCAAAACATCAACAAGAGGTAAGTTAATGTGTACCTGTTTAAGCACCTCCATGAACTTTTTGAAACACGCCTCCTCTTTGTGTTTCTTTAGTCTTTGAGGGAACGGGGGTGGTGGTCTTTCTGGTTCAGCCTCCTTTTTCTTCCCCCTCTCATCACTTTGCTCCCTCTCACTTTCTGCTGCTCCCGACTGTTGAGGTGGTCTTTCTGCTTCCACCTCTTTAAGCTGCAAGCCACTCCTTGTGGTCACTGCATTCACCTGCTTGGGGTTTGGATCAGTGTCACTTGGAAGTCCTCCTCTAGGCCTGGTGTTTTGGGCTCCAACAAATTGCCCAAACTGATACTCCAATGCCTTGGTAGCTAATTGGTTGTTTTTTACCTCGGCTGCCAATTTCACATAGTCAGCCTGCAATTGAGCTTGATTAGCTATCATCGTCTTGAACATCTCCTCAATGCTGGGCGATGATGGTGGAGGAGGTGCATTGTTGCTTCTATATTGTGCCTGATAGTTCTGCTGCCCTCCTTGATTCCTCTGCGCCCCCTGACTCGAACCTTGCCCTTGATGGTTATTGCTACCCCAAGAGAAATTCGGGTGATTCCTCCGGTTGGAATTGTAGCTGTTGCCATACTGTAGGTGGTTGTTTCTCTGTACATTACCAACAAAGTTCACCGAATCAGGATTTGCTCCACAACACTCAGCTGAGTGTTCACTACTCCCGCACACTTCACACCAAATCTGCTGCACTACATTCACTGGGGCTTGAGTCTGGTTCATGCTCATGTTACTAAAGTGGGTGTTAAGTTGATTCTGCAACGCAGCTATCTGTGTCGCAATAGCTGTAAAACCATCCACTTTTAGGACTCCTGCTGCCTTCCTTGTTCCTCCTCTTGAAGAATCCGCATTCCACTCCGGATTTCCCTGCGAAATACGATTCATCAAGGTATACAGCTCCTCATAAGTTTTCTCCAATGATTGTCCCCTAGCTGCTGAGTCTAGCAAGATTTTTGTGTGGGGTTCCAAACCCTCTATAAAAGTATGCACCAGCACATCATTGGATTGGTGGTGATGAGGACAATCCCGCAACATAGACTTGAATCTCTCCCAAGCCTGATACAGATTTTCTCCCTCTCTCTGTTTAAAACATAGAATTTGACTTCTAAGTCTTGCTGTTTTACCGGATGGAAAGAACCGTATCAAGAATTTCCTTGCAAGATCATCCCACGTGGTGATAGAATTAGGTGGCTCAGCTTTTAACCACCTCTTGGCTTCTCCCAAAAGTGAAAATGGGAACAATGTAAGCCTGACATAATCTGATGACACTCCAGCAGGGATGTAAGTGTCACTTATCTCCAAGAAATTTTGGAGATGTTGCTGTGGATCCTCATGAGGGAGACCTGTGAACTGCCCACTGGTGTACAGCAATTGCACCATGTTTTGTTTGAGCTCGAACCTCCCTCCTGGCTCAGGTTTGTGGATGCTAGATGTAACATTATTAGCATGTGGGATTGCCACCTCGCGAACCGGCCTAGCTGCCATTTCCTCGGGCACTAACATTGCCCTTACTACCGGTGGATTCTGTTGTTGCTCCATGATTGTTTGTCTGAGCAACTACAGCTTTTTCTCTAGAGCTTCTCTCCTTTGACGATGAAATTGTCTTTCCGGCTCTAAATATGAGTCCACCAGCTCCTTGTCTCTTGCCAGTGTTCAACAGAAATTAGTATCTGCAAAATACAGGCTAAGACCAAGTTGTCAACACTAAGAAGAAATAATAAACTAACACTTAAGAAAAATTTACCAATTGCCAGTCCCCGGCAACGGCACCAAAAACTTGTTCGGTCGGTTGGTTGGGTATAAAACTACACGCAAGTGTACGTGGTCGAACAAGTAGTAAAGTGACTTAAGTAAGCCAAGTATCGATCCCACGAGGACTGGACTAGGGTAATAATCTACTCAGGTGTCAAGAAACTTTAACTCTAAAATGTAGACAACAGTGTGAAAAAGAGTTTGATATCTTGTTTCCTAATTTTATATTAAGTCTAAAATGAATATACCATTTGAGTCTGAACTATGAGTATGAGCATGCTGAGGTTAAATGAACATGTAAAGAAATAAATTATCGATACAATTGGGTTAATCTTTCCTCCGGTTGCTAGTCAAGAATTATTGCCTATGGATTAAAACTCTCGTATTTAACCCAACTTAAGAATCATGAACCGTCCACCTCTGTGATAAAACGAAATTCATGTTCTAGCCATACAAAACCGATTCCTTAATTGACTAATACGACTTTCAGGTATATTTCTATCCTGAAGGTAAATCGATTCTCAATTTTCCCAAACTTAGAAAAGATCATATCCTATCAATTCACAACTTTCAAATTTCTTGCTCTCTCAAGTGAAACCGGACTTTTTAGATATACATTAACATTGACCACACATTAATGCAGTAAGAACAACAATCAATAGAACAACCATGGAAGAAAAGATGAAAAACCAATTGATCAATAATTACATTTCAATACAAATGTCACGCCCCGCCTTGGGGGGTATGACTGGCACCTGGTTCCCTATTAGGACCTGAACTACTAGACTACTGAGCCTGAGCACATCTGGTGCCTTGCTGGCTCTAACTCGGATTCAAGGAATCAACGGGCTATATAACGGCTGTAAATACAGCCTCCGGCCGACTAGGCCTATAGCCACCTGTACTATAACGACAGCTGACCAGAATCATGTCAATATAAAGGAGCCTATGCGGGCCGACAAGGCCACCATGCTGTCTAGTTGAGTCTAAATCAGTATAACAAATGCTGAACAGCTACGTAACCGGCAAGGTCACCACTACTGACTGGATAAGGCCTCACACGGCCAACATAAGCAACTAAACATACACACGACCCCACACGACCGGCACAACTAACCACAGGGAAATATATACAGTCTGCAAGCCTCTAGGGATATCGATAAGATGGTTGGGACAGGGCCCCGACCTACCCGTATTGTACAACAAAAGGAAATGATATAAACCTCGGAAATATCAAGCTCCGGATGACAGGAGCTGATGACTCTATGTTGGCTAGGATCACGAGGGATCGCCTCCTCGTCTATGAGTACTTGCAGGCAAGTAATGCAGCGCCCACCGGGCGTCAGTACCACTGGTACCGAGTATGCAAAGCAACTGAACATAACTGAATACAAATAACATAATTAGAAATTCTGAATAGCAGGAGATAACTAAATCTGTAAGAACTGATATGAACTGAATCAGACTTTCCATGCTGTGATAGGGCAGGAGCGTACCTGTAGACGCGGCGGCCTGCTGTCTATTAACTAATATATAGCACATAAATACATATATATATATATATATATATATATATATATATATATATCAAACAAGAGCCAATACCAACCTCCATAAGCCGGATGGCACCAAACAGGCAAACAATCTATATACCCCTACCCGGGTCAAAACCTGCCAAAAATAAGTCACTCCACTCATCTGCTCACTCAGAGCTCCTCTACCGGCCCCCTGGGTCTCCGGCTCGGGCCATAGCCTCCGATATAAATAATCGTGTCTGAGTCTGCAGGACTCCTGTGCAGACAGTAACAGGTAGGGTCTGGTTCCCCGGAACTCTCCTCAGGGCTATCTGAAACCGAAGCTGCACCTGTAATAAGATCTACACAGACAGTAACAGATAGGGTCTGTTTCCCCGGAACTCTCCTCAAGGCTATCTGAAACCGGAGTTGCACCTGTAATGCTGATCAGACTGCTATGGGGAAAGCTTCATCCATCTTCGTCCAAGCTGGGGACGGCATGCCACTCCTTGGAGTGACGTAAACCCACCCGCTCAGTGGGCGACACGATTACCAACCCAGGGGCGGCGAGGACGCTCAATAAGGTGCCTTCACGCCACATCAAGTCTCAACAAACAAATAACACATATAAATAGAAAGCATGTATAACTGAAAAGACTATCTGAAATCTAACTTCTTATTCTGATCTATTTCTATACTGAACTGATTCTTTACTGATTATACTGATTCTGAAATCCTTCTTTAACTGTTGGCTAATCTATAGCCAATATTCCATCTGTCTGAATGGCTAGTCTGTAGCCATAAAACTGTCTGTCTATCTGATTTTATTGTACTAGCTTTTATTCTGAAAACCTATCTCTTTTTTATTCTACAACATGCTTGCTAATCATACAATAAGCTATACTGAATCTGGAATGCTAACTCGCCCTTTGACGCATGCTTTACTAACTTCCGGACTGAATACGATACGACAACACAACTCAGAATCTATTAGACTTGCTTAATTCTCAACATTCAACTCCGAGAGTTTCAAGTACGGAGTTTACTATGATTTATACGACTAAAACCTCCAACTTGCCGAGGAGACTACTTTACATACCTTAACCTCGAGTTATTCGATTGTCGGACGAGGCTCATCCAGTACTCCAGCTATTTCTCCCAACTGCATTCGTATATACGTCAATTAATACTAGTCACTTTCGATACAATTATAGCCTAAACTTAGGCTTATCGAAAGACGGTCGAAAACTTGCTATTTTTCAGAAGTCCAGAAGGGAGAAGTATTCACTTTTACGGCCAGGAGCACATAGACACTAGTTTGGAGCAATTCTACTTACCTTAGTCTGGTAGCTCGACGATTCGTCAGCCGTATTTCGCGAAACAAAATCCGTAGGAATGCTACCTGCTGCTAAATACCTCGGTACCTGAGGTTAATTTAGATTTGGACTACGTTTGGCAGCGTAATCAAATGATAATATATTAATCCTCTTCGTCTCTCTCTGTTTTCTACGTTTTCTGGAATTTATCAAATGTTTTTAATGAAAATAAACCGAAGTGGGGCTTTATATACTTGGGCCTGGACAGGCACAACGTGTCACGGAGCCAATACGATGGCCCCGCCTCCGTGACACGCTGCCATCGCGGAGGGGCTCTGCCCCGGCTCCTTCCGCGATGGTTCGACAGGCTACTCGTCCGATCCTTTCCTGGGCCTTTCTCTAGCACGTATGGATTTCAAATATGCTTAACCAACGCGCGAATAGGCCATCTAGGTGCCGGAAATCTCACGGGGTGTAACATTCTCCCCTCCTTAAGAACATTCGTCCTCGAATGAAACTGCTATTTAGAGGACTTCTCAACTTACTCAACTTGTTTCTAAGAAAATTTTGGCAGAGTTTCCCCTGTAATATGGACTATCCCAAAAACCTGAAACGCAGAAAAGTCCAATACGATTCACTTGATAGCTAAACATCAATCTTTCTCATTTATACATATACAACCATAAGGTACTGCATAAGTAATAATACGGACATACCTGTCGCCTGACTAGGCCTGGAATAAATGAGGATATCTAGCTTTCATATCTTCCTCCGCCTCCCAAGTCATCTCCTATCGGTTCCTGTTACGCCACAATACCTTGACAGACGCAATATCCTTAGTTCTCAATCTATGAATCTGTCTGTCTAAGATGGCTACTGGAACCTCTTCATAGGCCAGCTCTTCCATAACTTGAATATCCTAGACCGGGACTGCTCTGGATGGGTCTCCTATGCATTTCCTCAGCATAGAAACATGAAAGACCGAATGAACGGATTCCAATTCTGGAGGCAAGTTCAACTCATATGCTACTTGGCCTATCCTTCGACGAATCTGATAAGGCCCAACAAACCTCGGACTGAGCTTACCTTTCTTGCCGAATCTCATCACCCCTTTCATCGGAGATACTTTCAAAAATACCCAGTCATTCACATCAAATTCCAAGTCTCTGCGCCGCACATCAGCATATGATTTCTAGCGGCTTTGTGCAGTCAGTAGGCGTTCTCTGATAAGCTTTACCTTTTCCTCCGACTGTTAAATGATGTCTGGCCCAATCAACGCTGATTCTCCCACTTCAAACCAGCCAACTGGCAATCTGCATTTTCGCCCATACAAGGCTTCAAAAGGCGCCATCTGGATGGCTGAGTGATAGCTGTTATTATAAGAAAATTCAATTAACGACAAATGCTCGTCCCAGCTACCTCCAAAATCTAGCACACACGCTCGTAGCATGTCCTTGAGCGTTTGAATAGTGCGCTCAGCCTGTCCATCTGTCTGAGGGTGGAATCCTGTGCTCAAATTAATCTACGTTCCCAGACCCCTCTGAAACGACTGCCAAAATCTAGCCGTAAATTGTGCTCCTCTGTCTGAAATAATGGATACTGGTACTCCGTGCAACCTGACTATTTCTCGGATATACAACTCCGCATAATCTTCGGCCGAGAAGGTAGTTCTTACTGGCAGGAAATGAGCTGATTTTGTCAATCTGTCAACTATCACCCATATAGAGTCATGTCTGTGTCTGGTACGGGGTAATCCTGCCACAAAATCCATATTTACTGCTTCCCATTTCCAGAGAGGCACAGCTATGTCCTGAGTCAAACCGCCTGGTTTCTGGTGTTCCGCTTTTACCTGTTGGCAGTTAGGACACTGGGTTACAAATTCGGCAATTTCTATTTTCATTCCTGGCCACCAGTAATTCTCCTTGATATCATGGTACATTTTCGTCGCGCCGGGGTGAAGAGAATAACGGGCGTAATGCACCTCATTCATAATCTGCTGGCGGAGCCTTGAAACATCTGGAACACAGAGGCGGCCTTTACATAACAACACTTCTTCCTCAGTTATCTGAAAATCTGGCGCTTTTCCTTGCTGAATTCTATCCTTAAGCTGGACCAGATCAAAATCTTCATACTGCCGTTCTTTTACCTCCCCAACTAATGACGATATAGCAGTGTTTTGAATTACCGCTCTGTTGCCCTCTGTTTCTGCTACACGAACGGCTAGGCTAGCTAATTGATGTATTTCTCTGACCAACTCCCGCTTCTCGGGCTGCAAATGCGCCAAACTTCCCATTGATTTACGGCTGAGAGCATCTGCTACTACATTGGCTTTTCCCGGATGATACAGAATGTCCACGTCATAATCTTTCAATAACTCCAACCAGCGATGCTGTCGCAAATTCAACTCCCTCTGAGTGAAGATATACTGTAGGCTCTTATGATCTGTGAAAATATCCACATGCACGCCATACAAGTAATGTCTCCATATCTTTAAGGCGTGGATCACTGCGGCTAACTCCAGGTCGTGGGTAGGGTAATTCTTTTCGTGTTTCCTCAGCTGCCTAGAAGCATACGCAATCACCTTACCATGCTGCATCAACACACAACCCAACCCAATGCTTGATGCGTCGCAATACACTGAATAACCTTCTGTACCTTCCGGCAATGCTAACACTAGGGTGGAGGTTAATCTGTCTTTTAACTCCTGGAAGCTCTGCTCACATGCCTCTATCCACTGAAACTTTACTGCTTTCTGCGTCAGTTTGGTCAGAGGTGCCGCTATAGTAGAGAATCCCTCAACAAATCTCCTGTAATATCCCGTTAACCCCAGAAAACTGCAGACTTCAGTCGGAGTGGTAGGCCTAGGCCATGTTTTAACTGCTGCTATCTTCTGTGTATCAACTTGTATACCAGCATCCGACACAATGTGCCCTAAGAAGGCTACCGAGTTAAGCCAGAATTCACATTTGGAAAACTTAGCATATAATTGGCGGTCCCTGAGGATCTGGAGTACTGTCTGTAAATGAATCCGGTGATATGCTTCAGAGTGAGAATACACCAGAATATCATCAATAAACACTATCACGAACAGGTCCAGGTATGGTCTGAAAATACTATTCATCAGGTCCATGAATACTGTTGGGGCATTCGTTAACCCAAAGGACATGATCAGAAATTCAAAGTGTCCATATCGGGTCCTGAACGCCATTTTGGGAATATCTCTTTCACGAACTCGAACCTGGTGATATCCGGACCGCAAGTCAATCTTGGAAAAGTATCTGGCCCCTTGTAGCTGATCAAACAAATCATATATTCTGGGAAGCGGATACTTATTCATTACTGTAACTTTATTCAACTGTCGATAATCTATGCACATACGGAGCGAGCAATCTTTCTTCCTCACGAATAGAACTGGCGCACCCCATGGTGAAGTACTCGTCCTGATGAACCCTTTATCTAGCAAATCTTTCAACTGCTCCTTCAGCTCTCTAAGTTCTGCAGGAGCCATACGATAAGGAGGAATTGATATAGGCTGAGTGTCTGGTAATAAATCAATGGCGAAATCTATTTCCCTCTCTGGGGAAATACCAGGTAACTCATCTGGAAACACATCAGGGAACTCGTTCACCACCGGAACAGACTGGAGCGTCGGAGATTCTGCTCGGACATCCTGAACCCTGACTAGGTGGTAGATACATCCCTTAGTTATCAATTTCCTCGCCTGAAGGTAGGAAATAAACCTACCTTTTAGAGTAGCTGTGCTGCCTTTCCACTCTCGCACTGCCTCTCCTAGAAAGTGAAATCGGACCGTCTTGGTCCAACATTCCACATTGGCGTAGCACGGCACTAGCTAATCCATACCCATTATGGCATCGAAGTCTATCATTTCTAGCTCTACCAAATCTACTGTAGTCTGGCGGTCAGCAACCTCCACTGTACACCCTCGGTAAATTTTACTAGCTATAATAGAGTCACCGATGGGCGTGGATACTGCAAATGGCTGCTGTAATAATTCTGGTGCGACATTAAACTTTCGAGCCACAAATGGGGTAATATATGACAGAGTGGACCTTGGATCAATCAGTACATAAGCAGGGCATGAACATATAGTCATCATACCTGTCACTATATCTGGAGACGCCTCTGAGTCCTGTCTCCTTGGTAATGCATAAGTACGGCTTGAGCCCGTACCTGAACTGGAAGCTCCTGATCTACCTCGGCCTCTGCCTACTGAACCTAAAGGCCCACGCCCCGCTGAGGCTGCTGGGGCTCGTGGCCCTGCGGATCCCCTGTCCTAACTGTCTCTACTCCCCTGACCTTTGGTCGGACAATCTCTCATCCGATGCCCCTCCTTTCCGCAAATATAACACCCAGTGGAGCCGTATTTACAATCTCCGGAGTATGGTCGATTACAATAGGGGCAGGGTGAGGGTGCAAATTTGCTCTGCTCTCCCCTTCTCTGCTGCAGGGAATCTACTGTTCTGGAACTGCCACTGGGCTCTGACTGCCCTCGTCGCACATATCTACCTCGCTGCTGCTGCTGCTGTGGTGGAGGTGGGGGTCTAGGGGGTCTATCTGATAGTCGAGGCCTGGGTCCTCTCTGAACTTCCCTTTGCATCTCGTCCGATCTATCTCTGCGGTGCTGTTCCTGACTGGTCTGTCTACTACTCTGTTGCCGCAGTCTAAGACCCTCAATGGTCTGAGCAAAGGCCTGTACTCGGGCAATATCCATATCTTCTCGTAACGTAGCCGTCATACAAGCTTCAATATATTCCGGGTTCAGACCCATAATGAACCGGTGGACTCTAGATGGCATAGTGTCCACAAAGGCTGGAGCATAGCGGGCTAGGGAGTCAAACTGTAGGGCATATTCCCGTACACTCCTCGCCCCCTGCTCCAAATGCAAAAACTGATCCATTCGGGCCTGCCGGATCTCCCGTGGCAAATAACAGTCCAGGAAGGCCTCCGAGAAGTTGGACCAGGTCGGAGGGGCAACATCTCTCCCTCGAGACCTTTCCCAGCTCTCGTACCATAATATAGCTATGTCCCGCAACCGAAAAACTGCCAGCTCAACTGATTCTGTAAGGGTCACATGTATAACCCGGAAAATTCTCTGCATCTGATCTAGGAAGTCCTGGGGGTCCTCTGCTTGATCTGACCCAGTAAACTATGGAGGACCTAGTGCCAAAAACTCCCTGACCCTGGAACTACCTGACCTACCTGAAGGCTCTGCCGCTATAGGTGGCACTAACTGGCGCTGTGTGGCCATCATTTGTGCCAACATAACTACAGCGCTACGAACTTCCTGGTCTGATGGCGAAGGTACAGGAGCTATCGGAGGCGGTGTCGTACCGAATGACTCCTGATGTGAGGGGGACTTCTGAGAGGGCTGTGATGAAGCCTCTATATTGCCCTCAGATCGGGCTGACTCTGAATGGAGCTGAGGCATCCTGCTGGTGCCTTCTCCTGCTGCTGTGTCTAATCTCCTGCCGGTGGCAGGGTGACGCTGGTCTGCCATTCTTATCTGTAGACAAAGAATATGATAAGTTTTAGGGACCCAACACTATAATGTACCGTTCTATAGCACGACTGAATAAGAAAGAAGAGTAACCATCCTATCATGCCTCGCAGCCTCCTGCCTATAGTATGTGGTGCACAACACATCTATATACAAGACTCTACTTAGCACGGCTTGCAGACTCTCTGAGACACGACCTGCTCTGATACCAAGTTTGTCACGCCTCCCCCTTGGGGGGTATGACTGGTACCTGGTGCCCTATTAGGACCTGAACTGCTAGACTACTGAGCTTGAGCACATCTGGTGCCTGACTGGCTCTAACTCAAATTCAAGGAATCAACGGGCTATATAACGGCTGTAAATACAGCCTCTGGCCAACTAGGCCTATAGCCACCTGTACTATAACGACAGCTGACCAGAATCATGTCAATATAAGGGAGCATATGCGGGCCAACAAGGCCACCATGCTGTCTAGTTGAGTCTAAATCAGTATAGCAAATGCTGAACAGCTACGTGACCGGCAAGGTCACCACTACTGACTGGATAAGGCCTCACACGGCCAACATAAACAACTAAACATACGCACGGCCCCAGACGACTGGCACAACTAACCATAGGAAAATATATACAGACTGCAAACCTCTAGGGATACTGATAAGATGGTCGGGACAGGGCCCCGACCTACCCATACTGTACAACAAAAGGAAATGATATAAACCTCGGAAATATCAAGCTCCAGATGACAGGAGCTGATGACTCTACGCTAGCTAGGATCACGAGGGATAGCCTCCTCGTCTATGAGTACCTGCAGGCAAGTAATGCAGCGCCCACCGGGCGTTAGTACCACTGGTACCGAGTATGCAAAGCAACTGAACATAATTAAATACAAATAACATAATTAGAAATTCTGAATCTGTAAGAACTGATATGAACTGAATCAGACTTTCCGTGTTGTGATAGGGCAGGAGCGTACCTGTAGGCGCGGCGGCCTGCTGTCTATTAACTAATATATAGCACATAAATACATATATATATATATATATATATATATATATATATATCAAACAAGAGCCAATACCAACCCAGATAAGCCGAATGACACCAAGCAAGCAAACAATCTATATACCCCTACACAGGTCAAAACCTGCCAAAAATAAGTCACTCCACTCATCTGCTCACTCGGAGCTCCTCTACCGGCTCCCTGGGTCTCCGGCTCGGGCCATAGCCTCCGATATAAATAATCGTGTCTGAGTCCGGAGGACTCCTGTGCAGACAGTAACAGGTAGGGTCTGGTTCCCCGGAACTCTTCTCAGGGCTATCTGAAACCGGAGCTGCACCTGTAATAAGATCTATACAGACAGTAACAGATAGGGTCTGTTTCCCCGGAACTCTCCTCAGGGCTATCTGAAACCGGAGCTGCACCTGTAATGCTGATCAGACTGCTATGGGGAAAGCTTCATCCCATCTTCGTCCAAGCTGGGGACGGCATGCCACTCCCTGGAGTGACGTAAACCCACTCGCTCAGTGGGCGACATGATTACCAACCCAGGGGCGGCAAGGACGCTCAATAAGGTGCCCTCACGCCACATCAAGTCTCAACAAACAAATAGCACATATAAATAGCAAGCATGTATTACTGAAAAGACTATCTGAAATCTAACTTCTTATTCTGATCTATTTCTATACTGAACTGATTCTTTACTGATTATACTGATTCTGAAATCCTTCTTTAACTGTTGGCTAATCTATAGCCAATATTCCATCTGTCTGAATGGCTAGTCTGTAGCCATAAACTGTCTGTCTATCTGATTTTATTGTACTAGCTTTTATTCTGAAAACCTGTCTCTTTTTTATTCTACAACATGCTTGCTAATCATACAATAAGCTATACTGAATCTGGAATGCTAACTCACCCTTTGACGCATGCTTTACTAACTTCCAGACTGAATACGATACGGCAACACAACTCAAAATCTATTAGACTTACTTAATTCTCAACATTCAACTTCGAGATTTTCAAGTACGGAGTTTACTATGATTTATACGACTAAAACCTCCAACTTGCCGAGGAGACTACTTTACATACCTTAACCTCGAGTTATTCGATTGTCGGATGAGGCTCGGCCAGTACTCCAGCTATTTCTCCCAACTGCATTCATATATACGTCAATTAGTACTAGTCACTTTCGATACAATTATAGCCTAAACTTAGGCTTATCGAAAGACGGTCGAAAACTTGCTATTTTTCAGAAGTCCAGAAGGGAGAAGTATTCACTTTTACGGCCAGGAGCACATAGACACTAGTTTGGAGCAATTCTACTTACCTTAGTCCGGTAGCTCGACGATTCGTCAGCCGTATTTCGCGAAACAAAATCCGTAGGAATGCTCCCTGCTGCTAAATACCTCGGTAACTGAGGTTAATTTAGATTTGGACTATGTTTGGCAGCGTAATCGGATGATAATATGTTAATCCTCTTCGTCTCTCTCTGTTTTCTACGTTTTCTGGAGTTTATCAAATGTTTTTAATGAAAATAAACCGAAGTGGGGCTTTATATACTTGGGCCTGGACAGGCCCAACGTGTCACGAAGCCAACGCGGTGGCCCCGCCTCCGTGATACGCTGCCATCGCGGAGGGGCTCTGCCCCGGCTCCTTCCGCGATGGTTCGACAGGCTACTCGTCCGATCCTTTTCCAGGTCTTTCTCTAGCACGTATGGCTTTCAAATATGCTTAACCAACGCGCGAATAGGCCATCTAGGTGCCGGGAATCTCACGGGGTGTAACAACAAATGTTCTTAACCTCAGCAAAAAGGGAATTTAGCCACTCATTTGTGGATTAAACATCGTTAAATGAGTGTTAATCATACAACCAATTGAAATAAAGAAGAAAGAGATAGAGAAAAACCCTAAGATTTTCGTCCCCTCAACTGCCTGTAACCCACGTTCATGCTCAACCAAGTCATAATAATTATAAATGAACCTAAGTGTTCTATTTATACTAGTGAAAATTTTTCCCGGAATAACAAGCAACGTATCACGGAGTGCATCGCGGAGCACTGCCTCCGTGACACGCCACCGACGCGGACCCTTACTGGAATTCGGTCGTACAGGTATTAAGCCCCAACGTGGCACGGCGTGCAACGCGGGGCTAGGCGAACGTGCCACGGCCCCAACGCGCACCTCCACTGGAAATAGGCATAATTTCACCATCCAGGCAGAATACATCCGCGATGGCAGCGTGAGACGGCTCCATCGTGGAGCACCTTTAATTCGTGCCTTCAAGTGCTTTTTTTTTTCCCTTGCTAGCTTCTGAGTCCAATCCCGATCTCTCCCAACATGCATCTTAGCTCCATAACTTTATATTTTCCCTGCAAAACAACGCTAATCATGTTGGTTAGTATAAATTCACATTTTATTACAAATCACATGAAAATGTACAAACACCGATAGATAAACAAGGCAAAATGACATATTTGAGTATCACTTGGGCATATAAATTTTCCCAAGATCATGCAGCTTCAGACGCGAGTGCTAAGTTTTGTAGTGATGGTTTTATTACACGAAACCATAGAAAACGAAGATAGAACTTTTGTGGAAAACACATGATTGTCAACCTCTTTTTTCTTCTTTCTTACATTTGTTTTTATTCTTTCATATTTTTACAGGTGGATGCATTGACAAGTGAGCATGGTAAGGGAGGAAGTTGGGTCGTTGAAAGGCTTTTGAATCAGGTTTGTATGATGGGGCATATGTTCTTGACAAAAGTTGACATTATGTTCTCCTTAACCCTTGCAAATGTGAAATTTCTATAATTATTGCAGCTACTAATGGAACTAGATGGTGTTGATCAGAGAAAAGGAGTTTATGTGATTGGTGCCACAAATAGGTATTTTTCGTTCTTATGGATATTATGTGCATTTGTTTTTTGGAATGAAGATTGGAAGTATAAATGATTCACATCCTATTTTGGTTAATCTTATTATTATGTCTGAAGGCCTGAAGTCATGGATAAAGCTCTCCTTCGACCTGGAAGGTTAGGGAGACCCGTATATGTCTCTCTGCCTAATCGAGATGAGCGGGGACTGATTTTAAAATCTCTTGCACGGAAAAAACCTATAGATTCTAGTGTCGATTTGGTGAGAATTGGAAGAGATGATGCCTGTAAAAATTTAAGTGGAACGGACCTTGCAGCACTGGTTTGTTCATCTTTTGTTCTAACCACTTGTTTACCTGCCTTTACTACCTCCAGAAAAACAAAAATTACTGGAAGCGATGAAACTTGTCACATCTTTTTTCATAGTTGATACTTTCATCAAAGGCGTGTTTCCTTTATTGACTTTCACCAATTGCTTAAATATGGTAGATGAATGAAGCTGCAATGCTTGTACTTGAAGATAAATTGACGACCATTGATACAAGTCGTCGTGACACATTATCAACTATCAAGGATTCACATTTCAAACGGGCTTTTTAGAAAAATTTTCCATCTGTGTCCGACAAGGTACAGCTGATTCTGTGACCTGGTATCATTTACAGTTATCTATCATGGTCTCTTACTATACTACTTCTGTGGGTGGACGCAGCAAATAGAATGCTATAAAAGATTCAGAGCAGCATGAAAGCCTTGGTGAAGGAGTGGAAAGAAGATGCTTAGGGTGGTGGTCAATGTCTCCAGCTCTAGCGGTGGGAGAAATGTGCGAGAAATATTTTGGATATTGCTGTTGTAAATATGCTTGAGATATAGTTCTGGAGCAAATAGACTGGAGAGGGAAAGCGGAAGAAGCTTTGATCTTTTTTATTTATTTGTTAGTTCTTCTTTTTTCTTCCTTTTTTTCTAAAACTATTTTTGGAACATAATTCTTTTGCACTTGGAAATATGCCTACCATATTCTTTTGAGTCTAATTTCAGGACCTCTTAACATATAATGAAGCAGAGTCTCTAGTTTTATCAATGACATAAGTAGCATTACTCCTTCTAACCTGTTCTCAATAACTGTTTATACTATTAAATTACAATGGGAAAAGGGTCAAAAACGCTTTTAAATTATATGGAATTGAATAAAAATGTCCTCCGTTAATAGTTTGGTTCAAATATGTTTAGTGTTTTGATCCAAAAATGCCCCTGCTGTTACTTTTGGGTCAAAAATGCTCTTTTCCTAATAAATATTTTTTTAAATATATTATTTTTCTAATAAATATATTGTAACCCTTTATTAATTTTCATATATACAAAATCATAATAATTTACTGTTAATTTTTATTTAGATAATTATTAAAGAAATCTAATAAAATAGTAAATATTTTTATTTCTTAATCTTTTCTAAATTGAAGAAAGGTAAATGTTAAGATATAACAATCATAATGTCATAAAACACGAAAAATTATTACATTGCTTCAAATTACAAAATATTTTTAAAATATGGCTTGATAAAATTTTGTTGATTCTTATTTCATTTTAACTTTAAAATCACGAAATATATTAGCAAATGTTTATCCTACTTCAATTCAAAAAAGATTAAGAAATAAATTTTTTTTTATTTTATTAAGTTTTTTTATTAGTATTTAAATAAAAGTTAATGATGAGATTACTATGTATATATGCGTGCGCACACACACACATACATATTAATATTATCAGTTTAAAAAGTATACATGATTATTCTATTTTAATTGATAAAACGAGATTAAGAAGAAGAAGATTACTTCTCACTTTTTTTTATTAGTTAAAGAACTTTTAAAAGAAAAGAAATAAGAAAAGAGTCCTTAAGAATAATGTTTTATTATAAAAATAATGTGTTTAAAAAAATACTTATTAGAAAAAGGACATTTTTGACCCAGAAGTAATAATGACATTTTTGAACCAAACTATTAGTAGCAAGGACATTTTTGAACCGAAACATTGACAGCAAAGACATTTTTGAACCAAGCTATTAACGTAGGACATTTTTGTTCAATTTCATATAATTTAAGGGTATTTTAAACCCTTTTTCCAATTACAATGTATGTAACATTAAGGCTGGGGATACATTTGGCGTCCTAACCCAAGTGATGATTTTAATATAAACTCCGTTTTTCATTACATTGCATCCAAAATAACTGTAATAATTCTGAAAGATGCTACAAATGGATGTGAAAAATGAAGAAATTCAAACAAAGTTGAGTCTTCATTAGGTTGGCTTTGCACAATAGTTTAAACACCTATAACAATATTAGGAAAAGCACAAGGCTAGTTAAACAAAAAAACCGTTTTTCAGAAGGATTTGTTTGGTATAAGAGATAAATAGTTTCGAAATTAATTTTGGAATGGATTTATCTTATGTTTGGTTGGAATAAAATTTTAAGATAAATTACCCTGGGGTAACTTGTTTGCTTGAAGAGGAGAAGGAAACAAGTACTAGTGTAGACCTGCAGTTAATCATTGATGAAATAAAAGTCGAACTTGGGGTATAATAATTATGATGTGGTTGGTGAGGATTATTAGTGAGATAAATAACTATGATAGAAACAAATAAGTACCCGCGAGTAAGTCCACTTTAAGAATGAAATTTTTAACGTTAATGTGAAAACTCTTGCTGATTATTGTTATTGAGTTACTAAATCCTTTTATGGCAGTGTTAGATTGACTGAATTGATAAATTGTTGAGATCATGTGATTATATCTGTATTTATTTTTAATTGAAATTTGTGACTTGACTATGCTATTTGAATAAGCAATGAAATTATTTAAAGCCTGTGAATATAATTCTTGATTTCAGTGTATACTTGTAATAATCAATGTATAACTGTTATTATTGTCTGGTGTGATGACTGAGATAAAGAGCATGCTAAAGCATGACGATGATGATTGAATAATATACCATTATTCTGAGACGAGTGACTAGAGCTAGAGGTGAGCATTCGGGTGAGGGGTTATGATATGAGTGTCTTGTGTCCGATGGGAGCATTTGGATGAATGATTGTGTGATAATTGAATAATATATCATTATTCTGAGATCAGTGGATCGAGCCCGAGATGAGTGGTTATGATATGAGTGGCTCTTGTCCGAGGGAAGCATTCAGACGAACAGATCGGTGGGAGGGGATACCACGCCGGTATAGTACATGAATTTCTAGAGTCCCCTGCAGGTCATGATTGGATAGGCAAACATAAGACCCTCTGGCATGTGAGTACATATGTATGGCAGATATGTGATCAAATTCGATACAAAGTGAGACTGATGAGATATAGAGGCTATGCAAATGTACTTCAGTATGGACATGATTCCATTGATTGGTTGAGTCTGCCTGATGGTTGCAAAATAATTGCGATGTTTTTGATATCTATTTTAAAGACTTATACTTCTTATGATGGATTCACATTAACTATCTGAGTGTGATTTATTTATCTGAGTGCTATCGATTACTAATCCATAGAGATTCTTTGTATGTGTGATTAAACCTTACTGCTGGGTTAGTCCCGACTATATGGATTATCCTATCAAAATGGATAGGGTTAAGATACTTGATATGAGTTAATGGTTAAATGGTTGAGAATTGATAATGGTTATGTATAATGACAATGAAATATTTGTGTTAAAATAGAAGAGTGCCCGATTTTCACTGAGCTACTGACACCGCTGCAACAGTGAAATTTTCACTGCAGTGAGACCGCTGAAACGGTCAGAGTGCCGCCATAGCGGTGGTTGGCAGGATTGAATGTCCAGGATTTATAATTGGAGACTTATTAAAATGCGATAAGGATATTGTTTAGCTATTAGGAACTCATTGAGGGAACTTGATGAAATATGATTGAGTGTCATAAATTGTTGAATGATAATTAATTATCTGTTGATGTTGATTTTATATTGTGTTTCATAAACTAATCGTAGTCGACCAATGATGTTTACCAGTAGGTGTGATTTTTTGTGTTGATAATTGATAACTATTATTTAAGGAGATGTTTTCTCATGAAATTGTGAACTAGAATCTAGTAGGTGCCCGCACAGTTCGTCAGATTGAGTCGTGACATGCACTCTCTAAGTAATTATTAATGTTACGTCTTGCATTTAATTAAATACTTCTTTCTTTTTTCTTTTTATTTAATCTTTCAAAAGTTTTAAAATCTAACGCATTGAAATTCCTAATTTGTTTTGTCATTGTAAAATTTCATATGATCAAACCAAATGAGTATATTAAAATTAATAGTAATGGATGATCTAACGTATAATTAATGAGTCAACTGATGTCAACATCTTGGACATAAAAATATATATATGCTGGATTATTTATTTATTTATTTATTTTTCTTGAGAAGGAATTTTTCGAAAAGAAGCAAAGACAAGAGGCTGTACAGGAAAAACATTACGGGAATAATACGAACAGAACTTTTGGAAGTCGACACAAAATCCCTCTAACTTCAATTTCACCTCGGCAGAAGAAGAAGTGGGAGAAGAGAAGGAGAAGGAGCTGTTTGTTCCTTGGATCACCAGCCATGGTATGCCAGATCTCTTTCCTTATCTATAAAACCAAAACCCATCTCTTTTTCTCATTTTCTCATTTATTTTTTTCGATGTTTTCGAGTTTGATCTGGTGAATAATTTTGTTATAATTGATGCTTAGTTAAGATGTATTTATAAAAAATACACATGGCCATTTTTTAGATTTGTTTGCATTTGTTCTATATGCTTTCGGATTCGAATCTGATTCCGGGATCTTGCTGTGGAAAATATACACCAAATGTTTGAATATTGTCTGGGTTTTCTCTAAGTTTGTTGTTTCTAGCTCACATGAGGACTTAGGGTTCTATGGATCACATCCATTCTCTCTGAATGCACAAAAAAGGGGTCTCAAACATTTGGCGTGTATTTCCTTTTTGAATGGTTGATAGCAGACGAGGGATTGGATTTTTGAGAATTCTGGATTACTTACATGAGGAAGTCTTGACCTCTGATAGATTTTGTGTAATTGGATAGAGAAAATGATGAGCTTTATGGGTTTTACTTTTTAGGACGAGGGATTGAGTTTTGAGGCTTTGAAAATGAAAACGTTGAGTTAATACTTGCTATTCGTATTTCCCTAAATGGATTCTTGAGAATCACTTGATGTTTGAGACCTGTAAAAATTTGGGATTAAGAAGAGGGATTTAGTGCTTAGATGATGACGGTATCTGAAGGGAAACTGTGAGTAGTCCTATATATATATAATCAAAATGCATTAGCCTGTAACAGTCGGAGGAACCGAGGAGAATTTTAGTGTGTGTGGGTACTGTTTTTGGTTTCAGGGGTTTCTACTGAGTTGAAGATGAATAGGATGAGTAGTAGAAGAGGAACCAATTCGTTCTTGGAATAGATTGAGTATGCATAATTTACTTACTTTTTCAACATTTAGATTATGCACACAACATCATTCAATAAATTCTGGAACAGAAAAATCAATATTTAAACTTGGAGACATGTATACAACTTATTGATTGACTTTGTATCTCAACGTCATTCCGTTGAGTTTGTGAAGGTCAACATTCATCCGAATCCAAAGTCCAGCCATGTAGTATTGGGAAAGCAACTACGGAGATAAATTGGACATTCAACAAGTAAAGAGCATAAGTTGAAAACTGAAGGATATCCCACTAACCAAGAAAAGGAAGCATATATCACTCTTTTAACTATAGCACGTCATTGGTCAAACTCTGCTGCGGACAAAAACATGGTATTTAAGTAGAGAGACGTAGAAAGGCAGGCCCATTATCCACTGAGTTTCAGACTGTGCACCACAAGTACTTGGGGATTTTTCTTATTTTAAAAAAAAAAAAACTACATAGAGGATATTGGTATTGCATGGCTTTGAGAAAATCAAATGATGCCGGACTAATTATTTTTGGCTGACAATCTTTTGACTTGTTTATGGCAGTAGCTTTATTTTGTAACAGCTTCACTGGATGCAAATGCTACATTTTCTACTATAGCATATATCAACCGCAGTATAGCTAATAACTTTTGATTTCTTCCAGATTCATTTTGTGCTGCTCATTAGCCGACAGGGAAAAGTGAGGCTAACCAAGTGGTATTCACCATATACACAAAAAGAGAGAACCAAGGTATTTCTTCTGGCCTTCTCGAGATAGGATGCAATGAATATCTTAGGGAGTTTGTTTGATTTCCTCAAGGGAACTGATTGTATGTGTTACACAGTCTAGTGATTCTTTTATTGAGATCTTAAACAAGATGTTTTTATCAATATGATTTAGGGTTGACAATGTGGTGGATACGCCCACCTCACATTCTTAGTTCACTGTTTACCCTGATTTCTTGGTCTTCCCCTCTCTGTCACTACTTCGGGGTTTTTTTCTATATGACAAGTAAATGCCTTTTCCTACTTCCTCGAGGAAATTATTGCAGCAGTTGTTTTACTTTTTATCCCTCAACAAGCTTCAGCTACTAAGTGGCAGATATGAGTGGGAACTCTCCTTCTCTTTGGGGTGTAAGCTTCATTATACCCTGGATTTATCTTTAAGTTTCTTCAAGGAATTCCCGCTTCTCCTGAAGAAACTATAGGAAAGATCCGGAGCAATATACATAGATAAAACACGGTGATGCATTATGACAGAGACTGGTTTGTTCATATCAAGAGAGAGAGGGGGGGGGGGGGGTTGGTTATCATAATTGAGAATTCAACTTGTCAATCCTAGTGACTTTAAAAGAATTTTCTTGAAAAATAAGGAGAACTAAAATATAGAAAAAAAGTAAAATACGGAAAGCCAAAGAAGGCTTATACCTTCCAATATAAGATAAATCATGCAATTGAGAGAGGTTACAAAGAGCGGTTCCAGGGCTTAGTTCAAGTGGCAAAGGTTGAGGGACTTGTGACTTAGGTTACATCGTGCCCTGTGCCATGTGAACTAAGCTTGGATTTAAGTGGAGAAGGGTAGAGGGGTCATTATTCCCTAGTTTTGAAGATTGCAGTTGGTCCCAAAGATTGGCTCTTAACGGATTTCTCAGTCATAAAAGAAAAAAGAGAGGATATAAAGAGCCTGAAGGGATGTTCTGAAGATTGAGGTAAAAAGTAAGAAGCTTTCATACCCAAAAAGTAAGATAAAGAATTATAAAAGGTACGATATAACGCTGAATTGCTTGCTTTTAGTATTTATTGTTTTCCAGTACTATCTGTTTAATTTTTCTTTGCTGGAAAGGTGAATGGGTCTTGCAATTATTTCAAGCCATTAAATCGTAGTAGAGGGATGTGAAATACATTTTCATTTTTGGTAAGGTTGAGAAGTCAATAATTATTCCACTTCTTTATATACAAAAGATTTTTCATTCCTGCAAACACTCTTCTATTTCTTTCTTGTGCATTCAATGTATAGTACTGATTATGCAAGAGTTAGTTTTCTTAATTCATTAGTAACATGTTACATGTCGATGCAATTTTCTTAAGGTAATCCGTGAACTAAGTGGTATGATTCTCACTCGAGGACCGAAGCTTTGCAATTTTGTTGAGTGGAGAGGATACAAAGTTGTTTATAAAAGGTAAAGGCAATCTAATTTTATTCCCAAGTCACGTCTTATGATTTGCACTTTAATTAGGCAGAATCTATTTATCTTTCTTCCTGTACGAAAAAATACATTAAGTTCCAATTTTCTTATGGGCTGTTAATTTAACAGATATGCGAGCTTGTATTTCTGTATGTGCATTGACCAAGAGGACAATGAGTTGGAGGTCCTGGAAATCATACACCATTTTGTTGAGATTCTGGACCGATACTTTGGAAGTGTAAGGCTCTCAAACTCTAAAGAAGATGGCGTCACTTCTTGTTCTGTTTTATATTTATGTTGTGGCTTTCTTTCCGTTCAGGTCTGTGAGCTGGACTTAATCTTCAATTTTCACAAGGTATGTTCATTGAATTTATTTATGGATTTCTACAATCTATGCCTTCTCTGTCTCTCTCCTTCGCCTAAATTTTACTGTTTCTCCTTGTTGGTGTTACAGTAGTTAAGGTGATATTTATGATCACTTCTCGGGAATTATATAGATATATTACAAGCAATACAGAGAGTGCTTCCATGATATGGGTTATTATATTAAACAAAAAAGATCGAGGTTAAATTTTTAAGGTAACTAGAAGCAGTATCATTTTAAAACCATTTTACCTTGAACTTTGAGTTGACTACAATTACATTTTTAGGTTATCATGTGACTCCTCTCTTGCTTACCCTCTCCTCTTATTCCTGCTATGTTGCTCGGACTCTCCAAAAATACTGCCACACTTGTGTCGTATTCTACAAAATACACTACTTTTGGAGAAGCCGACGCGCACCCGTCAGACATTTTTGAAGAGTCTGAGCAATATAGATTACCCGTCTATTTCTCTGCTCTTGGTCTCTGCGACTAGGCTTGATTGCAGACGGAGCAAAGGGCACTCAAAACCTCAAATCATCTTATTAGAGGTTAAATTTTTTTGATAAGAAAGATAAGATGTTAAATTTGTAAGGTAACTAGAAGCAGAACCATTTTAAAAACATTTTACCTTGAACTTTGAGTAAACTACAATTACGGTTTCAAGGTTCAGGTTTCAGGTTATCCTGTGACTCCTCTTTTGCTTTCCTTCTCCTTCTTATTACCCGTCTATTTCTTTGCTCTATGCTTGATCTCAGACGGAACAAAGGGCGCATAAAACCTCAAATCATCTTATTTTCCGTGCTAAATGGAGCCTCGTTTTCTTTGTTTAAACTGTGTATAGATTACCTTTTTCCCAATCTAAAATTAGTGCTTTGCTTGTGCAGAACTTTGTGTAATATATGTAACTGCCTCCTCCATCATCAGAAGTTGGGTATTAGATTTTAGAAATGAAGATCTTAGGTATTTGAAAGTTATATCTGATGAAGAATAATATTTTGCAAAAAAGAGCAGATCCTCTCTGTTAAAGTTTAGTTGCTAAATCTTCCAGGGTTTAAGCATGCTTGAGTGACAGTATCCATTTGGCAATAGTAAGTTAATTGGTGAATTTGTTATCAAGTAAATAAGAATATTCTCCAAGAATTATGAATTTAACTTGCCACAAAAAGAAGAAGAAAACACTATATAGCAATGTAAAGAAGATTTTGTATTATTTTCGAAGATACAACAGTTTGATACAAATAAAATTCGAAGACAAGTCCTTGGGTTCTCTATGAAATCAATTGTGATTTGTACTTACCTTTTCTCAATAAGCAAAAGAAGTGATCATCTAAGACTCCAAACTCAATTTTGTTGGAATAATTCTAAGAATGAACCATGTACTTTATTCTTCTGTACTCTAACATTCTTCCATATAAAAAATTAATCCATGACGTGTATTATTTTTTTCATTAAATTTTCTTTAGCTATTGATGTATGCAGAACGCATAAGTTTGCAGCTTATATTAGTCTTTGTTCTTAAAGTGTGCATATTTCAACTGTCAATGGACTACTGGCGATTGAATTTGAAAGGGTGTTCGTTGTGAAACTTGCCTTAGAGAAATCCCACATCAGAAATAAGAAGAGAAATTTAGGGGCCATATAAGGGAGAGTTTAGGATTCAACTGTTGAGACACCTTTTGGATTAAGGTCCAAGAGGACAAAATTGTGAGGCCCAAAAAGCTTGAGGTGGCCCATAGGGGTCGGGATAAAGAAGACAATACCTTGGCAATTAAGGCTTGATCGTGACAGGTGGTATCAGAGTTAGCACCTCTCTTAGACGATGGTGGGGGAAACATTAGCAAGGACATTGAGTATAACAACCCATAGATCGCTGGCGGTTGAACTCGGAATGAGGCTCGCTATGTCACTTGCCTTGGGCAATCGAATTTAGAATTCAATGTTTAGTCTCCTTTTGGGTTAAAGCCCATGGGGACAAAAACTGCGAGGTCCAAAAGCCTTGAGGTGACCTAGAGGTACTAGGCCAAAGTGGACAATACCTTGGGAGTTAGGTGTGGGCTGTGACATATGGTATCATTGTAGTATCTTCTGTAGTACCATGGTAGAACAAAACTTAGCGAGGTCGATGAGTCCCTGGGTGGGGGGTGATGGGTGAGGCTTGAGTGTAACGGGGCCCACAAACTGATAGTTATTGAACTCGAAAGGGGTAGAAACTTGACCTAGGAAAATCCCTTATCGGAATGGGAGGGTAAAGTTAGGGGCCATATACAGGCGAGTTCAGGATTTAACTACTAAGGTATCTTCTGAGTTAAAGCCCGAAGAGACAAAATCATGACACCCAAAAGTGTTGAGGTGGCTAGATGGGTTGGTAGAAAGCTGACAATACCTTGTCAGTTGGGCTTGGGTCGTGACAGGTGGTATCAGAGGCAGTACCTTCCCTAGTACGACGGCGGGAAACCTCAGCATCCTCGCTGAGTCCAAAAAGGGGGTGAGCATAATAGCCCACGGACTGCCGAGTTGAACCGGAGAAGGGGTTGCTGTGAAATTTTCCCTAGGAAAATCCCACATCAAAATGAGGAGGGAAATTAGGAGAAGGGCGAGTACAAGATTCAATTGTTGAGACACTTTTTGTATTAAAGCCCAAGGTGACAAAAACCATGAGGCCCAAAAGCCTTGGGGTGCCCTAGAGGTGTCGGACAAAAGCGGACAATAACCTTGGCAGTTGGGCTATTGCATTTGTGTTACAACCACTACATAACTTGTTTTTAAACCAAACGACCTTGAAATGTTAATGAATATATGCAGACATTTAGATGTATGAAGCATGAATATTACATATCTGGCCATGTATATTCCAAGGGCAAAGACCTACCTACTGCAATGCATACCAAAACTAATGATAAGGAAAGATTATGCTGAATTTGAAGGCTATCAATGTATTTGTTTCTCCCATGCCTATTCTCCAGTATTAATAGCCGATAGTTGTGTAATGCTGCACCGCAGCTTCTGATTTGGTCTTTAGTACAATCTGGGGCAGTTGCACAGTGAGATGGGAGTTCTAGCTGAACACTGAACTAGTTAAACTAGCTTAATGCTTTTGATTTTGGAGGAGTAGATTCATATTGCTTTCTGTATTGATGAAGGACCTTTTCATTGTCTTCTCTTCTGTCAATGTATTAATACAAAAAAGTTTACAACTTACTAGCGATGAATTATCCGCTGATTGACTTGTTTTTTGAATAGTATTATCGCGTGCTGATTGAACTTGAGAATAGGGTGTAAACAATAGCGACTACTTGCCTCCCAGTGATTTCAGCTATCATGCATTTTTGAATAAACAACTTTCGAGATTATAGCTTATATATTTCTAAACCATGTAAATGATTTGGAAGGCATACTATATCTTGGACGAACTTCTGATTGCTGGTGAACTCCAAGAATCAAGCAAGAAAACTGTTGCACGTCTAATTGCTGCACAGGTACTCTTCATTGCACACTTGATGCATTTCACAGGTAACAATGCAATGTTTCTTTACTAATATTAAAACTGGATCCTGTCAACAACCTGCAGGATTCTTTGGTCGAGGCTGCCAAAGAAGAGGCAAGTTCTCTTAGTAACATTATTGCACAGGCCACTAAATGAGAGTATGGAGGTGTTCACGTTTTTCGAGTGCATTTAAGTTTTTCAGAATCTCGTTCGTTGCTGTAATCCGATCTTGTTATGACATTATTTCTTCTTTGGATGCTATTGCATCATGGATTTCATTTAACTTTGTAGTTAAAAAAATTTGGAAGTTTTTGATAGTAATGAGTTTTCTTCTCAACTAAGGATGTTACTGCAGTGATGTAATTGTCTTTGCCTAAAAACTGTGGTAATATAGTACTACTTTGATAAATAGCCTTTACCCTTCATGCTCTTACTAGTTGATAATTTTGATTTCTGTTCTGTTCAATTCAGTACAACATATTTACAGTGAGCAAAATCAAGTAGCAAATCGCCTTAGCTAAATATAACAATTTGGAAATCCCCTTGTGAGTTGTGATTCCGTGTAATGCTTTAATTAATGAAGAACATAAAATGGACAAAAGAGATGATCCAGAATAAAAATTAAAAGCTGCTCCCAGTGTCACATTTTATAAAAAGGTTTTTTATTTTTTATTTATTTTTAATCAAACTTATAGTTTATGAAATAAAGAAATACTTTTAAGCCCATAAATCAATTATATGCAAATAAAATGCTAGATTATTTCTCATTTATTTCAAGTTATCAATAATTAATGTTATTAAATAAAATTTCCTGCAATTGAGATTGAGCTTGGTCCAACGTACAATTCCGCCATCAAGTTTATTTATTCATTTATTTTTTAACCTGATTGATTTTTAAAAAATATAAATTTATACCACTAAATAAAGAGTGCAACGTTTTTAAATATAGGCCTTTTACTGGAGCTTTTTATATTTTATAATCTTGACTTGCGGGTTTTTCTATAATGACTCTTATCTTCATTTTGATTTTTCTGCTTTGTTATTTATTTATTTATTTTTGTTTTGATCCTCCCATAACTTCATGGGTAATACTATTTTTGAGGTGATGAAATGAGTTTTGGAGAAGATTTTCATGTTTGGAAGTATGATTTTTGAGAAGTTTGACTAAAGTCAATATTTTGTTAATGAGATAGGATTTCAGTTTTGACAGTTTTGTTAGACCGAAGGGTGATTTATGACTTAGTTGGATGATTTACATGGCTCCTGAGGCGTTCGACATTAATTTGGATGTTTGGTTGAATTCTAGTACTTTTAAAAAAGTTAGGTTTGACCGCGATCAATATTTGTCAAGAGGACTTCAAACCTTCGGCCATCTTTTGCTTTTGCGGAATCACCTCGACAAAGAGGAACCGCTTCGGTGATGTTGCCCTTGCAGTGAGGGTCAACTTCTGCGCGTGTGGGCGAGGGTGGGGACTTCCTCTCCTTCGAAGGAATTTTCGCATTGGCGGTTTCGCCTCTACGCATTTCCTTCGGTTATGCAAAGGTCGGGGTCCGAGGTGGGTTCTGCACCTGCGATAGTTTTTTCGCAGGTGCGATGTGTTTTCGGTTCAGTGAAGTCGACAGGGATAAGTAACCTCTTTACGCGTTTTCTCCGCCCTTGTAGTGTCGCTTCAGTGACCAAAGTCCGCTTCTGTTAAAATACCCAAGCGTGAACAACGATTAATTTCTTATTCCGATTTTATTGTTCTAAAATTAATTTTGGAGATTAGCAGACCGTTTCGACCAATTTCAAAAGGATTTTGCTCGATTTGATTTAGGGTAATATTCTAATATTGATTTTGACATTTTTTTTGCTATTCTATCGATTAACTTTTCTTTTTATCCACGTTTGGATGTTAGAAATTGAAATTTTTGTACCTAAAATTATGAAATCGAATTTTGATGATTTAGAGTTCGATTTGGATTTGATTTTCGATAAAATTTCTTATTTAATACCCTTGTGTTACAGACAAATTGATTTTAATTATTGTTTTGACCTTGGGGGTTCAAAATTGACTTTTTGGGTCCAAGATAGAAGTATAACAATATAGGTGTCTATGGACTCGTATACTTATGTAGATCACGTATTTGACCAGATTGAGATTGTTCAGCGGCTTTGCAGAAGGGAAAGTACGTAATTTTATTTCTTAAGCTCTGATTAAGGCAAGTTGAGACTTAGTGTTAGTATTTTTGGAAGTTTATATGCGTCCACTAAACACAGCGTAGAACCAGGTTCCTTACCTGGTTCGACAAACAGGAACAGTAAGTAAAGCACACACAATATTTACGTGGAAACCTCTTTGCCCAAGAGAGTAAAACCACGACCTACCCTAATAGGATTTCCAAAACTCCACTATACCCGAACAATGTTTAGATTTATAACCTCTAGTAAATCTAGGAATTAACACCTTAATCCCTCTTCTTCTTACAATACCTATATTGCAAGGCTTTGCTATAGCTAATTACAAAGACTCAAGACGGCTAACTCTAGCATGGATAGAAACACAAGATTACAACCCAAAACAACTACCTACAACAACTTCTCTTAATCGAGGAGTAGGTTTACAAATCTTAGTACAAGAGATAAGAAATCAACATTCTAGACCCGGAACAAAATACACACTTGAGCAGCTTCGGTCCTTCTAATGTTGAGGCTTGTCTTCGGTCTTTTGCAATAAGGAAATGTCCTACTTGTGTTTTTGGCAAAAGTGAAGAACTAGTTGTTGTTGACAAGAATATAGTAGAATAAGAGCCGTTTGTCCGCTGGATAAAAGAGGGTACCGCTGCAGACCTGCCACTGTACTGCGGTAGCAGTGGTAGTCTGCACCTTACCTTTTGTCAGCAGTACAAGGTTGACTTTTCCCGATAGAGATTCAAAGAGCGACCTGGTTCCCCCTTTTTGATAATGACAAACACCCAGACATATCAAGTCCCATCAGTTCCCCCTGTCACCCACAACCATTTCTTAATTCCCCCTGACACCAATAACCATTTCCCCCTGTCATGTATCTTTCCCCCTGTCACAGTATGCTCATTGTACCTCCTCCTCCTACAGCTCAACAATCTTCCCCCTTTTGGCATCATTAAAAAAACATGCAGTAAAACAGTAAAAAGAATCGACGGTAACAATGTTAACTTATAGCCGCTGGGGCAACAAAACACGAATGAAGAAGCGCAAGAAGTAAGGAGAGAAACAGAACATGTTCATTCAAACCATAAAATAACAATAGTTCATGAGGGAGACAAAAACAGAGTCATCAACAGTCAAAGTCATACAACAAGCTAGTAATAAACAACATTAATAATGCCACACAAAAGAAGGATGGATGAAAAAAGGAGGGAAACAAAAGGGGAGACAGGAGTAGGTCACAGCCTGGCAAGGAGTTTGTCAATCCGTTCGTTGGACCCACGCTGGTCACAGATCATTTGCTGAGTCAGTTCCTTCAGCTGTTTCTTAAGGGCGGCATTGTCACTTTTCAACAGAGCATTCTCCTCCTGGAGATCCAACAGCGCACCAGGTACTGCACTGGACTGAGAAGCCTTAAGAACAGCTATTTCAGCATATTTTTGTGCAACCAACATTGTGAGGCATTCAATTTCTTCAGTCCCCCGACGCTGCGCTTCAATAAAGCTCGAAACAGTAGACTGACCCCCAATGCCTCCTTGCTTTGCCACGCACTCACACTCCTCGAGTGTGCTGAGAGTGAACATTTTCTTGCGAGTGGCCACCATACTACGTCCAAGTGGAACCCCAAAATGTTTGAAGATGCGAGTAAGAAGGTATCCATAGGCCAATCCATATCTCCCATCCTTGGAACCAACTATCTTGATCATATGCTCAATCATGAGGGTTGGCAGGCTAAGTGAATGAAATGAGCTTAATGCCTCCATGATAAACAAATCATCCAGTGCAGCAATAGATCGAAGCTCAACCCTAGGTATGACAACTTTGTTCACAAACTCAAACAGAAGCTAATAGACAGGCTTCATCTGCTTTTTGAGCATTCTATCACTGGTCAGGTTCCCCTCAAGTTTCCCTATCATCTTGTGAAAGTCTCTAGTTGCTTGCTTATCTTTCACTGTAAATTCCCCCGCAGTGTGCACATTCAGTATCTTTCCAAGAGAGATTGAATCGAACTCCAATTCAACGCCACCAACTGTGGCAAATATGGTTTCATCATCATCAGTAAAAGACAAGGATGCATAGAACTCAATAACCTCATCCTCGTACATGATGGGCATGGGAAGGGCAAACAAGCGCCCAACCTTGATAACTAACAATCTCAATTAGTTCCTGCATCCCCTGCATCCCTGCTATATCTGGATCGAAAATTCTTCCCCCTAGCACCTTTTGTTTCCTGATGTTGGCAACTTGTTCCTTAACATCATCCCCCAATGCTGCATTAGCTGTGCGTTTAACTTTAGAACTCTTGACAATGAAATGCTTCCTTTTGGATCTCAGCACAAGAGCACTTGGTCCTTCAACAGGTTTTTCGACAACAACCAGTTTCTTTCCCTTTTTCGAGACCCAACCACTGCGATGAACTTTCTTTTTAGTCTTAGGGCTCTCGTCTGTGGGTTGGGATGGAGTAGCAGTATCTAGATCCACAATAGGATAGGACGGTACTCCCTTATCAAGCACGGTTTTCCTGGTAACCCGACGTCTCTTCAAGGTATTTTGGCGGCTCTCTTCCAGGATTAGGTCTAAGGACTTCTTGACTGTCCCCCTTGTAGCAGGTCCTCCTTGTGTTCCTATAGACCTATGAAGAGTGATCCTTGAGGCAGTGCGAGATTTTCTCTTAAAGACCAGATGAATGGGAACCTCATTATCATCAGTAGGTGAAGAGGTCCCCGCAGCAATTTCATAGGGTGCCGAGGTCTCAGGGATATCCATGTCTGGCTGAGTAGGTGTTCCATCCCACCTGGGAGAAGCAAAAACCGGTAGGGCCTCTTGAGAAGATGGTTTACCACTTTCGTGAATAAAGGGGCAGTTACCAACTTCAGAACCCGGTCTACTACCTTCAGCAGATGGAGACTCCTCTCCAACATCCTTTTCCCGAGTACCCAATGCAGTAATAAAACCCTCAATAATTTCTGCCTCACTTTGGAGAATATTGGACGTACCTTCTTTTGACTTAGTCAGTTCTCCTTCAAACATATTTTCAGTAGAAAAATTCGACCCTTCCTTTTGCGGAAATCAGTTCCCTCTTTGGACACCATCGGACTATCGGCAACTACCCCTGCTTCATCACCCGCGGTGTTGTCATCTCCAGGAGAGATAGCAGTAGAATTGACTGGAACCGCCTTGGGATAGTGCATTTTGGAACTAAGAGTGGGTTGGGTGTCGGTACCCCTAGGGGAGGAAGAAGGATTTGAGGAGAGAGGAGCATCTAAGATTAGGTTGTCGGAGAGTTGGTTTCCCTCGATGGAAGGAGAAGGAGAAGTTTCGCCGGCCATTTGTTGATGATGGTGGAAGACAGAAGAGATTTGAGAGAGGATTTGAAAGAAAAGATATGTGCTTTGGACAGGAGAGATATTGTAAGAAAGATGTGAGGATTTGAAAACATTAATAGAGGAACTGATGAGATTTTAAAAGAAAACTGACGGATGTGACGTTTCAGAAAGGCGGGAGAAATGACGTGGCACAATTAAGTGTGTGTTATAAAAAGAGCTTAGAGTATGACTAAGAACGCTAACCTATTTGAGGAACCTAGTTCCCTGAGAGTTCCCTTAGAGCCTTGAACTTCTGATGATTGAGTATTCTGTTTACATCCTTACTACCTGGTTCCTCACCGTGCATGCATACTTGTGACAGTACAGAGCTAAGTTAGACAAGTCACATTTGCCAATTTTCACTGTATACCTGCATTTAAGATAAAGCCACAGGACAGGAGATAAGAAAACACTGAGGCTACATGCTGGATCTAATCAATCCCAACTTCATTCGATTTCGTTCAAGATGCTCTCTTCCCAATTCCTTTGTGAATATATCAGCCACCTGGTCCTTGGTGTTGCAAAACTGCATGCATATCAGTCCCTTCTCCATATTATCCCTGAGAAAATGGTGTCGCACGTCAATGTGCTTAGTTCTCTTGTGTTGGACTGGATTCTTTGCCATGTTCAGGGCACTGGTATTATTACACATAAGAGGTACACAGTCCACATGAATGCCATAATCTTCGAGCTGTTGTCTGATCCATAACAACTGCGCACAGCAGGAGGCTGCTGAGACATATTCAGCCTCAACAGTGGATAGTGAAACTGAATTTTGCTTCTGAGTTCCCCATGATATTAGAGAGGAACCAAGGAAGTGGGCCATTCCTGAAATGCTCTTTCTGTCTATCAAAAATCCTGCATAGTCAGCATCAGCATACCCGACCAAATTGAAGTTATCACCAGAAGGATAGAAGAACATCAGGTCTGAAGTGCCCTTAAGATACCTCAAAATTCTTTTAGCAGCCTTCAAATGGGATTCCTTTGGATTTGACTGGAAGCGAGCACACATCCCTACACTGAATACTATATCAGGCCTGTTAGCAGTTAAGTTCAGCAAAGACCCAATGATACCCCAGTACATGGTTGGATTTATTGGAGAACCTAGTTCATCATTGTCCAGTCGAGTAGCAGTTGCAAGTGGAGTGCCAATGGGCTTGGCGGACTCCATGTCAAACTTCTTGAGTAGTTCAGACATGTACTTCTGTTGACTTATGGTGATCCCATTCTGCTTTTGCTTGATCTGTAGCCCCAAAAAGAAATTCAATTCACCCATCATACTCATCTCGAACTCACTTTCCATAAGCTTTACAAAATCTTCACACAAGGAAGTTGAAGTTGATCCAAAGATAATGTCATCAACGTAGACCTGCACAATCAGCAGGTTTCTCCCCTTTTCCTTTAGAAATAATGTGTTGTCAATCTTCCCCCTTTTGAAGCCATTGCTAAGGAGAAATTTTGACAACTTCTCGTACCAAGACAGGGAGCCTGCTTCAACCCATAAAGGGCCTTATCCAATTTGTAAACATAATCAGGATGCTTATGATCTTCAAAACCAGGTGGTTGCTTTACATACACTTCCTCCTTCAAATGCCCATTCAAGAAAGCACTCTTCACATCCATTTGAAACAACTTGAACTCCATGTAGGAAGCAAATGCAATGAGTATTTTGATGACCTCTATACGTGCAACAGGAGCAAAAGTTTCCTCGTAGTCTATTCCATCTTCTTGATTGTACCCTTGAACCAGCAGCCTTGCTTTATTTCTGATCGTGTTTTCCTTTTCATCTAGCTTGTTCCTGTATATCCACCTGGTTCCTATGATGGTTCTGTCAGCTGGTCTGGGAACCAGGTGCCAAACTTGGCTTCTCTTGAACTGTTCTAACTCGTCTTGCATGGCATAGAACCAATCTGAATCCTTTAAAGATTCCTTGATACTTTTGGGTTCTATCTGTGACAGAAAGGCTGAATCAGCAAACATGTTCGAACTTGTGAACGAGTAGTGATTCCTTGGTCAAAGGAGGATATTATGTTATCCAGGGGATGAGATGCTCATGCTTCCAGTTTGAAACTCTGGGGTTGAAAAGATCTTGTCCTCGCTGGTCAAAAGGAGTTGCTGGATCAGTGTCTCATCATGTTATTTGAGCCTTCTTCCAGTGGGTGATCCAAACTTCGGGTTACTTGATCCTTCTATGATCCATTACTTGGTGAGGGTGTGTGAACATCTGACTGAAGCCCATTCAACTGTGAGTCACTGCCTCCGTGTTCATTAGCTCGGTTACATGATGTTTCTTGAGAATCCTGTCCTTCACCTGGAACTGGTTACATTTTCACTAGCTCTCCAGCTTCAAGATCTTCAGCATGATTGGTTGCACTGCTCAAGCCATTGGATTCGTCAAAGACTACATGAATACTCTCTTCTACACACTGAGTCCTTTTATTGAAGACCCGATACGCTTTGCTCTGCGATGAGTACCCCACAAAGATGCCTTCATCACTTTTTGCATCAAATTTTCCAAGAGCCTTCCTTCCATTATTCAAGATGAAACATCTGCACCCAAATGCTCTTAGATACGACAACTTGGGTTTCTTTCCATTCAGCAGCTCATATGACGTCTTTTCCAGAAGGGACCTGATCAGGCACCTAGCTATCACATAACATGCAGTGTTTACAGCCTCAGCCCAAAATGTTTTGGATATTCCACTAGCAACCAACATTGTTCTAGCCACATCCTCTAGTGTTCTGTTCTTTCTTTCCACGACTCCATTTTGTTGTGGAGTTGTGGGTGCCAAGAAATTATGAGAAATGCTATTTTCAGCACATAATTCATCAAATCGGGCATTGTCGAACTCAGTTCCATGATCGAATCTAATGCTCACAATCTTACTCCCATACCTGAGTTCAACCTGTCTTGAGAAGATAACAAACACTTCAAAAGTTTCATCCTTGGACTTCAGGAACAGTGTCTAAGTGAACCGTGAGTAGTCATCCACAATTACAAAGATGTAGCGTTTGCCTCCTCTGCTAGCAGATCTTATTGGTCCACATAAATCCATGTGGAGTAACTCAAGAGGTCTTGTGGTGCTGACATCCTTTTTGGGCTTAAAAGATGACTGAACCTGCTTTCCTCTAACACATGCATTGCACATCTTATGATCAGCAAAGTTTAGCTTTGGCAGATCACGGACCAGGTCCTTGGTGATAAGTTTTTTTAGCATAGAGAAGCTCACATGTCCAAGCCGTCTGTGCTACAGCTCACTGTCGTCGTCCATGGTGCTCAAACACTTCATATCATGATCTCCGATAGACCTCATCTTTGCTACATAAAATGTTCTTCCATCTTTTGGTTACCAAGATAACTTAACTGGATTCAATTTTGGTTACAGTGCAGCTGGATGAGATGAATCTTAGTTCGTTACCCTTGTCACAGATTTGCGAGACACTAAGCAAACTGTACTTCAGACCTTCCACATAGAAGACATCCTCAATGGAATGAGCAACACTCCTTCCAACTTTCCCCACACCTAAGATGTATCCTTTCTTCCGATCACCAAAGGACACACTGCCTCCTTGAAGAGCCTTGAGAGAGAGAAATTCTTCAAATTTTCCAGTAATATGCCTCAAGCAGCCACTATCAATAAACCATTTCTGACCATCTGCTTCTCTCTCTCCCTACAAGCATATTAGAGATTAGTCTTCGGAACCCACATCAATTTGGGTCCCTTAAAATTGTAAAAAAGATGAATAAGATTTCTTTTAGTCCATGCAGGTAATCCAGTTTTTTCTTCTCATAGGATCAACTTCTCTAAAAACTGGAGTTTCTCTTACAAACCTCATATTACTCCTTACCGCGGTTATTCTTGCTTCACACGAGTCTTTATAGTGTCCATTCTTTCCACAGTGAGTGCACAACCAATTATCAAGATTAGACACATATTTACTGTGAGGATCATAAGGGACTTTTGGTTGTCTAAACCCAATACCTTCCCTAGTCTGCATGCATCTGGTATTAGCGGAGGCAAGGGCCTTAGAGGACCAGGTCCACCTAAGGGACTTTAAAGGTCATTTTTCACTCTCATCAACTCCTCATGAAGAGCTATGTTTTTCTCATATTGTGCTATCAGACTTAATTTGGCCCTTTCGAGTTCTCTCTCCAATTCGATTTGACCTTGAGAGGGAGAACTCTCCTCACTATGTTCACCTTCCATGTATTTTATGAGATTGTCTTCTACAACCACTTTATCCTTAATCAATTCTTTAATTTCTTCATTAAGTCTAGTGTTCTCCATGCCTAAAGACCTTCTAGCTTCCTCAAATTGGTCCAGCTCAGTGGTTAGAATTGCTTTATCATCAACTATGCCATAGTATGCATCTATCAACACATCAGAAAAAGTTCTCAACTCCTTTTTAGAAAGAGTTTTGAGATCCTTATGTAGGTCACGAAAGCTTACCTCTTCATTTTCATCAGCATCAGATTGATCCATGAGAGCAAAAATTGAGTCAAATTTTGAGGGTCCATCTTCTTGAGCATACATGGATGTATCTGCGGGATTCTCCCCTCCTTGATCTGAATCACTGGATTTGTCTCCCCAGGCTGCCATAGCTTGCTTCACCACCATGTCAGCAACTTCTCTTCTTTTATATCGATCCTGCACCTAGTTCCTCTTCTGCATCTTTTCAGCATTTGCTCTGTACTGATCTTGTTTGTGCATGGGACAATCTTTAATGAAATGTCCGGGCTTCCTACATTTGTGACACAAATCATTTTCTTTTGGATACTTACTGGTGTTTCCTCTTTTCGTGAAGCTTCCACTTTTTCTCACCATCCTATGGAAGCGACGAGTTAGATATGCCATGTCAAATTCATCCCCACTTGAGTCACTTTTCGCTGACTTTAGAGCAAGGCTCTTTTCTTTCTTGGGTTCTCTTCTCTCAAGATCCTGCTGTTTCTTAAGCTCATATACAGGTTCCCAATCAGTTCATCCATGCTCAGTTTTTCAAGGTCCTTGGCTTTAATGATAGCATTCACCTTACTTTCCTAATAACTTGGCAGCACACTAAGGATCTTCCTAACAAACTTGTTAGTTTTGATGATTTCACCTAAGTAATGTAGCTCATTGATGATAGAGGTGAACCTAGTATGCATTTCTTGAATGATCTCGCCTTCCTTCATTTTGAACAACTCATATTGAGTAGTAAGCATATCAATCTTAGATTGCTTTACTTGACTAGTGCCTTCATGTGCCGTTTGCAATGCCTCCCAAATTTGCTTGGCTGTTTCACAGGATGAAATACGATTGTATTCATCTGGACCGATTCCACACACCAAAAACTTTTTGGCTTTAAAGTTTTTCTCCACTGCCTTCCGATCAACATCACTATACTCCTTTCTAGTCTTTGGAACTTTAGTACCGTCTTCCAGAGTCTTCATCAACACAAATGGTCCATCATAGATGACATCCCAAAGTTCTGAGTCTTCAGCTATTATGAAGTCATGCATCCTTGTTTTCCACCATCCATAGTACTGTTTGTTAAATCTGGGGGGTCGAGTAGTGGACTGTCCTTCTTCGAGGTTAGGTGGAGCAGCCATTAGAGTTGGTACTTTCTAGGTGTTAACCGATTAGAAAGAACCTGCTCTGATACCAATTGGAAGTTTATAGCGTCCACCAAACACAGCGTAGAACCAGGTTCCTTACCTGATTCGACAAACAGGAACAGTAAGTAAAACACACAAAATATTTATGTGGAAACCTCTTTGCCCAAGAGAGTAAAACCACGACCTACCATAGTAGGATTTTCAAAACTCCACTATACCCGGACAATGTTTAGATTTACAACCTCTAGTAAATCTAGGAATAACACCTTAATCCCTCTTCTTCTTACAATACCTATATTGCAAGACTTTGCTATAGCTATATTACAAAGACTCAAGACGACTAACTCTAGCCTGGATAGAAACGCAAGATTACAACTCAAAACAACTACCTACAACAGCTTCTCTTAATCGACGAGTAGGTTTACAAATCTTAGTACAAGAGACAAGAAATCAACATTCTAGACCCGGAACAAAATACATACTTGAGCAGCTTCGGTCCTTCTAATGTTGAGGCTTGTCTTCAGTCTTTTGCAAGTAAGGAAGTGTCCTACTTGTGTTTTTGGCAAAAGTGAAGAACTAGTTGTTGCTGACAAGGATATAGTAGAATAAGAGCCGTTTGTCCGCTGGATAAAAGAGGGCACCGCTGCAGACCTACCACGGTACTGCAGCAGCAGTGACAGTCTGCACCTTACCTTTTGTCAGCAGTACAAGGTTGACTTTCCCCGGTAGAGATTCAAAGAGCGACCTGGTTCTCCAGCAGGTTTGTCACATCATCAAAACTTATTTCTATCAATTTTGATTATAGAATTAAGGGTATTGGGTAATGGGGCTCCCATATAAATGAGCTTACGAGCATTTATGCAGATATCGATATTATAACTTGGGTAAATTGATGACCATCTACTTTATTGATGAATTTCATGATTTTGTGAGCATGATTCCTAACATATTGATTTGGATTTTTGGCTTGTATATTGCTCACTTGGTATTAGTGAATTGATTTGACTTGAGGCTCATATATATTGTTTATTGATTCTTTCTTCACTTTTTTACTCTCATTTTAAAAATAATTCGAAGTTAATTATGATTGTGTTTGCTGATGGTTGAATCTGGTGTAGGATTTTATATTACTATTACATTTCATACACATTGACATTGTGGAAGTAAAAGGATAAATTCAAGAAATGGTCACCCAGGATATATACGGTATAAAATTTATTTGATACAGGTGTTGCTTTCAAGTTATTCCATTATAGTATTGTCCAGTACAAGGAGCGTATATGGACCTTGCAAGTCTCCATGGGCCCGTCATTATGACAGAGAAAGCGAGTGTATATATATTTGTATTTTATTTCATCGCATTACATTTCATATTAATTTTGAGTGGTGAAATTACAAAATGATTGTGACAGTGAGCTATTTTTCTCCCTACAAGATTGAGAGGATTGAAAGAGTTGTTATGTTATTCTTGAGGCAGTTTGTAAAATTCGTTGCGATTAGAGGGTTTCAGATATCTCATCTATCTTGATTATTGTTTCCATTGACCATGGATTGATACTATTGAGATTTTATTATGATATCTCTAATAATGTTGTTGGAAAAGATTATAATAGTATCAACCCTTGTCATCAATTCATGAAAAGATCGATCGACGATACCATTGATTACAGGTATTTCCTATACTTAACTTTGGTTTTCTGCACCTTGTTGCATGGAGTTTTAGTTCTAGGTTCAGGTGACGATGGATCACAATCAAACTTGAGGAGGCATATCGGAGTTTAGGGTGAGCTGCTTGACTGTTCTGTGACACTAAATTTTGGATTCATTTTCTATTTACCGTCTTTATCTTTCTATTTCTTGGTATAATTAATTGTTTTATCTTACATACGTTACAAAATAATACAAATTCTGAAAAGAATCAAAATTTCAGATTCTTGGACAAATAAATAGCTTTAACATCGATTTTATCAATAAGGAGTTCCATTGCTTGTTGGGTATGTTCGAGTCTTTTCTTAGAAGAGGTCTTGGGTTCAATTCTAATGAGGTGTAATATTTTTTAACACAAAAAAGCCTCACTTAAATATTTGCCAAAAAAAATGTCAAAGCGCAGGTTCAAACTCACGGGTTAGCAACACTTAACACTCGCCACCTCACTTAGTAGTTGTTTGGTACAATGTAGTGGTTGTTAATGCATGCATTAGCATGGTTAAAGGCATAATTGCCCCTCAAAACCTTTTTCACATCCTTTCTATCTTATTTGTGGAGGGTAATTCTATCAATAAATGATTTTTCTAATAAATTATTCAATAAATGTTATTTTTAACACACTAAATCAAACAATGCATAAGAAATAATCTTAGGATAACTAATGCAAGTATGACTAATACCAGCATTACCAATGCAAGCATTACTAATACAGCTTATTCAACATTATTCTTATACACCCCAACAAACGACCCCTTAAATATTTGCCAGAAAAAATGTCAAAGCCAGATTCAAACTCACGACGTATATTAGTTTGGCACTTGGACATCTCCGTTGAAACTCTGTATATACTTGAATTTTCATAAGTTGTAACAAAGAATGCAAGGCCTTTTCATTTTCACTATGCTAAGATTTGCTCTTATTGGAGAATTTTTTTTTCCTTTTTCTAAGACTCCATTTTCACTTTGCAACAACCTGCCAAATGCCATTACTTCTTATAGAATACTTTTTCATAGAATTAATATTGAATGGACCAAATCTTCCCTGAAATCAAATGCGACAAATACAAATAAAATATTAACCTACATCATAACAAGCAGGAAACAGAATAGGGACAAGCCTAACACCTTAAGAAACATGCTAAATAACGGAGAAATTAAAAGAGAAAAAATGAGGATATAATAGTATAAGGATGTTCCTAACATTTTTCAGGTGGTTCGACATTGAGGTTATAATGCTACCTAAGAATATTTTGTTCTAATCTTTCCAAGATTTCCGATCATAAAAACTTTTAGCACCCAAAACACAGCAATTCTGTAGAAACTACAATTAAAACAGATAGGTATATTATCCTAAACATTCACAAGCACAATTAAACAAAGGCTAACAAGGGGAGTGTATTTATTATCCTGAAAATCTAGCATGCACCCAATTTTCAAGTGTCTCCAACCTTTGTCAAACTTGATAAGAGCATCATTTGCCATTAAATGCAAAAATTGATTTTGAAACCTTAGTGCAACCTAGAAAGATTCACCTTACCCCTTGAGTCAAAAACAAAGTTATCTATGCACTATTGGGACAATTCACCTCTCAGAGCCCAGTCTCTAGCATCTTCATTGGCTTCTTCGTAGATATAGTGAACTGTACAAGTTATACGTTTCAGCAAGTCGAAAATTTCCTTCAACCTGGACATAGTTTTTTCATTTGGCTCAGGGAGACCATTAACATATTGGACAAGTATAACATTGTCCGACTCCGCAATCAACTTCTCTGCATTTGGCTTTCCTTCCACGCATCTGGACAACCCAAGCCTCAAGGCCTCTAGTCCAGCAATCACATTGTCTTCAACATCAAGTTTACCCCTATACAAACACAATCCTTTTTCATCTTGGAAGATGCCACTATATCGTCCTGGCTGATCACCCTTTGTACCAATACTATATATGTTTAGCTTAATCCAATCTGGAGGAGGAGGAATCGCGTTGCATCTTAAACGACGAGGCCCATGATGATTACCCAAATTTTCTCTTCCTCACTAGTCATATTGCGCTGCATATCTTCCAAAAACTCATCTTCAAGATGCTTGCGACACAAAAGTTAAAAGTTACATCCTTAGGGATATATAAAGTATACCTTACCCTCCTATGGTTCCTTGAAACTCACCTCTATCAATTTATAGTTTCCTCTAAGCAAATAATTTCAAAGTACTTTGCATAATCCAACCAATAAAATCTGGATTCTCCAACTCATACTTAAATCAATCACATGTGTAAAGCACATCTTATCACGAGAAAGAAATGGAACAATCATAGGCTGACAGAAAGTAAAGGGCTATAACTTCAATTATGTGCTAATTGGCAGCACCTCTGTTTTCCAAAATCAACATAACAACAATAGAGAATAAGAAATGCTAAGTTCAGTATCTAGTCTCACATCTAAGTACCTTTACATATCCAACCAATAACATCCCGGTTTGTCAATGTCAATGTTGGGATCCACATCAAAGAAATGCCAGGCAAATCCTGAGAACAAATTAGCATACATCTGATTGTCACCAGTTCGTATATCAATCTCTGTTGTGAAGTCAAGAATCCTCCCTAAGCGTGGAAATGTTTCTAGAGTCTGACTACTACATAGTGGCATATTGGTCAACGTATAGGGAATTGAGTTTGTCAGCAAAAAAATCTGGTTAAGACAAGATGAAGACCAGTTTGCTCCTAACAGGTTGCCAAAAAGATAACAATAAGGATTATACATGTAGAACATTGTTGGTCTCTGAGTTCTCCTCTTACAATTTTCATCAATGGTGAGAACCTCGAGACCTAGTTTTTTGAAAACTATGATATCAGCTGAAGACATGCTGGGATCGTATATTTTAATATTGCCAATCTAATTGGAAAAATCTTGTTTAAGTAGGAGAACTCAGCAAGCTGAAACTGTGAATGAAAACGGTATTCGATGCTTCCCAAACAGTAGATTACCACCGGAACATGTGAATGGGAGTCTAAAAGGTGAAATAAATGTTTTTGAATTGTTTTATTCCATTTGAGATCCAAGCACATTCCGGCATAGAGCTCAGAGTTCTCAACATTCTTCATCACCAGTTCAATCTCTTTAAGCAGCCTTTCTGCCTCATCTTGTATGTGAAAATCAACATTTGACTCCATATTCTCACCAAAATTCATCGTTATCACGTTCACATTAGTGTTGGGCTCTAGCAGTTTAAACACTATTTGAAACAGCTAAAATGCAGAAACTATCTCTTGCGTTCTGTACTTCAAAAAAACCTGCAAATATAGAATTTAAAGTACAAAATCATTAGCAGGCTGAAGTACTTTACCAAAAAAAAAAAAAGGATGCATTTCTCATTATCTGCAAGTGTAGAACTCGAAAGTACAGAATTGCCAGCAGGCTGAAAGTAGCTTGTCTCCTAGAAAAAAATATTTCTTCAAATCTTTAGAGTATAATTGCTGCACATCAAATGCCATGTGTTTGACGTCACAAATATATCTCAAGAAACAACTCAGTTGACATCTTCTCTGTTGTAAGTTGGTTCAATTGATATAAAAGAGTGAAGTGAAAGTTAAGAGGAACACAAGCATACCCTCTTTCGTTAATTCATTCAGAACCAATGACGTAGGCTTTGCTATCATTCGAGCCCAAATACAAGCTCTTTTGAACTCAATTCTTCTATCTAGGTATGTTTCAGACCAACTTCAACTGCCGGTACAAATTCTCAAAGAACTATGCACTAGTGAAAATTGATACTCTGAAGTGCCAAATCACAGAACCAATCCAAAGAGAAGAACATGAATTTATTTTATAGAATTTCCTCTTTTCATCTAAAGTGTAATAGAGTCTGTATTTTCATCTGGATATCAAACAGTTCAACTACAGCAAAAAAGTTGCTCTTCTGGACTTAAAATGAAGCAGCAACAAAGGAACTTTTGAACACAGAAAATTTTAGGACGATGAAAACACATCACTAAATGCCAGATCCTTCAACCAGGTTCAAACAATCACTATTCAGAATGCAATTTAAAAGAATCCTCACAAAACACATACAACAATTTAGTTGTACAAACTTATGAAAAACCATAAATCAGAAATATGAGAGTATAATGGAGTCTGTATTTCATCTGGATAATAAAAAGTTGAACTACAACAAAACAGTTGCTCTTCTGGACTTAAAATGGAGTGGAAACAAAGTAACTTTTCAACACAGACAATTACAGGACGATGGAAACACATAAAGAAATGTTAGATCATTTAGTCGAATTTAAGCAATCAGTATTACGAACGAAATCCTTATAGAACACCATACTACAATTAGTTTTACAACCAGATGGTAAAAAATATAATGAACTTCTTATATCAGAGTTGCTCCAAACAGATCATGTCATTAAAGCTAAAATTGGGATGTGAAATTTAAAAAGTTCTCAAATAGGGAAGGCATGGTTATGTTGTTGTTTTTTTGTTATTGAAAGATAATTGATCCCACTCCCACATGATCATATCTGGACTCAATTTCTTCCATCTAGGCGTATTTCAATCACCTACTTCAGCTGCCAGTATAAATTGACAAAGAACAATACACTATCGAAAATTGAGACCCTGAAAATGGTAAATCATAGGTCTAATCCAAAGGAAAAAATGTGAATTTTCATTTTTTTTTTGGGAATTTCCTCTTTCCGCCTGAAGTATAACAGAGTCGGTATTTCATCAAGATAACAAGCAGTTCACCAAGAGCAAATTAAAATAATTGCTCTTCTGGACTTAAATGAAATAGCAACAAAGGAACTATTGAACATAGACAAATTAAAGGACGATGGAAACACATAAGGAAATGCTAGATCCTTCAGTCGAAATCAAACAATCACTATTACGAACGAAATCCTCAGGAAACACCATACTACAATTTAGTTTTACAATCCGATGGGCAAAAATAAAAATGAACGGAGTCTGTATTTGATCTGGTAAACAAGCAGTTCAACTCACTCCAGCAAAACAGTTTCTGTTCTGGAATTAAAATAAAGTGGCAAACAAAGGAGAATTTGAAGATAGAAATTATAGGAAGACGGAAATGGTAGATCCTTCACCAATCGAGTTCAAAAAATTACTATTACGAACGGAATCCTCACAAAACTTAACGACATTTTGGTTACAAAAAATGAAAGTAAAAGAGGAGATACTGACAGAACAACACAAAGTCGGTAAAACTCTTGCCTCAGTAAATGGTGCCTCGCGTCGCTATTGACGACATGAATCCATCAAAGGCTTCAAATCATAGAGAACTTCTGAAATTGCAGTCGATTTCAACTTCAACAAACTTACTAATATAATAAAATGAAAGCAATGCAAAACGGATTTCGCTTTTGGCGTTTTGTTCTGCAGAGAGTAGAGTAGCGTAGTGCTCCAAATATGTTTGCTGCGCGCCTTTGCCTATTTCACTATTTGAGAGTAGGCTGCCACATGGCTAGTCGTTAGGCTTAAAACAATAATCCACTTTGCATTTCTTAAGAAAGTATATATTAAATATTTATTTTACTTAAATTTTATTAATTATGCTTTAAAAATATAAATTTAACAATTAATATTTTAATAAAATTTTACTAAATAATAAAAATAATATTAAAAAGATATTTAGTTCTATTTTTATATATACTAAAATAGTCGAATAAAAGAATACAATCAAATAAAAAAGAATGAAGGAACTAAACCAAGCTACATTTTTATTGGATCAGTCCAACAAATTATGTTTTAAAGCTAAAATTGGGATGTTAAATTTAAAAAGTTTATAAATATGAAAATGTGTTCTTTGTTTGGTCAGAATAAAAAATAGAAACGTATAACATAAAATAAAACACTGAAAATAGCAGATTTTACCGGCAATATAGTGGACTAGGGAATAACATTTGTATATTTTTTTTTCTTAACAAGGTTAGTAAATTTAGGATTGGTTAGTAATTATTGTTGTTACTTAAATTAATAAGGAATTTCCAAAACACTAATTTGTTTTCTTGGGTTCTTTTTTATTACCATTCCTGCTGCATAGGCCATCTTTAGAGCATGAATTCATAAATATAATTTCATCTTTTAGGTTACTTATTTGATTTGTTTTTTTTAAAATAAAATTTATTTACAACAACGATTATTTAATTTTATTTTGATTTTTTTACGACACTAGATAAATTATATACTTGAAGATCGAGTTATACCTAAGTAATGTAAGATTGTTATAAATATATTTTCTATTTATGGTGAATGTCTATTTCTTAGAAGGAAAGTTAGAGTTTGTAACTCTGGGACCAAGTAAGTTTTCCCCTATAAATAAAGGGGTTTTCCATTCATTGTAAAAAATCCCTTTTGATCCCTTTTAACTCCTCAAGAGGATCCCATCAAGAGAAATAAGAACTTCTCTCCTTCTCTCTTTCTCTATAATATTCTTGTTCTTTCTTTATTATTTCATAACACGTTATCAACACGAGTCTCTGCCTTGAGCACTCACTTTGAAAAATCTGAGGTAAGAAAAATTAAAATTTCTTTTTCGAAAGATGTATTAATTAACCACAGGAGTGATATTCCTTTGGTGATATTGTTGCTCTATGACTCTACTATCTCATAATTTGAAGGCCAAGGTATTATTTTTCTTTTTCTTTTAATATGGCTAATCTTACGAAATTTGATTTCGTTGCCCTTCAAAGTTCAGGCAAGAACTACCTTTCATGGATGTTGGATGCTGAAATCCATATGGATGCAATGGGTCTTGGAGATACCATTAAAAGTGAAAACAAAGCATCAAACCAAAATCGTGCTAAGGCTATGATATTCTTGCGTCATCATATTGACGAAATTCTGAAAATTGAATATCTCATGATTAAGAATCCACTTATTTTGAGGAATAGCCTGAAAGAAAGATATGACCACCTGAAGATGGTCATCCATCCAAAGGCACGATATGATTGGATGCATCTGAGGTTTCAAGACTATAACTCTGTTCATGAGTACAATTCTGTCATGCTCAAAATTTTGTCTCAATTGAAACTATGTGGAGAGACTATTAATGATGCCGATATGATGGAAAAGACGCTCTCTACATTTCATGCCTCGGATGTGCTTTTACAGCAACAATATCGAGAAAAAAGTTTCACGAAGTATTCTGAACTGATTTCTCATCTTCTCATAGCTGAACAACATAATGATTTGTTAATTAAAAATCACGAGAACCGACCTACTGGATCTACACCATTCCCTGAAATGAATGAGGTGTACGCTCACCATGCTAGGCGTGGAAAAAGTCGCGGCTCTGGTCGTGGACGTGGACGTGGTGATGATCATGGTCAAGAAAGAAATCATGTTCCTGGTGTTAATCATTTTTCAAAGAAAAAACACCATCAAAAGAAAAAAGAAAAACATGAGAAACGTGAAACAGTTGGATGCTTTCATCATTCTTCAAAGAAAAAACACCATCAAAAGAAAAACATGAGAAGCGTGAAACAGCTGGATGCTTTCGATATGGTGGAAAAGGACACTATGCACGTGACTATCGTACTCCCAAACACTTGGTTGAGCTTTATCAAGCATCAATAAAGAAGAAAGAGAAAAATCCTGAGGCTAATTTTATCTCTGAAAAAATCATGTTGACATCACATGTTTAGATGTAGCAGATTTCTTCGAGCACCCTAAAGGAAAGATAGATCACTTGATTGGTGATGGTTCTGTAGCTATGGAAGAGTGAAAATTTTTCTAAATTTTTTTTAGTGATAGTAGCTAGTAAATAAAAATCATGTAAAAGTAGTTATTTACATGAGTACTAATCTTTTTAATAAATTATTAATTAAGTTTGATTTAATATATATTAAATAATATATATATATATATATATATATTGCTTCTCTGTCCGAACCAAAATACCCCAGCAGCTCACAACAATTAGATTTCCTACTTTTTCGTTTGTTTACCAAAGAGAAAAAAAAACGTAAACTTAAATTTCTGGAAGCCACAGAGGACTTCACAAAGTCCTCAACTTTTCATCGATTAGAAGTCCTCATAAATTGATTTTCATTTATTTATTCATTTAATTTTATTTATTAAACATAATATCAGACATACATGCAACTATTAATTTGTTAATCATGTAATAAGAAGACGACTCTTAATTTGTTATATTACTTAAGTTTTTATTTTGTGCAAATATTAATATATACATATATTATTTTTGTATGTCATTTGAAGATATGGATAATTCTCAAAATAAGTTATCCAATTATGAAGACATTTGTTTGATTGATTCTGGTACTACACATACGATATTCAAAGATAAGAAATATTTTTCTCACTTAAATATGGGCAAGATAAATGTTACTACGATATCTGGTAGTACCAATTTGATTGAAGGCTTTGGGAAAGCCATTATAATCTTGCCTAAGGGAACTAAACTCATTATAAATAATGTCATGTTTTCTCCTAAGTCTCGGAGAAATTTGTTAAGTTTTAAAGATATCCGTGAAAATGGTTATCATATCAACACAATGGATGAGATGAATCTTGAATATCTTGGTATCACCAAGAATATCTCTGGGCAGACATGTGTTATAGAAAAGTTCCCCGTTTTATCTTCTGGCTTGTATTGGACAAAGATTAGTGTAATTGAGGCACATTCTATAGTAAACTAGAAGTTTACTAATTTCAATACTTTCGTACTTTGGCATGATCGTCTGGGACATCCTGGATCTATAATGATGAGACAAATTATAGAAAATTCAAATGGGCATCCATTAAAGAACTTGAAGATTCTTTCAAATGGTGAATTTTCTTATAGTGCTTGTTATCAAGGCAAGTTAATTGTGAGACCATCACCAACAAAGGTTGAGATTGAGTCCCCTGTGTTCTTGGAACGTATACATGGGGATATTTGTGGACCTATCCACCCACCTAGTGGGTCGTTTAGATACTTCATTGTCCTAATAGATGCTTCCTCTAGATGGTCTCATATGTGCCTATTGTCATCTCACAACCTGGCGTTTGTAAAATTATTGGCACAAATAATATGATTACGGACACAATTTCCTGACAATCAAATTAAGTCCATTCGCCTTGATAATGCTGCAGAGTTTTCATCCCAAGCATTTAATGATTATTGCTTATCAATTGGGATAAAAGTTGAACATCCTGTAGCTCATGTTCACACTCAAAATGGCCTTGCCGAGTCACTAATTAAACATCTGCAATTGATAGCAAGACCATTGCTCATGAAAACTAGGCTGCCCGCTTCTGTTTGGGGTCATGCGATTCTGCATGCTGCAGCACTTTTTCGTCTCAGACCAACAAATAATCATAAATTTTCTCTGTTACAATTGGTTTTGGGTCAAGAACCTAATGTTTCTCATCTGAGAATTTTTGGATGTGCTGTATATGTGCCTGTAGCACCACCACATCTCACAAAGATGGATCCCCAAAGAAGGTTAGGAATTTATGTTGGATTTGAATCGCCCTCCATTATTCGCTACCTTGAACCATTAACTGGAGATATGTTTACTGCTCGATTTGCAGATTGTCGGTTTGATGAGACAATTTTCCCAAAATTAGGGGGAGAAAATTGTGAAATCGAAAGAGAAATTTTGTGAAAAAATCCATCACTGTCTCATCTTGATCCACGTGCTTCTATTTGTGAGCAAGAAGTACAAAAGATTATTCATTTGCAGAAAATTGCAAATCAAATGCAGACGCATTTACAGATTTTAAAAGAATTACTAAATCACATATTCCTGCAGAGAATGTCCCAATTCGAATTGATGTCCCTGAAGGACCATCTACTAGTGTCATAGCCAATGAGTCCAAAGCACGCCTAAAGCGTGGTAGACCACTGGGTTATAAGGATCGAAATCCAAGAAAAAGAAAAATAATTGTCAAGATGACACTACGAAAGAACCACATATGGAAGTTCAAGACTTGAGCAATTTTGATATCCATGAAGAAATCAATGAGCCTGAGACTCAAGAAAATGAGGAACTATCCATAAATTCAAGTGATGCTGGAATTAATCGATCAAAAATAGTGGTGGATTATGTCTTTACATATAATGTTCCAACAAAAATCATGCAAGATAGTGAGGATCTTGAACCTCAATCTGTCACAGAATGTCAACAAAGAAATGATTGGCCAAAATGGCAAGAAGCAATTCAATCAGAATTGAATTCACTTGTCAAGCGTGAAGTTTTTGGACCTATAGCTCAAACACCTAATGGTATTAAGCCTGTTGGCTATAAATGGGTCTTTGTGCGAAAAAGAAATGAGAAAAATAAAGTACAAAGGTACAAAGCACGCCTTGTTGCACAAGGATTTTCACAAAGGCCTGGTGTCAACTATGAAGAGACATACTCACCAGTTATGGATGCAATAACATTGCATTATCTTATTAGTTTCACTTTCCATGAGAGACTTGAAATGCATTTGATGGATGTGGTTACAACTTATCTTTATGGATCACTTGATAATGAGATATATATGAAAATTCCTGAAGGATTTAAAATGCCTGAAACATATCGTTCAAAGTCTCGGGAAATGTATTCAATTAGATTGCAAAGATCATTGTATGGTTTGAAGCAATCTGGACGCATGTGGTATAACCATCTTAGTGAATATTTATCTAAGGAAGGTTATATAAATGATGAAATTTGCCCATGTGTTTTTATAAAGAAAACAACATCGGAGTTTGTCATATTTGCTGTTTATGTAGATGACATAAACCTTATTGGAACTCCAATAGAGCTTCAAAAGGCAATTGATTATTTAAAGAAGGAATTTTAGATGAAAGACCTTGGAAAGACAAAATTATGTCTTGGTCTGCAAATTGAGCATTTGAAAAATGGTGTCTTTATTCATCAATCTGCCTATACAAAAAAAGTATTGAAAAGATTTTATATGGATGGTGCACATCCATTAAGTACTCTGATGGTTGTTCGATCACTTGATGTGAATAAGGATCCATTCGAACCTCAAGAAAGGAATGAGGAAATTCTTGGTCCTGAAGTACCATATCTTAGTGCAATTGGTGCACTAATGTATCTTGCTAACACTACAAGACCTGATATAGCCTTTTCGGTTAATTTGTTAGCAAGGTATAGTTCTACTCCTACTAGGAGGCATTGGAATGGGATAAAACACATAATGCGGTATCTAAAAGGGACTACCGATATGGGATTATTTTATTCCAACAATTGTAGTCCTGATCTTGTTGGTTATGCCGATGCAGGGTATTTATCTGATCCACACAAAGCTCGATCTCAAACTGGCTACGTGTTCATATGTGGAGGTACTGCCATATCTTGGAGATCTACAAAGCAGTTTCTCGTAGCTACTTCATCAAATCATGCTAAGATAAAGCCGAGAATGTGTGTGGTTAAGGTCCATGATACATCTCATTAGAGAAAAATGTAGTTTGAAATGTGACAAAGTACCCACAATTTTGTATGAAGATAATGCAGCATGCATAGCATAACTAAAGGGAGGATTCATAAAAGGAGATAGAGCGAAGTACATCTCGTCAAAGTTTTTCTACACACATGAGCTCCAAAAGAATGGTGATATCAATGTGCAACATATTCGTTCAAGTGACAATGTGACTGATTTATTCACCAAATCTCTACCAACTGCAACTTTCAAGAAGATGGTGCACAAGATCGGGATGCAAAGATTCAAGGATGTTCTAATTAGGGGAGTCAATACGCGTTGTACTCTTTTTTCTTTAAGAGATTTTGTCCCACTGGGTTTTCCTTGTAAGATTTTTAATGAGGCAGCCAAAATGCGTATTATTAGATATGTGTACTCTTTTTCCTTCACTAGATTTTTTTTCACTGGGTTTTTTCTAGTAAGGTTTTAAGGAGACACATTATCTATCAAATAGACATCCAATGGGGAGTGTTATAAATATATTTTCTATTTATGGTGAATGTCTATTTCTTAGAAGGAAAGTTAGGGTTTGTAACTCTGGGACCAAGTAAGTTTTCCCCTATAAATAAAGGGGTTTTCCATTCATTGTAAAGAATCCCTTTTGATACCTTTAACTCCTTAAGAAGATCCCATCAAGAGAAATAAAAACTTCTCTCCTTCTTTCTTTCTCTATAATATTCTTGTTCTTTCTTTATTATTTCATAACAAAGATAAAGTTGTGATCTTTTCTTTTTTCATGTCAATGTAAATTTATTTTACGTTCTCATTTTAAGTCTAGATAAACGAGTAGAGTTATGGTAAATTTATGATCAACATAACATTATTTAACTTATGATGAATTATCATAATATAAATATAATTAATGATAATTCATATAACCAACCTCAACTTATTTGAATTCATATGAAGGAAAATATTAAAACTTAATTTATTTTTATTTGTCGTTGCGGCAACATATGGGGATGTGAATTGAGGCATTTTTGAAGAAAAGGCAATATGAAGACGTATTGGTTAAGCAAAGTATTCTTCTCCGGATTTAACCATCCTATGTGACACCTCTATTGAAAAAAAGAAAAGAAAAATAGTACTCTACATCTCGATTCGGTTCGATCAGAAAGAGCGCAAGGAATCAGGTATCAGGTGGAGTAGGCGGAGAGATGACAAGTGTTAGGCTTAGGAGGTGGTGGAAAAAGCGCACTAAAAGAGGATATAAGGAGTGCAAGTCCGAAACTAAAATAACAACTACGTTCTCTCATTTTACGTGATAAATTTTGATTGGATATAAAATTTAAGAAGAAAAAATAGTTTGATACATAAATTAATTATAGTAGGAGTCGAAGCTATTCTTTTTACAAATTCATATATATATTTTTATTTTCTTTTATTTCTTCGTAAACGGATGGGCTGTATCACAAGCGGGTTCAAATAGAACATGTTCGGATAAAATTGAAATACTAATTTTAAACAATTTTAATTAGAAATATATATTTCTATTAATGCATTAATAGCTTAAGCATTAGTGATTCAGACAGATTGTTTAGCTTAATACGTATTACTTTTGTCGGGAAAAAGTTAATTGTGTTATAAACTAATAAAGTAAGAATAATGGTATTACAAGAAAGGTGGAGAGAAGAGAGGAAGTTTATTATTTCTCTTAAGGGATGAAATACAATGAATGAGAACTCCTTTATTTATAAGGAAAAACCAACTTGGTCCTAAAATAATTAATCCTAATTTTTCTCCAAAGAAACAAAATAGAGATTCAATGTACTGCAAATATATTTATAATACTCCCCATTGGATATCTATTTGATAGATAATGTGTATCGTTAAAATCTTACTAGAGAAAATTCAGTGGGAAAAATTCTAGTGAAGAAAAAAAGAGTATATCTAAAGGTAGGCATTTTGGCTGCCTCACTGAAAATCTTACACGGAAAATGTAGTGGGACAAAAATCTTGTAAGTAAAAAAGAGTATAACTCATATTGTTGGGATCAAAATAGCAAAGCGTCAGGCAGAAGCTAATAATTGCAAAACTTGACGGATAATAAATCAGACGACAAATAAAAACTATATATATAAAAAAGGCATAATAATTTAATATGATTTGATCAATTGATCTACATATTAAAAACTAATATAAAAGCATAAAACTATTGAGACAATAATCTCTCCTAAATAAGACTCTTAAAGACTACATTATGTATGTTATTGTGTTGTGTATGAGAAGAAGAGATCTTCTATTTGTAGAAGTCTAAATCTTCTCCTCCAAAAAAGGATAGCTCTAGAAGAGTTATTTTCTACCGAGACAATTCAAGACAAATCTTCACAGATCTCCCATTTGGCCTGAAGTTTTTGATAAAATAATCTTCATCTTCGTTCTTCACATAATCTTCATCATTGCTGCTGCTCATGGGTTAAAAATTAGAGTCTTGTGCGTTAACAGTAAGCACAAATTGAAAAATTAAGCCCTGTGCATTAAAAGTGAGCACGGGTTAAAAATCAAACTCATGCATTAAAAATAAGCCTGAGTTGAAATTGGAGCTCAAGCGTTAAAAGTTAGCAAAGAGTTGAAATTTGGAGCCTATATATTAAAGTAAGCATAGGTTGAAAATTGATTTTGGTTTTTAAAGATAGAGCAGCAAGATATCTGAAACTTTGTTTCCACATGTAGTATTTCAGACTTTTTTTTTTGATAAAAATCTTCATTATTGTGAAACTGTTTGCAACTTGATTTGAATTTGCCTTTAACGTACCTTCAACCTGGCCAAGCCACTAGTCGAACCATTGACGAAATCATTGGCTAAACCATTAGCTCTGATATCACTTGTTGGGATCAAATAGCAGGACTCATGTAGAAACTAATAATTGCAAAACTTGATAGATGATAATTTAGATGACAAAGAAAAACTACATATAATAAAAGGGATAATAATTTAATATGGTTTGATAAATTAATCTACATGTTAAAAATTAATATAAAAGTATAAAAACTATTGGGAGAATAATCTCCCCCTAAATAAGACTCTTTTAAGACTATATTGTGGATGTTATTGTGTTGTGTATGATAAGAAGAAATCTTCTATTTATACAAGTCTAAATCTTCTCCTCCAAGAAAAGAATAGCTCTAGAAGAGTTTTTTTCTACCAAGAAAACTTTTTTTGAAGTAAAATATAGTTGTGGTAGAATTCAAATAAGGTGAAAAATTCAGGACAAATCCTAACAAATATTAACTTCACATGATGAGAACGTCAATCCAAAAACTTGAATTTTCACATCTCAATCTTGTGCATCATCTTCTCGAAAGTTGTCATTGGTAAAAGCTTGGTGAATGAATCAGTCATATTATCATTCGAGTGAATTTGTCGCATATTGATATCACCATTCTTTTGGGGATCCTGTGTGAAGAAAATTCTTGGTGAAATGTGTTTCGTTCTATCTCCTTTTATGGCTCTTCCATTTAGTTGGTCTATGCATGTTGTAGATCATGGGTATCTTGTCACATTTTTCTCTAATAAGATGTATCATTGACCTTAATCACATACATTCCCGATTTGCTTCATGAATATCTATAACGATCCGTCTGCTCGTTATAGTACCTGGACGACTTAAGCAAGGGGAAATTTAGAATTTTGCCAGTCAGGGTGAAGTTACTAGATCTAAAAGATCAAGAAGTGTACGACCTCGAACTGAGTTGAGTTAAGAATTAAGTGTGCCTAGGTGTACATCCACCACAATGGGCTGTTCCATGCCATAACGGAACCACTGCAGTGGTAATAGGTCTCGCTACAACGGGTAACACAGACTAGAACCCCGCAATCCTATTTCAGTTAGGATTTAAAAAACTATTCCCTTAAAAGGGTTCAAATAAAAATGCCCAAAACGAGAGGAAGACTTTTTGGAACAAGAAGAGTAACTAGGAGGCTAGAGGAGGCAAAAATTCACCCTTGTAGCTATGACTCTCTGCAAGAATATAGGACTCAGTGCAAACATGCAACTGAAAACGTCTCGATGATAGCTTGGCACTCAAGTAGGTTATGGCTTATTCACCCAGTGTTAGACTTTGATTTTGCGAACATGCATATACACATACTTGATTGCTATCGATGATGTAGGGGTGAAACTGTCAAATATAGTTAACCTAGTATAATGGGAAATAGTAAGCTTAGAATAGCGAAAGAAAAAAGGAAAGAAATGATGATATCTCCATGTATAAAATATGGTAGGTTGTAGTTGTAAAAGAATAAAGCCTGATTTATGTGCTTAGAAGAGTTAGACTTTATATAAGGACCTATATGCAGGCGCAATGATAAGGTGTTGATTTGGTCTATGGGCATTAGTTGTGGTGATGATTGCCCTGTTAAAATTTGATTGACGGAAGAAAACTTGATATGATGATGCCAACGAATTGACGTGTAACTGTGTTGAACTACTAAGCATGTTCATTTGTGTTGTTATTGAGGTGAATGATGAATTTTGAAAATATTCAGGTGGGGAGATTTACGAAGAAACGATTTATGGGGAAACTTGGAGAAGAGCCGGTCGAGGTACTACTAGAACAGTACCGCTACAGTGGGCGGAAAACTACTGCAGCGAGACCATTATGGCGACAACAATGTCGCTACAAAGGAGCCCAATCTCGTGAGCGCGCCAGGTTGCACCTCCTTGTGAAGTTCTAGATATAATCGATAGGATAACTAGAAGGGTAAGAATTGAGCTCATAATTAAGAATTTCGTTATAATTGTTGTTATATAACTCTGGTTGTGTGTATGAATTGTTGATTGTTGTACTATGATGTGTGATTCTTGTTTCTGTGTGTTTTTAATTAATATTTCAAAAGGTGAGTCCGAAATGATTCATGGAATCTGTGATAACTGAGCAAGTCAAGGAGGAGGTATGTCATAATCAGAAGGTAAATTATTAACATGTTGAGTAAGAGTACTAGGGCCGAGATGAGACTTGAATGAATAAATTGTATGATTAAGTCGGGAGTGAAGGCTTGAATATGAGTGGCTCGTGCCCAAGGTGAGTATCCAGACGAGCGAAATGAGAAAGTACACAGACAAGTATGGTTAAAGATCATACGGCTAGGTATACATACTTGAGTACATGAACAGGTATGATAAAGGTCTCATACGACTAAGTGTACAATACATGGATTTCTAGAGTTTCCTGCAGGTCATGATTGGAAGGGCAAACATAAGACCCTCTGGCGTGTGTTTATAGTGGTGCGACGGAGGTATGTGCCTGACACATCATCGATGGTATAATTATGACATAGACATTATACAAGTATGACATGATGTACACAAGGTAATAGTGACAAGATGTATAGGTATATAAGTGAGAAATGAGATACACCAGCATGGATTCAGGTACAACGACAGAGGCACAATTGAAGTAAAATATGTGGTAACATGGTATAGGTATGGTACTTTAAGATGTGATTTGGCGTGAAGACATATATATATTTATTATTAAATTGGGGAGAACTGAGCTCCATATTTTTGATTTGTGGGGTCCTTGTGAATAATTGAGTTATTTGTAGTTTGCGGCTTCCTTGTGAATATTTGAGTTATTTACGTGTTTTGTGACTTAAGATTAGAGTTTTGTGATATTGTGAATGAAGAATGGTTCTATGGTGAGTGTAATTGTGAATAATGATTGATGGGTAAGTTGTTGGATTAACTTTATTGTTAGTGGCCTAACTTAGGCGAAATATAGTTAAATTTTCTAGGTGAATAAAGGGACTAATAAAAGAATAAAAATAGGTTGACCCAGGATATTGAATGGGCAAAATTAATAGACATGTGTTAATGAATTCATGATGGAAAAGAAAGGATTTAGATGAAGAGGAAACAGGCTATTTCCTGACTAGGTAGCACTGCAACGATTCGAACTCCGCTGCTGCGAGACTGTTGTAGTGATCGAGACTACCGCTGTGGCGTCACGAAAGGAACAAATTAGAAGTAAAACGCAAGGGTTAATTGATTGGGTGATTATGGGTAAATTAATGAATTAGAAGCATGGATGATCTAGCCAGGAAAATTACTTGTTTATATCATGCGTTTGAATAATTGTTAAATTTATTATTGCCGAATGCATGTAATTAGTGTCATTAGGTGAGCTAATCTTAGTCTGTCGATGATGCTTACCGGTATGAGTATGTACTGATACTATACTTGCTACACCTTTTCGAGTGTAGGTTTTCACAGATTTGAAGTCTCATGATTGGTGTGGAGTACTCAGTAACAACTTTTGCATTTTCCGCAGATGAAATTGTGTCATTTATTTTTTCAGTATTCTGTTAGAACTCTTGTAACTATTTAGATTAGATCGTGGGGTGAGTCAGGGTTTGGAAGTATTTATTTTCATTGTTTAATTTCGAATAATGTTGGCTGGTGTAAGATATGAAGTATGTACTTGGTTATGACACTATATTTAAGAGGGTTCTCTTATCGAGTCAGAGTCGATGTAGGTGCCTGCACGATCCGCTCATTTGGGTTGTGACAATATCTATTATCTCAGCATGATTTGATGAAGTATCCACGATAGACTACTTTTTAGATCGTCGAGATATTACAATAACCCAATATATAAAAATGTAATCTATTTGAGATCAAGTTTTTTGTAGGTCAGATAAACTCGCCTGCATCAACATAATCAACAATATTGGGATTGCAATTATAAAAATAAAATAAACTCATATCGTAGTCCTTTTTAGATACCACAATATATGTTAGATTTGTAAGAAAAAAACGTGTTTCTTTTTTCTTTTTGGAGACATCTAATGTGGTCCATATGTTTGCTAATAAATTATTTACCTTGTCTTCCAAGTAAATAATATATATGACAGATAATAATTTTTGGTTATTCATATAAGAAGATTTCCTTGATAAAAAGAAACTATTAATTAGGATTCCTTAGGAAAATCATGTTTTATGGAGAAGTCCCTAGGGTTAAAGTATTTTGCCTAAGAGTCCCTAGCCTATCTATAAATACGTCTGTGACTCATCAGTCTGGCATACACTTTTATAGGCATAGGCTAGAAGTTATAGAGTTTTTACTATTCTTTTTAAGGTTACAAGTTTTCTTAAAACAAAGGTGATTCTTGACAACACTTGAACAACCATGGCTGAAGGTACGCTCCTATTTATTTTTCCGCAGCGTTTTGGCTCTACATATATGTTGAAATTCAACATGTGGTATCAGAGCGATCCTTTAGCTATTTTTTTTTGGTGTTTGAAAATCATATTCTTGATGATATTGTATAAATCATATGCACCAAAATTATGGTTGGTTTTCTAAGACACTTATCGTCTCTGTATTTGTCTCATGTAGCCTGCTTAAGTGAATAGATTGGTTTTAATAGCATTCTGATTTTGCTTGTTATATATAAGTTCTAAGACATACAACTAGCATAATTTGACATTAGAAAGAAAGAGAAACTACTTACTGTTATCAATATTGTTTCTAGTATTTGAAATTTTATTTGCTTCTGTTTATCAATTATTTTGGTGTGACGAAAAATCTTGCTCTTCAAATTATATAAGTGTCAATATTTGAGGCGATGAAATACCAAGACAATATGTTATACTAACATTTTGTTTAAAGGGTCTTATAATTATTTTTAAAAATTTTAAGATTTTTGTTTTAACGAGGGATATGTAGGCTCTGCCTATTCTCTTATTATGTGGTTCTTTTTTATTGTTAATAAGAGATGTTTTATGCATTAAATTATCTTTGATGTAGGCTTTGCCAATATAATTTGTTTTCAAATTTTAATAATTTAACACTTTATTTAAGTTAATTATTAAAATAAACTACCGTGAGATGATATTTTTGAGTTCCTTTTTATTATGTACTTAGGATTAGCCACAACATTCTGGGTATATGACATAAAAATATATATTTTTAATCACGTAAAGTTAATTCATTAAGATATATTAATGAAATCTAATAAAGTCGAATTATCTTATCAAAATGGTAACCCTACCCCATAGGGAGGTAACTATTTTGGTTAAATTAATTGGAATAAGATAGTAAATTTTCCCATTGAAAATTATTGTATGCTCACAGGTATGAATTATTTTTGAGATTTATTTTGGTTTACTAGTCTAATAAAGTTAAGTAAATTTTGCATATGGGTTGCAATCTCTGCCCACAAGAAGGTTTATAATTTACTTAGAATTGGTATTTACGCGATTTTTTGATGGTTTGTACCTCATAGCTTATGTATGTGTATCCTTGTTTTGCAATTTATACAACTTACTACTATCTTTAACGAAAAATGCTCAAATTCTGATGTTATCAGGTGACAATTTTATTGAATGGAAAGAGAAAATCTTTTTTACTTTAGGGTGCTCGGACCTGGATCTGGCTCTCCGTGTAGAAGAACCACCTAAGCCCCATGGAATCAAGTATGCCAGAGGCTAAGGCTTTTTATGAATGGTGGAAGAAATCCAATCGGTTAAACTTAATACCCATAAAATCTCATATAAGACAAAACATTAGGGGTTCTATCCCTAAAAGTGATAAGACCAAAGATTACATGAAGGAAATTAATGAATAATTTGTAAGCTTTGACAAGGTCTTGGCCAGCATTCTTATGAAGAGGTTCTCAAGTATGACCTTTGATAGAAGTTAGTGCATGAGCACATTATGGGGATGAGAGACATTGCTGCTAAACTCAACTAACTTGAGGTTGATATATCTGCGTCATTTCTTGTGCATTTTATCCTCAACTCTCTTTCTACAGAAAATGGTCCGTTTAAGATATCTTAAAGCACACATAAAAATAAATGGTCAATTAGTGAATTTTTGACCACGTGTATTCAAGAAGAGGAGAGGTTGAAACATGAGATACCTGAAAGTGTAAATATGGTGACTCGTGATAACAGAAATGCAAAGAGAGGCAAAAGTGTTCCTGTGAAGAAAAAAGATTGTCTTGATAAAGATTCTTATTGTTTCTACAAAAAGAAGGGACACTGGAAGAAAGATTACCTGAAATACAAGAAATGACTTGATAAGAAGGGTAATTTTTACCTTTGTATATTATGAATCTAATTTCATTTAAGTTTCTGATAATTCATAATGGATCAATTTTGGTTCCACAATTCACATTGCCAAAGTCATGCCAGGTTTCCTAACTCTAAGGATGGGGACTTATGTCATTCTAAAAGATGATTTTCAATTAGATTTAGAAAATACTTTTTATGTTCCATCGTATTCAAGAAATTTAATTTCTCTTTCAAGACTATCAATTGTTGGTTATGATTTCAATTGTCATTATTCTTTGGTGAAACTTTTGAAAAACAATAAAGTTATTGGTTTGAGAAATTTAGATAGAAAGTTATTTAAATTTGAGCTAGATCCCACAATTGAATGTAATGTTGTAACCCTGCATGATATAGAAATTGACACTAAGTGATGTATTATCAATGAGAAATCATCAAATCTTGGCACAAGAGATTGGAACACATCTCTATTGAAAGATTCAAAAGGTTAGTTAACCATGGAGTTCTAGAAGTTTTTGATTTTTCTAGCTTTCAGAATTGTATAAACTGCATAAAGGGCAGGCAGACCAACAAATCCACTAAATATGGCAAAAGGAGTTTCAATTACTTGAGGTCATACATACAGATATTTGTAGACCTTTTTCTACCCCCTGCTTGAATGGTGAGAGATATTTTATCTCATTTATTGATGACTATTCAAGATACATGTATCTCTATTTTCTGTTTAACAAATCAGAAACACGTGATGCTTTTAAAGTTTTCAAAACAAAAGTAGAGAAATAAATTGGAGCTCAGATCAAAATCATAAGGTCTAATAGGGATGGAGAATATTATGGTAGGTACATTGATAAGGGCCAAGTTAAAGGTCCATTTACTGAGTTCCTTGAAAGTAAAGTTATATTAGCTCAATATACCATGCCAAGAACACCACAAAAAAATGGTGTGGTAGAAAAAAGGAACCGAATATTAATGGACATGGTAAGAAGCATGATTAGCAGATTAAGTTTACCTTTATCCTTATGGAGTGAAGCCTTAAAAATCGCTGGTGTGTATTTTAAATAGGATTCTATCCAAGGTTGTCTCTAAGATGCCTTTTGAATTATGGAAAGGATGAAAACCTAATTTAAGTCATTTACACATTTGGGGATGTCCAACTGATGTGAGAGTTTATAACCCATAATTAAGAAAGTTGGATGTAAGAAAAAAATACGATTTCTTTACGGGCTATACGATTAACTCTAAAAGATTTAGGTTCTATTGTCCTTCTCATTCTCCTAAACTTGTTGAGGCTAGAAATGCTAAATTTCTTAAGGAAAATTAAATAAGTGGGAGTGGTTTGACTCAAGTGGTGGGACTAGAAGAAGTAAGGGAACCACCTATGGTACCTTTATATATTGCGAACTTGAATACTAATCGGGCAAATTCTCATGAATTCTCTAAAGAGCAACAAGTTCAAGAGCCAGCACCACCTAAAGAGCCACATGAAGAACAACCCATTTTATCTGAACCAATTTAAGGAACGTCTGAACAAGTGGGAGTAAGAAAATCCTCAAGAGTTCGTAAACCAGGAGTTTCGAGTGACTATGTTGTATATCTCCCAGAGTCTGATTACGATATTGGGCTTAAAGATGATCCGTGCTCATTTTCACAAGCCATGAGTGGAGAAAACTCCATACATTAATATGATGTCATGAAATATATTATATACTGTAATACATGAAATAAAATGTTTGATTAAGAGCATGACCATCATGATTCATGTATTAATGTGTTCTAATTAAAGTGATTGTTGCATAATAGTTTAGTTGAGTGAATAAAGTTCATGGCCGTAATATACTTATCACTCACAAAGAATTATCTGAATGTAATATGTGTACTAAATGGGAGAATGTAAGAAAAAAATGTGTCTCCTTTTCCTTTTGGAGATATCTAATGTGGTCCATATATTTGATAATAAATTATTGTAACACCTAGAACTTCCTAAGATTAGCCTTGTAATTTAAAACTTGATCATGTAGAAAACTGAAAAAATGATCACAGTACGAGCCACAGTACGGCTCGTATAATGGAGGTACGATCCATACCTAGACTCATAGCAGGAGGGTGGAGGAGATCAGTTAAGGTGAGTTGAGAAACCACGACTTCAGGGCAAGACTCGTACTATCCTGGTACGGATCGTACAAACTAGTCGTACAATAATTCAGAAATGTGGTCAGGAAAATTTAGGCTAACCACAAGTCATGGTATGACTCGTGGTACCGTGAAATGACTCATACGATGAGTTGTGAGAGAGCTTAGAGGAACACTCAAGACTGAACTACGGATCATAACACGAGTCATAGGATTCTGGAACGAGTCATTGTAGGCATCTGTTGAAAACTTCAAAGAAATGGTTTGGAGCAGATTCGCTAACCAAGAGTGGTGATACGGATCGTAGTATCTTGGTACGACTCATATGTTTAGTCGTACCATCTAATGGGCAGAAATCCTATTAAATAATTTAGGGGTAATTTTGTAAAATCGTACCGTCTTAACTCCTAAACTACATCGTATTAGGATTATTTAGAAGGTGTTTTAGAGGAATAGCCAACATTTTCCCTCATTCTTTCCAAACCAGTTAGAAGAATTATGAAGAACTCAGACAGTTCATCTCAGAGCAAAAGCTAGGGATTGCATATTTCCTTCTCAGATTCTCAATATTTTTCCAAGGAATTCTCCTCCAGTTATGTGAGATTCAACAAGGGAATTGTAATTCCCTTATGCCTCTAAACCCTTATAGAAACTTATAAGTTCTAGCCGTTTTTGGATCAAAGCTAGGGTTGTTCTTCAGTCAGATTATGAACTTCTTTCTTGTTACAACTCTCGTGATTCTTGAAGGTTATTACCAACTATAATTGATGTTGATATCTTTTCTATGAAATATGTGCTTTAGTCCTAATCTTGAAATACAATTGAAAGAGTCTTGCATAATTTTTCAGATATGAATGTTGCTTGATTCTAATGGTTCTTCTAATCACCATGATAGTGCAGTTATGTGAACCATAGTTAGTTTATTTCTTGTTCAGCCTCAGTCAGTACTTAGCCCTCTTAGTGCCTTATAGAAATATCATCTGATCAATTTGACTGCATTCAATCTCTTATGGAGTTCAGTAAAACTTTGTAGTCTCAGTCATCAATCAGCAGGCGTTCTTTAGACGGTTACGACACTTTCAGATAAACCAACTCTGACTAGTATCAGAACAACTATGTTTCAGTTATCAGGTCCTTCAGACTCTCAGGGTACTTCCAAATAAGTATTCCTGGCTTAAATCTTAAGCTATCAGGTTCGAGCTATCAGCCTAGCATTCACAGTTAGGATTTTCAGTGGGAGTAGGACATAGCATCAAGCAGGCTGGGGTTTAGTGCACCCGAGTTTCTAGAACTACGTTGCCACCGTAGGTCACTAGCCTAAACGGGCCTCAGACAGTGATCACCTAGCTTAGCCACTATACCCTGGCAAGGTACAATGGCTCTCACTGATGGGGTATATACATCGGACTCCATGTCTAGCTCACGTGGTTGCATGTCGGTTATAGACTCTCCCACTTGTCACTATAGTTTCGTTCAGTGTAGTCTAAGTTTTAATTCAGCTCAAATTTATTCAGATTACAAGATATAGCTATGATCCTCAGTCAGTACCTGTGTTACACTGTTACAGTTATATTCAGTATTTATCAGTTCAGTTGCGTATTACTATTGTTTTACTTATATATCACATACTTAGTATATTTAAAGTACTGATGCATATTTTTCATGCTGTATCATATTATGATACAGGTGCAAGTTCTCAGTCTCAGCATCGACAGTAGTTCCCTTCCAATGATTTCAGCAGCAGTACAGTTAGTGTGTCCTCATCTTTCGAGGATGAGAGTTTCTTTTCAGTTCAGTTTTTCTTTGAGTTAGACTTTAGACTTAGCTGGGGGCTTGTCCCAACAACTTTTCAGTTCGTAGATGGCTTTTAGACAAAGTATTATTTCAGTATGTTTTCCAGTTGTCACATAAATTTTAGTATCTTATTAGATGTTTCTTCTTTTCAGAAAAGTATTATTTAGTTATGAAGTTTCCTCAGCTTCTGCTCCTAGTTAATTCAGTATACTAGTGAGATGTTAAGCCATAGGTTAGCTTGGGGTCATTTGTGGCTCCAAGTACCATGTCGCGTTCGGGGTGTAGACTCAGGTCATGACAAACTTGGTATCAAAGCACTAGGTTTAGAGTATCCTAGGATGTCTGAAAGCCGTGTCAAGTAGAGTCATTTTCATGAGTGTGAAGCGCGCCACACTTATGAGGGGGAGGCTATAAGACATTATTAGGATATTTCCCCTTTTGTTCATGATCCTTATCATGCGTTGAGCTAATATAAAAATGTTCTCCTAACTTGTGCTCTATTCTTTTTAGCGATAACGATGCCTCCAAAAAGAGGAAATGAAAGAAGGATCAAAAATGCTAATCGACCAGCCCCACCAGCTCCCCCACCCCACAGGACGACCAGGTGTCTCCCTCGGAATTTTAGGCGTCGATTCAAATGCTGGCTCAGGCAGTGACTAGTCAGGTCAATTAATAGGTAGTGGTTCCAGTCAACACCAATGGGTCTTCAGCTGCGGCCAGGGTTCGGAATTTCACACGGATGAACCCTCTGGCATTCCATGGGTCTAAAGTTGATAAGGACCCGCAAGAGTTCGTAGATGAGGTGCAGAAGATCACCCAAATCATGGTTGTTACTTCTGTAGAGAGTGCTGATCTGGCTGCTACCAGCTTTAAGGGGTAGCTGATATTTGGAACAAACAGTGGAAGGAGGGGAGGTCGAATGGAGCAGGATCAATAAAGTGGGACGAATTTGTTGCAGTGTTTCCTGACAGATTCTTTCCTTGGGAATTAACGGAGGCGAAGGTTGCCGAATTTATGAATCTAAGGCAGAACAATATGACAATAGAGGAGTATGCATTGGAGTTCACTCAGCTGTCGAGGTATGCTCCGAAAATGGTCACTGAATCGAGGGCTCGTATGCTCAAATTCGTCAATGGAGTTTTGGATTTGGTGCTTAAGGAATGCAGAACTACGATACTTATCAAAGACATTGACCTCTCCAGCCTCATCATTCATGCACAACAGATAGAGGTGGAGAAGTTGAAAGAGATTGTGAGGGAGAAGAAATAAGCGAGAACAGGCCAGTTTAAGTATGTCCAATAGAGATTAGGTGGGGGTAGTCGACTACAGCAGCAGCAGCAGCAGAGACCTCCAGCACCCTCATCAGCCAGTGCCCCTTCCTTTTGGTCCCGCAAGGACCGAAAGGGTAGAGCATGAGGCTCCTAGTCTCAGAGTCACGTGTCCTGAAGTCGCTTATTTCCAACTTGTCCTAAATATGGCAAGAACCATTTGGGTGAGTGCTGCATGGGCAAGGATAGTTGTTTTGGATGTGGCCAGTTGGGTCACAGATTAAGAGATTGTCCATTAGCAGGACGGGGGAGGACTCAGTCTACTACCTCAGCAGCCCCCAGCAGGTCATTTAGCTCAGTAAGTTACTACTCTAGGTACAGGTGGCAACCAAGGCTAGAATCATTTTTATGCTTATCTTCTCGTCAGGATCAGGAGAACTCACCTGATGTGGTTATAGATATGTTGCTCATTTTCCACATTAATGTTTATGCTTTTCTAGATCCAGGAGTCACACTTTCCTTCTTGACTCCTTACTTCGCTGCTCAGTTTGATATTAGTCCAGAAGTCCTCTCAAAATCATTCTAATTTTCTACTCCGGTTGGTGAGTCAGTTAGAGCCAGCTGAGTATATAGAAATTGCCCAGTCATGGTGTTGAGTAAAGTTATCACAGTTGATCCATTAGAGCTAGAGATGGTTGACTTCGACCTTATACTTGGCATGGATTGGTTACATTCCTATTATGCCTCTGTCGATTGCAGAACTAGAGTCTTCAGGTTTCAGTTTCCTAATGAGCCAGCCTTGGAAAGGAAAGGTAGTGTTTCAGTGCCTAAGGGTCGGTTTATTTCCTATCTTAAGGCCAGGAAAATGATCTCGAAGGGGTACATCTATCACTTAGTTAGGGTTAGAGATTCCAGTTTTGAGACCCCGATTATTTAGTTAGTTCCAGTTGTTAGTGAATTTCCTAATGTCTTTCCGGAAGATCTTCCCGGAGTTCCTCTTGAGCGGAAAAGACTCTAGCATAGACCTTCTTGCAAACACCCAGCCCACCTCTATTCCTCCCTACAGGATGGCTCCAGCTGAGCTTAAGGAGTTGAAGGAACAACTGAGAGACCTTTTCGATAAGGGCTTTATAAGACCCAGCATCTTTCCGTGGGGTGCTCCAGTGTTGTTCGTGCGAAAGAAAGATGGTACACTAAGGATGTGCATCGACTATTGTCAGCTGAACAAGGTCGCAGTCAAGAACAGGTATCCTTTGCCCAGGACCTGTCCAGCCAACTTCAGAGAGCTAGTTGTTTCTCCGAGGTAGATCTAAGGTCAGGATATCATCAGCTTAAGGTCAGAGAATGTGACATACCAAAAACAATCTTTAGAACTCGATACGATCACTATGAATTTATAGTAATGTCCTTTGGACTAACTAATTCTCCTGCAGCTTTTATGGATTTGATAAACAGGGTTTTTAAGTAGTATCTGGACCTATTCGTTATTATGTTCATAGACGATGTATTGGTATACTCCAGGAATGAAGAGGATCATGCTAACCACCTGAGGATAGTGTTGCAAACTCTCATAGACTGCCAGTTGTTTGCTAAATTCAGTAAGTGCAAATTCTGGTTGAAGTCAGTGGCTTTCTCAGACATGTGGTCTCCGGTGAGGCTATTCAGGTAGACCCTCAAAAGATAGCAATGGTAAAAGATTGGTCAAGACCCACTTCATCATATATCAAGAGTTTCTTGGGTTTAGACGACTATTATCGGTGGTTTTTAGAAGGGTTTTCTTCTATTGCATCCCTTTTGACCAAACTGACTCAGAAAAAGGTGAAGTTTCAGTAGTCAGATGCATGTGAGAAGAGTTTCCAAGAGTTGAAGTCTCGACTCACTACAGCTCCCGTTTTGACCTTTCCAGCAGGAATAGATAGGTTCACAGTCTATTGTGATGCTTCCAGAGTTGACCTCGATTGCGTTCTGATGCAACGGGGTAAGGTGATAGCTTATGCCTCCAGACAGCTGTAACACCCCAAAAGTTCCTAAGAATAGACCCAAGGGATAAGCAGAGAAGAAGCAGGAAAATATGTTTGAGGTTACAGGAAGAGTCGTCCAGTGACCTGTGAGGTTACTCCATGAGTCATGGAGTGACTCGTGAAGTGTAGACCTGTCTTGGAGGAGTCGTGGTCAAGGGGTGACCACGGGTGGAAGTCACAAGCTGTGAAGTCACCTTACGACTCGTGACTGGAGTTGTTGATTTTTGAGGTGGGGTTGAAGTAAACTTCACGAGTTGACACTACGAGTTGTCCCCTACCTCATTACTCGTGATGTCAATCGTGAGGACTGGTAGGGTTAATTTTTCAGCGATTTTGTTAAGGGTGTTTTCGTAATTTCTAATCTCCTAAGTCCTAACTGCCTCATTTTGGAGTCATTTTCAAGGGTATTTTAGGGAGTTAGTTGATGTTTTTCTCTCATTCTCTCGAAGTTAGTACGTAGAAAAGCTCGGTCAAGAAGTACAGGGCAAGATCAAGGGTTTCAGTCTTCTTCTCAGATTTCTCAAGGATTTTTCTCAAGGAATTCTACTCCAGATATGTGGGATTTCAATGAGGGAATTTCTCTTCTCTTGTGTCCCAAAAACCCCTACAGATATTCTATCAATTCTAGTCTCTTAAAGATCAAAACTAGGGTTATGCTTTAGTTAGTTTATGACTTTCTTTCTTGTGATGATTCTTGTAAATTCTTGAAGGTTATTACTAGTTATAATTCATGTTGAACTTTTTCCCATGAAATATGCGTTTTAGCCCAAATCCCTCTACGTGGTTGGTATAGTCTTGCATAATTGTTCAGATATGAAAGTTTCTTAATTCAGATATGATATTTCTTTTAATCATCAAGATAGTACAGCTAGATGAATAATAGGTGGCTTATTGCTTGTTTAGTCTCAGTCAATACTTAGCCTTTTCAATATCTTACAGAAATGTCAGCTGATCAGTTTGACTATACTCAGTCTCTTGAGGAGTTTAATAAAACTCCCTAGTCTCAATTACCAGTTGTCAAGGTGTTCTCTAAATTTTTACGATGTTCAAGCTAAAGCAGCTCTAGCCAGTCATAAAACCCTTAGTTTCAGTTATCAGATCTTTCAGTCTCTTAGGTTACTTCTAGATAAGTATTCCTGACTTAGGTTTTAGGGCATCAGGTTCGAGCTATCAACCTAGTAGTCATAATTAGAATTTTCAGTGGGAGTAGGACTTAGAACCGAGTGGGACAGGGTTCAGCGCACCCAGGTTCCTAGAACTACATTACCATCGTAGGTTATTAGCCCGAATGGGCATCAAACAGTGATCCCCCAGTTCAACTACTATACCCTGCCAAGGTATAGTGGTCCTTCTCTGATGGAGGGTATACATCGAACTCCACGTCTAACTCATGTGGTTATATGTCGATTATAGCCTCTCCCACTTGTCAGTACAACTCAGTTCAGTTCGATCACATATTCTGTTCAGTTTATACAGTTTTTAGGATATGTTTATGACCATCAGTCAGTGTTTGTATTTACATTATTACAGTTATATTCCAGTACTTGCTAGTTCACAGTTGGTCATTTCATGTCATATCAGCTCAGTTGTGTATTCTATGATTTTTACCTACATCTTGAATACTCAGTACATTTAAAGTGCTGATGCATATTTCCATGTTGTATCGTATTATGCTATAGGTACGGGTTCTCAGAAACAACATCAACAGTAGTTCCCTTTCGATGACTTCAGCAACAGTATATTTGGTGAGTCCTCATCTTTCGAGGATGAGAGTATCTTCCAATTCAGTTTTCTTTTGAGTTATACTTTAGAGTTATTTAAGGACTTGTCCCAGCAACTCATTAGTTTTTAGATAGCTTTTAGATGTAGTGATGTTCTGTTCAGTATGTTTTGCATTTGGGCATAAATTTCAGTATCATGTCAGACATTTCGTATTTTTTTAGAAAAGCTATTTAGTTATGCTTTTCTTAGCTTCCACTATATTTAATTTTGTGTACCAGTGTGATGTTAAGCCATGGGTTAGCTTGGGGTCACTTGTGGAGCTAAGTACCGTGTCGCATTCAGGGTGTAGTCTCGGGTCGTGACAACAGCTCAAAGTTCATGAGAATAACTATCTAACTCATGATCTTGAATTGGTGACAGTGGTATTTGGCTTGAAGATTTGGAGACATTACCTTTATGAGGTTCACGTGGATGTTTTCACTAACCACAAGAGACTTCAGTATGTTCAGTAAGAAGTACTTGAACCTTTGTTAGAGGAGGTGGTTGGAATTATTAAAGAACTATAACATGAGTGTGCTATACCACCCAGGCAAGGCCAACGTGGTGGCTGATGCCCTAAGCATGATGTCTATAGGAAGAGTTGCTCATGTTGAAGAGGGCAAAAAGGAGCTGGCAAAAGATATCCACATGTTAGCTCGATTGAGAGTGCAGTTAGTTGATTTAGCTGAGGATGGAGTTGTAATCTAGAGTAGGTCAGAATCCTCACTGGTGGTAGAGGATAAGTTAAAGCAGGATGAAGACCACATACTACTCAAACTGAAAGAAGCAGTCCTAAGAAAAGAGGTGGAGGTCTTTTCCAAAAAGGGGAGATAGTGTACGTCGTTTCCAAGGAAGAATGTCTGTTCCAAATGTAGATGACTTGAACCAGTGAATACTGGCAAAAGCACACAACTCCATGTATTCTATCCATCCAGGTGCCACTAAGATGTACTATGACCTATGGAAAATCTATTGGTGGAGTGAGATGAAGAAGGACATTGCAGAATTTGTAGCTAAGTGTCTGAACTACCATCAGGTTAAAGTTGAACATCAAAGACCTGGGGGCATGACTCAGGATATTAGCATACCTACGTGGAAGTGGAAAGAAGTGAACATGGATTTCATTATGGCTATACCTTATACTCGTCTATAGCATGACTCTATTTTGGTGGTGGTAGACCGGATGACTAAGTTAGAACATTTTCTACCAGTTAAGACCACAGACTCAGCAGAGGATTATGCTAGATTGTACATCTAGGAGTTAGTCAGACTACACAGAGTCCCCTTGTCCATCATTTTAGATAGAGGTACTCAGTTCACCTCACATTTCTGGAAGTTATTTCAGAAGGGACTTGGCACTCAGGTCAAACTCAGCACAACTTTTCATCCACAGACGGATGGACAAGCTGAGCAGACTATACAGACTCTGGAAGAGATGTTGGGGGCTTTTGTGATTGATTTCAAGGGCAGTTGAGAAGATCACCTACCTCTCATTGAGTTTGCATATAACAACAGCTACCACTCCAGCATCTAGATAGCCTCTTTTGAGGCATTGTTTGGTAGGAGGTGTAGATCTCCTATAGGATAGTCGAAGTTGGTGAAGCTTCCATGATAGGACTAGACTCAGTTCATGAGGCAATGAAGAAAGTCAAGAGTCAGGAGTCAGCTACTCTTCCGGTAATCAGTTTATGGTTTTAGGTCATGGCATTGCAGCTCTTTCCCTATCCCCTCATCTTAGTTAGTCTCCGTTTGAGGATGAATATTTCCAAGGAGGAGGTATTGTAACACCCTAGAACTTCCTAAGTTATCCTTGTGATTTAAAACTTGATCATGCAGAAAACTAGTAAAATAATCGTAGTATGAGCCAAAGTATGACTCGTACAATGGAGGTACGAGCCGTACTTAGACTCGTAGCAGGAGGGTGGAGGAGATCAGTTAAGGTGAGTTGAGAAACCACGAATTCAGTGTAAGACTCATACTATCCTAGTACGGATCATACATAGCAGTCATAGAATAATTCAAAAATGTGGTCAGGAAAATTCAGGCTAACCACGAGTCATGGTATGACTCATGGTACAACGGTACGACTTGTAGGATGAGTCGTGAGAGAGTTCAGAGGAAGACTCAGGACTGAACTACGGATCATAACACGAGTTGTAGGATGCTGGTACGAGTCGTAGTAGGCATCCATGGAAAACTTCAGAGAAATGGTGGTGGTACGGATCGTAGTATCTTGATACGACTTGTAGGTTTGGTCGTATCATCTGACGGACAGAATTCCTATTAAATATTTCAGGGGCAATTTTGTAAAGTTCTATCATCTTAAATCCTAAACTACGGCGTATTATAATTATTTAGAAGAGATTTTAGAGGAATAGTCGACCTTTTCCCTCATTCTTTCCAAATAAGTTGGAAGAATTACGAAGAATTCAGACAGTTCATCTCAAAGCAAAAGCTAGGGCTTGCAGATTCCTTCTCAGATTGTCAAGACTTTTTCAAAGAATTCTCCTCCAGGTATGTAGAATTTCAACAAGGGAATTTTTCTTCCTTTGTGACCCATAATCTTATAGAAACCTTATCAGTTCTAGCCCTTTTTTGAATCAAAGCTAGGGTTGTTCTTCAGTCAGATTATGAACTTCTTTTTTGTAATAACTATTGTGATTCTTGAAGGTTATTACCAACTATGATTCATGTTGATATCTTTTATATGAAATATCTGTTTTAGCCCTAATCTTGAAATGTAATTGAATGAGTCTTGCGTAATTGTCCAGGTACGAATGTTGCTTGATTCTAATGGTTCTTCTAATCACTATGATAGTAAAGTTATGTGAACCATAGTTAGCTTATTGCTTATTCAGTCTCAGTCAGTACTTAACCCTCTCAGTGCCTTACAAAAATGTCATTTGATCAATGTTGCTTGATTCTAATGGTTCTTCTAATCACTATGATAGCAAAGTTATGTGAACCATAGTTAGCTTATTGCTTATTCAGTCTCAGTCAGTACTTAACCCTCTCAATGCCTTACAAAAATGTCATCTGATCAGTTCGACTACATTCAGTCTCTTGAGGAGTTCGTTAAAGCTCCATAGTCTCAGTCATAAGTCATCAGATTATTCTTTAGATGGTTACGACGCTTTCAGATGAAGCAGCTCTGCCTAGTCTTAGAATACTTAGCTTTCAGTTATTAGGTCCTTCAGACTCTCAGGGTACTTCCAGATAAGTATTCCTGACTTAAGTCTTAGGACATCAAGTTCGAGCTATCAGCCTAGCAGTAACAGTTAGGATTTTCAGTGGGAGTAGGACTTAGCACCGAGCGGGCTAGGGTTCAGCGCACCCAAGTTCCTAGAACTACATTGCCACCATAGGTCATTAGCCTGAAAGGGACTCAGACAATGATCACCTAGCTCAGCCACTATACCCTAGCAAGGTATAGTGTGATCTCACCGATGGGGTGTATACATCGAACTCCACACGTAACTCACGTGGTCACATGTCGGTTATAGGCTCTCCCACTTATCAATACAGTTCAGTTCAGTATAGTCTCAGTTTCAGTTCATCTCAATTTATTGAGATTACAGGATATAACTATGATCCTCACTCAGAACCTGCTTTACATTTTTACAGTTATATTCAGTGTTTATCAGTTCAGTTGCATATTACTACTGTTTTACTTAATCTCACATACTCGATACATTCAAAATACTAATGCATATTTTGCATGTCGTATCGTATTATGATAGAGGTGCAGGTTCCCAGTCTTAGTATCGACAGTAGTTCCCTTCCAATGATTTCAACAGCAGTACAGTTAGTAAGTCCTCATCTTTCGATGACGAGAGTATCTTTTCAATTCAGTTTTCCTTTGAGTTAGACTTTAGAGTTAGCTGGGGGCTTATCCCAACAACTCGTCAGTGCTTAGATGGCTTTCAAACAAAGTATTGTTTCAGTATATGTTGCAGTTGTCGCATAAATTTCAGTATATTATTAGACATTTCTTTTTTTCAGAAAAGTATTATTTAGTTATGATGTTTCCTCAGCTTTCATCTCTAGTTAATTTAGTATATCAGTGTGATGTTAAGCCATGGGTTAGATTGTGGTTATTTGTGGCTCCATGTACTGTGTCCTGTTGGGGTGTAGACTCCGGTCATGAAAATTATTTACCTTGTCTTCCAAGTAAATAATATATATGGCAGATAATATTTTTGGTTATGCATATAAGGATGTTTTCTTGTTGGAAGAAAACTATTAATTAGGATTCCTTAGGAAAATCATATTTTATGGAGAAGTCCCTAGGGTTAAAGTATTTTTTCTAAGAGTCCCTAGCCTACCTATAAATACGCCTATGATTCCATTAGTCGGGCATACACTTTAATAGGTGTAGGCTAGAAGATTACAGGATTTTTACTATTCTTTTTAGGGTTACAAGTTTGCTTAAGACAAAGCAAATTCTTGACAACACTTGAACAACCATGGCTGAAGGTACGTTCCTATTTATTTTTTTCTATGTTTTGGCTCTACATATGTGTTGAAATTCAACGTGATTCTGTTCTAGTGTCTACTGATAGGAGCAGAGTTATATCTTGCTAACAGATTAACTAGAAATATTATGTTAGGCCTTGTAATACTAGCAAAATACATTAATGCACCAACCACACTAAGATATGGTACTTCAGGACTAAGGATTTCCTCATTTTTTTAATTTTATGTCGAAACTGATCCTTATTCACATTAACTCATAGAATAATCATCAAGTACTTAATGGATGTGCTTCATCCATATAAGATTATTATAATACATTTTCTATATAGGCAGATTGATGGACAAAGATACCATTTTTCAAATATTCAGTTTTCAAATCAAAACATAATTTTGTCTTTTCAGGTCTTTCCACTCAAATTTATTATTTAAATAATCAATTTCTTTATAAGCTCTACTGGAGTTCTAGTCAGCTTTATGTCATCAACATAAATTCCAATATTATTTTCCTTGTAAAAACGCTAAGATAAGCAAAATTATTATTGTATTATTTGTCAGTGAGTATTTTGATTAAGTCACGTCCACCTTATTTGATTTTATTCATATAAGGATTATAAACAAGTATACAGAAATTTGAGTACTTCATGAATTTTGAATCTTTTATAAATTTTCATATGAACTTTTTTAAGTAAATATTCATTAGTATTTAAATATGTGACATCTTCTGGTGCTTAGACTATAGGTCCAATAAGCTTTACACTTATCAAGATGCATCATTTCACTGGTAATTATTTTATATCAACATGCTTTAATAGACATAGAATTCAAATGTTAACAATATTTTACAATATAGTGTGTTATATTATTTCAAAGATATTATTGACGGTTTTATCAATTTGTAATAGAAAATAATTCATTGAGGTATTATCATTTTCATTATTATTCTTTGGTACCAAAACCTCTCATGAGATTTCATGAAGTGTTATTTGTAGGCTCTTGAAGAGAACATCTCTTCGTGAAAGCTTTCATGCAAGTCACCCAGTACCACTAGAAGCGTCTTTCTTTCTCTTTGGAAGATGGCGATGAAGTCTCGGAGTAGCTCGGTGAGTCCCTACTCTATTTTGAAAATGTCTGCCCTCTTAAGTTGCACTCTTCTTGCACCAATGTGTGCCTTAACAAAATAATCTACAAGCATACTGAAAGAGTCAATATAGTCTTCAGGTAATAAAAAATACCATACCAGTGCGTCTATAGATGGGGTCTCCTCGAACTTCTTAATCATGACCGATTCAACATCATCTTTGGTCAAATCATTCCCCTTAATAGTTGTGATGAATTGATACAATGTGGTTATGTAGGTCTGTGGTTTCATCATACTTCAGTATATACACATACTAAACCTTTTTTTGATTGGTTTCGGTGCATCCCTGGCCTTGCAAGGTAGCTTTGAATAGTTGCGGGAATTCGGACCCTTCAAGACTAAAGGTTCTTACGATATGTGATTCATCTGGGTATTCAATTTTTATAAGTCAGACATAAGTTCCTTCCTAATCAACTCAACTATTGAGGCAAATATTGTCGGTATCTCGGGGTTAGCTCTACATTTTTCTATTCAATTTTCAACCTCCAACTCGTCCTTGGGACGTCTTCATAGTGTGGACGTTCCCAATGGAATTTGCTTGTTGCCTTCTAAGTTGTAGAAGCCATTTGGGTCAGTATAATTTGCAACTCCACCTCTCTCAGATATTATGCAACCATGTGGTTCATTATGGATTTTTGTTAAGCGATGAGAAGCAATAAAGCTTCTTTAATATCATTCAAATCAGTTCGACCTTCATCTCCTCGTGCATCCACTTCCTCGGGAACCCTCTTTCTCTTCTCCTTTTGCACATTCACATTTACTAGGTCAAATCCTTAATATCTATCTTTGTTTACTCGGCAAAGGTGTTCTGCTCATCCCGAAGATTTGTCTAGCCCCTCGTCTCACTAAGGAGTTGCGGGTGGACTGTATTCTCGTTGCTTTGGTTCTTGCTTGTCATAAGTTATTCCTATAAAAAAAATAGTATTCAAGCTAATAAGAAGGTAGAGTAGTGAAATTAACCAACAGATAATTGTCCTGGCCCCAAGTTTAAATTTGAATATTAACAGTTAAATATGTTCATGAGTGAGCTTAAAATATTTAAACAAGAACAATAAAAATAGCGAAAAAATTTATATAAAGCCATGAGACTCTGATAATGTTCGTTTGCACTGGATTCGATGATGCTAAAGTGAAGTTGGTCTCAGATTTGAAGTCCTTTTTTGTAAATATAAGTTGTGAAGGAAAGACTTGATGAGATCTAGAAAACTTGGAGCACAAGAAATGTTGATATATTCCTTTTGTATTGTTCGGAATTCAATCATAAACAATTATGTTAAAACTACTATATATAAGTAACAAAAAAAATATATCGACTAATAGAAAGGCTCCAATCGAGCCCAAAGTACTACACTAATGGTTTCATTTCACGTGAAAGTAATGTTAGTTGTGCCAGCTAATATTCCTTTCTCGCATGCAGGATAATGTATAAATATTTCTGGTATATATGTCCTTTTATCCCCATTCCACGTCATGAAGACTTCAATACCTCTCTATTTTTGGACCACGAGTTTCCGTCTCTTTCCCGACAATAATCATTTTCGCGACCTCGATAACAAGTTGAGTTCGAGTTTTACCGAACACATCTCAGAACTCAATATTCCTTTGAACCAATTTCTATGAATACCTTGTGTATGTACCACATGTTCATCCTTTGCTTTGCCACATATATGTGCAAGCTATTTTTACCCAATATATACATAATAGCTAGCAAAAAATCTATAAAAATGTGAGAAAAAAAAGTACAAAAATGTGAATCAGTTACGGGGAGGTTTTATGTTTTAACCCTTAAAATATTTATTAAGTTTTGAAAGTACTCCCACCGTCTACTTTACTTGTTCAGCATACTAAAAATATTTTTTAATTTTTACTTGTTACTTTTAGCATTTTCTCCATTCAGTTTTACTTACCCGGTATAGTAAAAGTATAGCATTCTCTCTGTTCACTTTTACTTATTCACTATACTAAAAGTATATTTTTAAAATTTTTTATTTACCACTTTTAGCATATTAAGATAAAAGCATATTCTGTCTGTCTCTATTTATATGACACTTTTTTTTAGCCAGTCCAAAAAAAATACGTTTCCTTTTTTTATAAGTATTTACTGACACTATTAATATTTTATCCATGTTAGATTCACTTATTTGGAAAAAAAAATTCACAATAGTAGACTATTCTATTTTTAAAAAAAATTTTAGGGGTAGATTTGAAACATTGCAAAGTCTTCTCATATTTCTTGAACTCCATGTTCAGTCAAATTACATCACATTAATTGTAACTGAGGGAGAATTTTTTTTTCATGCTTTATCCTCAACATCAATAACTTATTCTTCATATCATTTTTCAAGACTTAATACTAAACATCAATTAACATGGATATTGTGATAAAATACTCATATTAATCATAGTTTCTTAAGAAGTGTGGAAAGTGCAAAATACACAAGTAAAAGTGAACAGATGGAGTATGTAGCATGTACCTATAAAGAACTACTTCCACAAGTAAATCAGATCTCTTGTTTGTCCAAATTTTTAAGAGAAAATAAGTGTTTTTAGGGAGTAACAAAATTTCTTTTCAGAAGCTAGGAAAAAATAGTTTTTCCCAAAGTACTTGTTGTAAAAGTATTTTTGAGAAAATCTATTTATAAATACTTTTCAAAAAATTTGGTCAACCACCAACTATTGATTAAGTGTTTTTTTTAAGAAAAAATAGTTAGTCAACCACAAACAGTTTGTCATCAAAAATACTTTTTTAAAAAAATAGCCTCTAGATCTATCCAAACAGCCTCTAGATCTATCCCGATGAATACGAAGAAGAGGTAAAATTTGTGTATATTCATTCTCCCCAAACCACATTTATAGAATTACACTAAATATTATTATCTCATTTAAAAAATATATATATTTCAAACTAAGCTAATTTCAAAAACTTGACCAATCAGGCTTTTTAAACTCTTTTTATCCATGTTGATCTCAAACAACAAAAACTAAACAATTTGAGTTCTACCATAATTACGATTAGGATCCCCACATAGAATTACATTATCAAATTATCCTTAATCCCATTAATATTGGATCTAGAGAGACTACTCCTGAATTTCATAAACTCTTACTCCTACTTAATTACTCCTATCATTCATATATCCACCTTTCTCAATTACAAGTTTTTTCCTTCTTCTTTCATCATATTTTTCTATGGTTTGTTTTTGTTCATAAAATTAATTCATTCTTACAATTTATTTTACTATGGATAATGAAAACAAGGAAGAACATGGGATTTGCTATTATGCGTCAATGTTCCTATGGAGAATAGTAATGGCACTTCTTAGTGGAACATTCTCATCCTTCTTTATGAATTTCTTGATCAAAATTTTTGTGATTTTGAGCTCTGGGAAATCAATTGGAGGAGCGGATATAACAAGCATTGTTTTGGCTCTATTATATGCCATTATTTTTATACCCTTAACTTGTTTCTTTTTATTATTAGGTTTTCTTGAATTAAAAAACATGTTTGGAGCACTTAGAGTCAGGAGGGGGACAAAAGAGAATCATTTTACAACATTATCTGAACAACTTGCTGATGAACAATGACAAAGGAAATGAGATTTAGATTATATAGGCGGAGCCATCTGAGGTAAAGTTTGGTTCGGTGCACATCTTTTGTCGGAAAATTATGTATTGTATAGAGGTTAAATGTAAGTTATTATGAGTATATATTTAATTTTTCACATTCTTAACATAATTGAGAAGAAAATTTGCATACTCTTCACTAAATTCCTGGCTACGCCACCCAGGGAAACACACAACCCCGCACTGCATAAAACCGTTCATTTGTAATAGCTTACAAATCACTCAGGTAATGTAAACTGCACTAAAAAACTTCGATACAACAATCTCAACTGAGAAGGTGTTGACAAACGGAATCGATCTCTGACCTTTGTTGTGGATACTATTTGTTGCACCAAGTCAGCCATACTTATGGATATTTTGTTAGAATTTAAGTTCCTTCTATTAGTTTTCTCTTTGAATTGAAATGTATTTGCTTTATCTCATCCTTAGATTTTCATGGATCACGTTTATAGACTTTTTTTTTTTGGATAAAAAGATCCGATTTTATCTCATCATATTAATAAATTTATGTCTGAATCTCTGTTCTGCTCATCACTCTCAATTCTGAATAATTTACTCGAATGTTTGTTCCAACCTAATAAATACATGATAATTTTTATATTATATGTTATAGTAAATCATATATAGTTAAGCTTTACGAATGATATATAGTCTATCCAAAATAATCTCTCTATCTTCATAGGATAGAGTACAGTCTACGTACACGTCATATTTTTCATACTTCACTTATAAAATTATTAGATATATTATTGTTATTATAGTTAATCATAGTTAATTAAGTCATTTTCACCTTTTTTTTTAATTGATCATCATGGTAACTAGTGTAATTTGGTGTAAATTTTAAAACCCGTTTCCTTAAAATCACAACACTCCAAAGAAGCTCGAAATCACATAAAATAGAAGTGATGAAAGTATTGAATTGATTCGTATATACATCAAATTGAAAGGGAAGTTCCAGACACAAAGTATCACGAAAAAAAACTACATTTCAAGGGGTGTAATATATACAATTTACTCTAACACAAATGTTATTAGATGATTCTATGACTTATTACTTATGTAGCAAGTGAGCTTCTTTAGACTCTTCTCACTTGGGTAATTGTTGTTATAAATCTTACGAAAAATAGTTGATCACAAAAATTATAGAGCATTTTTTATAGCTAGAGGTGTGTCAATGACACCGTCCTTAAGGATACTCCATCTGGTATAGCTATATCCCTCAGGATTCAACAAGTTCTTTTGGTATAAATCTAGGAGCACATAAACTAACAATGTTTATAAGAATAAAACTCAACATACTAATACAATATCGGGGAAAGAACTGTTAAGGTTTGCCCTGAATTTTCTACCTTAGTTTTGGATTCTACATCATAATTGTGTTTTATTTTGAAAAGGTTCTCTTGATGGAAAATATTTATTTGGTTGAAAAATACTCTTTTTTCTATTATTTTCTTGGAATAGAAGTTATGGACTTCTATAGAAACAACACAATAACACTCATAATATAATCATTAATGAATTTTGTTTAAGGGAGATTATTCTCTCATTAGAAGTTAGGCCTTTTATATTAGTTTCTTAATGTATATGTCACTTGACCAAATCATATTAAATAGTATGTTTCTTAATCATAGTTTACTTTCTCATATGATTTATCGCCGTTAAGGTTTTGCAATAATTAACTTCCACATTACGCCTTATTATTTTAAGTGGTATTAAAGTCAATGGTTTGGCGAGGTTCAAGACAGGCTCAATCAAGTTGCAACCAATTTCACGATAATGAAGATTTTTATCAAGAAAAAAAAGGTTTGAAGTACTACATGTGCCGACAAAATTTTAATCATATTTTCAACAATCTTGTTGCTCCACCTTTAAAAAAAAAATCAATTTTCAACCCATGCTTACTTAAACGCATGGGCTCCAACTTTTAACCCTTGCTACTTTTAATGCTTCGGCTCCAATTGTAACTCATGTTTACTTTTAACGCATGAGCGTCAATTTTCAACTCGTGCTCACTTTTATCGCATGGGATTTTAATTTTCAATTCGTGCTTACTTTTAACACCTGAGGCTCCAATTATTAACCCATATCAAAATTTTAATCATCGTAAGCAACAACGATATATATGAAGATTATGTGAAGAAGGAAGATGAAGATTATTTTACAAAAAATTCAAGCCAAGGGGAGATTTGTTAGGGTTTGCCCTGAGTTTCCTACCTTAGTTGGATTCTATATCATAATTATGTTTTATTTTTTAAAGAAATTCTTGGTGGAAAAGGTTTATTTGGTTGAAAAAGACTCTTATATCTATCATTTTCTTAGAAGAGAAGTTTGGACTTTTATAAATAGAAGATCTTTTCTTCTCATAATTATATAATAACATCCACATGTAGTCGTTGTTTAGGGTGAGACTATTCTCTTTATTTGATTTTATGTTTTTATATTAGTTTCTTAATGTATAGGTCACTTGATCGAATCATATTTAATAATATTTTTTTATTATAATTTTCTTTTTCATTTGATTTATCACCATCAAAATTTTGTAATTATTAACTTTCAGATGACACCTTTTATTACAATCCCAACAAGAATTTGAGTCTATTCAATTGTCTCTCATAATAAAAAGGAGTTGAATATTTATAGATTGAAAAACCCATCTCATCATATGGTTGAAGAATATGCTCCAATATTATTAAGAAAATAAGTTAAATACTTCATGTTTTGACTTAAAAGGGATGTCGGATAAGGGAGTTTTGATAATACTCCACGTTTGTTAACTAAAAAGGGGAGTCAAACGATGGTTGAGCTTTAACAATATTCCACGTTTGTTTACTAGAGAAGAGCGATAGTCAACTAGAAAACTCCGCCTCCATCGACTAGAAAAAAAAAATCAAATGTAGGCGGAGCTTTGGCCATATTACACGTCCTCGACTAGAAAAAGGTGTCAAATATAGGTGGAGCTCTAACAGTACTTCATATCTGTTGACTTGAGAGAGATGTCGAACGAAGGGAGTTTTGACAATACTTCAATGGAGTCAAATATTGGCGGAGCTTTGACAATACTATGTCCATTGACAAGATTGAAACTTTAATGAAGGTCAATCCATTTATTTTGAATCTATTAATGTTTAATATTTGAATTATCTAAATCAATTCTCACCCGAGGTATGTTGTTAGGTATAAAACCTACAGACAATAGAGTGACTTTCTAATTATAGTGACAATACCTCAGATTGTCCTGTCTAACGTGAATGCAACATGACTTATTTTTTCTAGAGTAAGAGTATTTTTTTTTAGATTTTGAGAGTGAGACTAAATAACTGCGAGAAGATACATATAGTAAAACTAAATGTACCAACTCTGAAACTAAAGAATCTGAAAAGGGATTTGGAGAAATGTCATATATTTTATTGTGTGTTCAGTGTATGTTTTTGTATGATCAAGACTCAATAAGAAGTGCAATGACAATATAAAAAATTCAGTAACAAATAGTGTATTTCAAACAAATAAGGAACGCAAGTTTAGCTTTGGATTGCGTCCTTTCAAACAAAGCAGTGAAGCAAATTATGATAGGTAAGTAACATGTAATAATAATTACAATGAAATAAAAAAAACAACAAAAAAAACATACCTCAAGTGTTTCTCCTCTCAAACTAAGTCTTTTAAGGCCAAAACCTAAAGTAGTCCCGAAGGGAGTCAGCCATGTTCTAGCACCCTATTTTGAATTGGTCAAAATAATTCACAACTTATGACTTTTTTCCCTCATTCGTAAAGGATTTAGAATCACCACATAATTTTAAGGATTTATTAGGAAATCTATGTATCCCCCAAATGCTAACTCTATTAGTCTGTTAAATCAGTGAGATTCTACATAGAGATTTTATTTATTCCTCGAAAAGGTATCATCCCTCAGAATCTATTCTAAAATAGTCCTTAAACTTAGTCTAAGTACATTAGAGGAAATAATATATTTTGTTTTAACATGTTTTTTAAAAGATAGGTGAAGAAAGCAAATTAATTTTATAAAGTAAAGTGAGAAAGTAATAACAAAGTAGCATTTAAAGTATAGTATGTGGGGATTCAAAATAGTGCATAAAATAACACACGTCTATGAACATAAGAAAGTATATATGTAGCGTGTACATATTAAAATAGTGTATAGATATATGCATGTATTTACGATAAAAATAGTATAAAAAAATGTGTACTTTGCTTGAAAGGGTGTATATGACATAGAATAATTAGTGAAAATAATAAAGCAGTATAAGGTAAAAACAATAATATATAGAATATGTACTTTTTATCTTGCTTTTGAAAAAAAAGATGATTTGGGCTCTAAATTGAAGTTCTTGTAATGGACTTTAGAAAGTTGGGCATGTTTAATGTTAGCACCAAAAAGTGATTTCTGAAAATACAATTCAAAAACTTGTTCTTGAATATAAAGCTAGATTATCGAAAGCTTTGATTGATTCAATTAATTTTCTAATGAGGTACGTACAATGTACTCGTATAATTTGGATTGCTGAAACTAATTTAAATTTATTTATTCTCTTTTAAACTAATTTATTTCATATAAAATAAAATAAAAAATAATAAGTTTTATCAAATAGTACACTGCAGTGTCCAATGTCTAAAGAGTGGATAATTCAACAGTACAACACATCTACACAAAAGGTTGAAAAAGCACACCAAAGAAGAACTATAACTATAGAGTTCAAATAAGATATGAGAGGCTGAGAAATGATGGAAGTAATAGAATAGGAGTATTATCACTATGACTATAGAGTCCAAAGAAGATAAACTGATCAAGTCAAGAAAGACACTATATTCTACAAGAATTTCATCTTGAAATAGTAAACTTATATCACAAAAGGGGGTTAGAATTTTAGAGATAATTTTATGATAATCAGACCATCAAAAGAAAGCGTAGATTAAGGAATATGTAATTACTATGTAGGGGTTTTCTTGGACTTACTCCTATAGATCTGATATTGATTCTATGTGATAGATTTGATAACTAAATAGAGATAAGAGTGGGTGAATTGAGTAACAGATTTTCGTTAATTTTAGAGCCTGTTTTCGTTAAGTTTGACCTATAAGCAGTTTTTAACTTTTTAAAGTATTTGGCTAAATCAAAAAGTGTCTAAAAAAAGTTAAAAACTGCTTTTAATAAGTTGAAAAGCAAAAGTTGGTGAAACCCAACTTTTTATTTTTTGGCTTATAAGTCATTATGTTTGACCAACAAATTTATTTTTTTATCCTCATATTATTTTCCTAATTCCAAAATTACCTTCAAGGAAATAAAAAACTTAATTTTTCTCTTCTTCTCTTTGGAGTGGCTGCATCTTGCACTTCTCCATAGTGCGCTGAAAATCTCTCTTCTTCTCCGCTTCTTTTCTTCTTCTCGAACTTTATTTATAATTCACTCGTTCATAGTTTAAAAATGAAAACATACAATTAATTTGTTAATTTTTTTAAACAAAGCAAAGACACACAAATCTTTGACAAAATTTTATCTTTTTGTGCATATTAGAAAAAAATAATTAAAAATCTAAAAAAAATTAATTGAGGTAGTATTAATTCATTTAAATTATTATATTTGATTTTACAAATAAAAAATAAAACTATACTCCTAATAAAAAGTAAAAGGAAGATTTGCCTAAACTTATTTAAATTATATATTTAAAAATTAAAAATAACTTAAATAATTAATTTATATAAAAAATAAATAAAAATATGTATTAATTTTAATTTTAACTATTTTAGAAATAAAAATATCATAGTAATTTATTTTTTATTGTGTTAACAGCTTTAAGGTCATTTCAGTCATTTGACCCAAAATAAGTGCTTAACAGCACTTTTATACCAAACACATCAATAACTTTTTTTAGCTTCAACACTTTTATCCAAACACATAACTGCTTATTTATAAAATAAGTTTCTGCACTTACATTTAAAAGCCACTTTTTTTCAGTTAAACCAAACGGGCTCTTACTTTTTACTAAGTTTTTCAGATTTTACGGAATATTGATAGACTTTATTTCTCTGTTTGCTCCAACTTAGTTATCAGGAATTAAACAAACAAAAATAAATATTACAAATGATATTTTTACGTGAAAAATCATACAGGCTTGAATGAATGTAAAAATATGACCAACACCCTTGTAGGATTTCAACTCAACTTCATTAAAATACCGAGCCAAAGTGGATTACCTCACAATCCAAAGGACCTACCCCTAAGCCTTTTACAATAATTGTAAATTGTTGCTACCCTTAGCTTGAAAACAAAACAATAAACTTAAAAGGTGTATTCAATCTCAACAATTATTTTTAAGAAATCTGATAAGAGATTACAATTCAAACCTATTACATTCACTAGATTTCCCACGCAACAAAGAATCCACTACAGCTTCTGGAACAAACCACGAAACAGACATAGACACTATTCCAACTCTACGTCGTTCTTCAGGCCTTTTATTGGCGCATACAACCTAGAGTAGTATTAAGATTAGTTTAAGACTCATAATCTGTAGTCTGATTATTTTCTATCTCTCGTTTTAGTATTAAGTTAGGTTACTTCAGTAGTAGTTGGTTAGGAGTTTATCTTATTTCTTATAACTCTATTTAAAGAGTTTACGTCGTCATTAATAAAGTAAGTTGTTCATTGCTTCATTAAGCGTTTATATGATATTGAAACTCTATACGCTCTAAACGAGAATGATCCATATTTTTTTCTCTTGCACCATTCAGCAACAATGCCAACAATGACAACAATAATGGCAACAATCTAGAGTTGTCAATGCTGACAACACAATGGGTGCCATCATTATTATTTAATTTTATCATGGTTCTCAACTATCTATCAAACTAAGCGGTGGTCACAACATCACCACCTGAAAAGCTCAATTATCTATACTTATGTATGGCTACAACCTCTTCGTCCATCTCGATAAGATCACTCCAGCTCCTAGCAGTACGATTGCTCATGGCGCCAACATATCTCCCAATTCGACATTCCTCACCTGGTTCTGCGAAGACCAGCTCATACAAAATGTTCTTATGTCTATTGTCGATATAACGACCCGTATGTCATTATGTGGGAAAACTGACTTAAAACACTCTAATGCGGCTAGACAACAGTTCGAAAAATATTGTGGAGTGGGCTATTGAAAATTGATGATTTTGGAGAAGCTACTGATTTCGGGGGACCGCTGCAGCGACACCGTGGTAACGGCCAAAGTCTATCATAATGGATGATCTTGGGCGTATTTATACAATCAAACTCCATATTTTCAACCATACGGGAACCTAGTTAAGGATAATATTGATGTATTCATGAATGTTTTGAGTTAATTATATTTTTTTTCTTTCTCGGACTAATAATTGTGTTGTGACTATTTGCAGGTGGATAAGACAAAAATTTTCAGCAAGAAGTAGCGAGTGAAACTCCGAGTGGGAGTATCGAAATGTTTGAAGAACGTTAACACTTATTTCAAAGCTCACCACCATGTCATGTTAAGAATTGTTCGCGTTGAACAACGTGCCACACGCATGGGCAGAGGAAGAAAATTATTGAATTTGGAAGGCGCAAAACGGTAAGGGTACGCGACAAGTCCATGTCACGGAGAAGACTTGGCGCGTGAAGCTCCGTGACACGGAGTTTAAGAATTTAGATATCCCAAAGTTCCATTGAGGGTCCGCGACAGCTCCGTGTCACGGACCAAATCCTACGCGTTCAGCTCCGTGGCAAGGAGCAAGAGTTTCCAGCTTTGTCCCATTTCCAGTGCACCTCCGCAACAGCTCCATGTCACAGCTCTGGTTCTCCGCGATGAGCTCTGTGCCACGGAGCTAGTTTATCACTGTGAAATTTTGCACCTGTATAAATAGAACACTTAGACTTTTATTTTGGATTATCTAAAAAATTGGCAAGAACGTAGGAAACAGCAGTTGAGCTGAAGAAATTTCTAGGGTTATTTCTCTTCTCTTTTCTTCTAAAATTCAATTGTTCTCATGTTAGAAACTTGTTTGAAGATGTTTAATCAACAAATGAGTGGCTAAATTACCTAATTCTGAGGTTAAGTCTATTTGTATGATTGTAAACTTTTATTTTATTTTCAGCTGAATGTTCTTCTCTCTTGAATGGTTGTTCTCTATTCCTGCTTTTGGTATTTTAATATTTGGCCAACATTGAGATAAATTTATAACCTTAATTCGACTCTGAAAGGATAATTATTAGGGTAGAATGAGAAATAGGGAATATGTTCTTATCTTTGCTGTAAATTGAAGGTGAGATTCGCGTGCATGATAGAAATATACTTGTAACGCCATATTTGGTTAACAACAGAAACTAATTAGACTAGAACTAAGATGAGTTATTGCATCACAAATTGATATGTGTAGTTGCAAGGTTCATAATTAGGCTATTGACTAGAGGTTCGAAAGACCATAGTCAGACTTAAAGTTTTCCCAACCATCAACTCGATAGAGAAGACAGCTGAAGGAAAATATAAGTTTTACATGACTGCATTCCATGCCTTAAACTTAGATTATTCTTGCTATTGTTTCAATTGATTTTCTTAGCTTCATTTAGTATTACTTCTTATATTATCAATTATCAAACACCTAATTCATAGTGTTACTTACACACTTGTGTAGATTAATTGTGAATACTAAAATAGAAAAACTCACTAAGTTATAGTCCCTGTGGGTTTGATATCCGGCTTGAAAGAGCCACTATATTACTTGTACGACTATGTGCACTTGCATGCGTTTAGGCGACAACAATGGACCAGGGAATAACCGTTGGATTTGCTGTAGTGGCTTCCTGACCACCATAACCGGTCCGCTACAACAGACGACGGAAATCAAAAAGTAGGTTTAAGTGAAATTTCTAAGGTTACACCCTATTATTTTCAAAACACAAAACCTCAAGGACTGAAGTCGATTTCCCCACTAGAGAAGTTGAATTTCCTTCTCAAGGTAAGATTCTTGAATTGCTACTCCTATGATTGATTAGTAAACACCTAGGAGTTAAGGAGAACCTATAATGGTGATTTTCTAGTAAAGAATCCCTAGGTTGATAGACTAGGGCTGATCATGGGGAACTAATAGAGGTTTGATTTGAGTTTAAACGGGGAGTAATGATCACTCTCCAAGGTACAGTTGTTGAAGAACGTGGTCTATATGGTAATTGGGACATAAAAATATATGGAATTGGGGTTTACTCTTAAATTTCCTTGAAAGGATGGGTTTGAGTTTCTAAGATCCTTGTGTGGGTGATAGGATACTAAATTGTGTCTTATTGTTGTGTTAAACTTTGCATATTCCGAAGCATTGAGGAAGGGTAAGGTTCCAGTAGTGTGATTTCCATCCGAATCCTCCCAATTTGAGGTAGGTTATTATTTAGAGGAGCTAGACTATATATAATGACATGTATGTTTGCGAATGATATTATGTTGCTTTAGTCTATGGATATTATTTGTGGTAGTGATTGCCCTGTTAAAATTTAACTATTGTAATAGATTTGATATGATATTTCCACCGAACTGACGTGGAATTGTGTTGAATTGTTAAGTGTGTTGTTTGTATTGTCATAGATTGAATAATGAACTATTTAACTATATGAGTGGGAGAGGCAGATTATGACCTCCTGAATGTCATAATGACGAACTCGGTTATGATATAATTATTGTGAGAAGGGTTAAGGATAGTAAGTCTATCCTGAGAGAAGAGGTCCATGCACGAGAGGAGCATCCGAGCGAACAATATTGAATAAGTGGCTCATGTCCTAGAGGAGCATCCGGACGAGCATATGAGTGGGAGAAGGTACCATGCTGATATAATACATGAATTTTTAGAGTCCCCTACATGTCATGACTGGAAGGGCAGAAATAAGACCCTCTGGCATGTGTGTACATCGAGGATAGCGTTGTAGTATTGTAGGGATATAACGGAGGCGTGCGCCCGGCATATCTCTATTCGGTTTATTGTTCTATTTCTTTTTATACATTGTAAGAATGTTAGAATTTGGAATGATTAAGTGTTATTTGGCTGAGCTGAGATTGTGATTATGTGTTGTTATCTGAACGTCGGGAAGTTGCAAAGTATTGATGATGAAGGAGTTAAATGAAAACTAGAGTGGGCGTCATGCCATCGTTGTTATGAATTATTCTATTTTGCTTGTGGTTATACAATGTTTTGTGTGTTGGATGTAGTAACTCTTAAGTGCTTGGATGAATGAGATGATATTTGATATGGTGAATAGTTGTTGAAATGATTAAGTGCAGTTAAGTCGAGCTACTGCCTAGGACAGTTCTGTTGCAGCGGAAACTGTTTCGCTACAGCGAGATCCCAGCAGCGGTCGAGTGACTACTGCAGCAAAGAGCCTAATCCAGTGAGCAAGCCGGTTGCACCAGAGTAGAATTGAATTTCCTGGAATGTGTCATGTGTTTTTGAATGGTTTTCTAGATTTCATGTTGTTGCTTGCATTCTTATATGTTATTATGTAAGGTCGGCCGATGATGTCTTTCGGTACTGTGTTTCATACTGACACTACTCTTGCACTTCTTTTCTAAGTGAAGAATTCGATCCAGGAAGCTCTTCTCACACCCACTTCTAGAGAAGTAGCAGATCCATTTTGAAAGGTGAGCGATCGCAAGAGGGGCAGTTCTACTCCTCCGTTGAGGATGTCTCTCCTCAGGACATTATAGTTTCTTTTATTTTCTAGATTTGTCACTCTTAACTATGTACTTAGAAGTCTGAAGTGCAATGATAATCAGATCTTGGAAATACTGTTGGTTTTTATCATTTTGAATGTTTCATTTAATTATAAGAGTGTTATTTCCTTTCTGAATTCTTGATGTTGGGGTAATTGTTGGGATAGGTTGGTTCATCGAGTTTTAGGCTAAAATCATCCCTCAACTATAGGCCAAACCTAAAGTACATCTTCTTGTTATCTCAATAAACAAAAACATTCCCGTACTATTTTTAAAATGACAAAATTCATCCTTCTATTAGTTTCAGTGAAGAAACTAACGACACCAACAAATAAATGTGTCAGATACGTGACTTTCCCATATAATTTTTTAAATATATCCCTCCCTAGTCCTAATTATCTTCCACCGTCAAAAACAAGATGCTTCAAAAACTTAGCTTTCTTTTATTCAAAAATAGTCTAAACCTTTGGGAATAGAAAATATATGCGCAAACATCTTCTACATCATTACCAACTCAAATAGAAATGATTTTTGACAAAATTTATAGTCCTCTGCTGTCATTGCTCCTCATAAGACAAGGTAAAAGTTCATAAGTTTTTCTCTTCTTTCTTGTTCCTATAGTGTTTAATTGGTTAATGTATTTTATTTATGTTCTCGTCATCTTTGACATTCTGAAAGAACTTATTGTTTGCTAAGAAAATTAGAAATAACTAATATTTTCTAAGTTTCAGTATTAAAATGTCCATTACGTGTGTTAATGAAATGTCAGAAAGATTTACAATTTTTTTCTTCTCATTTTGAGTTTGATGTTGCACTCATTTTACAATAAATAAATAAATATCTGGATACTAGATAGATTAAAAGAAATTGCTAATTTTTGAAGTCTCCTGCTTGGCTGATGGCGGAAGATAATCGGGATTTTAAAGAGAGATATTTGAAAAATTTTGAGAAAAAGTCACGTGCTTAGCACTTTTTCTTGTTGGTATCGTTAGTTTCATGAAGGATGAATATTGACACTTTTAAAATAGTACAAGGATGTTTTTTATTTATTAAAGTAACATAAGGATGTACATTAGATTTGGGTTATAGTTGAGGGATGATTTTAGCCCAAAACTCTTGGTTTGCCCATGGGAGGGTTAGTGTGGGTGTCAATCACAACCTTTGGGATCGTGAAAAAATTGGTATCAAAGCTCTAGGTTCATCAATCTCATTGCACTAAGATGGGTCTAGTAGAGTCTCGCGGATCGGTGCGGAAACCTCCGTGACTTATTTTCGAGAGGCTGCAGGACTTTAGGAAAACTCCCTTCTTCTTTCCTTTCATGAGATTACTTGATTCCAATTAGTATTTGGTGATCCAAATTGGTATCTAACAACTCTTCTTTTTTTCTCCCACAGATGGTGAGGACACATGTAGATAGAAACAGAGAAGTAGCACCCGAGCCACCAGCAGCAACAGCCACAGTTCGCGGTAGAGGGCAGGGCCAAGGACGTGGGCGAAGGCCTACTGCTGCCAAAGGAGGGGCCCGCGCTCCTACTTTAGTATGGGAGAGGTCAGCATCTCTGATACTTTCCACAGTTCAGGAAAGGGTGGCTGTAGAGGTAGAAGTTTCGACGCGGGCAGATGCTCCGGCTACTCCAGCATCCTCCGAGGTTCTGGCTCAGGTTCTTAACCTCTTGAGTTGCCTCATAGGTAATGGGCAGTGCCAGCAACTCTTACACGACAACAATCGGGAATACAACATGCGGCTGCAGTGGCTCCTCGCATTGATGACATGTCTGAGGCGATTATGTTTTTGAGGCCGGTGGTTGGGCTTGTGATGATAGGGAAGGAGAATAACTTATTCTAGAGGTTCAACAAGATGAAGCCTCCTACTTTTTATGGTACTGAGGTAGAGGACGCCTATAAGTTTATTATAGATTGTCACGAGAGGCTCCATAAGATGGGAGCGGTGGAGAGATCCACCTTTCAGTTGATGGGTGATGCTAAGCTCTGGTGGAGGGCTTTTGTGGAGTGGAGACCAGCAGGGTCACCACTGTTGACTAGGACCCAGTTTTACTCCATATCTCTAGAGAAGTATATACCCCGTACCTTGAGAGATAGGAAGCAGGACAAATTCACCACCATCGAGCAGGGAAGCTCTTCTGTTGCAGCCTATGAGGCTCGATTCCATTCATTATCCAGGTATGCTCTACCCTTACTGCTCACAGAGTAAGAGAGGATCAGGCTATTTGTTAAAGGCCTGAATGTAGGTCTCTAGTTGTCAACCCTTTAGATGATCTCCTCCGGTAAGACCTTTCAAGAGGTAGTGGAGTATATGAAGAATATAGAGGGGGTGAAACAGGAAGGGTACGCAAAGAATGCTGAGAAGAAGGCTCGGAGGGTGGGTTCCTACAGAGGCTCTTTTGCTAGGACTCCAGCACCGCAGGGTTTATTTGGGCGTCCTATTCAGTCAACTATACAGGTGTCAGCCAAAGGTCTGTTAGGAAACACTCCACGACCAGCAGGTACAATCGAGGATACTCAGCTTGTTCGCTCAGACTTTAGGGCTTGCCCTATTTCTTCCATTCCAGCTCATAGGCTAATTACCGATAAAGCATGCCACGAGCGTGGGGAGTATGGCCACATTTGTAGATGGTGTCCCAGGTTTGGCCAGGGGGACAGATCATTCCGCACCCATCTCCTTGAGCTTCGGCCCCTACCGAAAGAGGAGGAAGTGCATTCAGTAGGGATTATCCACAGCTTGAGCGAGGTAGTCAGCCAGCCATCCGGGCTTGTGATCAACCGGGTAAAGAGGTGCTCAATTGGGTAGGGGTGGCACCCGGTCGGGTAGAATGGTGATGCAGCCCAATCGGGGCGGGTCTTAGGAAAGTAACCATGCTCACTTTTATGTTTTTTGTAGGCCCAAGCAGAGGCTTCGGATGCTGTTATTATAGGTACAATCTTTGTGTCCGAAAAAATGGCTATGGCTTTGTTTGATTTGGGTTCTACTTTTTCCTATGTGTCTGCTTATTTTGCATTGGGATTGGATCTTGCTTGTGATATACTTGATACTCATATTCATGTGTCTACTCCTGATGGGAATTCTGTGGTAGTGGATAGGATTTTTCGGGATTGTATTGTTGACTTTATAGGGTTTGACACTCTAGTAGAGTTAGTGATCTTGGACATGGTTGATTTTGATGTGATCTAGGAATGAGCTGGTTATCTCCTTACCATGCCATTCTAGATTGATGTGCTAAGACCGTCACTGTACCGGGCCAGGGTTGTCCAGGTTGGAGTGGAAAGGGAATTATAGCTTTGCTCCTAAGAAAATCATTTCTTATATTTGTGCCCGTAAATTGACAAAGCGGGGTGTTCAACATATCTAGCTCATATTGGGGATACCAGTTTCGAGGGTCTTTTTTTAGAGTTGGTCTCAATAGTTTATGAGCTCTTAGAGGTGTTCCCTAAAAATCTGTTTGGCATGCCACCGGACCGTGATATTCATTTCTGCATAGATTTAGAGCCAGGGACCTGACCCATTTCTATTCTGCCATACCGAATGTCACCAGCTGAGTTGAGAGAACTCAAGGAGCAGTTGCAAGAACTACTTAGTAATGGTTTTATCAGACTGAGTGTCTCTCTGAGGGGTGCCCCATATCTTATTTCGTGAAAAAAGATGGTAGTATGCGGATGTGCATCGATTATCGGCAGTTGAACAAGGTAACTATTCGAAACAAGAACCCTCTCCCTCGAATAGATGATTTGTTTGATCAGTTACTGGGGGACAACAGTGTTCTCAAATATTGACTTGAGGTCGGGTTATCACCAACTGATAATTCGGGCTGAGAATATTCCCAAAATAGACTTCTGAACCAGGTATGGGCATTATGAGTTTCTGATCATGTCCTTTGGACTCACTAATGCCCCAATTGCGTTTATGTACTTGATGAATGGTATCTTCAAACCCTATCTAGATTTCTTCATGCCTTTTTTTAATTGATGATATCTTGGTGTACTCTAATACCAAGCAGGGGGTGCGGCACACTGCCCGTAGCGCCAAGAGTCGAGCGCGATGCGCCTCTCAAGGCGCCGGACTGGCTGGCGTGGCCTTAGTGTGCCTGGCCTCTGGCCCCAACCTCCTGCTCGCTCAATCATGTGCTCGTCCGTCCATCCCTCGAGCCTTTTTCTATGCGCGTCATACTCTAAAACTCTCAATATACGCATGCACGCATTCGTCCCATGTTAAAATTTTACGGGGTGTAACATCCTCCCCCCTTTAGGAACATTCGTCCTTGAATGTCAACTTAAACCCACAAGAGTTAATTATTTTAACTATTATTTTGAAAAAATTTCGGCAGAGCCCCCCTTGTACCATGGACTATCTGAAAATCCTAAAACGCAGAAAAGTCCAATATAGATATCTCACATGACACCATAACAACTTTTTCATTACAGAATTGTAGTCAACTGAGCAATATATATTACATACATCATAAAATAACAATTGAAGAAACCCTTTTACCTTAATTGCATAATTTGGACTAATCCTGGAACAAATGAGGATATCTGGTTTTCATGTCGTCTTCGGCTCCTCAGGCCATTTCTTCTCTATTCTTGTTTCACCGCAATAACTTAACAAAGGTGACATCCTTAGTTTTTCAACTGGAACATCCCTTAACTTGAACGTCCTCAACTGGAACAACTCGGGACGGGTTACGTATACCTTTTTTGAAGCATTAACATATGGAAGCTGAATGAGCAGGTCCTAGCTCTGGAAACAATTTTAGCTCATATACCATTTCGCTTGTTCTCTGGGGGACTAGGCCAATAAGACAGAAAGAAGTAAGTATGGGCAGTCTAGCTTGCCTGGAAGGTACTTGACGATTGATGGCTAGAGAAGTCTAGACATTGGCAAATAGTTTGATAAGACTTTCTTTGACAGAAACAGGTGGGATACTAGCTAGAACAGAGGCTAAGTCATCACTTCTAGAGGAAATTAAGTCCAGACAGTTTGAGGATGAGAAGTTGGGTAAGACCCGGGATAAGGTTCTACAAGGAGAAGCTAAGGCAGTGCTAGATGTTGAAGGGGTCCTGAGAATAAAGGGACGCATGTGTGCTCCCCGAGTTGGTGAGCTAATTAAGACCCTTCTAGCATAAGCTCACAAGTCGAGGTACTCCGTTCATCCTGGAACTATCAAAATGTATCATGACTTGAAGCGGCACTATTGGTGGGGCAGAATGAAGAGAGACGTTATTGACTATGTCGCCTAGTGTTAAACTGTCAGCAGGGGAAGTACGAGCACCAAAAGCCTGAGGAGCACTTAAGAGGATGCCCATCCCCTAGTGGAAATAGGAGAGAATAGCGATGGACTTTGTAATTGGTCTTCCAAAGATGTTGGGGAAGTTTGACTCCATTTGAATCATTGTTGACAGATTGACCAAGTCTGCTCACTTTTTGCCTGTCAAATTGACTTACAATACCGAGAGACTGGCCAAGCTTTATATGAAGGAAGTGATTTGGTTGCATGGGTGCCCGTGTCGATTGCGTCTGACAAGAGTACTCAGTTCACCTCTCATTTCTAAAGGACCTTACAGGCAAAGTTAGGCATTAGATTGGATTTGAGCAGGACCTTCCATCCTCAGACAGACGAATAGTCAGAAAGGACCATCCAAGTATTAGAGGACATGCTCCGGGCCTGCGTTATAGACTTTGGGGTCCATTGGTATAAATTCTTACCCTTGGAAGAGTTTGCTTACAACAATAGTTATCATTCGAGCATTAGCATGGCGCCATTTGAAGCTTTGAATGGGAGAAAATGCAGGTCTCTAATTTGGTGGTTTGATGCATTTGAGGTGAGACCCTAGGAAACAGATTTACTGAAGGAATCCCTGGAAAAATTTTGGGTAATCCAAGAGCGTCTGGTAGCTTCTCAAAGTAGACAGAAATAGTATTCATACAGGAAAGTGCGAGATATGGAGTTTATGGAGGGAGAGAGAGTCTTGATCAAGGTATCCCCCAAGAAGGGGGGTAATGAGGTTCAGTAAGCGGGGAAAACTTAACCCGAGGTACATTGGATCATTTGGAATCCTCCAACGTGTGGGCGAAGTAGCTTATGAGTTGGCCTTACCGCCAGGGCTATCGGGGGTTACATCCAACCTTCCATATTTTCATATTGAATAAGTACCATGAGGATGGATCGTACATTATCAAATGGGACTCCGTGTTGCTGGATGAGAACTTGTCCTATGAGGAGGAGCCCGTGGCGATATTGGATAGTGTCACGAGCCGAACATAGGCTCGAATCTAAATACAGAACCTAGAACCATAAATGGCTCCAAGTCGACCCATGGCATGGACATGATAATTAAAAATCAACATAAATATTGCGGAAAACTAAATTCTGAAATAGAGGAAGTCTGAGTAAGTAAACATCTGAACAATGGAGATACGCAACACTGAAACTGAAGTTGAATATGTCTATATATGTCTGAAAGCCTCTACTAAATTGATGAGCTGTTGGGACAAGTCCCCAGCTTACTCCTAAAGTCTGAAACTAAAATGAAACTGAAATAGGATAATCATAAATCTTATCCTCGGTAGATGAGGACTCACCACTGATAGCTGAGGTGGGAAATGGAACGTGTCTAACCACGAGGCTGAGTCTGAAAACCTGAATCTATATTATAAAATGATATAACACATAAAATATGCGTTCAGTACTTAAAATGTACTGAGTATATAGCAAACGTAAAAGAACTGAAACATGCAAGTATACTGAAAGAAAGTAAACTGAATACCAAACATATAACTGAGCTGAAATGCAATGACCCTGTCTGAGATGTATAAATACCGGCATGATACACTTATTTGAAAATATTTTAAATAAAATAATAATAATAATAGTAATAATAATAATAATAATAATAATATTTATTTAGTTATTTATTTATTATTTATTATTATTATTATTATTATTATTTATATTTATTTATATTATTTTTTTATTTATTATTATTTCTTTTATTTTAACTTTTCACTTTTTGTCTTCCCACTTATATAATAATAAATATATAAATATGATATGATAAAATATTAATATTTAATTATATATTAATTAAATTTTAATTTAATGAAGAAGCAAAATGATAATCTAACTTTTAATTTTGGAAATTCTCATTTATATAATAATATGATGACATATACGACAAACAACGAAAGCTAAAACAATTTGAGTTCTAACAAAATTATGATTATGATCCACACATAGGATTACATTATCTAATTATCCTTACTCCCATTAATATTGGATCTAGAAAAGTACTCCTTAATTAAAAAGTTATTATAAACTCTTTTCTCCCTACTTAATTAATTTCTCCTATCATTCATATATCCAATCCACCTTTCTCAATTCCAACCTTTTACCCTTCTTTAACTCTTTCATCATATTATTATTTTTCTAGTGTACTCTTAATTTGTTCATAATTTATTTTCCTCTCAAGTAAATTAACAAGAGAATGGAAAATGGAAACAAGGTGGAACATGGGTTTGCTATTATGCATCAATGTTCCTATGGAGAATAGTAATGGCACTTCTTAGTGGAACATTCTCATCTTTTTTTATGAATTTCTTGATCAAAATTTTTGTGATTTTGCGGTGTGGAAAATCATCAATCGGAGGAGGGGATATATCAAGCATTATTTTGGCTCTATTATATACCATTATTTTTATACCTTTAACTTTTTTCTTTTAATTATTAGGTTTTCTTGAATTGAAAAATATGTTTGGAGCACTTAGGGTTAGGAGGGGGCAACAAAAGAGATTCATTTTACAACATTATCTGAACAACTTGCTGAAGAACAGTGGCAAATGAGATGGAATTTTATTTTCAGAATTATCTGAAGTTTCTTTCATGTAGCAATTTTTTTTTTTTTTTTTGTAAATTTTGTTAGTATTTCTTTTTCTTTTCTTTTTTTTAAGAACTCTAGGAACTCTAGACGAACGGAAAAGATATTGGCGGGAGAAATTGCACCAACTTAGCTACTCTTATGGATATTTTATAAGAAGTTTAATTACTTTTTTCTCTTTAAATTGAAAGGTATTTGTTTTATCTCATCCTTAGATTTTCATGGATCACACGTTTATAGACTTTTTTGTGGATAGAAAGATCCGATTTTATCTCATCATATTAATTTATATCTGAATTTCCATTCTGCTTATGATGTTTGTACCGATCTAATCCATTTTTATATTATATGTTAGTAGTTAATTATATAATTAAATCAAATTTTAATTGAGTCAAGAGTCTATCCAACAATTTTTTTATTTTTATAATATAAGAATAAATATTATCCTTTTCAGAACCTATTTCTAGAATTTCACAAGATAAAGAATAAACGCTATCATTTTCAGAACATACTAGATAAGAGTACAATGTATCCTTTCCAGAAAATACTACTAAATTTCACGGGATATTATAAATATATTTGTATTATAGTGAATGTCAATAAAGGTTTTTGTATTGTAGTAGATATGTGTGTTTATAATATATTGAAAGTCTATTTTTGGAGAAAAGTTAGGAGGAATTATCCCTATAAATAGAAAGATTCTCCTTCATTGTATTTCATCCCATCAAGAGAAATAAGAACTTCTCTCCTTCTTACTTTCTCTATAATATTCTTATTCTTTCTTTATTATTTTATAACACGTTATCAGCACGAGTCTCTGCCTTGAGCACTCACTTAGAAAGATCTAAGGTAAGAAAAATTAAAATTTCTTTTTCAAAAGATGTATTATTAACCACAGGAATTATATTTCTTTAGTGATATTTTTGCTCTACGACTTTACCGTCTCAAAATGTGAAGGCCAAGTACTATTTTTCTCTTTCTTTTAATATGGCTAACCTTACGAAACTTGATTCCGTTGCCCTTCAAAGTTCGGGCAAGAACCACCTTTCATGGATATTAGATGTTGAAATCCATTTGGATGCTCTTGGAGACACTATTAAAAGTGCAAACAAAGCATCAAACCAAAATCGAGGCTATGATATTCTTGCGTCATCATATTGATGAAATTCTTAAAATTGAATATCTCATGATTAAGGATCCACTTATTTTGTGGAATAGCCTAAAAGAAAGGTATGACCTGAAGATGGTCATCCACCAAAAGGCACGATATGATTTGATTCATCAAGATTATAAGTCTATTCATGAGTTTAGCTCATCAACATTCAAAATTGTTTCTAAGTTGAGACTATATGGAGAAACTATTGATGATGTTGATATGATTGAATATGTGGTAGTACACAAAATTAATTGAGAGCTCTGAAAGAGCTAATGTATTACTACCTGAAGGAATAAAATTATTGTAGTAAGTCCAAAAGGAAACTTATAAGTTTCAAGGACATTGAAAAAGGATTGAGACTATAAATTATGGAAAGATCTAATATCTTCATATTACTATAATTAAAGCGGGTTATAAATATTTATGTAAAAGATTACCCGCCGTTTTCTTTTATTTGTAGTACATAAATATGAGTATGATGAAAAAATCACATACGAAAGTAAACTAAAAGTTTACTGAAATAAAGATAAGTTGTCATAACTGGTACCATTCCGATTCAAATGTGATACAAAAATAATGAAGAATTCACGTGAATATGTTGAAGAAATAAAAGATTCTTCAAGAATTCTCTTGTGATGCTTGTTCTGGTGATAGAATGATCTTGATCAGTTAAGATTGAAATTATATTTTCTGAAATTTTGAAACTTATAAAAGGGTGATATGGGCCCGTTCACCCGCCATGTGAACCATTTGCTATTATATAATTTTAATAGATGCATCTATGGTATGGTCACATGTGTTTTGATATCAACTTGCAATTTATTTTTGCAAGGTTGTTTGCTCTAATTATTAAATTAAGAGCACGGTTTGAAATTATAAAATCATATTGATAATGTTGGTTCATATCTAAGTTGGTTTACCAAAAATTGTATGCCTCCAATTATAGTTAAATCATTGGTTATGAGAACAAAACTTCCAAATAATTGGTATGAGATATATTTATTTAACATTTAGAAACACTTGAATGCATCAAGCCAACAAGGTTCCCCTATCACAATTGGTTCAGGGTCAGGAACCAAATAATTCCATCTAAAAATTTGAATGTGCTATATATGATTCAATTACTACACCATAATGCACAAAGATGAGTCCCCAAATAAGCTTGGGGGATAAATGTTAGTTTTTCTAACATTAGGAGGAGAAGTGATTAGCAGCTGAAAATTGAGTGTGACGTGAATTATAGATCCTCAGAAAAAAAAATGTGAACTTAAAGTTCAAGAGATAATTCACTTGCAAAATATTGCAAATCAATTGCCAGATGTATTTGCTGGCCCTATTTTATAATTCAGTTGCAAATGCTCCAATGAAAGATCCTGGAAGGACAGGGTCTGTGAGACGTTTGAAGCGTGATAGACCAAATGGTTCCAAATATAGAACTCCTTGAAGAAGGAAAGGAGAAAATGATTAAGATGGTCATAATGATGAGGCAAGTGCTTTAAGAAAACACCACGACATAACACTTCATAAAACGTTGGCAGAGGTTCAGGTACCTGAAAATGATGAAAAATGAAGAGATCTCAATAAGTTATGTCGCATTGGAACTGATATCAAAATGATCGTCGACGATATCTTTGATACAATACAGCGCGCAATATTGTAAAAGATTGTGAGAATCTAAATTCTACATCTATTAAAGCATGCTGATGTAGAAATAATTATCAAGTGAAATGATGTGTATTGAGAAGCGTAAAGCTTATTGGACCTATAGTCTAGACACCACAAGATGTCACGCATTTAAATACTAATGAATGTTATCATTAGATAAAATTTATATGAAAATCATGAAGGATTCAAAATACTTGAAGCATTTACAAGTTTCTTTAAACTTGTTTATAATTCTTATGTGAGAAAAATCAAATAAGAAAACAACATCGGAGTTTGTTGTACTTGCTAATTATGCTAATGACATAAACCTCATTGCAACTCCAACAGAGTTTCAAAAGGCAATTGATTATCTAAAGAAATAATTTGAGATGAAGGATCTTGGAAAGATAAAATTATGTCTTGGTTTGCAAATAGAGCATTTGACAAACGATATCTTTGTTCATAAATCTGCCTATACAGAAAAGGTGTTGAAAATATTTTATATGGATGGAGCACATCCATTAAATACTCTGATAGTTGTTCGATCACTTGATGTGAATTAGGATCCATTCCGACCTCAAAAAATAATGAGAAAATTCTTGATCCTGGAATACCATATCTTAGTGCAATTGGTGCATTAATGTATCTTGCTAATACTACAAGACCTGATATAATCTTTTCGGTTAATTTGTTAGCAAGATATAGTTATTCTCCTACTATGAGACATTGGAATGGGATCAAACACATAATACGGTATCTAAAAAGTACTACTGATATGGTCTTATTTTATTCCAACAATTGCAGTCCCGATCTTATTGGTTATGCTGATGCATGGTATTTATCTGACCCATACAATGCTCAATCTCAAAGTGGCTACGTGTTCATTTGTGGAGGTACTGTCATATCTTGGAGATCTACAAAGCAGTCTCTCGTAGCTACTTCATCAAATCATGCTGAGCTAATAGCTATTCATGAAGCAAGCCAAGAATGTGCGTGGTTGAGGTCCATGATACATCTCATTAGAGAAAAATGTGGTTTGACATATGACAAAGTACCCATAATTTTATATGAAGATAATGCAGCATGCATAGCACAACTAAAGGGAGGATTCATAAAAGGAGATAGAACAAAGCACATCTCGCCAAAGTCTTTCTACACACATGAGCTCCAAAAGAATGGTGATATCAACGTGCAACAAATTCGTTCAAGTGACAATGTGGTTGATTTATTCACCGAGTCTCTACCGACTGCAACTTTCAAGAAGATGGTGCACAAGATCGGAATGCAAAGATTCAAGGATGTTCTAATTAGAGGGAGTCAATACACATTGTACTCCTTGTAAGGTTTTTAATGAGGCAGCCAAAATGCATATTATTAGATATGTGTACTCTTTTTCCTTCACTAGATTTTTTTCCACTGGGTTTTTTCTATTAAGAATTTAACAAAGCACATTATCTATCAAATAGACATTCAAAGGGGAGTGTTATAAAGATATTTGTATTATAGTGAATGTCTATAAAGGTACTTGTATTGTAGTGGATATATGTGTTTATATTACAGTTGAAAGTCTATCTTTTGAAGAAAAGTTAAGAGAAATTATCCCTATAAATAGAGGGGTTCTCCTTCATTGTATTTCATCCTATCAAGAAAAATTAGAATTTCTCTCCTTCTTACTTTCTCTACAATATTTTTATTCTTTCTTTATTATTTCATAACACGAGGTATATTCTTGTTACTTTTTTATAATAGTTAATTATACTTTATTAAAGATCAAATACATAAACAGACCCCTAAATTTGGGGTTCAATTTTTATTTTGATACTTTAACTCAAGTTTGTTCCATTTAGACATTTCAACCCACGTCAAAAATTATCATTTGGACACTTCATGTATTTGTGACTCTGACTTCATGTTGGATGAGTGAGAAACTGCAATATAACTTTTTTTGTTAAATAGTTCCTAGTAAAAGTAATTTTTGAAGGTGAATGTCATTTTTTTTTATAAATTTAATTGTCTGTATTATTTTTTTTTAACTATTACCAGCATCGAATATATTTTAAAATTATCAATTGTTGTTCTATAATTAATTATTTATCAACATAATTATAAATTGTGTAATTTGCAATAATTAATTATTTATCAACGTGATAAGAAATGCTCTCTTCCAGGCTTTCAGTTTCTTACATGTACAAATTATTATTTTTTTTGCATTTCTTTTTTCTTTTAAGCTAATTCCTTCTTAAAAGATAAAATAGATATATATACTTTTTTTCTAAATAGTAGATTCAAATTCAAAAATCAAACCGAGATAATTTTGATTCTCTCGTTCATAAATGAAAAATTAAATTAATTGAATCAAATAAATAAAAATTGAACTGAATGTCCACTCTTAAAAACGATGGAAGAGATAAAATATAAAAAGAAAAAAAAATGTAAATGGAATATCCAGATGTCACCTTTTAATTTGGGGAGGAGAGTATAAAGGAGTGAATTTTATTTTTATTTTTTATTTTTTTACTTTGAATTAATTTGTTAAAATCACATGTCATTCTTTTATCGGATATTTTGGATAAATTAATGTGAGTGAAGTTTACGCACTCAATTTTATTTACTAGTTAGTCAAAAGTAGTCCAAATAATACATTTTGATATGAGTTAAAAGATTTAACTAAAATAAGATCGAGTTAAAAGTATCAAAATGAAATTTTAAACTCAAATTTAAGGGTTTGTTTATATATTTGACTTTTTTTTAAAATCAAATAGAGTGCCCACAGATGGACTTTTTATTATCTGAAAACTATGAACAACTTTACCTTCAACTCTGAGGTTGTGGATTCGAGTCATCAAGAAAACAAAAAGGGTTAGAGTTCCTGGGCAAGGATAAAGAAAAAAGAAAAGAAGAAGACATATTAAAAATAAGAAATTAGTGATGTAATAAATTTTATAATTAAATAATAAAAATATATTCGGCTTTAATTAATATATTTTTATCTTTTTTTTAATCGTTAATCATGATAAATTAATATAATTTGATGTAAATTTTAAAACTCTTTCTTCCTAAAATTACAACACTCCAAAGGAAGCTCGAAATCATATGAAATAGAAGTGATGCAGAGTACTGAATTGATTCATATATACATCAAACTATAAAGACAATTTCAGTGCACGAATCTTCACGCTTTCACGTACAACACGGGAAAATACTACATTTGAAAAGATGTAATAAAAAAAATCTACTCTAAAATAAATATTAATAAATAATTTTACAGCTCGAACTCATAATTTATATATCAAATTAGATGCATATATATCAAACTGCAGTCATAAAACAAAATACGTTCTTTGTTGTTCGCATATTTGGAGTTATCGATAGGCACAGGTTATTATTATAAACATTTATGAGAGTTGAGTTTATGGTTCTTGGAAACTTTTTATAAATAGAAATTGTAACTAACACAACAATATGATAACAATTAGTCAATTACCTAAGCTTCGTCCGTGAAATTAATACACTGGAATCTAATCATAGCCAACTTAGAGAAGGTAAATCACTACCACACGTGACACACAAATTATATATAAAATTAAGATATATATATATATATATAAAATAATTTTTAATTTAAATACTTCGCATAATTTTTTATATACATAATATAATTTTTCAATAAAAGAGGTTCAATTGGTCATCTTTTACTATGTAGAGCTATGCCAATGATAGTAGATACTAAATTCTTGTAACTTTTTCGGTCCATTTTTTTTTATATTCTAAATTTCCTAGTTGAAAGTTGAAAATATGCCACTGGTAAAAAATATTACAGTCAGATCTCATTATAACAGTATTTTATTATAACGGTCTGATTTTCTTCAAAATTGATTTTTTATGTTATATTTTACTTCTCTATAACAACATTATATCTACAATAGCGACGGCGTTCAGTATAACGTACATTTTCTATAAAGTTACCCCTCTATAACAGTCATACTCAAACATTATGCAATGATATTTTGTAATAAATATATTATGTATAAAAATAAATATTAAATTATTTAAGGTTATCATCATTGATGTCATGCACATAGTAAATTTCAAGTACGAATATCTAATAAAAATATTATATTAAAATAGTATTCACCGGTTATGGTCATAACTTCACGAGAAAAGGCTACTGGTATTTGCCTTTTTTACATTCATATTCTTTCTATTTTTGTTTGGTTGCATTGGTTAATAAATACATTTCTTCTTAATACACAAAATCATTAAATTAGATTTTTGCACACTTTTATTTATAACAGTTAAATGAGATTTATACGTCAAATATCAATACACTAACACACACAATAACTCACTATAACAATTATAAAAAATTTAGACAAATATTAACACTATAACGAGATTTAACCCCACATTTGTTGAAGTTTTCAAAAGAAAATACAAAAAATTAAATACATAAAAGCATTCTGTTTATAATTTTAATTTGTATTTGAATATATTTAATTGCAAAATTATTCTCTTTTTTAATCAACGACATGAATAAAATTTGTCAATAAAAATACTCTTCTTTTTTTAAGAATTTCATTAAATATAAATACATTAAAGCATTTTATTCATAATTTTAATTTTATATTTTAATATATTTTAATTGCGAATAAACTTCTTAGGGCGTAAATATGAAATTTTATAATACATACTTTAGTTAGAATGACGTTCCGAAAATTTTAGAAAGATAATGTTATTGATAAGAAAATTGACTATTGCATTCAAGTTTCCATTGTATCATAGTCTAACTGGCATAAAAGATGCACACAATTAAAATAACCTGTCTTTTTAAAAGCAAAAATATAGTAAAATTGGATTCAAACTTATAATACTGTTATTTGTGACAACTTGTTAGCTATAAACACAAGTTGTGGTGTAATGAACGATATATTTTTCATCCTTAATTAGAGATTTCGAATTTGAATTTTTAATATGAAAAAAATCTTATTGAGAGCGTTGCTATCATAATAGATCTTACACACGATCTGAATTAATCAGAGCTTTAATACAAATATCAAATATCAAATGAGAACCAAAAAGATAAAGATAACTTATTTGCCCATGGCTCGTTCTTGGTTCACTTAAGAATATAAGCTAGTGAATAGTATTGTTTCTTTTGAGTCCGGCATCGTAAGAATCAAAAATCTTTTTAAAAATTTTAAAACGGACAAAAGATTTCAAGGTTAACCAAAACGGTGACGTCTTTCCTTTCCCAACGAGGTTCAAAAAAAAAATTTTTAACAATAGCTGAATAAAAAGTAAAAATAAAAAATAAAAATCATCGTTTAAATTTAAAAAATTAAAAATTGCTAAACAAAAAGTTTTTAAAAAAATTTATTAGATCCCAGTTGGAAGCCCAACGAAGTTGACCAAAATATATAACCCCATTTAACTTGTTCTTTGAACGGGGGAAATGGAGAGGGGGTGTTGTCGGAGGGTAGGAAAGGAGAGAAAGGGAAAATACTTATATATGACAAAAGAAGAAAAGAAGATTATTTATTAGAAAAAATAAAATATTTTTATTTTTACCCTAATAAGAAAAAATGAACAGGGGAGGGTGGCCATAAGGGTAGCTTGTAGTTGGAGATTGGTAATCTCCAGCTACAAACACCCTCTTTTTTTCCCCTAAAACATTTTTATCAATCACCTTCCCTTTCTCCCTGTATTCCGAACTCACGTCACAAATTGAGATGCGTGAAAAAATTACAAGCTTAGACAAGAGGAGAAAAAAAAAAAAAAAATGTGCACATGGATGCCCGGAAATTCAGTGAAAATGATCAATTTCTATTTCAAAAGCGGCCACTACAACTGTATTATTTTCTAAAAAGAGATTCAAAAAAGAAAAGAATAAATTACCAGGATATACAGCATTAGTGGATATTCTCTGACCAGAAGAATACATGTACAAATATCAACTACCAATTCTAAGCCAGACTTTGAACATCATCAGGTTGCCACATCCGAATGCCTCTGAATGAATTCTACAACGCTGGTAGAACAAAAATAATCCCACTGGTGGCTTATAATCAAGAAACGACCAATCATCTAGAAAGGCGACACTAGCATAAATAGTCTTGGCACAACTCTGTAAAGCAGATCAGATTGCCAGAGTCATTAATTGCCAGGAACCTCCAGTGCCAGTTCATAGAAACATGGGAATCGTCCACCTGTTACCATGAATCAAATCAGCAACCAACTACCTGGAAGATATGGATGGATACTAGCTCAAAATAAAGTATTAAGCCTTGGGCTATAAATTTCTCTGCGGCTAAGTGGAGGTGTCATAGGTTCACAAAGGTAGTGCTACATGAACCTGTCAATTTCTAAATGACAATTAAAGGAGGTTAACATCATGTGGGACTTATTTCTTTTTTTCCCTTGTTTTCCCCTTCTCCTACCTCCAGTCAAAAGCGTAACAAAATCATGCAAATTCCACGCAAGCAGATAGCAAGCACTATGTAGGAAATCAACTTTGGTCAGGGAACAAAGGCTCTTAACAACAGTGACAAAACAGAACAATTCATTGAGGGAACCACGATTTCTATTGGAGAACTACTAAATTCACATGAGAAACCTGGCAGTGCTTTTGTTTCTCCTAAACCTTCACACCAAGACAATTTATACGCACTACTAGTTTCTACAACAACATAACCAGTGTAATACCACAAGTAGGGTCTGAGGAGGATAGGATGTACGCACTATTAGTTTCTAAATAGGGAAATATACCATTTCATTAATGTATAGAATGGTACTGTTCTCTGGGGAGAACGAAATTTTAAGAGATTCTTTTCAGACAAATAATGGCACAAAATTTTAAAAGAGGAAGAGATATGCTGTCTAATTAGAAGAGAAGAGGAACTAAAACTCAAAAATAGAGTTGGAGTATGATCCTAGGCTGCATATGGTGAACTATCGGGAAGGAAAGGAATTCAAGATGTTTTGATAACAAAAAAAAACTCTGTCCAGAAAATAGAGCATAATTGTATTCGTCTTTTGCATTTTTAGTGCGATGAAAAGTATATAGATAATAGACTCTCATACAGTTTTTAGAGTCTCTTCAATTTTTTGCTGTTTAAACTTAGATGTAGCTTTTATTTAACCTTCCTTGTAATTATGGCCTCACTGGCCCTTGGGAATTAATACAAATTGTTGCCTCTTCCCAAAAAAACAAGAGGAAGAGATAAAAGTACCTAAGGATGATATATATATCTTTAGGTAACAATGAGGAGTAACCAAAGGCAGAATCTTCCATAAATTGAATAGGCCTCTCAGAATATCATGTGAGTAACCCTGAATTGGATTATAACAGCAGCTAAACAACTTAGTCATCCAACTTTCTCAAAAGAAAAAACTTACTCATCAGCAGTTTGTAAGAGCAAACTCAATATGTTTTTCAAGTTCAACTTTGTCCAAACTCTACTCAAGAAATACATCATTTTTAACTGGATGCCAACTTGGGCTTCATCTCGATGCCGCACAATCAAGGGAAAGTGGACTAAATGACTAATAACCCAGTGCACCAACCCATAGAGGAAGGGCGGGGGGGAGCACAGCCCCTACACTACACTTCCATTACTTAGCGTTTGTTAATTCAATCTGTTGAATTTTCCCTCATTAATCATTGGAGACCTGCTTATATATATGTTGTTTTCCGTCCATGTCTGCTATATTTTAATGCTCAAACTAGAAGGGGAAATCTAAATCCTCTATATCTGTTCAGCAGGCTGATTTCATCTCAATACTCAACAATTTGTTCTAGAAAAACAAATAAAAGACTTTTTAAAAGAGAAATTGCAGTTCTTGAAAACTAGAGATTCTCTAAATCTCAAAAACAAATTATTATCGCTTATATAGATTCTCTTTTTTTGTTTAATTATCAGTAATCACCTATGTGGATTCTGTACTTCAATGGTGTTTGTTCTTAGTTAAATCTTGTATGGAATATGAGAAATTACAAGCTTCCTTTGATGACTTTTCTCCATATGAGTTTAGGTCTATCTTGTCTTATTTTAACTCTTTAATCAGCATAGTATTGTACTAATGGATGTATTTGGAGCCTTACATAAGACATGACCAAACCATCTCAAGCAACATTCTCTCATTGTAACCTTTATGTGCGCTACTTGCACCCGGTGCAGAATATGGAGGTAATAATATAAAGGATGGTAATAGGTTCATAGATATCCATCTCCCTTTGAGTTTCAAAAAAAAGATCTCCATCTCCCTTTGGTCTGAAATGTAAAACCAATGACTGCGAGGCTCCAAAAAGCCACAGAATCTTCTAAAAGAAGAAGATTTACAGAGCATGAAAGCTAATTACAAAATAGCAGCAAAAACAACTCAGTGTAATCCCACAAAGTGAGGTCTAGGGAGGGTAGAATGTACGCAGAACATACCCCTCCAAGGTAGAGAGGCTATTTCCAATAGACCCTCGGCTTATAAAAAAACAAACAGACTAATGACAATACTAATAATAATCATATAAAATAAAAATCACAAACGAAAAAGAAAAGAGAAATAAAAGGAAAGAAAAAGAAACAGACAAAAGAAAAGAAAAGAAAACAATAATAAAATATTAATCACGATATGACAAACAACAATATACAAATCAAGACATGAAAAACGACACATAGTAATAGAAATCAAAGGACACGCAACTATACAAGCAACTATACAAGCAATACTACGCCGAGAATGCAAAAGCAAGGCACTACATTTCTACCTACTACCCTGCTACCCTAGTCCGTGTCCTCCACACCTTCCTATCTAAGCCCAAGTCCTCAGTGAGCTGCAACTGTGTCATATCCTGTCTAATCACCTCTCCCCACTTCTTCTTCGATCTACCTAACCTCTCCTAAAATCATCCATCTCCAACCTCTTACACCTCCTTACTGGGGCATCCGTGCATCTCTTTATCACATGCCCGAAATACCTCAGCCTCGCCTCACACGTCTTTTCCTCCACCGTAGCCACTCCCACCTTGGCCCGGATATCGTCATTCCTAATCCTCTCCCTCGTAGTATGCCCACACATCCACCAGAACATCCTCATTTCTGCAAAACAAGTACAGTTACTTGAACTTGGAATTATTCATGTGGTTATATTTCTGTACCTTCATGCCTTGGAACTGGTCCGAACAAAGTTAAGGTGAGCGAGATAATTGCTTTCAGCAAAATCATGTAACGTGCGTGGTGCTCGTGCCCCATTATGACCCAGTTTGCCACATTCTTCCTTCAACAGCGTCCTACCTTCATCAGCCTCCTGCAAAAGTTAATACCAAAACTGTAAATTCGAGTTGGACAATATTTGGGGAAATTTCACTTGAGAACCACCCTAAATGTTGATAAAAGTAAGAAAATGGAACTTCCAATTATGAACTAAGAAATCAGGATGGTATCCTTTTTGGCGGATGAAATTAATGCAGATCACTGGTCAAAGCCCAAAGGATTAATCCAAATAACTGTTAACATTCATTAGAAACAGAAATACCTGTAAGAACTTCAACATTTGCTCCTCAATTGTGCCACTCATCGCCAGTGTTTCCACAAAAATAGGACGTGTAGCACCCATCCGATGAGCACGACTGATCACCTGTTCCTCCATACTGATAAGTATCACAAAAAGTCGAACAATATTACGTGTTAGAAAGTTGTGCAGACACTCAGCAGGATAGATTTTTTTATTCGCAGAGAACAGGGGATTATAACCTAATTCAAAGTTTTGTGCATTTTTCACCGTTTGGATTTTTTTCCCCAAAATGGTCAAGTTTCCAGTTTATTACTCGCAAATTTGTCTTTGGACAAGTTAAAATGAAGCAACTATATAACCATGGGTTTCTTCCAAAGGCATCACGAGGAAACAAACATGAAGCCTATATTCACAAGTGGTGCATAATCAGAGCAAGCTTAATATGTCTATTACCTTTTGTCCCATATTGGTTCCATTAAATAGACATGTGTCACAAAGCTCAGATCAAGACCTAAAGCTGCACTTCCATCCATTAATAGAGCCATGCAGTCAACATCACGCTGAAATGTTGCCAGTGCTTTCACCTGAACCGTGCAAGTATAACTAAATAACTCCGGAAATACCACAGCGACCATCATAAGAAATTTGTTAGAAGGTAATCATAAAAATCAGAATGGTTAAACAGCAATACCTTGTTGACGGAAGGCATTGGACTGTACAAACTGGCAAAATTGATACCAGCAACAGCTAACTGCCATGAGAACATGGAGTAATCAGACCATCACATAATAATAAAAATATTAAACAGAAATCCAGACAAAATGAAGTAAGGTTACCTGCTGTTCAATTACATGTATGTGCTCCAGAAACTGAGAAAATATGATAACTTTCTGTGGAATAATATTGCAGAAATTATTTGATGGCCCAACCAAATACCGTTGAGATGAAAAATTGCTGAAATTGCTTATCCCAGTACAGATATGAGATCCACTAACAGTCTCAACAATTCTGTCCTCGTTGGAGGTTATAATCATCCTATTAGCTTCCTGTATTTCCTTCAATCTATCAACAAGATAAGCAACTTTACTGCTAGACGTTGATTGCCAATCGGGATTCCAGTCATCCTTCAGAAGAATAATGATAATATTAGAAAGTAGTTTTTTATGGGGTAACAAAAAATTATCTATAAACTATGCCTTGTCCAATATATATGTTAAGGATTAGACCTACCTGTTTATAAGATGGCTGCAACTCAATCAGATCCTTTGGAACAGGCCACTTTGGATTAGGATTTTCAGGACGGGCCAGTGTTTCAGGACTTTGCATCTCATACACGTTACCACATCCAGGAATTGTACACTTCTCACTATCTAGAGAAACACAGTCAAGGCATAATAGATGTTTACAAGGTGTAATCACTGGCAGACGGCACCATGCTTTACACCTACATAAATTATTTTAGAAAACAAAGTCAAAATCATGATGCATTTGGTCTAACAAAATCATTGCCACATATTATTTCAGAGGCTATGACTAACCTCATGCAATTGCCACCAAATAAAAGGTGATATTTTATCAGAGCATACTCCTCTGAAGTGGGATCCAGACCATCCTCAACCAAAATATCCATAGTTTCTTGAATATCATCACCTGCCTCTGTCACTCTGATATGTCCTGCTACACAGCACGAAAGTCTTACATTTCTGATGGTAGTACTTCGAAATTTCCATTGTTTAGGGTTCAGTAAACTCTCAACATGAGAAGGATCATTCCAGTCCGCCATTAGTATGTTCCTCTGCACAGTTTCTACCAATTCATTGTAACTTCTTGCATGTTCTTCAGTAAAATTTATGAGTGTTACTTTCTTGATGCAAGGGGGAATATTCTGCAAATCTTTTTTCCTGGCACTGATCATGCACCTGAGAAGTAACTGTAGCAAACGTGACCGGCCCTCTTCCATCTCTGCTTCAAATGGCCTAAGAATACCAGCTTCCCAGGCTTTCTGATTCTGTCCATAAGCTTCATCATGGAGGAATTTAAGCAAGGGTTGCAGATGAGAAAGCTGGCTACTAGGGGTGTTTGGAGTTGGTGTTCCAGTTAATAACCAGCGATTTGTAGCACGCAATGAAACAGCCATTTGCAGTTTGTTGGTCAAACTTAGACTTGAACCAAGGGTATGACCTTCATCTAATATAATTCTCAGCCAATGAACTTGCAGCAAGACACTTCTCTTTTTGGGGCCCCACTCAGCACTTAGGCGACTGAATGTAGTTATAACTACATCATAATCCCAAGCAAGACTATGTGCAGAGGGCCTTTTGTAATCAGTCCAGACAAAAACTCTCAACTGCCCTTGTCTTACATGCCTTTCTATCTGACCTCTCCAATGATCAACTAGATTTGAAGGGACAACAACTAAAGTAGCCCGAGACAGATACAATCTAAATGAATCCAGAGGTTTACATAGAGCTACTCTTAGAGCATCCAAATCAAAGACCAGGTTCACAAGACCTCTAGGATAGTACCACTTAGTTATACCCTTTTCAGCCCTCTTGACAAGACCAAAGGCTTGAAAGGTTTTATGATAGGCATGAGGAACTCCTACAGAAGTCTGTACAATGGGTTGCACCAACCCAATTGTTTCCATTTCTAACAGCTTCTGTGGTGACAGCTTAGCTAACCAAATTAGAGCCTTCTTTGCTTCTGAATCCATAATTGAATAATCATCCTTCAGCACACTGGTAAAAAATGACACATTTTCTTCTAGTCCCCCAGGAGTTCCTTTACTATGAAATCCTGGAAGGCAAGTGATATGCTGCTTATGATCCCAAGAGTCTTCTGCAACACTACAACTCTGATATAATGGATCAGTATTCATCCTGCAGAACCATGCAGAAGTAGTATCTGTCGCACCGGCTTCTGCAAGCCTCCGCCATTTGTGACAAGCATCACACTGGATCCAAGTTTCCTTGAGCACATAGTTATCTGCAGAAGACTCATAAAACCTCTTACTACTGCGAGATAATTTATGTGAATAACCAGATTTTTTATATGCCAAGCTTTTTCGCTGGTTGTTGGAAGCAAGCTTTCTTTTTCTCGAGTTTTTCCTAGCATTTCTCTCTTCAGAAAAGAGGGGCGTCTCTTCATATGCATACATAAGATCTCTTTTTATCTGGCTAAAGCTTCTGGTACACCTCCTCACAGCATACTTTGTTGGAGTTGAGTGTGTGACTGTAGGTGAACAGATTTCTGCAGTTGCTATATGATCAGCTGAACCAACAACCATGGATCCAATTGATGTGGAGAAGTTGTTCAAGCTTTTCTTTGAGGTTAGTTTATCTAAAGATAATCGTCCCCTTCGGCCATTGTGTCCAGCAGCTCTACTAGCTAATAAAACACCAGAACTGATTGTATCTTCACTACTAAGCTCATAATAACCACACCTCTGATCAGCATTATGCATACACCAGATGACTTGTGCACCATCTGGTGGCTCTGCCAGTGTCCCCAGAGTCTTCAGAATGAGAGAAAGAGCAGTAATAGTTTTACCCAGCCCAGGCTCATCACAGAACATTCCCCCATGGAAATCCTTGATTGCAGGAGCCTGCCCTGTGGCTATTTGACCAGAAACAGCATTTATATAAAAAGCAAATCCATCTTCAGTGACAAAATCCATGTACAGTGGGTGCTGAAGTAAGTCAACATTGCGCTCACGCTGTAACATCCAGTCGACAGCAGCCTGCTGATGAGCAAACAATTTAAGTTTCATACATGGCATGATTGATGCAGCAAGAAATTTTAAATGCCGACATGTTGCAGAAACCCTGAGAAGATCAACAGGACAGAGTGAAGAAAGAATATTGATCAAAATATCATCTGTTATCACCCAAATACCCGATCTACTAGTATCAAGGGGATTCACTCTTAAAGAATCAGGATTTCCCCTCCTTGCTACACTTGGTAAACTCTTAAAAATTTCATGGAGCTCAAAAAGCTTTTTCTTGGAAGGGTCAGGTGCACTGCACTGCAGTTTGCATCCTAAAACATGACAGTCAGACAGATTCCAAATACTAAAATCCTTTTCAACACCAAGCTTAGCAGATTGAAGCATAGAACTCCTAGCTTCCCAGTCACAACTGTAAAGAAATATTTGGAACATTCATTAGAATCAGCTGCACAGCTGCATTAAATATTTACGACATAAATCAGCATTAGCTGCATAGACAATAAAATGCAAGTCAATTTTCAAAAGCTCCAACACAATAAGAAATTCTACATACCACTGTTGAAAGATTCAGGAACTGCTCGTCAGTTCACTCAGTGTACTGGCGGTAAGATAATTAATAATTTATTTCAACTACAAATTTAGCAGCCTAAAACTCAATAGAAGAGAATATCCGAATCCATCTCCTCTGCAATTGCACCTTTTTTTAGATTTCTTGCATCTTGAAGTCCCAATTACTCCAACTAAAACAAAGCAAAGATGCAAAGGAAAGTTCTTTCCACTTCATTTTGTCAGAATAACTATCACCCAAAAAGAAAAGGGAAAGAACAGAAGAAAAGCTTTTACAACCTAATCTACACTATTAATATACAACGCCTATTCTAATAAAATGATTGCTCTATCGAGTCAATGGTATCCCTAAACGTTAATCATCCATCATTTTTCACCAATTACTAACATGATCCTATCAGTAGCTTGACTAGCAAGAGAGCTGGAAAGGTCCTTCCACTATACTAACAATTTTCTAACAATTAACAAAAGAGTATAACCGGGGTAAATTAATAACCTCAATTACACGATTTTTTGGCTGATCCTGCCTTGGCACCAAGATTAATAGTCCACTAAGTTTATAAGATAATATATTTTTAAATAACATATAGGCCCCACTTAGTAAATTAATTAACTATATCCCTGCACATCAAAAGTATATACTCAATTAGAAAGCCTTTGTAAAATATGAACCCAACCTTGCTCCCCACCCCCTACCCCACAACCTTTTTTTCCTGGTGGTGGTGTCTGCTACAGCTTGCTCGCACCTCGACTATTTCATTGGATACCTGCTACCTTCTACCAACACAGAATACCGAGTAACTCTATCAACCAAGGCTTAAAAGATGAGAAAAATCAACAAATGTATTTTGCCTCTGCTGAGATTTGAACTTGAGACCTCATGGTTTCCCTTCAGCCGCACTAACAACTAGGCCACACCCTTGAGTACCCAAATCTTGCTTTCCCTTATCATTTGTGCCTCGCATGACTCATATATATCAATTGAAAGATCTTTGGAACTCATCTTTCTTTTCTTTAGGTAATTAAAAAAGGGTGTTGAACTCTAACAGAAAGTTATACAATGTTACCAAACTTTCAGAGTTCTGACACCCAGTGTTGCAATGTCTTTTGGTGCAAGTTGGATTTTCCATGTTGTGCTCACAATCCTTTGCACATTTCATCTATTATTGTTGATTTCTTTGAACCTTCGATATGAGAAGTTGATTCTTTTACTGTTTGCTGTACTGTATGTTCTATGTACAAATATATTTGCATGACTTAAAGTTCATGAAGTACATTAACCAAGTATGCATGGAATATAACAATAGTGTCCAGCCTAACTAGACGCATCACGACTATTCCATTTGATACTTGAATTCTCCCACCAGTACCACTACTACAGGTTGGTAAACTAGTTGATTTCACAAACTTATGTTGGTTAAAAGAAAACATAGAATAATGATAATCTAATCTCAGTATATAAATAGGATGGATTCAGTGTTTTCTTAGATTGCAAGCACCTAGACTAATAAGCTGAGCAGTCCCGACTCAGGTAAGCATAGAGAGTGCTCCGGTAATTAATGATAAATAACAACACTATAAATATTATTTAAAAGACTTTCATGATCCCACGATACAATTACAGAGGCTAACTGCATTGTTATTGATTTTAATTTATTCGAAGATCCTCATCAAACTCTTTTTCTTTTTCACTTCATATTTTATAAGTTTTATAGCTTTATACTTAAAATGTACTTAGGAAAAGATAGTTGATGATATGAAATAGCGGCAGGGATACGCCCACCTGACATGCCGGAAAAGTGCGGCAGCAGCAGGGCCAGACTTGGGGAACTGCCAACCAGACCACAAAGCTATAGGCAAGTACGCATCCACCAGGACAACAACCCTAGCTTCTTCTTCACCGTCACGTTCCACAACCTTAACAACCCTAGCAACAATCCTCAAGCACTTTTGTATTACAAGCTTGTGTAACTGGTGCACCACGCTTAAACTACCATGCACCATTCCGATTCGGCTCCGCTTCTTCGTCGGAACGACTCCGTTTTGGTTCTCTTGCGTCTGAGAACCAATGGGAGACAATACAACATCGTTCTCCGAGACAAAGTGCACATTAGAACCGTCTCCGGCGATGTAGCACTGGGAATTTAAAGGGAGGATGCGGCGGAGCTCGGAGGAGTGCGGCGGAGACGAAATTTTAACGGCTGTAAGGAAGAAACCGCAGAGCTTGTGGTCTGGAATTGAATTTTCAACCTCCATTGCTGAAATTGGAAGCTTGGAAGCTAAGAATTCATGGAGAAGTTAGGGTTTTTTGAACTGTGAGCGAGAAGGGGATCCGTCGGGGATTAGGAAATAAAGTGAATAAAGTACCAACCGCTGTTTCACGTGCCCCCGCAGGTATCTTTTCTCGAAAAATATAGAACCAAAACCAAATCAAAACTGGATTAATCACAATTTTTCTGAAAGTACAATTCTTATTTGGATATTGAGAATATTTTAAATAAAGTACTGAAAATATAAAAAATAAGCCTGTGAAAACTAATTACATTTTTTTAAAAATATATCAATATCTTTTTAACTGATTTAAATTAATTTCAAAAGTTCCTAAAAGAAAATTAAAATATTTTTTAAAAAGCTCTTGTTAAACAGTAATAAAAACATATATGCTTTTCTCTAAAATTGCTCTTCTAGAAAATTGTCTAAAACTTAATTTTTTGAAAAAAAAAATCCTTTTTTATAAAAATGTTGTGATTTTGACAATCAAGAAACATGCTATAAGGGGTCGTTTGGTTATGGGTTAGAGTTATGCAGGTATTAGTAATACATAAATTAGTTATGAGGAAATCAGGGATCGTTTGATTACTGTATAAGGCCCAAATTAATATATGAATAATTTGGTTATTTATGTATTAATTTTATACCATGTTTGATTTTCAAATAGAATAAAAGTTATTCATGTATTAATTTTATATCGTGTTTGGTTGGTAGATTTCAAATGTTGTATAAAAGTTATTCATGTATTAATTTTATGCGTTGTTTGGTTGTGTTTTAGTAATTCTACGTGACTAATACTTATATAACTTATGAGGAAATCTATGTATAATTTTATGCGGGGTAGAAGGTGAAATAAGTTATGTGAGTATTAGTTATACATGGATTAAAATAATAAAATTACACATCTACCCCTATCAATTTACTATTAAAATCTTTTTTAATTTGATATGTGAGTATATAATTTTTAAACTAAAAAAAATTATTGACTAAATTTTTTTTAAAAGGCCGTAAGCCCTCTTTTATTAAAATAAAAAAAAAGTTATATTATTTTTGTGAAAAAATGGAAGAATTTTATACTATCTGTTTACTTATTTATTTATAAATAATATATATTAATTTATAATATAATTAAATATTTAATAGTTAATATTTCATATATTGTAATTTCAATAACTATAAATCCTACATAAATAATACCTACATAACTAATATTTGCATAACTAATACCTATAACTAATACATGAATAACTAATATCTACATAACTAATCCCTACATAAAATAATACATAAATTCCCTCATAACTAATTCATGTATTACTAATACCTACATAACTCTAACTCATAACCAAACGACCCCTCAATGTATTATTTTATGTAGGGATTAATTGTACGGTTTTAGTTATTCATGTATTAGTTATGTAGGTATTAGTTATGCAAGTATTAGTTATGTATGTATTATTTATGTAGGATTTAGTTATATAGAGATTACAATGCACAAATTATTAATTATTGTATAGTTAATTTATTATAAATTAATATATATTATTTATAAATAAACAAATAATATAAAATTTTATTGTATAATTGAATATATTTTTCAAAAAAAATAAAAGAAAATGAAGGTGTAAATATATGCAAAATACTGTATTTTGATATATCTTTCACATTAATAAATATCACTTCATTTGATATTAACACATTAATAAATACGCCTTCATTTAATATTAATGTTAATTATTATTGAGTTTATAACTGACGACTATATTAATTATTGTATTGAAATAATGTAGCTTTACAAATAAATTAAGTAGCAGAATTTTTTTTTTGTAGTTTCTCCATTAATTTTTATTTTCCTTTTTTTATTTAAAAGAAAATTGATAGGGATAAATGTGTAATTTTATTATTTTAATTCATGTATAATTAATACACATATAACTTATTCCACCTTCTACCCCGCATAAAATTATACACAAATTTTCTCATAAGTTATATAAGTATTAATTATGTAGAATTATTAAAACATAACCAAACACGGTATAAAATTAATACATAAATAACTTTTTATCCTATTTTAAAATCAAACAATGTATAAAATTAATACATGTATTAGCCTAATCTTTATCCCATAACCAAACGACACCTAAGGATATAAGAAGAAGAATAGCAAAGATCAGAAAACTAAAGCTAATTTAGGATAGAATTTTTTCTATATTCAGAAGAAACAAATGTACAATATAACTGGTGTCAAAGACTACTATGATCACTGACACAATAACTAACTTGTCAGGGAGGAAATATTCTTAACCAGCAAATGTTTGGGGTTCGATTACAAATAAGTAAACATTCACTTCAAAATATAAGGACTCTAAATGATATATAAATAACTAGAGACAAATTCTTATTCTAACGGCTAAATACCATTCCAATAGCTCTATATACAACAATTTATGCGTATGCAACATTTCTCACTCCTTAAAAAGATTCCTTATCCTTAAGGAAGAAATAAGAGAACCTTATCTTCAAGGTATAATAATTTTTCCCATTGTATTGATTAGGTGGCATTTGTTTCCATTGAATAAGAATTTGATGTATGGCCTTATTCCCCTTTTTTGATCATTTTTCTCTCTATAATAACTTTAAGAGTAGAATATTAAGGACTGGATAAATCTAGGATAGGAGGGTGATGGATGATTTATGGCATTTTGAAGTAGAGTTTAAGCAAAGAAACATGAAAAGTAGGGTGTACGGTGATGTGGGCAGATAACGCAAGTTTATAGGCTACTAGATCAATCATTTGCAAGATTTGATACTTGGTGTTATAGGGGTGATTTTTTTTTCACTTTCACCACTGCCTACAGTCGCGCTACACAACACAACTTCAGCCTCGCACACCAACAAGTCGATTAGGGACTTAGAATAATTTAGGCTAAACGGAACGGAAAAAACGCACACACAGCAATTACGGGAAAATTCCCAACCTTTATTAATCTCGCAGATTACAAAGGACTCTCAAATTTGGAAGGTTTACAATGACACTCAAAAACTGCCTTAGCCAAATTCTGCCTACCACTATTTATAGGTTGCTGCCAACCGGCAGTTACAAAGGGATAAGGACGACTAGCTGGCATATCCCAGCATACAAGGAAACAATATCCTAAAGATCAGCATAGTATAAGATCAGTTACAATTTGAAATTCAAATTTTAACTCGCCAGCCGCTCCTACCCCCCGCGCGCGCGCATCCCAACTCACTGCCAGGCTGGCGCGCGCGTCATCGCCCATGTCAGCGCCTAGCGTCCTCAGCTTCAACACTTAGGATATTTTCCAGCCCTTCTTGCCTTGCCCATGCCATGCTAATGCCCACAAGCTTGCCTTGCACTCGTCTAACACTTGACCATGCCATCACCTAGCCGAGTCATCCCACAGCTTGCACGCATGCCCGATAAGTGCCATGCGCCTGTCCGTCGCCCTTTGTTGATCAAGGCCGCCTTGCCAACACTCAAGTCTGCCTTGTCTTGACTGAATGCCATGCACATCATCCAGCCACACGCACTGTTGCCGAAGCCCACAACTTACCATGCCAAGACAGTGCCTCCTTGGCATGCCACTGCCGATATTCGTCAAGTTCCAGCTTGAGGGTCTAACAAACCACCCCCACCAGTTGAACTCGAAGTCCTCGTCGAGGCCATCTTAAGATAGTCCTCCAGCTGCTTCTCGAACTGCCATAGTTTTGAACTTTTCTCCCAAGTCGCGTCTGCCACGGACTTGCCTTTTCAATATATCAAGAATTTTATCCGCCTGTTCTTCTTGCTCATGTCTAGCACTCGGTGATCCAGCACCTGTTCAATCTCCTCTTCAAACTATGTGCGCACCACAGGAGGAGCCCTCTTGACTTTGTGCCTGTCCGGATCTTCATGATCTGCAAAATAAGGCTTCAAAAAACTTACATAGAAAGTAGGGTGAATTTTCAATCTTTTTGGCAATTTCAGCTTGTAAGCAACTACGCCTATCTTCTGCACCACCTCGAATGGGCCATCATATTTGGGAATTAGTCCCCTATGCCTCTGTTTACTCACAATTTGCTTCCGAATCTGCGGTGTGAGTTTTAGCAGCACCTTGTCACCCACTTTAAACTCCAACAGGCATCTATGCTGATTGGCATATTTCTTCATTCGACTCTGGGCCTTGCACAAACTGTCTTGCGCCTCTGCAAGCATCTCATGCTTGTCCCTCGCATAACGGTAAGCAGCCGGGAATTTCCCTTGATGCTTCTGCTTTGCGACATCCAACGGTGTCAAAGGCTGTCTCCCCAAGACTATTTCAAACGGACTCATCTCGGCTGCTGAAGACTTGTGAAGATTGTAGCAAAACTGCGTCGTATCCAACAAGTCTACCCAATTCCTCTGGCTTGCTGTCCCAAAATGCCTGAGATATTCCTCCACCAAGTGATTAATTCTCTCCGCTTGGCCATCTGTTTGAGGGTGATTTGCTGTCGAGAATTTCAGATCGGTCCCCATCATGTTGAACAAAGCTGCCCAAAATCGGCCTGTAAATCTAGCATCCTTATCACTCACAATGTCAGCTGGCACACTAAATAGCTTAACCACATGCCTATAAAATAAGTCAGCAGCTATCTCGGACGAACAAACAATTGGGGAAGCAACAAAAATAGAGTACTTTGAAAACCTGTCCACAATCACCATAATAGATGTCTTACCGTCCACCTTCGGAAACCCAGAAATAAAGTCCATTGACACGGACATCCATGGCCGTTCAGGAATCGAAAGAGGCTGCAACAAACTGGCTTCCTTCTTGCGCTCAGATTTGTCTAACTGGCACACTAGACAAGTCTTCACGTAAGCTTTCACATCGTCTTCAATCTTTGGCCAATAATACACACGGGACAACAGGGCTAACATCCGCTCCACACCCGGATGACCAGCCCAAGTAGTGTCATGCGCCTCTTTCAACAGTTCTCTACGCAGTCCACCTTCTTGAGGTACGACGATCCTCCCCCCTTTGAAATAAAGAAGATCGTCCTCGATCCAGTACCTCCTAACTATCCCTTCTTTCACTTGACTCATCCATTTCATATATAATGAGTCATTAGTAGCACAAATTCTGATTTTATCAATAAAACCAGTTTCAAGTCTAGAAATTGAAAACACAGCAGCAAGTACCTCTTTCCGGTTCAAGGCGTCAGCAACTTGATTGTGCATTCCCGGCTTATGTTCCCATACGAAATCATACTCTGCCAGGAATTCCTGCCAACGTGCTTGCTTCAGACTCAGCTTGCGTTGAGTCTTGAAGAATGTATTAGCCACATTATCTGTCTACACCACAAAACGTGTGCCTAGCAAATAAACTCTCCATGTCTGCTAGCAATGCACAACAGCAACAATCTCCTTCTCGTGAGTCGAATACCGCTGCTCAGCTTCATTCAATTTCCTGCTCTCATAGGTAACTGGATGTCCTTCCTGCACAAGAACACCTCCAACAGCCTTATCAGATGCATCTGTATGCACCTCAAATGGCAACTCAAAATCAGGCAGTTTCAAGATAGGTTCCGATGCTACTGCTTCCTTCAACAATCGGAATGCAGCTTCACACTTCTCGGACCACGCCCACTTAACATCTTTCTTCAGCAAATCTGTTAAGGTGGCTGCCTTCTTGGAATAGCCTGCAATAAACTTGCAGCAATAATTATCCAGCCCTAAAAATGACCGCAACTCTTTCACGCCACTGGGTGCCTGCCAATCCACGATTGCCTGCACCTTCTTTGGGTCCATCCGCACTTGATTCTGACTCACCAAGTGTCCAAGGAACTTGATTTCTTTTTGAGCAAATTCACACTTCTCCATCTTCACATAGAGTTTGTACTCCTTCAAACGAGACAGCACCTTGCTCAAATGTATCAAGTGTTCATCAAGAGAGCAACTATAACTAACAATGTCGTCTAAGTACACTACAACAAAGTCATCAAGATACTCAAACAACACATCATTCATCAAATTACAGAAAGTGTCCGGGGCATAAGTCAGCCCAAACGACATTACAAGAAACTCATATGAGTCATACCTAGTCACACAAGTAGTTTTAGGCTCATCACCCTCTGCTATTCTAACCTGCCAATAGCCAGACTTAAGATCCAGCTTAGTAAACCAGCATGCCTTGCTCAGCCTGTCCACCAAGTCTTGCACCAGCGGCACCGGATATTTGTTCTTCACGGTCACTTTGTTCAACTCCCTATAGTCCACGCACATCCTCAAGGATCCGTCCTGCTTCTTTTGGAACTAAACAGGAGCACCATATGGAGCCTTTGAAGGCTGAATCAGTCCGGCATCCAGCAACTCATTCAACTGTTTGTGCAGTTCAGCCAACTCCTTGGGAGCCATCCGATAAGGAGCCTGGGCATGGGCAACTGATCCTGGAAGCAACTCTATCTTGTGATCAATATCCCTTCTTGGCGGCAACATCTTAGGCAACTCAGGGGGCATCACATCAGCATACTCTTTCAGCAATTCTGCCACAGCATCAGGCACCTCCACCTTCACATTTGGTTTGATCTCAACCATGGCAGTAAGAAAGGTTTGATCTCCCTTCTTCAGTCTTTCTCGACACTAATAGCAGAAATGATAGGGGTCTTGTACTTCTTCACTTTCTTGGCTTCTCCATAGGGATGAACAGCCTTGCTGAAACTCAGCCTCTTTTCGTCCATCAGCATCAACCCATCCAAATGAGGGAATGGAACGAACTGGTACTTCTTCAAGAAATCAACTCCAATTAATAATTCAAAGTCTTCCAGCGGCATCACCATCAAGTTATGCTTTCCAGTCCACTCTCCTAGGACCAGGGAAACATCATATGCCATTCCCACAATCGCTTGTGCTTTGGCATTCACAATTTGGACATACGATGGGCATTTCTTCAGTTTCAGCCCATTCTTGGCAGCAACTTTGTCATTGACAAACGTATGAGTAGCTCCGGTATCCACCATTGCTATCATACGCTTGCCATCAACTTTCATCTCAACATGAATCAAGGCAGCATGCGGGTTAGACAGAGATTTAGAGGCTTCTTCAATAACATTCATCAAACTTACATTATTGAAAGACAAACCCAACGGATTTTCCAAGGCAGCAACGACCTCATCTTCCTCTGCACCCTTCTGCCTACCTCCAGAAAGCAACGCATTCACTCTTTCGCGGTTGGGATAGCTTCTGGCCAAATGCGTACCACCACACATCCAACAGCCTTTAGAATCCCCATCCTTCGGCTTTGCCTTCACGTTTCCAACATTTACCACAGCTTTTCCTTTGTCCACAAATTCTTTCCGCCCTTCCTTTTTCCATTCCCCCATATTTTCAGTCTTTTTATTTGACTTAGAAGAAGTAGGAATTTCAGAAGAAACCCGAGTTGAGAGAAAATCAACCAGCGAATCTGCAGCAGAAATAGCACTAGGGAGGTCCTTCATGTTCTGCCTCCTTAGTTCATTTTGCGCCCATGCTAGCATTCCCGAAATGAAATTGTGCAGCTTGTCCTCATCCGACATATTTTGTATGTCCAGCATCAAAGAACTGAATTCTTTGATATAATCCCTCACCGAACTTGATTGCCTCAATCGCTTCAAACGGTCCTTAGCAAGGCAAGACGTATTGCTAGGCAGGAACTGGTCTCTCATTTCTTTATGCAACTTTGTGTCACACCCCGCCTTGGGGGGTATGATTGGCACCTGGTGCCCTACTAGGACCAGAACTGCTAGACTAATGAGCCTGAGCACATCTGGTGCCTAGCTGGCTCTAACTCAGATTTAAGAAATCAACGGGCTATATAACGGCTGTAAATACAACCTCCGGCCGACTAGGCCTATAGCCATTTGTACTATAACGACAGCTAACCAGAATCATGTCAATATAAGGGAGTCTATGCGGGCCGACAAGGCCACCATGCTATCTAGTTGAGTCTAAACCAGTATAACAACGCTGAACAGCTACATGACCAGCGAGGTCACCACTACCGACTGGATAAGGCCTCACACAAGCCAATATAAACAACTAAACATATGCACGGCCCCACACGACCGGCACAACTAACCACAGGGAAATATATACAATTTGCAAGCCTCTACGAATACTGTAGGAAAATAATAGAAATGATCGGGACAGGGCCCCGACCTACCCATACTGTACAACAAAAGAAAAAGGAGCTACACCTCTGGGAATCAGACTCCAGATAACAGGAGCTGACGACTCAATAGCTGACTGGAATCACGAGGGATCGCCTCCTCGTCTATGAGTACCTGCAGGCAAGTAATGCAGCGCCCCACTGGGCGTCACTACCACTGGTACCGAGTATGCAAAGTAACTGAAATAATACAACTGAATACAGATAATATAACTAACAAGTCTGTGAGTAGAAGATAACTGAATCTGAAGAGTTGATAGGAACTAGATCAAACCTTTCTGCACTGATAGGCAGGGGCGTATCTGTAGTCACGGCAGTCTGCTATCTATTAACTAATATATATAAAGCACATAAATACATATACATTTAGCAAGAAAGAGCCGATACCAACCCCCATAAGCCGGATGACGCCAAGCAAGCAAACAATCTATATACCCCTACCCGGGTCAAAACCAACCAAAAATAAGTCACTCTACTCATCTGCTCACTAGGAGCTCCTCTACCTGCCCCCTGGGTCTCCGGCTCGGGCCTTGGCCTCTGATATAAGTAACCGTGTCTGAGTCCGGGGGACTCCTGTACTGTATCTGTAACAGATAGGGTCTGTTTCCCTAGACACAACCCAACAGGGCTATCTGAAATAGGAACTGTATCTACTCCCTGGACACAACTCAACAAGGAATATCTGTACTGGATAGTACCCTGGACACTGCTCAACAGGGCTGTCTGTACTATAGTGCTGATCAGACTGATATGGGGAAAGATTTATCCCATCTTCGTCCAAACTGGGGACGGCATGCCACTCCTTGGAGCGACGTAAACCCACCTGCTCAGTGGACGACACAATTACCAACCCAGGGGCGGCGAGGACGCTCAATAAGCTACCCTCATGCCACATCAAGTCTCAACAAACAAATAGCACATATAAATAGCAAGCATGTATAACTAAAAAAGACTATCTGGAAGTCTGATTTCTTATTCTGATCTCTTTCTGTATTATACTGATTCTTTACTGATTATACTGATTCTGAAATCTTGATTTAACTGTTTGGCTAATCTGTAGCCGGGATACTATCTGTCTGAATGGCTAATTTGTAGCCATAAAATTGTCTGTCTATCTAATTTTACTTTATTGGCCTTTATTCTAAAAATCTGTATCTTTTTATTTTACAACATGCTTGCTAATCATACAATACGCTATACTGAATTTGGAATTCTAACTCGCCCTTTGGCGCATGCTTCACTAACTTTTGGACTGAATACGATATGGCAACACAACTCAGAATCTATTAGACTTACTTAATTCTCAACATTCAACTCCGAGAGTTTCAACATGCGGAGTTTACTATGACTTATCAAGCTAAGGCTTACTAACTTGCCGAAGAACAACTTCACATACCTTAACCTCAAGTTATTCGACTGTCGGACGAGGCTCGGTCAGTACTCCAGCTATTTCTCCCAACTGCATTCATATATACGTCAATTAGTACTAAGTACAATACTATTCTGAAAGAAAACATCACTTTCGATATAATTATAGCCTAAACTTAAGCTTATCAAAAGACGGTCGAAAACTTGCTATTTTTCGGAGGTCCAGAAGGGAGAAGTATTCACTTTATGGCTAGGAGCACATAGACACTAGTTTGGAGCAATTTCACTTACCTTAGCCCGGTAGCACAACGATTCGTCGGCCGTATTTCGTGAAACAAAATCCGTAGAAATGCTCCCTGCTACTAAATACCTCAGTATCTGGAGTTAATTTAGATTTGGACTACGTTTGGCAGCATAATCGGGTGATAATATATTAACCCTCTTCGCCTCTCTCTGTTTGCTGCGTTTTCTCTGGAAATTTTAAGGGATGAACTAATTTTAAACCGAAGTGGGGCTTTATATACTTGGGCCTGGACAGGCCCAAAGGGTCACGGAGCCAACGCGGAGGCTCCACCTCCGTGACACGTTTCCATCGCGGAGGGGCTCTGCCCCAGCTCCTTCCGTGATGGTTCGACAGGTTTCTTGTCCGATCTTTTTCCGGGCCTTTCTCTAGAACGTATGGCTTTCAAATATGCTTAACCAATGCACAAATAGGCCATCTAGGTGCCGGGAATCTTACAGGGTATAACATTCTCCCCCCCTTAGGAACATTCGTCCTCGAATGTAAACTTCTATCTAGAGGACTTCTCAACTTACTCAACTTGTTTTTAAGAAAATTTCGGTAGAGTTTCCCCTGTTAAATGGACTATCCCAAAAAAAACCCTGAAACGCAGAAAAGTCCAATACAGGTACTGCACACAATACTTTAAGATTCACTGGATAGCTAAACATCAATCTTTCTCCTTTATACATACACAACTATAAGGTACTGCATAAGTAATAATACGGACATACCTGTCGCCTGACTAGGCCTGGAATAAGTGAGGATATCTAGCTTTCATATCTTCCTCAGCCTTCCACGTCATCTCCTCTCGGTTCTTGTTACGCTACAATACCTTGACAGACGCAATATCCTTAGTTCTCAATCTACGAATCTATCTGTCTAAGATGGCTACTAGAACCTCTTCATAGGCCAGCTCCTCCGTAACCTAGATATCCTGGACTGAGACTGCTCTGGATGGGTCTCCTATGCATTTCCTCAGCATAGACACATGAAAGACTGGATGAACGAATTCCAATTCTGGAGGCAAGTTCAACTCATATGCTACTCGGCCTATCCTTCGGCGAATCTGATAAGGCCCGACAAACCTTGGGCTAAGCTTACCTTTCTTGCCGAATCTCATCACCCCTTTTATTGGGGATACTTTCAAAAATACCCAGTCATTCACATCAAACTCCAGGTCTCTGCGCTGCACATCTGCATGTGATTTCTAGCGGCTCTGCGCTATCAGTAAGCGTTCTCGGATAAGCTTTACCTTTTCCTCTGACTGCTGAATAATATCTGGCCCAACCAACGCTGATTCTCCTATTTCAAACTAGCCAATCGGTGATATGCATTTTTCCCATACAAGGCTTCAAAAGGCGCCATCTGAATGGCTGAGTGATAGCTGTTATTATAAGCAAATTCAATTAACGGCAAATGCTCGTCCCAGCTACCTCCAAAATCTAGCACACATGCTCGCAGCATGTCTTCGAGCGTCTGAATAGTATGCTCAGCCTGTCCATCTGTCTGAGGGTGGAATGCTGTGCTCAAATTAATCTGCATTCCCAGACCTCTATGAAACGACTGCCAAAATCTAGTCGTAAACTGTGCTCCTCTGTCTGAAATAATGGATACTGGTACTCCATGCAATCTGACTATTTCTCGGATATACAACTCCGCATAATCTTCGGCCGAGAAGGTAGTTCTTACTGGCAGGAAATGAGCTGATTTTGTCAATCTATCAACTATCACCCATATAGAATCATGTCTGTGTCTGGTACGAGGTAATCCTGCCACAAAATCCATATTCACTGCTTCCCATTTCCAGAGAGGCACAACTATGTCCTGAGTCAAACCGCCGGGTTTCTGGTGTTCTGCTTTTACCTGTTGGCAGTTAGGACACTGGGCTACAAATTCGGCAATTTCTCTCTTCATACCTGGCCACCAGTAGTTTTCCTTGATATCATGGTACATTTTCGTCGCACCGGGGTGAAGAGAATAACGGGCGTAATGTACCTCATTCATAATCTGCTGGCGGAGCCCTGAAACATCTGGAACACAGAGGCGGCCTTTACAGCATAGCACCCTATCCTTAGTTATCTGAAAATCTGGCGCTCTACCCTGCTGCATTCTGTCTTTGAGCTGGATCAGGTCAGGATCCTCATATTGCCGTTCTTTAACTTCCACAACTAATGATGACACAACACTGTTCTGAATTACCGCTCTACCGTCCTCTGTTTCTGCTACACGAACGGCTAGGCTAGCTAACTGATGTATCTCCCTGACCAATTCCCGCTGCTCGGCTGCAAATGCGCCAAACTCCCCATGGACTTTCGACTGAGAGCATCTGCTACAACATTGGCTTTTCCCGGGTGGTACAAAATATTCACGTCATAATCCTTTAACAACTCCAACCAACGACGTTGCTGCAAATTCAACTCCCTCTGAGTGAAGATATACTGTAGGCTCTTGTGATCTATGAAAATATCCACATGGACGCCATACAAGTAATATCTCCATATCTTTAAGGCGTGGATCACTGCAGCTAATTCCAGGTCGTTGGTAGGGTAATTCTTTTCGTGTTTCCTCAGCTGTCTGGAAGCATACGCAATCACTTTACCATGCTGCATCAACACACAACCCAACCCAACGCCTGATACGTTGCAATACGCTGAATAACCTTCTGTACCTTACAGTAATGCTAACACTGGGGCGGAGGTTAATCTGTCTTTTAGTTCCTGGAAGCTTTGCTCGCATGCCTCTGTCCACTGAAACTTTGGTGCTTTCTGCGTCAGTTTAGTCAGAGGTGCCGCTATGGTGGAGAACCCTTCAACAAACCTCCTGTAATAACCTGCTAACCCCAGAAAACTACGGACCTCAGTCGGAGTGGTAGGCCTAGGCCATGATTTGACTGCTTCTATTTTCTGCTTGTCAACCCGTATACCAGCATCCGACACAATATGCCCTAGGAAGGCTACTGAGTTAAGCCAGAATTCACACTTGGAAAACTTAGCATATAATTGGCGGTCCCTGAGGATCTGGAGTACTGTCCGTAAATGAGTCCGGTGATCTGCTTCAGATTGAGAATACACCAGAATATCATCAATAAACACTATCAGGAACAGGTCCAGGTATGGTCTGAAAATACTATTCATCAGGTCCATGAATACTGCTGGGGCATTCGTCAACCCGAAAGACATAACTAGAAATTCAAAGTGTCCATATCGGGTCCTGAACGCCGTTTTAGGAATATCTCTTTCATGTACCCGAACCTGATGATATCCAGACCGCAAGTCAATCTTAGAGAAGTATCTAGCTCCCTGTAACTGATCAAATAAATCATCTATTCTGGGGAGCGGGTACTTGTTCTTCACTGTAACTTTATTCAACTGCCGATAATCTATACACATACGGAGTGAGCCATCTTTCTTTTTCACAAATAACACTGGCGCACCCCATGGTGAAGTACTCGACCTGATGAAACCTTTATCTAACAAATCTTTCAACTGCTCCTTCAACTCTCTAAGTTCTGAAGGAGCCATACGATAAGGAGGAATTGATATAGGCTGAGTGCCTGGTAATAAATCAATAGCGAAATCTATTTCTCTTTCTGGGGGAATACCAGGTAACTCATTCGGAAACACATCAGGGAACTCGTTCACCACCGGAACAGACTGGACTATCGGAGATTCTACTCGGACATCCTGAACCCTGACTAGGTGGTAGATACATCCCATAGTTATCAATTTCCTCGCCTGAAGATAGGAAATAAACCTACCCTTTAGAGTAGCTGTGCTGCCTTTCCACTCTCGCACTGCCTCTCCTGGAAAGTGAAATCAGACCGTCTTGGTCCAACATTCTACATTGGCATAGCAAGACACTAGCCAATCCATACCCATTATGGCATCGAAGTCTATCATTTCTAGCTCTACCAGATCTACTGTAGTCTGGCGGTCAGCAACCTCCACTGTACACCCTCGGTAAATTCTTCTAGCTTAATAGAGTCACCGACGGGCGTGGATACTGAAAAGGGCTGCTGCAATAATTCTGGTGCAATATTGAACTTTTGTGCCACAAATGGGGTAATATGTGACAGAGTGGATCCTGGATCAATCAGTACATAAGCAGGGGATGAACAGATAGTCATCATACCTGTCACTACATCTGGAGACGCCTTTGAATCATGTCTCCCTGGTAATGCATAAGTACGACTTGAGCCCGTACCTGAACTGGAAGCTCCTGATCTACCTCAGCCTCTTCCTACTGAACCTGAAGGCCCACGCCCCGCTGAGGTTGCCGGGGCTCATGGCTCTGCGGATCCCCTGTCCTGACTGTCTCTACTCCCCTGACCTCTAGTCGGACAATCTCTCATCCGATGCCCCTCCTATCCGTAAATATAACACAAGTGGAGCCATATCTACAAGCTCCGGTGTGAGGTCGGCCGCAATAGGGGCAGGGTGAGGGTGCAAATCTGCTCTGTTCTCCCCTTCTCTGTTGCGGGGAATCTACTGTTCTGGAACTGCCACTGGGCTCTGACTGCCCTCGACGAGCAGATCTACCTCGCTGCTGCTGCTGTAGTGGAGGTTGGGGTCTAGGGGGCCTGTCTGATAATCGTGGCCTGGGTCCTCTTTGAACTTCCCTTTGCATCTCATCTGATCTTTCTCTGCGGCGCTGTTCCTGACTGGTCTGTCTATTATTCTGTTGCCGCTGTCTAAGACCCTCAATGGTCTGAGCAAAGGCCTATACTCGTGCGATATCCATATCCTCTCGTAACGTAGCCGTCATAAATGCCTCAGTATACTCCGGGTTCAGACCCATAATAAATCTGTGAACTCTGGCTGGCATAGTATCAACAAATGCTGGAGCATAACGGGCTAAGGAGTCAAACTGTAAAGCATACTCGCGTACGCTCCTCGGCCTCTGTTCCAGATGCAAAAACTGATCCATCTGGGCCTGCCAGATCTCTCGCGGCAAGTAATGGTCTAGGAAGGCCTCCGAGAAGCTGGTCCAGGTCGGAGGGGTAACATCTCTCCCTCGGGACCTTTCCCAACTCTCATACCATAGTACTGCTACGTCCCGCAACCGGAACACTGCCAACTCAACAGACTTTGAAGGGGTCACATGCATAACCCGGAAAATTCTCTGCATCTAATCTAGAAAGTCCTGAGGGTCCTCTGCCTGATCTGACCCAGTGAACTGTGGAGGACCTAGTGCCAAAAATTCCCTGACCTTGGAACTACCTGACCCACCTGAAGGCTCTGCTGCTACAGGTGGCACCAACTGGCGCTGTGTGGCCATCATTTGTGCCAACATAACTACAGCTCTACGAACCTCCTGATCTGATGGCGAAGGCACAGGAGCTATCGGGGGCGGTGTAGTGCCCAACGGCTCCTGATGTGAGGGGGACTGCTGAGAGGGCTATGATGAAGCCTCTATATCGCCCTCAGATCGGGCTGACTCTGTCTGAAGCTGAGGCATCCTGCTGGTGCCTTCTCATGCTGCTGTGTCTAATCTCCTGCCTGTGGTAGGGTGTCGCTGATCTGTCATTCTTATCTGTAGACAAAGGATATGATAAGTTTTAGGGACCCAACCCTATAATTTACCGCTCTATAACACGACTGAATGAGAAGAAAGAGTAACCATCCTATCATGCCTCGCAGCCTCCTGCCTATAGTATGTGGTGCACAACACATCCATAGACAAGACTCTACTTAGCACGGCTTGCAGACTCCCTGGGACACGACCTGCTCTGATACCAAGTTTGTCACACCCCGCCTTGGGGGGTATGACTGGCACCTGGTGCCCTACTAGGACCTGAACTGCTAGACTACTGAGCCTGAGCACATCTGGTGCCTAGCTGGCTCTAACTCAGATTCAAGGAATCAACGGGCTATATAATGACTGTAAATACAACCTCCGGCCGACTAGGCCTATAGCCACCTGTACTATAACGACAGCTAACCATAATCATGTCAATATAAGGGAGCCTATGCGGGCCGACAAGGCCACCATGCTGTCTAGTTGAGTCTAAACCAGTATAACAATGCTGAACAGCTACGTGACCGGTGAGGTCACCACTACTGACTGGATAAGGCCTCACACGGCCAATATAAACAACTAAACATACGCACGGCCCTACACGACCGGCACACCTAACCACAGGAAAATATATACAATCTGCAAGCCTCTACGAATACTGTAGGAAAATAATAGAAATGATCGGGATAGGGCCCCGACCTACCCATGCTGTACAACAAAAGAAAAAGGAGCTACACCTCTAGGAATCAGACTCCGGATAACAGGAGCTGATGACTCAATAGCTGACTGGAATCACGAGGGATCGCCTCCTCGTCTATGAGTACCTGCAGGCAAGTAATGCAGCGCCCCACTGGGCGTCAGTACCACTGGTACCGAGTATGCAAAGCAATTGAAATAATACAACTGAATACAGATAATATAACTAACAAGTCTGTGAGTAGAAGATAACTGAATCTGAAGATTTGATAGGAACTAGATCAAACCTTTCTGCACTGATAGGCAGGGGCGTGTCTGTAGTCACGACAGCCTGCTGTCTATTAACTAATATATATAAAGCACATAAATACATATACATTTAGCAAGCAAGAGCCAATACCAACCCCCATAATCTGGATGGCGCCAAGCAAGCAAACAATCTATATACCCTTACCCGGGTCAAAACCAATAAAAAATAAGTCACTCCATTCATCTGCTCATTAGGAGCTCCTCTACCGGCCCCCTGGGTCTCCGGCTCAGGCCTTGTCCTCCGATATAAGTAACCGTGTCTGAGTTTGGGGCACTCCTGTACTGCATCTGTAACAGATAGGGTCTGTTTCCCTGGACACAACTCAACAGGGCTATCTGAAACAGGAACTGTATCTACTCCCTGGACACAACTCAACAAGGAATATCTGTACTGGATAGTACCCTGGACACTGCTCAACAGGGTTGTCTGTACTGTAGTGCTGATCAGACTGATATGGGGAAAGGTTTATCCCATATTCGTCCAAACTGGGGCGACATGCCACTCCTTGGAGCGACGTAAACCCACCCGCTCAGTGGACAACACAATTACCAACCCAGGGGCGGGGAGGACGCTCAATAAGGTACCCTCACACCATATCAAGTCTCAACAAACAAATAACACATATAAATAGCAAGCATGTATAACTGAAAAAGTCTATCTGGAAGTCTGATTTCTTATTCTGATCTCTTTCTGTATTATACTGATTATGAAATCTTTATTTAACTGTTTGGCTAATCTGTAGCCGGGATACTATCTGTCTGAATGGCTAATTTGTAGCCATAAAATTGTCTGTCTATCTAATTTTACTTTATTGGCCTTTATTCTAAAAATCTGTATCTTTTTATTCTACAACATGCTTGCTAATCATACAATACGCTATACTGAATTTGGAATGCTAACTCGCCCTTTGGCGCATGCTTCACTAACTTTTGGATTAAATACGATACGGCAACACAACTCAGAATCTATTAGACTTACTTAATTCTCAACATTCAACTCCGAGAGTTTCAACATGCGGAGTTTACTATGACTTACCAAGCTAAGGCTTACTAACTTGCCGAAGAACAACTTCACATACCTTAACCTCAAGTTATTCGACTGTCGGACGAGGCTCGGTCAGTACTCCAGCTATTTCTCCCAACTGCATTCATATATACGTCAATTAGTACTAAGTACAACACTATTCTGAAAGAAAACATCACTTTCGATATAATTATAGCCTAAACTTAAGCTTATCGAAAGACGGTCGAAAACTTGCTATTTTTCGGAGGTCCAGAAGGGAGAAGTATTCACTTTACGGCTAGGAGCACATAGACACTAGTTTGGAGCAATTTCACTTACCTTAGCCCGATAGCACGATGATTTGTCGGCCGTATTTCGTGAAACAAAATCTGTAGAAATGCTCCCTGCTACTAAATACCTCGGTATCTAGAGTTAATTTAGATTTGGACTATGTTTGGCAGCATAATCGGGTGATAATATATTAACTCTCTTCGCCTCTCTCTGTTTGCTGCGTTTTCTCTGGAAATTTTAAGGGATGAACTAATTTTAAACCGAAGTGGGGCTTTATATACTTGGGCCTGGACAGGCCCAACGTGTCACGGAGCCAACGCGGAGGCTCCACCTCCGTGACACATTGCCATCGCGGAGGGGCTCTGCCCCGGCTCCTTCCGTGATGGTTCGACAGGTTTCTTGTCCGATCTTTTCCCGGGCCTTTCTCTAGCACGTATGGCTTTCAAATATGCTTAACCAACGCGCAAATAGGCCATCTAGGTGCCGAGAATCTTACGGGGTATAACACTTTTCCTAAGTATCAATCTTGGGTCGGCCAGCACTCTCATCATCTGCACTTCTGGTCCTCCACCACAGTTTCGCATCACCGTCAAATACATGGTGGTGATGTTCACCTTGTCATGATCAGAAACACGAGCAGTAGAGAAATACTACTCCATGTCCCATAGAAAATTCTCCAATTCCTTGGCACTCCTTGCCCCAACGAAAGGCTTAGGTTCAGGAATTTTTACCTTTGAGTGTTCATCATGGGTCTGCCCTCCGCCTGCAGCAACAACACACCGCAGCACCACAACTTCATCGGCCAAATTTTCGTTTTCCCTCTTCAGATTCTCAATCTTCAAGGCAACATCCTCAGAAATTTGCCAAATTCCAATAGTTGGGTCCAGACAGTCTCACAAAACACGGCCAGTTCCGTGTTCAACCCATGTAACTGGGTCTTGAAATCGACAAGACTCAGATCAGTGTCATCCTCGTCTGTCATACCGACAAGGGCCTCCAAACGTGCAACTTTTTCCCTCAGTTCTGCGTTGGTCACCATCTTTCCAAGTCATGAACAGCTTGTTCTCTGATACCAGTTGTTACAGGGGTGATTTTTTTTCACTTTCACCACTGCCGGCCGTCGCACTACACAACACAATTTCAGCCTCGCACACCAACAAGCCGATTAGGGACTTAGAATAATTTAGGCTAAACAGAACGGAAAAAGCACACACACAACAATTACGGAAAAATTCCCAACCTTTATTAATCTCGCAGATTACAAAGGACTCACTCCAATTTGGAAGGTTTACAATGACACTCAAAAACTGCCTTAGCCAAATTCTGCCTACCACTATTTATAGGCTGCTGCCAACCGGCAGTTACAAAGGGATAGGGACGACTAGCTGGCATATCCCAGCATACAAGGAAACGATATCTTAAATATCAACATAGGATAAGATCAGTTACAATTTGAAATTCAAATTTCAACTCGCCAGCCGCTCCTGCAGCGCGCGCGCATGCCAGCTCACTGCCAGGCTGGTGCGCGCGTTATTCCCATGTCAGCGCCCAGCGTCCTCAGCTTCAAAACTTAGGATATTTTCCATCCCTCTTTGCCTTGCCCATGCCATGCTAATGCGCACAAGATTGCCTTGCACTCGTCTAGCACTTGACCATGCCATCACCTAGCAGAGTCATCCCACAGCTTGTATGCATGCCCGATAAGTGCCATGCGCCTGTCCGTCGCCCTTTGTTAATCAAGGCCGCCTTGCCAACACTCAAGTCTGCCTTGTCTTGACTGAATGCCATGCACATCATCCAGCCACACGCACTGCTGCCGAAGCCCACAACTTGCCATTCCAAGACAGTGCCTCCTTGGCATGCCACTGTCGATATTCGTCCAGTTCCAACTTGAGGGTCTAACACTTGGATAATTTTGGGAAATGGGAAAGTTGATAAGGTGTATTGCCTGTAAGATTGGATTTCTAAGTAGATTCAATTTCCTTCTTCAAATACCCTGTCAGTTTTGTGACTATTGGCATAGGTTGTCATTCTTTGCTAGGCTCTTGTCAAGTGGAACTTGATCAGTTATAGTAGTTTAAGATCCCTTACTTCCAAACTTTTATTTATTTTTTTAGTTTCAATATCTCCAGAAATATAGGGTAAGTGTATTGGTGAGGGTTGACCATAAAGGGCCTCATATGGAGTAGTTTATATAGATAAATGATGGGTAGTGTATAACACCACTCAGCCAGTATAAGGTAAAGAAGTCAATATGCTAGTGCATCATAGTAATAGTATCTTAGGCAGGTTTCCAAACACTTGTTTAGCATCTCTGTTTTCCATTAAATTGAGGGTAATGAGTAGTTGAGGTGTTTAATGTGACCCCATGGGCAGGGAAAAGTTCTTGCCACACCTTGCTCACAAATACTAGATCTCTGTCACTCACAATATTTATTCAGGCATATCATGTAGTTTATAGATATTATTAAAGGATGATTGTGTGTATTAGCAGCTGCATAAGGATTAGAAACCCCCACAAAATATGCACATTTAGTCAGTCTGTCTACCACCATCCAAATGATTGACTTTTCTTTACACGTAGGCAATCCTCCCACAAAATTCATATTTATGCTCAACCAAGTTATATTAAGGTAGCAATCCAGATAAGGTGCATTATCATATTTGCTTTTCTGATAAACACACATTGTTTCACATACTGAGTTACATCATCTCTCAGTTTTTTCCGGAAGAACAAAAATGCTAATTTTTTTTATAAGTGTTATTAATCCTAGAATGCTTCCAACAAGATGGTCATGCCAATTCTTATTCTCAGTCTCTTTCAACTAAGACTTGTCATCAATCATCAATTTCTTGTTCTTCTGTAGTTATTGATTGATAAAAGAGTATCCATTGTATCCCCATTATGATCTTTTACCAATTTGATAATGTTTTTCAATACTTTGTCCTATCCACATTCCTTGCAAACTTTATCAAATAGTGTAGTCCCTGCAGTATACATAAAGAGAGTGGAAAGCTCTCTTAATGAATGTGGTAACCTTGATAAGGAGTTAGCAGCAGTGTTGTCATTTTCCTTTCTATATTCAATTGAGAAATCAAATTGCATAATCCTAGCAATCCACTCCATTTGGGAACTTGTATGCAATTTCTGTTCTAGAAGGAATTTGAGAGCCTTCTGATCAATTCTTTCTAAGAAGTGTCTCTTTCTCAAGTATTCAGACCAGTTATTAATAGTTAGCTCCAAAGATAGTAACTCCTTGTCAAAGACAGACAGAGTTTAATGTTTAGGAGACAGTCCTTTACTAACGTATGCTATTGAATGGCTCTGTTGTATGAGAGCTTCCCCAATCCCTAAATCACAGGCACCGTCTCAACTATAAATTATTGAGAACTGTCAAGCAAAGCCAGTACAGGTGTTAAAGTAAGTGCCATTTTGAGTTCTTCAAAAGCTATAGTAGCCTTTTCTGTCCAATGGGAACCATCTTTCTTGAGTAAATCAGTTATTCACACTCTAAAAATCAAGGAGACACGATCAGCACATGGTGTGTCACTTGACTTAACACAACCAATATAAAACAAGTCTGAGTTGACTAGGCTTGGCACCAAAACCTAATTCACAATATAATAAAGAAAATCAACTGAACCAATAAAGTCGATTAATAATAACCAGAATAGAAGTTGGCCCACGATCCAAAACAAATATATACAACAGGACGACAAGGCCGAAGTATGGAAGCTACAACAATATCGTAGGGCCGGCAAAGCCTATACCAAATATCAAATCACAACACAAGTCTACGAGCCTCTAAGAGTGCGACAATAATTAAATGATCGAGACAGGGTGTCGATCTACCCAACAATAATATATGTACACAAAAGCAAAACCAAGAGGTAACTCCCATCAACATGGAACTTACCACTAAGTTGGAACTTCATTCAACTAACAAGGATCATGAGTAGCCTTTCGATCAACGCCTGCATGCATGTATGCAGCACCCCCAGGCTCGGGGCATCAGTACGGAGAATGTACTGAGTATATAAGGTAATAGAATGAATAAAGACAACATAACATAAGTGAAAACCAAAACAATAACATACTAATCACAACCTGCACAACAACAACATCAGTTTGATACCACCTTATATGCCCTTGCTCTAGGACTCACAATCACAACAACCTCGACCATACATCGCCTCAAACATCCAATATATAGCTGAATAGAATATGCAGATATTATGAATGCAATATAATGTAGATGCAGATAACAAATTCAATCATAAAGAAAGTTCTCATGGCCATACATGTCAACAAAATAAACAAGCTCAACCATGTCGGAAGTTCTTACGGCCTTACACGTTCTCGCTTAGCCGTGGGCCTAATCATGCCAGAAGCTCTCACGGCTTTATAGGTCCTAAAAAAGCCCAAAGGAAAAAACAAATAATAAATATGCAACAAACATATTAAAATGTATATACACAATAAACAGTTCACCACCAACATGTATATCAATCGATCACCCAAATTCCACAATAGACAGTAAAATCATACCCTCGATACAAATTATCAACACACAAGCAACATGAATATGAATACTTATTTCCAAACCATACAACTATTTATAACCCATAACACAACATAACATCATGGCCAACATTAGGATGAACAAGGATACTACGGATAACGACAATAGCATGATAAAGCAACAATTTGGAATTCAAGGAAAAACATGTTGAAAGAGAAACATACAAGTCTTAACATACCTTACGCATGATCAGACGGAGCTAAGCCAAAACTCACTCTCCTATCCACAAAGTTACTGGCATGTAGCAGCTCACTATACCACATAATCGAACCAATAACTAACAACAAAGAAAACAACATATGAATATGATATCGGTAAGAATTCTACGAAGCTAACTTCGAAGATCAAAACAAGAATCAAGCAAGAATTTATGAACACATACCTATAACAATCAGATGAAAATCAAAGGAGGAAGGAATATCTACGAAACTAGCCCATCCAAAACAGCCATCAATTAAAGTAACACGACGAAAACAACAAATACTAATTGAAAGATTCAGCGTTGTAGACTTGAATTTAAGTTTGGATCAAATCTCTTCAAGAACTACAATATTTCTAGAGATAAAATGGGTTTCCATCACCTGAAGTAAGGTTAAAATGAAATATCCGACCTACACCTATTTATAGGAAATCTTTATAGCCAATGTCATTGCAACATGTCATGCTATGGGGTTCTCATCACGGCAAGTCTTCTGTGTTATACCCTGGAAGTGCTTAAGACTAGACTTGGGATTTAAAATGAAAAGTAGCAGAGAAATTAGAAATTTCCTCAGAATGACTTGTGGTGCAAGTCGTTGGTAGGTCTGATGAGTCTTGAGAAGCAGTCATGGTTGGGTTTTGCTGTGATGTGTTCTACAACAACGGGTCTAAGGATGACCTGTTGGTTGATATTACGGGTCGTTAAAAGGGAGTCTTTATGAGGTTGGTCATGGTCAAGGAGGCAGGCACGAGTCATGGAACGACTCATTAGTTGGATCCACGGGTCGTTGTATATATCCGTTAGAAGGATTTCCAGGAAGGGGGCAGTGGTGGCAATGGATAGTGAGGACGAGTCGTTGGGACTAGTAACGACTTGTCGTGTTCGATCATGGTAGCAGACTAGTGATTGGGAAATGGCATGAAGCAACGAGGTAAGTAATGACCCGTGTGAGCCAGTAACGACCCGTTGGACCAATCATTGTCACTGGCAATGCAGATTTTTCAGATTTTTTATTAAGGGTATTTTTGTCATTCCTAGGCCCTAAGGTCCTAAATTACATCATTTTAAGCTCAGTTAGTAGGATTTTAAGCGGGGTAAACCTATAATAGAAATATCCCCACTCCGTGCATGTAACTTAGAGCCTTTCCTTGAAGATCAAGTTTGACGAATTTCTTCAAATCCTCTCCAATTTCCTTTCGGCTTTCGAGTGGGGGTGTGAAAGCGATTTATCTAGGTATCTGAGGCTATGAGTGAGAGTTCCTTTCACTCTTATGTTCTAAATTCTTTTCAATTCCATGAATTTCAATTCTAAATTCAAGTTTCATGATCTTATGGGGTTTATTCTAATTCTTGTGAAATTCTCTATGATCTATCTATGGGTCAGTTCCCTTTATGTATCAAATCATGTTTTATGATCTATGGGAAGATTTTATAATTATTTTAATTATTAATTTATAGTTTCAACTTCTAATTAAAATATGTCAAATTATGTAAGCTTCATGAGAAGTCAATTAGTGGTTCCATTATGATCTTGATCTTCTTAAGCCTAAATTATGATTTATGATTTATGATATGATTTCTCTCAAGTACTCATCATGGAATTATGAATATCAAGCATATACATGTTTTACAAGTATGCATGGATTTCATTTATGGATTTATGACTCTTGGCCAATTCATGGGCCCTTATTCATGGCTAATCATGTATTTCAAGTGGGATCCATTATGTTACTATTTATTTGGCTATGAACTTCATGAATGATTTTACGATTACGATATGAGCCCCATGTGCATATTTTTGGGAGTAGTGTCTAGCATAGAGTAAATCCGGTGTTCAAAGAAAAATCTCGTGGTCTCAGAACTACGTACCACCATAGGTATATGTATATATTTATTATTGGATCCCTGTGATATCACCACGCATGCACGTCCCCCTGCCTGGCAAGCCGGGGACGGTCTTGACCACTTTGGTGAAAGAGTGGGACATCATGTAAGGCTTTATCATGATGGTGTCGGTTAAAACGAGTCCTCCCATTGATTCTCATGATTTATGCATGGTTATGTTTATGTTACTTTGGCTCAAGTTATATTTTATGAAGTTTTCTCTAATGACTATGATTATGATTGGATTACGAATGGTTTGAAAACCTTGAGCCTTTATGTTTACATTATGATATTTACTTTATGATCATGTTGTCCTACTCTTATGAACTCTTATGTATTTTAACCGTCCTTACTTACCGTGCATACTCAAAACATTCCAAGTACTGACCGTATACTCTATGCTGTATCATTTTATGATAAAGGTCTGAGGGATCAGTCTCAGCCGCATCATTAGTACTACTTCCTCTCAGACCTGTCCACCCAGTATTGATGAATCCTCATCCTTCGAGGACATTCAGTTATCTATAGTGATGTTCTTTCAGTTTCAGACTATAGTGAGTTAGTTAGGGTCTTGTCCCAGCAACTCGTCAGCAGTAGAGGCTTATCAGACATAGCATGTATTCAGTTTTAGCCGTGTATTATGTATTCAGAAGTTATGATATTTTCATACTTTCACTTTATCATATATGTTAGACTTCACTTGAGTATGTTGTTTTTAGATATCTTGTTCATGCCATGGATCGACTTAGAGCATCTCGGGGTTCTTGTCCCGTGTCTCAATCTAGGCCTATGTTCGGGTCATAACATTCTGCTAGGCTTGTTTGGTGTTTCGCCAGATGCTCGATGCTCCACAAGTGACTCCACTTCCTGACCGTTCCTTGACGTACAACATGTAATAGTAAAGTTAGACTCGCATGTTTGGAATCTAATGATTAAATCGATTAAAAAAGGGGGTATTACAAGTTAATGGTCTTCCGATGAGTCCATGCACTTTTATGAATCTTCTGTAATATCGATCTTCCTATGATGTTGAAGTTGGACGGTGATAAAAGTCTTCTTACCTTTAAATTTGAGACTATGAAATCAAAAACTAAGACCAATATTGGTATCAACAATATTTTTCATAGTCCAGTTGTTAGAACTCTTGCATTTGGTATTCATTGCAATAATATTTAAGCAAGTTCAATATTATAATCATTATGTCAATATGATGTATATATTGTAATCTAGGTACTAAACATGTATTAAATATTGATGTTCGAATGTTCATGTCAGTATAAACATTATATCCCTACATTTTTATCATGTAGTACAAACAAGTATAGCTATTGCATCACCGCTAGAAGCAATTGTGGCAACACCTTCTATCCCTCTACATCTCATCCTACCTCTCCCAGTACCAAACATGACACTAGTGGATATGAATGGATCTTTTTAAATTTTTGATGTATCATTACAAATAAAAGATATAAGATGAATTATTACCATAGGAATGGTAAAAATAGTTAAATGAGAACTACCCATAGAAATAGTAAAATATATTGCACTTAATTGCCCTACATGATATACCCCGAAAGCTCTAAGATCAAATCCGAGAGTTGAAATGGAGAAAATAGGAATTTATGCACCATGTTATAGGATGAGTCAGTGACCTGTTAGGAACCCCACGAGTCGTTAAGTGACTCGTAGGGAGAGGCTGAGACTTGGTTGAAATTTTATGTTCAGAGTGACCAGGGGAAGTGACCATGAGTCATGGTCAGCACCATAAGCTGTTAAGTCGTCCGTGGTCAAGAAGATTGAGGATCAAGGATTTGGTTAGTAAAGGCAACGGGAGGTGATGTGCTGTGAGTTTACAACACTTTCGACGCTCAAAACTAAGAAAATAGAATGGACTTAGGTATATTTGTGTGGATATAAGACACTTTTCCTTTGGTTACATGATAAAATGGTGTTGGAGCAAAAATGTGCAAAGTATAGCCTGAAAGCGTACAAAATAGGCTCAAACTCATAGTTCAAAGTACGAGTCGTAGGAAGGTCTACGAGTCGTACTGCTGGTCGTGAGAAGTTTCAGAAGGCTAAGGATGAAGAGTGCATCATATGACTCTTAGTATGAGTTGTACAAAGCTTGTTTAGATTGTGGTGAAGAATTCTTGAAAAAATTAGAAGATTTGCACAAGAGGCTGACTCCTGCTACGGATAGACAGTACGAGTCATGGCACTCGTGAATAACTTCATAAAAATTGCAAAGTCTAGGAGTCAAGCCACAGAAGCACAGTACGAATCGTAGGAACAATGTACGAGTCGTACCAGGATCCAACACTTATCCAAATTTCATCCAGCCAACTAACATACGAGAAGTAGGTACGATCTGTACCTACCTGCTATGGATCATAGGATGGGCGGTGAAACAGTCGTCTTCAGTTAGGGAAATTCACCCTGTTAGCCTAGGAAAAGGATTTTTATGTCTGTATAAATACATTTTATGATTTATTTTCATAGGAGATGCAATTATGAGTGATTAGGATTGATTAGAAATGAAATTAAGGAGACTTAGACGTGAGAATTGAGTTGTTCAACTTGTATCAACCTTTTCTTGATCTGCATATTATTCGTGAGGGTTTTGCTAATTAATACAAAGAAGTTTTTCTCTCATTCATAATTGTAAGTATTGATTTATGTATTTAAATATGAATGCAAATCACAATCTTGCAACTATGAGAGGCTAAAACCTCTATAGCTAGGGTTGTGGGAACCATGGTGGATTAACAAGCTAGGGTTACATAAAAGTGATTCAAAATCAAAGTAAAACACTTGTATTGTATTCTCTTCATACTTAAACGTTTCTTAACGGTGTACAATGTTAGGATATGCCCGAATTCTTTACTTGATTGAGCCTTTAGAGGTAGAGATTAGAAAAACAGAACTACAACAAAGCCTTGATCTTGATGATCATTGTATTAACTTGAGTTGTGGTCGCAGGATAGTTAGATTTGGGATATATTGATAACGGTTAATTTGCAATCGGTCATGAGACCTGATCTGGTGATTGAGTATAGTCATTCAATAGGGACTGGTCAGTCGTTTGAATGAACCTAGGTTATCAGTTCTACAAGTAAGCATGGCGATGATCTTTATGTATATCCGAAGCAGTTATGAACCTACGGGGAACACAAAACCCTAGTTATCTTTCATTTTAATTGTGTTTTTAATTATTGTGTTTTTTAGAACCCACAATTTGGAGTAACTACCTAACAAGTTCACTTACCGGCTTTAGTCTAGCTCTTTCCTATTCCCTGTGGATTCGACCCCAACCTCTTTGTTGGGTTCTTTATTGACAACGTCCGCTTCATACTTCGAGAGTAGGTATGGTTTAAGCTTTATCAAAAAGTGGCGTCGTTGCCCGGGAATACGGTTAAGACTAGATTATTTGCTTGTATTTGACTTTTTGATAGTTATTTCCTTAATAACGTTTTTTTTGTTTTTGATACCCACAGGCTGTTCTCCAGTGAATGCCAAGCACTCGGAGTAGTGGAGATCCCCTAATTCTATTGAACCCAAAAATTGAATGAACACTCAACAGAATGGAAAACCAGGAACAAAAAGATGCCTGCATCGCTGAAGAAGCTAGGCAAGCCGAGCTAGCTCGGTAAGGTGCACTTCAGGATGCGGAAGATGTTATAGAAGAAGTAGTCAATGTTGGTCGACATGGGAGGGGCCACAGAGGTTATAGACTTTCCCCTCATTTCTTCGATGATGAGGAACCATACATCGATAAAGTTAGGTCAACTAGAGCAATTGTGCTACCACCACTGCCCACTAGGGCCAAGTTCAATATCACGAGCACCATGATTCAATTGCTAAACATAAATGGGGTGTTCAATGTTCATGCAGCGGATGACGCCAACCTGCAATTGATGAACTTTGTAGGAATATGCAAGGCGTACAGGTTGCCCAAAGTTAGCCAGGATGCCATATGGCTCAGACTTTTCCCCTTCTCTCTATCAGGGAAAGTCACTTTATGATTATCGGAGTTGCCCAACGACTCCATAACCAACTGGAGGGAACTCAAACAAGCCTTCATGGAGAGATTCTTTCCTTCCTCCAGAATATTGCAGCTAAAAGACGAGATCTATAATTTCCGACAAATCAAGACAGAGGCACTTCATAAAACCTAGTTGAGGTTCAAAAAGAAGTTGACAAAGTGCCCGAACCATATGATCCCAGATAATAGTTTGTTAGAAATTTTTTATAGGTCTTTGAATAGTAGCACCAAAGTTGTGGCTGACACGGTGGCAGGAGGAGCATTGATGAGTGACACCTGGGACCAAGCTGCTACAATCCCTGACAGGGTGACTAAGACGACTAGGGCAAGGCATACAAGGGAGGCTGATGCATCGGTCGGTACATATGCTATTGGTTTGACTGCAGACCGACGAAGGAAGGAAGAAGAACGCGACCAAGAGTTGGCTCACATGCGTACATCAATGGATTTGCTTACAAAGCACATCATAGGAGCAGGAGCCAAAAAGGTAAATGCAGTGCGAACTCAAGAAATAGAGCCGGGAGCTGATCACTCTGACTCTAAGGAAGAGGTAAGTTTCCTGGACAACCAATTGGCGGGTTTTCGAGCCAATGCCCAAGCGTATGGACAAGACAATTGGTGCCAAGGTTTTTGGAAACCAATGTTGGAACCAATATAGAGACAACTACAACCGAAATGGGTTCAGAGACAAGTGCCGAGGTCGTGAGCGCGAAGGAGAATGAAGAAGAAATGATGGATACCGCAATGACTGGGCTGGAGTTTATGTGCCTCCCAATGCATGAGAGGGGGAGGTTGGCCAATCTAAGTTGTAGAGCATGATGGCCGAATTGTTGAAAAAGGTAAGGTTCACTGATGATCAATTGAAGGAGATCCGAAGTTACATATCAAGTATGGGTCAAAAAGTGGAATCTCATGCTACAACCATCAAGCAAATCGAACACCAACTCGGGCAACTGTCAGCATCAATGAACCCTAGACAAAAGGGTACACTACCTAGCAACACAGTCCAAAACTCAAAGAACGATGGCTATTGCATGGCGGTGATGACTAGGAGTGGTAAGACCATAGTTTACCCCCCTTTTCTGGTTGTAGTTGAACGGATGAAAGAAAACATAATGTAGGAGAATGAGAAGAGTGTTGAGATAGAGGGCGCTGATTATGATGAGGCCCTAAGAGGTGAAGAAGAACCCGACTTTGACCAAGGAGAAGCTCAAATCTACAAAGCTATCCCGCGACCAATGCCACCATTCCCTCAAAAGATGAAGAGAAAGGCGAAAAATGGTAAGTTGCAGGAATTTCTTTCAATGCTTAAATAGTTATCTGTGAACATACCATTGCTTGAGGCATTGGAATAAATGCCAGGATATGCTAAGTTTATGAAAGACTTGGTGACGAAGAAGAGGTCCATAAGTTATGAGTCGGTAGACAATGTACATCATTGTAGTGCCATAGCTACACGGGTCTTGGCTGAAAAGAAGGAAGACCCAGGTGCTTTCGCTATACTGTGCACAATTGGCAATGTCGAGTTAGCAAGGGCACTTTGTGATTTGGGAGCAAGCATCAATCTGATGTCCTTTGCAGTATTCAAGAGATTGGGCTTGGGATCCCCCACACCGACCACTATGCGGCTACTGATGGCCGACAAAATTGTTAAAAAGCTAGTGGGGATCCTATTCGATGTGCTTGTCAAAGTAGAAAATTTATATTCCCATTAGACTTCGTGATCTTGGATTGTGAGGTTGATTATGAGGTCCCCATCATTTTGGGGTGAGCTTTCCTTGCAACTGGAGGGCCCTAGTAGATGTGGAGCCAGGCAAGTTGAAATTTAGACTAAACAAAGAAGAGGTCACCTTTAATATTTGCCGGTCAATGCAGCAACCGAAGGAATTCAGTATTGTCTCAGCACTAGAGGATGAATATGAGTCACTTGATGAATTCAGAGTAGTCAAGAGACTTGCTTCGTGCTGCGACGTTAAATCAGACGCTTCTTGGGAGGCAACCCAAGTGGTGGCTTGGTGAAATTTGAGTAACCGGGCCACCCGTGTCATGCTGCCACGTTAAATCAAGCGCTTCTTGGGAGGTAACTCAAGTTATTGAACTAAAGTGTGCTCAGTGTGTAGGGAAAACAAAAACAGGAGGTAGAAAAATTGCTGAAAAAGCAGCTGCTATGGCTCTCAGTACGACTCGTGACAGCATCCTACGAGTCGTAGCATGAGGCGTGGTGAGGTTCAGAGATGTAATTCAAAGCAATGACCTACGAGTCATCATACAAACCGTACTCACATTGTATGAGTCGTTGGATGTACTCGTAGGTCCCCAGGTAAGTTTTCAAAACTCTGACTTACGGGTCCAAGGGACGAGTAGTACGTTCTTCGTACGACTCGTACGAGTCAAAATTTTAAAAATCACCCAACTTGGCCCAGGTTTTCAAACCTAACCTTTTTCCTATTTTAAATCAAACTCTCACACGACCCCTCTTCCCACGCAAACAAAACAAATCTACGAACCTAACTTCAAAACTCTCACACCCGTAACTCAAAGGATAAGAGTCTTCAAGTAATTTTGTGCTCAAATTAAGCGCGACTCTACCCACATTTGTGATTACCAGTCAAACAAAGAAGCAACAAGTAACACATTGAATATCACAAAATTTTAACTTGTTTGAAGCTTTCACTGTTAAACCCCTGTGAGTATTGCATTTTATCGAAGAATTTCAAAAATACAATGATCAGGGATGATAACAAACCATGAACGACCAGAAAACATCATATTTTTATTGGGTTAAACTTGTGAATTTAAGTTTTCAAAATTTTAGTTACGAGTAGTGATTAAAAAGGGAAGGGATGAGTAGTGTTTAATTGATTGAATGATATGCCTAGACCTGGGAAAATCTGAGTACCCAAATTGTGCAAAAGAAACCCTGTGAACTGAACAAAATTGAATAAGTCATGAAAGTGGTACGAAACACAGTAAGGGTCGTAGTTTTTCACTATGAGTCGTACTGAGCATTCATACCAAAGAACTGAACAAGGCTAATCAGAAAAGTCCTTATGACTCGTGGAATCGACCTACGGGTTGTATCACGAGTCATGGAAAAATACAGAGGAAATCATAGTATGAGGTTTCATCAGACGACTCAGGATACGGGTCGTACCTTCGTGGTACGAATCGTACCCGTGAGCCATAACATGTATACAAGATTGCTGGGTCTTCGTACAAGTCGTACCTTTAGGGTACGATCCGTATTGTCGACCCGTGATAAGAATCTGAAATTGTTCTTTTCTTGTTTCTTTTCAAATATGGAATTCTGACTTTCTTCTCTATAGGAACAATGACATTGAAGCACAAAAGCATCCGAAGCAACAACCCAGAGGACATTAATTGATGAAAAATCTGAGTCAAGGCTGGGCAAGCAAGAAACTCCCCTAGTGGTTCAGTTGAGAATTACCAGGTAGATACTTCAGATACTGATAGAACCAGAACCACTAGGGCTAAAGCAAGAGCACAAGTCGAAGCAGCGACTACCACATCTGTGCAAGCTCCCTAGTCTGAGGAGGGAGATAGAGGAGGTAATCAGGAGTCAGGAAATGACTCAAATGCAGAAAAGGGTCTGAGGAGACCCAATCAGGTGAAGCGAGTGGCAGAGATGAACCAGAGCAAGAGGCCCCAAATGTTGCACAAGCACAGGCCTCACCCAGAGAGAATCGCACAATTCGGTGGAGAGTGTCGGGAGTTAGAGAAATTTATAAGCAAGGTATCTCTCTCACCGCCAAGAACAAGCCAAGGCGGAGCATTCAGGAAGAACTGCGGATCCTAACAAACATACTAAATGAAGTTGAGGAGATGAAGCGGATCTTTAGCTTCTATGGTTTCAAATGGATGGCCAAGACTCCAACCCAGTATATAGCAGAAATAGTCCGGGAGTTCTATGCCAACTATTTGGCCACCATGGAGCAAAAGGCAAAGGAGGGGTAGAAAATAAAAGACCAGCCCCAACTCGAGAGTGTGTTGGTCTGAGGACAAGAGGTAGATATATCAGAGCACACCATCTCTCGAGTTCTCTATGGACCACAGTTCGTGCCTACACGGATGATGCCTGAGTATGACTACAAGGTGGAAGCAATGAAGCAGATTAGGAATTTGGGTTTGCAGGAAAGGCAAAGGCAGCTGCAATGGTTGGCAAATGTGATTGTTGAGAAAAAGGAAGAAGTTGAATGGGTTACTGGTGGAAAGCAGGTGACAAAGACTTGCTCAATTTCATAGCCAAAGCCTGTTGGACACTAGTATGCCATCGGTTAGCACCTACGGTCAACGATAATATATTGAGTGCTGACAGAGTAGCTTTGGTGGTGTGCCTCATGTCTCATTACCCCATCAACATCCCGAGGATCATTGTAGAGGAGATACGAGATCGGGAAGTAGGGGTGAGCACTACTATCCCCATTCTCGAGTCTTGTATTCAAATTATGAACAGAGGCATGGGTGCCAATACAACGGGGTGAGGAGAGGCTGATAGGAGGCTAGAGGATTGCAGACATAGGCCTCATCCGGGATGACATAAACCCGATAAGCCGAGCTAGGATTCCCACCGCGATTCCAGCAGTCCAGCTAGCAGGGGGTGCATAGGTGAATGCCCCTATTTTACAGGAGCAGAGCCAGACACCGGCTACAGATGCCGGTCATTCAGAGTCTGCTCCTAGCATTCAGCTGCACCACAACATAGCCCGTAGACTCAAACACCAGCAAGGCATATTTTGGTGCCTCATGACTTCCTCCAGAAGCTAGCCAAACGATTGACCATGGCAGAGTGGAATATTTAAGTTATGATGGAAAACATAAAGCCATGGGTCAAGGCAGAGATAGATGCAGCAGTTCAGGCTCTACATGCTCGCTTGGATGGATTTGAGAGCCGCTTTAATGTGCAGATGGTGGAGCAGACAGACACCAGCAATCTCCATAAGGAGTTGGGGGCTCTTCGGAGTCAAGTAGTCGAGTTGTCATCGAGACAACCGACAGTTATAGTTGCCCCCACTATTCCAAACTTAGATGCAGAGCTTGATGAGGAGATTGACTTGGTGGCTTATTGGGAGCCGATGGTAGCTACTGGAGACGAAGGAAAGAAAAGAGTTGCGGAGGGTATTGGAGAGGAGAGTCTAAGGAAGAAGAGGAAGAAAGAGAGGAAGGAACGCAAGCGGGCAAAAGTAGAGAGCTTGCAGACTCATGACGCACATATGTCAGAGCTGCAGGAATGAGCAAGAGGAGCAGGCAGCTCCACCATGACTCAGCCCAGTCTTGTCAGTGGTCGTGGCCCTTTGGGTGAGCCATATTCAACCCAGATTGACACCGAGGCCATTGAAGCGGCCAAAACTACTGAGGGGGTAACCACTCCCTCTGTGGATACTTCATTGAGTGCGCTGGCCACCGTTAGTGCCATGATTATAGCGGAGGCACCTCCTCTGCAGGACGATAGGAGCGCCTAGAGCGCCACAAGTATGTTCCCTTTTCTATGTTCTTGTAGTTCACGCTTCGGGGACGAAGCTTAATTTTCAAAAAAAGGAGGGGGTGTACTTGTAATTTTTGGAACTTTTGATTCGTCCGAGAGTTTTTCTTGCTGTGTTTTTTTTTCCTCGGACATGCTATCTAGTAGAACCGGTATGTTTAGGATTTTTTTATTTTGTGATTTTTGTTTAATTAGAAAATAACTTAGGAGTACTAAGCCAATGAAAATGCACAAGTTTGATTTTTGAAAAAAATTGACCTTGTTTAAAATTTTTGATGCATTAGCTATGTGTTTGTGACTGCATGCATGATTTCTATGGATCTTTTGATGTCATGTAGTTTATTAGCATGAGGAGTCTTCTTAAGCTATGTATAAACCAGACAGGTGAGGTGAATATAATTCATGTACCATGAGTGAATGAGGTGTAGTATTTAGTTCAGTATTGTGTTGAAGATCTAGAACTTGCCTGGTTGGTCTTTACATAGGCTAAGGGTGGTTGGTTAGGATATGATCATAGGCCATTTTTGTTTAGCTCATTTTTAGCCTAAATAACCCTACCTAAATCATATGAATCCCTTGATCCCAATTTTGAGCCTTTTATTAGACTATTTTTCTTTGATTAACCGATTGACCGTAACCATTTGTTTATAATGAAATTATTTTGGCCCTAGTTCTTCCTTGGATATTGTGAACCTCAACATAGGAAAAATACCTAAGTTGAGGGTGGCTAGAGTAGGGGTGCGAAAATGGCGGGAACGAGAAAAAGAGGAAGAAAAGAAAAAGGTGAAAATGAGATGTGGTGTGAAAAAAGAAAAGAAGAGATAATGAATTTTTTTTTGAAAAGCTTTAAAAAGAAACTTTAAAATAAAAGATGTTGAAACAAGTGAAAATCCACCACACCCATACAAATGTACATAAAAGAGGTGAAAAGGGAAGAAAAAGAATGAAAAGCAAAAAGGGTGAAATAGGTATGGTGTAGCCAATGTATGTAGTGCCAAGAAAGGAATAATCACTTATAAAATATTTCATATTGATCATGTATAGCCCTAAATCCTACATCACAAGCCACAACAAGTCCTATAGTGATCCTAATCCAACTATCTAATAAACCCAAGCAGAGAAAATATGGGCAAGCCTATGGTATCTGATACATAATACTTGTAACTTCTTTCTGAGAGTCATAGCCTTACTTGTTTAGTCCCATTCAATGTTTGACACTGTATATTGTTATACCCCGGGAACCCAAGGATCAGATCTGGTAGTCAAAACGGTGAAAAGTTGAAATACCGCACCAGATCACAAAACGATCCATGAAATGGCTTGTGAGGAGTGACCACGAGTCAGAAGGGAGGTGGACTGGTCTGGGGGTCACCACGGGCATGACCACAAGTCGTGGCCAGGCCCCACGACTCGTGAGGTCACTCGTGGCCTGGACTGGAGGCTTAGCAAGGATAGTTGGGCAGTGTTGACCACGTATAGTGACCACGAGTCGTGGTCACTCACCACGAATTGTGATGTCCTCTGTGGGGTCCCATGGTGAATTTTTGGCATTATACCTCATGACTCAAGGCCACGAGTCGTCCATTCCCTCGTGGGGACTGGCAGTTAGCAAAATTCTGCGATTTTAGTTAGGGTTTTTCCATAATTTCTAAGTCCTAGTGCCCTAAACTACGTTGTTTTAGCTTATGAAAGGTGTGTTTTTAGGGGAATAAGTTAATCTAAGTCTTCATTCATGCATGCAAGAGTATAGAAAGGTAATCAAAGGGTGATTCAACACTTCCCTCTTCAAATCCTTCCAATTCCTTATTGGACATTCAAGAGAGGTTAAGAATTTGTAGTTTTCAGGTATGTAAGGCTATCAATGGGTGTTTCCTTTTACACCCATGCCCATTCTCTACGATTTCATGAAAATTCTATCAAAAGTTTATTGGGTTTTGAAATAGAATTATATAAAAAATCTAATGATTTGTTAATAGGTTTTGTGATTTTTGAATCTTATCATATTCTATGGGTTTTGACCAGCTTTTATCATTTAAATTATTTATAATGCTATCGATTTTGATTCTATGGAATTAAGCCTAATTATGCATGACTCATGATGAATCGATTTACGATCTACTTTTTCATTAATGATATTTACAAGTCCAACATGAATTATGATTTAAAGTATGGATTTAATCAATTAGCCATTATGATTTCATGAATTTCAAGCTATATGCATGATCTACAAGTATGTATGAACCTTATGATTTATGAATTATATTTTGGCCGACGTACGGGCCTTGTTTCATGGCTAGTTAATGTATGAATAAGTATGTTTATGATTATCACGATTTAACTAGCCCATGAACACATGTCTATTATACTATGAGCACTATATATGTTTTGGGAGTAGTATCGAACACCGAGTAGGTTCGGGGCTCAGGTTAAGCCCCGGATCTCATAATATTGTGTCACTGTAGGTATGTTGGGACCTCCTTTGTGACTGTTCCCGGCCCAATTGGCCCTTTTCATGGTAGTATCATGCTCTTCATGGTTCTACCCTTGGCAAGGTATGAACGACCCCCCGACTAGGTTTACAAGTCGGACTTCATGTCTGCTTATATGAGGTATACCGGTTAAGAGAATCTCCCACTATTCCTCATGATTTATGAATGTTTATGATTATGTAATTTGGCTCAATTCATGTTTAGTAAAGCTTTTCTCCTATGATTATGATTATGTTTGTATTATGAATGTTTTAAAAACCTTGAGCTTTATGTTATGTTACGATGTTTATGATATGAACATGATGTCCTACTCTTATGATTGTTTATGAGTTTTATAAGTTTTAAATGTCCGTTTTACTTACCTTGCATACTCAGTACATTTCAGGTACTGCACGCATACTTTCTATGCTATATTGTTTCATGATACAGGACCCAACTCTCAGGCTCACCCTCCTCAGTAGCTCTCCAGAGTTTGCTATCAGCTTATTTTGTGAGTTCTCATGTTCTGAGGGCCATATGTTCAGATTCTATTGTTCTCTTTCAGTTTCAATATTGTAGGGTTAGTTGGGGTATTATTCCTTCAACCCGTCTTTCATGATTAGAGGCTTTTCAGATTATTCGTTGTATTCAACCATCATGTATGGATCATGTATTGTCTTTTCTCCATTATTATGTCATGATTTCGTTTTCTTATGTTATGTCTTCCGCTTACAATGAATAAATTAGATGTATGCTCACGTCATGGATCGACTTTGGGTCTCTCGGGGCTCCTTGTCCCGTGTTTATGATCCGGGTGTACGTTCAGGTCGTGACAAACTTAGTATCAGAGCCATAGGTTTGAAGTGTCCTTGGGTGTCTGAAAGCTGCGTTAAGTAGAGTTTTTTTCATGGGTGTGAGGCACGTCACACTTATGACGAAGAGGCTACGAGACGTTTAGGAAATGTTTCCTTCTTTTATGATCTATATTGTGCGATGAAAAGTGTTTTCTATCCTTCTAATTTGTGATATTCGCATTTGAAGATCATGCCTCCATGCCGAGTGAACGTCAGAAGAAATGGTAACGGCAATAATCATGAGGGTGCCAATGGTGATGAGCATCATCCAACCCCACTCGTTCACAAGAAGCGCACACCAGAGCCAGTTGCCCATGCTGAGTTTAGGGCAGTGATATAGATGCTGGCACAGGCCATGGCTGCCCAGATAATTAGTCAGTGGCGCATTACCCTCAAAACGGGAATGCGACTATGGCTAGGGTAAGGTATTTCTTTAGAATTAGCCCTCCTGAGTTCACGGGGTTGAAGGTGGATGAGGATCCACACGATTTCATTGAGGAGATTCTGAAGATCACCCAGGTTATCGAGGTGAACAATAAGGAATGTGTAAACTTGACCTCCTATTAGCTAAAGGGGGTAGCTCATATATGGTTCAAGAAGTGGAGAGATGCGAAGGCAGTGGGTGCAGGCCTGGTAGGTTAGGAAGAGTTCTACGCGGTGTTTTTGGATCGGTTCTTCCCTAAGGAGATGAGGGAGCTCAAGGAGGCCAAGTTTGTTAATTTGAAACAGGGTGGCATGTCCGTTCAAGAGTACGTATTGGAGTTCACCCGATTATCCAAGTATGCTCTAGAGTTGGTGGCAGACCAGAGGGCTAGGCTGAGTTGTTTTGTTCATGGGGTGGCGGATTATTTGGATAAGGATTGCAGGATCGCCATGTTGCATCGGGATATCGACTTTTCTCACATTGTGTTGTATACACAGTAGATGGAGTCGGTCTACCGATGGTAGAGGGAGGCCAAAAGGTCCAGGACCAACAGTGATGGGACTTCTCAAGTCAAGTTAAGGGGTGGACAACATCAGCAGTCCCGGCACAGGTCTATTGCTCCAGCACCATCATCGGCCAGCACGCCATCTAGATTCAGAGGAGATTGGAGGAACATAACTTCAGAGTCGAGAGGACAAGGTAGCATGTAGGTGGAGTGCTCTTTTCTAGTTTGTGCGGGGTGTGGCAAGCATCACCCCAGGAGGTGCCTAGTTGGCTTGGATGCTTGTTTTGGGTGTAGCAAGCCCGAACACAGACTTAAGGATTACCTCTCAGCCAGATCAGGGGTCGGTGGAGCCCGTGTGACAGTAGTCCATTCTGTCGCTCCTGCGGCACGTCCCCCTCACCAGGGTGCCTATACTAGTTTAGCAGGCGGTCAGTGCCAGAACAGGTTTTATGCTTTAGTACCCAGCCAGGAGCAGGAGGCTTCACCAGACGTGGTCACTGGTATGTTGCAAGTCTTCGATGCTTATGCCTTGTTAGATCCAGGAGCTACTTTATCTTTTGTGACCCCTTATATTGCTACTAGTTTTGGGGTTAGCCTTTAAATCCTGTCAGAAACGTTCTCAGTCTCCACTCCAGTCGGTGATTCAGTTATAGCTAGGCGGGTGTATAGAGGCTGCCCCATTTTAGTATTGCATAAGGTCACCTCCGCAGACTTAGTAGAGTTAGCTATGACTGACTTTGACATTATTCTGGGCATGGATTGGTTGTTTGCATGTTATTCTTCGGTTAATTGTAGGACCCATGCGGTGGAATTCCGATTTTCGGGTGAGTCAGTTTTGGAGTGGAAGGGTAGTTCAGCTGTACCAGCCGATCGGTTTATTTCATATCTTAAGGCCAGGAAAATGATTTTTAAAGGTTGCATGTATCATCTAGTTAAGGTTAAGGATGTTGAGTCCGAGACCCCGACTATTCAGTCAGTTCCAGTGGTGTGTGAGTATTCAGAGGTCTTTCCTGATAATTTGCCAGGTGTTCCTCCTGAGAGGGAAATTGATTTTGGTATTGAACTCTTACCCGATACGCAACCTATCTTTATTCTTTCGTACAGGATAGCTCCAGACGAGCTAAAGGAATTGAAGGATCAGTTAAAGGACCTGCTAGATAATGGCTTCATTAGACCGAGCAAGTCTCCATGGGGTGCACCGATTTTATTTGTCCGAAAGAAGATGGATCACTTCGGATGTACATTAATTATCAGCATTTGAATAAGGTCACCTTTAAGAACAGGTATCCTTTACCTAGGATTGATGACTTGTTTGACCAACTCCAGGGTGCCAGATGTTTCTCGAAGATAGAACTCAGGTTTGGGTATCACTAGCTCAGGGTTTGGGAGTGTGATATCCCGAAAATAGCCTTCAGGACGCGGTATGACCATTATAAGTTTGTAGTCTTTTGGACTAACGAATGCTCCTGCAGATTTCATGGACCTGATGAACAGGGTTTTCAAGTAATATCTAGACATGTTCGTGATCGTGTTCATCGATGATATCCTTATATACTCTCGGAGCGAGGAGTAGCAGTCCGCTCATTTGAGAGTAGTGTTGCAGACACTCAAGGATCGCCAATTGTATGCAAAGTTCAGCAAGTGTGAGTTCTGGTTGGACTCCGTGGTATTTCTGGGCCATGTGGTATCGATTGAGGGTATAAAGGTGGATTCTCAGAAAATTGAAGCAGTGAAAAATTGGCCCAGACCAGTGAATCCTTTGGATATTCGGAGCTTCTTGGGCCTAGTAAGGTATTACCGAAGGTTCGTTGAGGGTTTTTCATCAATTGCAGCACCATTGACCAAGTTGACTCAGAAAAAGTAAAGTTCTAATGGTCGGAGGCTTGTGAAAAGATCTCCCAGGAATTGAAGACCCGACTTACTACCGCACCGGTGTTGACCCTACCTGAGGGTTTGGATAATTTTGTTGTGTATTGTGATGCTTTGAGAATCGGACTCGGATGTATATTGATGCAGCAGGGAAAGGTAATAGCATATACCTCCAGGCAGTTAAAGGTCCATGAGAAGAATTACCCAACCTATATCTAGAGTTGGCAACAGTGGTGTTCGCGTTGAAGATATGGAGACATTATTTATATGGGGTCCATATGGATGTATTTACGAACTACAAGAGCTTACAATATGTGTTCACGTAGAAAGACCTCAATCTACGACAAAGGAGATGGTTAGAGCTACTCAAAGTCTACGACATGGGTGTCTTATACCACCCAGGTAAAGCCAATGTGGTAGCGGATGCACTTAGTAGACTCTCTATGGAGAGTGTGTCGCAAGTGGATGAAGGGAAGAAGGAGTTAGTGAAGGATGTCCATCAACTTACAAGGTTGGGAGTTAGGTTGGTCGACTCAACCGATGGCTGTGTTGTTGTGCAAAATGGGTTAGAATCGTCCTTGGTGACTGATGTGAAAGCTAGACAAGATGAGGATTCAATTTTGGTGAAGCTGAAGGATGCCGTTCGAAGTCAGAAGGTGGAAGTCTTCTCCCAAGGGGGAGATGGTATGCTGCGGTACCAGGGTTGTTTGTGCATTCCAGATGTGGATGATTTAAGGAGGCGGATACTGCGTGAGTCACACAAAACCAGGTATTCTATCCATCCAAGTGTAACCAAGATGTATCATGACTTGCGGTGAATATATTGGTGGAATGGCATGAAGAGGGATATTGCAGAATTCGTAGCCAAATGCCCGAACTATCAACAAGTGAAGGTTGAGCATCAAAGGCCGGGAGGCGTACTTCAGGATATTAGCATTCCCACCTGGAAGTGGGAAGAGATTAATATGATTTCATTATAGGCCTACCTCGTACTCGCCGACACTACGATTCTATTTGGGTGGTGGTAGACAAGTTGACCAAGGCTGAACACTTTCTACCGATTAAAACGACAGATTCAGCGGATTATTATGCCAAATTGTATGTCGGGGAGTTGGTGCGATTACATGGAGTGCCCTTATTTATTATCTCAGACTGAGGTACTTAGTTTACCTCTCAGTTTTGACAGTCTTTTCAAAAAGGGCTTGGGACTCAGGTTAAGCTCAACACAGCCTTTCATCCGCAGACGGATGGCCAGGTGAAGCGGACAATTTAAACTCTCGAGGACATGCTGAGAGCATGTGTGATGGACTTCCAGGGTAGTTGGGATGATCACTTGCCCCTGATTGAGTTTGCTTACAATAACAGCTATCACTCCAGTATCCAAATGGCACCGTTCGAGGCTCTCTGTGGGCAGAGATGTACATCACCTATCGGATGGTTTGAGGTTGGTAAGGCAGCTATTATAGGGACAGATTTGATTCATAAGGCTATGGTGAAGGTTCAGTTGATAAGGGACAGGCTGAAAATCGCTCAGAGTCATCAAAAGTCATATGATGATGTGAGGAGGAGAGAGTTGGAGTTCGAGGTGGACGATTGGGTATTTCTGAAGGTGTCTCCCATGAAGGGAGTCATGCGGTTCGGAAAGAAAGAAAAACTTAGCCCCCGCTATGTTGGTCCCTACCGGGTTATGAGAAGAGTTGGTAAGGTAGCTACGAGTTGGACTTGCCATCAGAGTTATCTTCAGTTCACCCCGTCTTTCATGTATCGCTCTTGAAAAAGTGTTTGGGTGATCCAGCTTTAGTTGTCCCAGTGGAAAGTATTGGTGTGAGAGATAGCCTCAATTATGATGAAATTCCAGTTGCAATATTAGATCGTCAGCTTCGGAGGCTGAGGAACAAAGAAGTAGCTTCAGTAAAGGTGTTATGGAGAAATCAACATGTTGAGGGAGCTACGGAGGAAGCTGAAGCGGATATGATGGCTAAATACCCTCACCTGTTCCCTACCGGCTTAGTTTCAGTTTGAGGTATCAGTTTTTGCCCTAATTCTCTAATCATTTTCCATGTTCAGTTCATGTGTTCGAGTTTCTTTTATGTGAATGGATGTGTATGTGAAGCATGAGATCAGTTCAACTATGTGATATGAATCGGAGGTAGTCATTCCGTTAAGTTTTAGTTTGAATGATCAGTATTTGCAATTTTGCATATGATGGTTGCATGTTTCTGAGTATTCTATGTGCTAGAAGCATTCGAGGACGAATGTTCCCAAAGGGGAGATATTGTTACACCCCAAAAACCCAAGGATCAAACCCAATAGTCAAAATGGTGAAAAGCTGAAATTTCGCACCAGATCACAGAACGATCCATGAAGTGGCTCGTGAGGAGTGACCACGAGTCGTGAAGTGACTCTTGGTCAAGCAGGGAGGTAGACTAGTTTGGGGATCACCACGGGCATGACCACGAGTCGTGGGGCCTGAGGTCACTCGTGGCCTGGACTGGAGGCTTAGCAAGGATAGTTGGGCAGTGTGGACCACGGATGGTAACCACGAGTCGTGGTCACACCACCACGATTCGTGGTGTCCCATGGTGAATTTTTGGCAGTATACCTCACGACTCCAAGCCAGGAGTCGTCCAGTCCCTCGTGGGGACTGCCAGTCAGCAAAATTCTGCCATTTTAGTAAGGGCTTTTATGTAATTCCTAAGTCATAAGGCCCTAAACTACGTCGTTTTAGCTTATGAAATGTGGATTTTTAGGGGGATAAGTTAATCTAACTCTTCATTCATGCATGCAAGAGTATAGAAAGGTGATCAAAGGGCGATTCAAGACTTCCCTCTTCAAATCCTTCCAATTCCTTCTTGGGCATTCAAGATAGGTTAAGAATCTATTGTTTTCAGGTATGTAAGGCTATCAATGAGTGTTTCCTTTCACACCCATGCCTATTATCTACAATTTCATGAAAATTCTATTAAAAGTTTATTCGGTTTTGAAATAGAATTATATAAAAAAATCTAATGATTTGTCAATGGATTTTGTGATTTTTGAATCTTATCATATTCTATGGGTTTTTGTCCAGCTTTTATGATTTAAATTATTCATAATGCTATCGATTTTGATTCTATGGAATTAAGCCTAATTATGCATGACTCATGATGAATCGATTTATGATATACTTTTCCATTAATGATATTTACAAGCCCAGCATGAATTATGATTTAAATTATAAATTTAATCAATTACCTATCATGATTTCATGAATTTCAAGCTATATGCATGATCTACAAGTATGTATGAATCTTATGATTTATGAATTATATTTTGTCTGACTCGCATGCCTTGTTTCATGGCTAGTTCACGTATGTACAAGTATGTTATGATTATCATGATTTAACTAGCCCATGAAAACATGCTTGTTATACTATGAGCACTATATATATTTTGGGAGCAGTATCGAATATCGAGTAGGTTCAGGGCTCAAGTTAAGCCCCGGATCTCATAAACTACGTCCACCGTAGGTATGTTGGGACCTCCTTTGTGACTGTCCCCGGACCAATTGACCCTTTTCATGGTGATATCACGCTCTTCATGATTCTACCCTTGGCAAGGTACGAACAGCCTCCCGATTAGGTTTACAAGTCGGACTTCATGTGTGCTCATATGGGGTATGTCGGTTAAGAGTATCTCCCACTATTCCTCATGATTCATGAATGCTTATGATTATGTATTTTGGCTCAAGTCATGTTAAGTAAAGCTTTTCTCCTATGATTATGATTACATTTGTATTACAAATATTTTGAAAATCTTGAGCCTTATATTATGTTACAATGTTTACGATATGAGCATGATGTCATACTCTTAGATCGTTTGTGAGTTTTATAAGTTTTAAATGTTCATTTTACTTATCTTGCATACTCGATACATTTCACGTACTGACCGCATACTTTCTATGTTAAATGATACAGGACCCGGCTCTCAGGCTAACCCTCCTCAGTAGCTCTCCAGAGTTCGCTATCAGCTTATTGGTGAGTCCTCAAGTTTCGAAGGCCATATGTTTAGACTCTATTGTTCTCTTTCAGTTTCAGTATTGTAGGGTTAGTTGGGGTATTGTCCCTTCAACCTGTCTTTCATGATTAGAGGTTTTCAGACTATCAGTTGTATTCAACCATCATATATGGATCATGTATTGTCTTTTCTTCGTTATTGTATCATGATTTCGCTTCCTTACGTTAAGTCTTTCGCTTACAATGAATAAATTAGATGTATGCTCACGCCATGGGTCGACTTGGGGTCTCTCGGGGCTCCTTGTCCCTTGTTTACGATCCGGGTGTACGTTCAAGTCGTGACATATATATGAGTGGGAAATTCATTTGTTGTGAGGGTACATGGATTATGTTTACTTTTACCATTGGTCTGTATGAAAAACATTGGTGATGACTTGATTGTCTGTTGATAGCTAGATGACATGTCTTGATCCCTGTGTATCATGTTTCGTAGTTACTTGTAGTACATTAGATGATGTTGGTTCATGAAAAAGGATTAGAAATTGTTGAATGCATAGTGCACATTTTGTTTAGTATTAGATGTAGTATCCTAGGTTCATTTTCTAGTTGAGCGTCGTATTTAGTTTTTCTTTTTCTTTGCCTGAGGACATGCAAAAGTCTTAAGTTGAGGGTGTTGATGTGTTGTGAGTTTACATCACTTTTGATGCTCAAAACTAAGAAAATAGCATGAACTCAGGTATATTTATGTGGATATAAGGCACTTTTCCTTGGGTTATAGGATAAAATGGTGTTGGAGCAAAAATGTGCAAAAGATAGCCTGAAAGTGTACAAAATAGGCTCAACTCACAGTTTACAGTACGAGCCGTAGGAAGGTTCTACGAGCTGTACTGCTGGTCGTGAGAAGTTTCAGAAGGCTAAGGATGAAGAGTGCATCATACGACTCTCAGTAAGAGTCGTACAAAGCTGTACGGGTCGTGGTGAAGAAGTCGTGAAAACATTCAAAAGATTTGCGCAAGAGGCTGACTCTTCTACGAATAGACAATACGAGTCGTAGAATGAAGGTACGAGTCGTACCATGGCACTCGTGAAGAACTTCAGAAAAATTGCAAAGTCTTAGAGTCAAGTCCACAGAAGCACAATACGAATTGTAGGAACAATGTACGAGTCGTACCAGGATCCAACACATAGCCAAATTTTAGCCAGCCAACTGACATATGATAAGTAGGTATGATCTGTACCTACCTGCTATGGATCGTAGGATGGGTCGTGACACAGGCGACTTCAGTTATGAAAATTCACTTTATTAGCCTAGGAAAAGGATTTTATGTTTGTATAAATACATTTTATGTTTTATTTTAATAGGAGAGCCAATTAGGAGTGATTAGGATTGATTAGAAATGACATTGAGGAGACTTAGACATGAGAATTGAGTTAGTTCAACTTGTGATCAACCTTTTCTTGATCTTCATATTATTCGTGAGAATTTTGCTGATTAATACAAAGAAGTTTTTCTCTCATTCATAATTGTAAGTATTGATTTATGTATTTAAATATGAATGCAAATCATAATCTTGCAAAACCATGATGGATTAACAAGCTAGGGTTACATAAAAGTGATTCAAAACCAATGCAAAACACTTATATTGTATTCTCTTCATACTTAAATGTTTCTTAACGGTGTACAATGTTAGGATATGCCCGAAGTTTTTACTTTCTTGAGCCTAGAGAGGTAGAGATTAGAAAAACAGAACTACAACAAAGCCTTGATCTTGATGATCATTGTATTAACTTGAGTTGTGGTCGCAGGATAGTTAGATTTGGCATATATTGATAACGATTAATTTGCAATCGCTCATGAGACCTGATCTGGTGATTGAGTATAGTCATTCAATAGGGACTGGTCAGTCGTTTGAATGAACCTAGGTTATCAGTTCTACAAATAAGCATTGGTGATGATCTTTATGTATATCCGAAGCAGTTATGAACCCATGGGAAACACAAAACCCTAGTTATCTTTCATTCTTGATTTCAACCATAATTTTAATTGTGTTTTTTAGAACCCCCAATTTGGAGTAACTACCTAACAAGTTCACTTACCGGTTTTAGTCTAGCTCTTTCCTATTCCCTGTGGGTTAGACCCCAACCTCTTTGTTGGGTTCTTTATTGACAACGTCCGCTTCATACTTCAATAGGAGGTATGGTTTGAACATTATCAAGAGGTGACCACGATAATAACGATCCGTTATGTCCCTCATGGAAACCTTCAATAGATTTTTGGCAGTGTTCATGACGAATGCAGACCACAAGTCGTGGCCAGTGACAATGACTCATCCAGTCCCTCATTGGGACTGCCAACCTATTTTTCCCTACGAGTTTATTAAGGATTTTTCTGTAATTCCTATGTTCCTAAGGCTTAAACTACGTCGTTTTAAGGTCATAATATAAGTATTTTAAGAAGGGCTAAGTCATTCTAAGCCTATCCTAATTCATGCATGCAAGTTTAGAAGTTTGAGAGGTGATCAAGGCTAGTTCTTCAAAATGCTTACTCAATTTTCTTTGGGCAATCAAGGAAGTGTGAAAATCAGATCCCTTCAGGTATGTAAGGCTATGAATGGGTGCAATTGACCACACACATGCCAAATTCCCTCTCAATTTATGATGTTCTAGTTGATGACTTCATGGGGTTTTTTTACCCAATGCATGAATTCCTAAGTTTTAAACATGAGTATGATCTAAGCATGTTTTAAATGATGAATTATGATTGATGGGATGATTTTATAATATTTAAATTATAAATTATGTTTTTAAGTTTTCTAAATTATGATGCCCATCCATGAATGTTCATGAAAGTTGAGATCTATGAGATATATGTTCAAGTATGATATGATGTTTATGAAGAAAGTATGATTTTGATATACCCATTTTTTGTTCATGTTTTCAAAGTGAATCAAGTTGATTTCAAGCATGTTTAAGTATTGGGCAAACTCATATGATCAAGTATGTTTTATGATTTCATGAATTAGCTTACCACATAATTTTGGAGTCAAGACTCCCATTATTTTCAGCTTGTAGTATGGTTTGAGCCAAGACTCCTCATGTTATGATTTCAGATTATGCATGTATGTTATTATTTAGTTTCGTCATTAGATGATGGTCAGCTTCATTAAAAACCATGGAGAACAATGTTTTTGGGAGTAGTGTCTAGCACCAAGTAGGTTAAGGGTCAGTCAAACTTATGCCTCAAAACTACGCGCGAATGTAGGTATGATCAGACTATTTGGAACCTCCTTTGGAGCTTTACCCTGCCCCAAGGGGCCTTGAGCTTGATATTGATATCATGGTAGCGCCCTTAGTCCTGACAAGGCTTTGGACGGCTCTGCCCACTTAAGTGTGATAGCCGAGACCACGTAAACTCTATTGTGATAATGTCGGTTATATGACTAGTCTCCATTGTTCCTCATGATTTCAGTTATGCATGTACATCAGTCATAATATTATATTCTCAGCAGGTTTGACCCAATGTTCAATTTTACTCATGGTTTTTAGTTTTCAGCTTTGGGTCATTGGATTCAGTTATGTTCACATCATGTTTTCAGAAAATAGCATGCAAGCCCTACTGCCAGAATCTTATTTTGATTATGCTTTATATTATGCATGTTTAATGATTTTACTTACTAGCGGTTTTACTTACCTTACATACTTGGTACATTCCACATACTGATCGTGTACTCTATGCTGTATCGTTTCATGACACAGGCTCCGATATCTAGGCTCCGTCCCGCCGCTAGTCAGATTTTCGAAGTTAGCTTTCCTCAGCCTCAGTTGGTGAGTCCTCATCTTGCCAGGACCCTTCTCGTCAGTTGTATGTCGTATTATTAGTTCTCAAACTATAGTGAGTTAGTTGGGGTCTTGTCCATCAACTCGTCAGTTAGAGGCTTTTCGGAAATAGTTGTTTTTCAGCTTTAGACTTATGTGTGTATTCAGAGATTAAGTTTTGTTTAGACTTCCGCTATGTATTTATGAAATTCTTCCGCTTATCTATGTTGAGTTAAATGTATGTTCATGCCACAGATCGATTTAGAGCCTCTCGGGGTTTCTTGTCCCGTGTCTCGATTCGAGCCTATGTTTAGGTCGTGACACCACGTCTTTTGAAACTCCACTTTGTCTCTTTACATATATAAAAAAAGAAAAGGAATAATATGGATAACGATATTAACTAACAACAAAATAGACAGTTAAATAATACCTCTGCTTTGCATCCCCTTTAGTTATGACCCGTCCAATCGTAAGTTGAGAATGTTATCTTCACTCTCAACTTGCTAGTTTCACTAAAAAAAGATTGTTCAGTCTTTTCTCTTTTTTTGCATATCTTTAATTTATCTGGCATTAATTTCACTTTTGATGGCCCAATTATAAGATTATTTGTTACATGTCATATTTTTATATTGGCCATTGGTTGAATGCAATACTCATAAGCTTTTAGGAAGATATCTTTTATGTATCAATTATTCTACATAGTCGTCTGATTCTTCTCTATGGTGATAGAATACAGAAATAACATATAGACATGGAATTTATTTTAACATCCAACGTGTATAAGTGTCGTACTTACTCGACAAGTTAACAACATACATATACTTATCATCACGAATTTCATATTCATTATTTCCATTAAATATGACTTTGCATCTCCTGACTAAGTTCTTGTATTTCTCTGGTACTGCCTTGACCAATGATACTATGTTTGAAATTTAAGTATCACAAAACTTTTTTATATCACATTTCTACTCATTATCTCATGCTTAATCTCTTCAAACACACTTATAATAGATTTACATTTTGAACCTATAATTCAAGAATTAAATATTTCATACATATTAATTTTTATTATACCATACTTAAAATCATACTTGAAATAATCTTTACACTAGTGATACTTATCATAGGAGAGTAAGTTTCACATATTTTTATTGCTAAATTTTAGTGATGAAAATTCATCTTTTAAGTGTTAAAGGAAAGCTCGCCTCAGCACACCTGTAAAATTATTTTCTTATTTCCTTCATCATCTCTAATCATAGAATTAATTAGATCATATGTGTCTTGCATACATTGTTTTTGTTCTAATTGAGTAACAACTCTTTAATAGTTGGATAGTCTTTATTACACAGTAGCAAAAATAAACAATCAATTTTATAATGCTGAGAAAAATGAAATTTGAAAACTAAAAAAAAAACACTTCAAAAGGCCACCTTAACAATTAAAATTCAACAAGTTAATATGTAAAACTAAAAGGTTAGCAGGTGTTAGAGTAACAATATATTTAGAGAAAGTTCATAAAGTCTAATTTCATTATAGTACTCAAATTTAAGTTGTGATTGCATTATCTATTATAGTACTAAAAATTGTTCATTGTCTTATTTTTCCCTAACAAAAAACTCATTATTTTGTATCACATATTCAAAATTGATCACTAAAAATTAAATACTACTTTTTAAACTCCTTAAATATAGAAACTGTAAACTTTAATCTAGCAGGTGTTAGAGTAACAATATATTTAGAGAAAGTTCATAAAGTCTAATTTCATTATAGTACTCAAATTTAAGTTGTGATTGCATTATCTATTATAGTACTAAAAATTGTTCATTGCTTATTTTTCCCTAACAAAAAACTCATTATTTTGTATCACATATTCAAAATTGATCACTAAAAATTAAATACTACTTTTTAAACTCCTTAAATATAGAAACTGTAAACTTTAATCTAAAAATCTTCATTTTCTCTCTAAAAATATTTTAAGATCTTTGTGTATTACTATTATATTTAATTTTTAGTTGTTCACTGACCTTTTATTATTCTCTATTTTAATTGATTTTACATAAATGTTTCTTTACTATATTTTTTCTGTTTTAGTTGATCTTTACACAAAATTTTCTTTAAATAGTATGTCACCTATAAAATTATGAAAGTATAAAAACTGAAAAATAAGCAAATATCAAAAAATGGATAAAGAAAGAGAGAACTAAAATAAAAACTTGGAAACTATCAAAATCTGAAAAACAGGAAACTAAAAACTAAATTGAAAAATGAGAAAAGAAATCAGAGTTTTTGCATATCAAACAACAGTCATCTCCTTGGCCCAAATCTAAATATTGAATTAGGTAGTTGATGAATCAACTCCATGAATAGTTTATTTTCCTGTCCACCACAATCCAAGTAATATGAAGTATTTCTTGATTTTCGTTTTTATCAATTGCTATTAAAAGTCATCCCTTATAACAGCCTTTAAGAGAAACCTATCAAAGTGAATGATCATTCTACATTCATGTAATCACCTTTTCTTTATTACATTAAATCAAACATAAACGTACATGAATAAATTTTTATCCTATACAAATTTATTTTATGTCCAGATTGAACAAGAAGAGCTCTCATTTACTTGTTTAATTATGTGTGCATCATCAACTAATCTTGAAAACTCAGATTTTTTATCATTTAAAAATTCTCTAATTATACTTATTTTCGCCCTATAACATAAAGATCTTCTCACATATATCCCTACTTTTTTTAATGCGTCCTTAAATCTTATAAACTCTAATATGAGGCTGAAATATGATACTCTCAATTTCTAACAATAAATGTTATTATGCAAAGCTTGTTATTTGTCTTTCTCTAAATACTTATGAGCTAGGTTATATTCTTCATCGTAATTTCTTTTGTTTCCTCATCCTCAAATGCATACAATTCCCACTTACACTTATGATTTGTACACCTCACCCTGGCTCTTTGCTTTTTATTTGATCTTAATTTTAATTATGTCTTGTTTTAAGTAGTATAATTTGTCACAATTTTTTGGAATTTAATAACACTCTCAAAGATCATACCAATATAAAAAAAATAGCAACCTTATAATTAAAATCATATCTAACCTTTTTGCTTTGTCTTTTAACTGGCAGATCAATTCCCTTTCATCGTGAGAATCTAACTCGTCTCTAATATTATCACTGCCAATATCCCAGTTGTGTAGATATCTCTTATCTCCAACTAATTTTTCTATACACAGGTCTGCTTTTTTTATTTTGAAAGTATTCAAAACCTCTATCTACACCAATCTCCCCAAGCTCAATCTCTTGGGCAACTGATTTTTTCTTCTTAGTTCTTTTCTTTTATCTTGTCTTTGCTTTTCTCCCTTTAACTTTTTATCGACATCACTGTCATTTTCATCAAGTATATCCTCCAAATCTTTATAAAAGTTCAAGTCTTCACTATTGCTATTATTTAAATTAGTCTCTGCTATTGTTAATTTTGACCTTCCTTTTTTCTATAATTAATTTTTCTATGTTTTTTAGTCTTGAGTACTTTACCAAAATAAATTTCTTATTTTAAATATTAATTTCAGTGTTTTTGGCATCAATAATAATTGAAAATACTATTTCTTACCACTTTTGCCTTAAAAATACAGTAACTACAGATGTCGTATCTTACATATAAAATTACTTAAAAATATTGCATAATTTATTTTTTGCTATTTCCTAACAAACAATATTAGTATAAATAATATTTCCTATAATATTATACTATTTCTGTTATAATTCTTTTTTCTTTAAATATGAACTGTAAATATATATATATAATTAAGACGAGAAAAACATCATTTAATCAATTAAGTGAAATTTTTTTTAGGAGAAATTAGATTTCTTACAAACTAATTTATCTACATGTTTTTGGGCCAATTCTTATTAATTTTCAGCCAAAATTTTGCACCCAATTAATTATCAAATGTTACACGGATTGCTCCTCAAATTAGTGATCTTTAATTTTTATTCTTATAGTTCATTTAATGAAATTTTAGTCTAAAATATCCTTAATTATGACTTAATTTTCGCTAGACAAACTTTTTTAGAGAATGTTTGCCTTGAGACATAAATTAAGTGTTATTTAATTTGCAAGTCATACCTCTATACTTAATATTAAAAAAAAGAAATTCTTCAGGCATATATTAGTCCTAAAAGACATAAGTTAATATTGCTGAATTTTTGTCTCAGCCACAAGTTCATGCTGCTGAACTTATGCTTCAAGGCATAAATTCATGCGGCAGAACTTCTGTTGAACTTATGCCTAAAGACATAAATTTATGTTGCTGAACTTCTACTCCAGACACAAGTTTATGCTACTGAACTTATGACTCTGATGCATAAACTATGTAAACTTATGCCCTGAGACATAACTTGTACCAAAACTTATGCTTTTTGATTTTTTGTTAGGGGCATTTTTGATCATTTTTTTATCACTCACAGTGCCGATGAATAAAAATTAAAGACTATGAATTGGAGAAACAAAGATTAAAAATCACCCCAAAATATGAGCATTTGTGCGAATGACCCATTTTCCCTACCCAGCCCAAGCAAACACCCGTTGACCCGGCCCAAAACCCAAACTTAACACTTAATTCCCTAATCCTTATTCATCAAATGCTCATAACCCATTTTCCCTACCCAGCCCAAGCAAACACCCGTTGACCCGGCCCAAAACCCAAACTTAACACTTAATTCCCTAATCCTTATTCATCTCCTCCTCCATCGCCTCTTTCATCCAAACAACAGACCCCTCACCAAATCCCTAAACCTCACCCCTCCCCCCATTCCCTCTCCCCGAAATCCCGCGGACCACCGTGAATATCGCCCCTCACACTTTTTTTCCTCTTTTCTGGAGAGGAGAGCTCTGATGAAGTCCTAAATTAACCTTCTCCTGTTCTCTTGAAAAAGAAGATGTAGGTTCTAAAAATATATTATTCACCATTTCAGGAAATTAAGATTTCTAGTTGTATTCTGATTAGAAACATAATTAAGACTAATTATTGATGAATACACATTTGAGCTCGGCTAACTGGTCAATGTATAGGTGCTCCTATTGGCCGCTCAGTCATTTCCGCTATCTGACAGATTTTGCTATTGCCTCCTCACTCCGCTGCCTCTTTTATGCCCATGCCCTCTCCCCCGGTACATCATCATTCCCTTCTCCTCCTTTTGATATATCAGTTATTTCAGTCATTCTTTAACTATTGTTTGTAATTCTTTTACTGGTGTATTCCATATAGAATTAGTAATTGTTAACTCCTTTTTGAAATATTGTTCATATGTTGCCGATTGTCCTATATTTCTTGTTGATTCTCTTAAGCTAGCATCACAACTTACAAGTTATACACCGCTCTGCTTCCATTTTGCTGACACACACGGATGTATGAGCAACAACAACAACATACCCAGTGGTTGAGAAGCTATTTCCGTATACCCTCAGCTTAACAGAATTGTAATCAAAGCCAAGCAACAACAACAAAATAGCAAGGATAAACAAAGTAGATGAAGCAACATGTACTAGTAAAATGAAGAATAAGATACTACGCCAATATAAAGTATTACTACTAAATAAAGGGAAGATGAGAAGAGGAGGCTAGCCCCCTGCCTCTCCCACATAAAAGTATGATAACACCCCGTTGTCTACTGTCCTTCTACTTTAGTCCTCGAAATCTACACCACACCTTCCTATCTAAGGCCATATCCGCCGTAGGCTGAAGATGTGCCTTTTCTTGTCTAAGCACTTCCTCCAATCTTCTTCGGCCTACCTTTGCTCTCCTAAAACCTGTTATAGCCAACCTCTCACACCTCCTTACCGGTGCATCCCAACACCTCCTCTTCACATGTCCGATTCCTCTTCACATGTCCGAACCATCTCAACCTCACTTCCTCATCTCGTCCGCTACGACAGCCACTCCCACCTTGTCCTGTATTACTTTGTTCCTAATCCTATCTTTCCTAGTGTGGCCACATATCCATCTGAGCGTCCTCATATCTGTTACCTTAATCTTTTGAACTTGTGTTCTTGACTGGCCAACACGGATATATGAGAGCATGTACTAGTTAATAATTAATATCACTTTATAATTTATTGGGTATTATAAGAGGTTTAAATCTTAAAAAGGTAATTATTGAAATTTACATTTACTTGTACTAGTCTTATCAGTTTTTTGGTAGAGTTAGAACTTAGAAAGAATTTAATTCGAAATTTTATGTTTGAATTTCTCTAGCTGAACCAAGAGTAGGGTCTGACAATTGAGGAAAACATGTGTTTTGGGGTGGAGGAAGTAGCAGAGAATGGTTTTGAGGTCTTCTTGTTTGGATGTTTAAAACAAAGTTTACTTAGGTTTTCTATTTGGAGTCAATTTAAGATTTTGTCTTTATTGCGTATTGGTCTATTCTCTATTCATGAATTACCCTTACAAAGGTAGCTCAACCATCAGCATTTAAACATAAGATGAAATCTGTGGAGCCTTTATTTCATTTTTTATGGGCAGAGAAGCATAAAACAGGGGACAACTGCCTTATTTTATTATATTATACACAGAGCATACATGTGATCATTAACCTAATGTATCACTACCATTGACGAACTTAAACTAAAACAACCAACTCCCTTGTAAGTGCTATTTCCAGTGGATGATTGCTATTTTTGTTCTCAATAAAGCACAGATATATTCCTTAATAAGTGCTTACACATATGGATATCAAGTTTTTGTTAGTGTTATGTATCTTTCTCCTTGTTTGCATTTATTATGATTATGTACTAGGGTTGGTTATTGCAATGATAAAAAATTGGTTATAATGGCATGTTTGTCCGTAGTACTGAAGCACTTCTGTATACATGTTGAGTGGTAGTTTGTATCTTTTTTGTATGTCTGCTGAAAGCTTCAGAATAAGTCATTAATCAAGTAAAATGATTTTTGATTGTGTAACAGGCCTTTGGAAATGTCAAGTTAGAATTCTAATATTCACACTCTTAATAATTCATTTACCTTTTAGGTCATTGATTAGCGTCAGATTTCAAACATACTGGGTCTGCTTCATTATCAAGCAGCTTTAAAGGAATGGCTGCATCAGCAAAGACGCCAGCTCTTGACAAGCCTAACCCAGCTGAAGAGTGGACAATTGTATTGCCTCGTCGTGGAAAACAGAAAAGAAATTTTCCTAAAGTTATCATCCACGAAAGGCAAAAACAAGAACAGTTGTGGACTCCAGCAGATATTGAGACTAATCCAGAGAGAGAATCTAAATTGATGCAGAAGATACAAACCTGCATTAGGAAACTCGAGAGCTCTTCCTTCTGGTTGACATTTTTGGATCAGTTACAAACCCCTGAAATATCTGATTGGTTTTTAAAAGCTGTGGGCTTAGAAGGAAAGATGCAGATAGTAATATATGGAATTGGTAGCATAGAATCGTATGAGCCTCCTAGATTACAGCTTAGTCTTGCAATCTTAATTAAAAGAATGTTTAGTTGGATTGGGGAGGTAGAAGTATTTGATCCAGTGATCTCTCTGGCAGAATCTAGGGTACTGACAACTCTGGGTTGTTCTGTTCTAACAGTAAATGAACATGGTCGCCGGCAAGCTTTAAGACCTACAATGTTCTTCATGCCACATTGTGAAGCTGAACTGTATGACAATCTTCTAGAGGCAAATTGGAGGCATGATCTATTGAATAATATTATACTCTTCGGAAACAGTTTTGAGGCATATGAGCAACACTTGTCAGTGTGCAAAAACCTTAGTCTTGCTGATTCTAGGAAACATATCCTAGCAATCAGGCAGTTCGTTAAAGAGCTTGCAATTGATTCTTTTGCGGATGATTTTTTCCGAGCCTTCCATGGTTCGAGTTGGCATTTTTTCAAAATTGATCCTCATTCAGATTTATGTGATGCTAAACCATAAACTCTTTCTTGTTTTCTGGATCTATACTCTTCATTGAGACTTGAATATCAAATTTTAAAGTAAGGAAAATTCTCTTCTTCACCTTTTGTTTCCGGGAATTGAGCCTGTTTGTCAAGCTTTCAACATTTATATTGGTAATCTCCAGATCCGGAGCTGCCTCATTGATTCATGACTGTTTCTTTATGCGCATGCCTTTGAATGTGCCTCTTCTATCCTATATGACCCTTGATGTGTCCAAATGAGATATATTCATAATTTTATAAAAAGTATGGTGGTGTAAAACATCCTATGTGCTTTACAGCCCACTATCTGCCTGTTTTCAGATGTTTCCAAAGCAATACTTGAATCTCAAACATGGAGGGTGTGAAAGTTGATGCTTTGTGTTCTTTTGACTTGGGGCTTCGTTATGACACTATCATAATAAAAGGTGAGTGAGTATATATTTAGATTTTGCATCAATTGCTGTAAATGCCGTCGTAGTGAATTGCATGATAACATCTTAGTTGTTTTACACGTGTTGTTTGGACTCTCTTAAAATGTTGCCATAGCTGTGTTGGATCCTCTAATAATGTACTATTTTTGAAGGATCCGACCTGAATCTATCTACGCTTTTCTTCAGTTGGGCTCATATGTATATTCCTTTTTGAGAAATTTACATAAATAGCCACAGTTTGATCGAAATAGGCTTATATAACAACATTATCATTATTTATAATTTATGGCAATATTTAATGTGTCATCCCTTGTATTTTTATTATTTAAAGTTATCAACTACAAATATAACATTTATTCGGTTGAGAGATTTTAGGGATTTTGTTTTTTTAAAAAGGCAGTTACCATGAATCACCTTATTTTCAAAATACAAAGATTCCATGTTGATATGGATTCTGAAAATAGATGGAATTAATATATATATATATATATATATATATATATATATATATATATATATATATATATATATATATATGTATATATTAAAAAATAACTCTAGCAATTGTCGCACCTGAGATTCAAACTTGACGTTTGACTGCTTTTGTAGACTCTTTACCATTGCGCCGTGGAAGGAATATATATATATATTTTAAAAAATAACTCTAGCAATTGTCGCACCTGAGATTCAAACTTGACGTTCGACTGCTTTTGTAGACTCTTTACGATTGCGCCATTGAAGGACTTGCTTGAATTAATATTTATATTTGTACTTATCCTTAAGTCAAGCAGTCATTAATTATCAATATTTTATATATAATTAGACTCTGAAAGATATAGACTCTGAAAATAACCGAAATTAATATTTATATTTGTACCATCCTTAAATCATGTTGTCATTAATTATCAATATTTCATATATAATTAACTCCAAAAAATAGTTGTGATTCATATTTATATTTATATTTTCATACTAATATGTGTAATATTTTTTCTAAAAAAAAAACTATGTTATGAATATTTTTTATCGAAATTAAAATTTGATACATCTTATGCATTGAGTCAATAAATAAATTGATACACAGTAATGGTATTTGTATTAGTTACTTTATGACATGTTATTTGATTGTATCATTGATATTTATGTATACTTTATTTCTGTATGTGTATATGTGCATTTAGGTCGTATATACATACAACCTAAATTTTTGGGGATTATTTGATGTTTTTATCCGATGTTAAGGGAAGTACGAGCTGTATATTGGTCATGTGTGTTATACTCCGAAATTTTTTTGATGTTTTTATGCTATGTTAAGGGAAGTATGGGTTATATATTGGTCGTAAGTAAGGAGGGAAATATGTACGAAGGGAAAAGAGAAGAGTACGTGAAGTTCATGAGTAAGGATCAACTTTAAACGACCATATCTCTCAGTACATAATGAGTTAGGAGTCCTACAACCTATCAAATTAAAGGTATTTGAGTCTAGTTTTCATAACATCAAACCACTCGTCAATCGGAGTTCAAAGTAAAAAATTATAGATATTTTACGGTGGCACTGTCGAGCAGTGACGTGGACACTGCACCAAGTATATAAAGATCCTATATTTGATTTATGTTACATTTTTAAAAGTTTCTGGGATTGAGCTGCTTGCTTATACTCTACAATTCTCTCAAATTTTTAGCATTTTAACCTAGGCAAAGTGAATGAGAAAACATCAAGTTAAAATTTCATCCAAACATAAATCAAGTTAAAGAGTTCATTTGCAAAGTGAAGGTGAGCTAGGGACTGTTTTTGGAGCTCGTTTTGGCAGCAATTTGTGGGAGGTTTGCTGCATTTTAAAAGCTGTTTGGACCGCTTATATGTCCATATTTGAATAAGGATTGAAGCCAAGAAGTAAGGTAAGAATTTTACCCTCTTTAAACCCCTCAACTTGCAAGTGAAAAGCTGAAATTTGGCAGCTAAAGCGAGCTGCCATTGGACTATTTTTGAGCTGAGTTTTTGCTTGATTTTAAAGAATTTTTGGCAGTTTCTTTGGCTGGAAATATCACTTTGAGGGAAAGAATTACATCAAAAGTAGTTAATTTTCCCTTCTTTTTTTCTCCCTCAAAAGCTACTGAAAACAAGTAAAGAAAATGACTATAGTTGTTGGTGTTGCCGTGAATTATAGTTGTTGTTGCTGTGACTACCATTTGGTGAATTATTTTGGTTGCATTTGTGATACAGATTAGGCTTGCTGTTTTACTATCAATTTAAGAGACTAAAAAGGTTAAAGGCTGGTCAGTAAAGTAGGAAATCGGCTAAGGAAAGTTTGTCGGAAAAAGGTATGTAAGGCGTCCTGTCCATTGTTCTTTCAAGCACGATTCGTGCGTTGTGAGTGTAAATGAGCTAGCAAACTTCTTATACGTATTGAGGAAGTGTGTCAAATTATATTTGAGCATTAAGTTCCATGTTTGATTGAAGCTAAATGTTGAGATTATGTCTAACCCAAATAGGTATTTAAAGTGTGGTATCGTGTTGATTGTTGTTGTACTTGTACATCGAGTTGGAGAGCCCTCAACGTGGGCATTGTTAGATGATCATTCATTGTATGTTGTATATGTTATATTGATCATGGATAAGGTTTTGTTCCCCTTATGAAATTAAAAATTGAAGAAAAGGCAGCGACATAAGAATAATGTACGCTAAGAACGAGTGTCAAGTTAGTAAGGGGTAAACGCGGGTACCAACTAGCGATTCCTTGATATGGTCACCTACCTTTATGTATATATGTTTTAAAGTTCTTAAGGCTTGAAAGAAGTTTCATAACTCCTATTCCTTAAGTTATTGACAAGTTATTGAGTTACCGAGTGCTAAAGTAGTGAACGTTGACGCTAAGTAACCATAATTGAGTTTGAGTTCTCCCAGTTGAGTCTAAGCTTTTTAAATTGAATCCAAGTATTCAAATGGAGTCCAAGTATTTCAAAGTTGGGTCTAAGTATCCAAAGTTGGTTCTAAGAACCCATCAGCGAGATCATTGTCATATTCCTCGAGTCTCATGTTTATGTTAAGCTTCCAAGTCATGTCTTATGTTTCCTTCAGTGAGTTGCTAGGGGTAGTATGTTCAGTTGGTCATCCAAGTTGGAACCATTATCTGATTCAGTTATATTGCATTATTTAGTTGCTGGTCTAAGTATTAATTTGCTCATTTGCATGATTTACATTATTTACTGCACGTCATATTTGATTCGAGTATCAAATGGCTAATTGTGCGATGCAGCATATCCTCTCTGGTTCGAGTATCAGATGACTGAATGTACGAAGGAATATGTATGAAAATCCTGGTCCAAGTATCAGGTCAGCCTTATAAAGTCCTAATCCAAGTATCAGGCAACTCTTAAAGTCCCGGTTCGAGTATGAGACAATCATACTTAAATCTTGGTCCAAGTATCAGGTAGCCACCGAGTCGATTCTCATAAACCTTGATCCAAGTATCGAAAGTGTTGGCATATGAATCAACTATGTTATACTCATGCACAGAGTCTGCATATAGGTTAGTCAGTTGCAGAGTTATAAAGTATCTCTCTCTACCCTAGTTTCTGAGTTATGTTCAACTATTATTTGCCATTGTTTATGTTAACAGGTTCCAGAATATCAGATTGTTGCTATTCCTTCTCTGGTTCAGTTATCTTTAGCATTGGTTTATTTACAGCTTTCAGTCTTACATACCAGTGCATTTCTTTGTACTGATGTCCCTTCGCTTGGGGACCCTTGCAATCGTGCTGCAGGTGCACACAGGAGCTTAGATTGGCTGATACAGTAGGAGCCCAGATCCAACGAAGAGTTGGTATGCTCCTTTCTTTCAGGAGCCCTATGTTTGGTTTGGTCATTTTGAGTTTTTGATGTACATATGGGAAGGCTGGGCCCTGTCCTGTATTTTTTCAGTATTATTTACTCTTTTAGAGGCTTTTTTGGACTAGTTGTATAGTGGTTCAGTTTCAACTTAATTTGGGGCCTCGTTGATCTTTCGCGGTTCATTTCAGTTTCTATTGTGGCCTTATCGGCGCACTATCTTTGTTATATTTTTTGAGACCTGGTCGGTCTATTTTTATGCTATGACTGACTGTGACAGGTGGCCCTATTGTCCTAAAGGTTACAATTCGAACGCTATAAAGCCGGTTGTTCGAACACTTTGGAGTTGGGAGCCCAGTGGCGCCCTACCCTAGTTTTGGGGCGTGACAAACTTGGTATCAGGGCGAAATCATGTCTTAGGGAGTCCACAAAGCCGTGTCTAATAGAGTCTTGATTATGATATGTTGTGCACCATACTTTAAATCAGGAGGCTACAAGACATTTAGGATTTGTTTCACTTCTTTTACTAATAGTTCGTGCTAAAGTTATGTTATTGTTTCAAAGTATGCCGGTGACGAGGAGGACGACTATGTGGTTGATTGGTACAACCGCAGGAGATGGTACTAGTCGCCCTTCAATGGATCAGGGAGACGGGTCAGAGTCTCAAAGTGAGTCCCCTGCCCCAGGTGCTACAGTTCCTCCAGCCCCAATTAGAGTAGTTGCAAGTAGACCTCTAGCTCCTCCTGCGCCAGCAGTACTTGAGGGTGATAGAGTGGCAACCCTTCCCATTACTGTGGTACCTCTGGTTGCTCCAGAAGGACAGGGTCTTGAGGGAGTCGTTCAGCTGATGGCTCGTATTGCTGCTGGATAGGAGTGATGGTTGGAGGCTGTTCGGGCTCGCGTTATATGGGTATATAACTACACGCAAGTATACGTGGTCGAACAAGTAGTAAAGTGGCTTAAGTAAGCCAAGTATCGATCCCACAGGGACTGGGATGAAGTGCAATCTGCTCAAGTGTACTATATTTCAATTCTAACAATACAGACAACAGTGTAACCAAGAGTTTGATATTTTGATTTATAATTTTTATGCTAAATCTAAAACAACTATCTAATGTGAGTATGAACTATGAATGAGAGCATGCTGAGGTTAAACGAACATGTAACGAAATTAATTATCGACATAATTTGGTTAGTCTTTTCCTCCGGTTGCTAGTCAAGAACTATTGCCAAGAGATTAAAACTCTCGTATTTAACCCCACTTAAGAATCATGAACCATCCACCTACATTTCTGTGATTAAATGCAATTCATGTTCTAGCCATACAAACCCGGTTCCTAAATTGACAAATACGACTTTCAGGTATATTTCTATCCTGAAAATAAATCAATTCTCAATTTTTCCAAACTAAGAAAAGATCATAGCCTATTAATTCACAACTTTCCAATTTCTTGCTCTCTCGAGTGAAACCGAACTTTTTGGATATACATTAACGTAGGCCACACATTAATGCAGTAAGAACAAGAATTAATAGAACAACCATGGAAGAAAAGATGAAAAACCAATATGATCAACAATCACATTTCACTACAATTGTTCATAACCTCAGCAAGAAGATGAATTAGCCACTCATTTGTGGATTAAACATCGTTAAATGAGTGTTAAACATACAAGCAATTGAATACAAGGAGAAGGAAAGAGAGAAAAACCCTGATAATTTCGTCCCCTCAACTGCCTGTAACCCACGTTCTTGCTCCACCAAGTCAGAATAATGAAAAATGAACCTAAGTGTTCTATTTATACTAGTGGAAATTTTTCCCGGAATAACAAGCAACGTGTCACGGAGTGTATCGCGGAGCACTGCCTCCGTGACACGGTGTGTATCGCGGAGCACTGCCTCCGTGACACGTTGCTGTTCCACCACAGGCCAAATTTTGCATTTTTTCCTTGTTGACATCCGAGTCCAACCCCAATCTCTCCCAACACGCATTTTAGCTTCCCAAAATTATATTTCACCTGCAAAACAACGCTAATCATGTTGGTTAGTATAAATTCACATTTTATTATCAATAATATGAGAATGTATAAACATTGATAGATAAACAAGGCTAAAATGACACCTTTGAGTATCACTTGGGCATATAAATTTGCCCAAGATCACTTACCCCACACTTAAAGTCTTGTTCGTCCTCGAACAAACCTTTTACATCTCATGCACATGAATACTTACACATAGCTAATTTTAGCAAGACAATTCAAGCTACCGCTACAATGACTGTTTAAGATAGCAAGCTAAAATTAGAGCATGCACGATTCAATCATTGAAATGGAATACAATTATGTTAAGACTTCCTAACCTCAAGAATTGACTCTCTATCTTAGCAAACTCATGCAAATCAACTGATCAAGAAATCCAACATGAATTATATCCTTCATTAAACATGTGCCCTCACAACAAGAGAGTTACCCATTTTCACACGCAAATTTTCAATTCACAACATGTATGGGTAAATGAATAGAATTACGCTCACTCTCACAAAGAATTCACATGCATCATGTAATGACCCATAAGCTTGCCCTTAGTGTTTTACTCCACTAATTTAAGGATGTTTGAACGTAAGATCAAGTAGGACTTAATGAGTTGTAATGTAAGCTAAGGGACGGGTAGGTATTATTCTGGCCAGTAATAGTGACTATCTTCCCCCAAGGGCTTTTAATAACTTCAACCTTCATTAAGGATATCTCTTCCCTTACTTCACCCTCATTCTTTTCAATCCTGAATTTTCTCTTCTTGTTCCCATTTCTTTAAGCACACTCAGCTTAGTAGTAAGGAGTACTTAAGCACAATTTTTTTTTCATTCATTTATTTTCTTACTCCCTACTAATAATCAACCATTTTTACACAAGTGCACCTTTGTCCTTTTCTCAACTTTCACAACTTCTACTTTTCCTTCTTTTTCACGCTTCTCACTCCCTCATTCTTTGGAAAATTTTTTTCACTTAAACGCTTAGGAGTTTTGGATCAAATTCAAGGCTAATGTAAGAAAAAGGATTAAGCTTATGTTGTAGCTATCAAAGAATAGGCTCAAGGCTCAATGGGGCTAACTAGGATTAAATATTCAAGGTAGGTAAAGTGAGGGATAACATTTATGTTCATTCAAAGAAATGCCTAAATCATCTCCTACAATTCACATCCTTCATTTCGTTTTATATACACACCATTCAAGTTCTAGACATTCCACAATAGCACGGAATATTCAAAAAACTTACACTCACAGCACATGCTCAATACAAGACACATTCCGCAGACTCTTAACTCAGCTAATCACAAGAATTCAAAATTAAGCTTTAATCATATCAAGTCAAATTCAAGAGCCTAGGTGTCTCAAACATAGGTATACCACTTGCATGCTTCAACACTAAACATACTTGCATCTTACAATCATTTATAGCACATAACAAGAATATCAAGCCATCAATTAGCTACGGGTTCAAAAACCAACCTACTGACTAATTTTCCTCAAGACGGTCGTCATCCATCCATTGTTGGAAACAGTCTCTAACTATGACTAAAAACATTATATACAAACAAAGAAAATTTTTTATTCTTCGGTTCAAAGACCCCCCGTCGGAAAAGAACCGAAAAGAAAAACCAACGGGTGATGAAGTCATGCTTGACTCACAATTTTTTTTTATTTTTTTATTTTTTTTTCAAGTATTTCTAACAAGCATTACATTCACCAAAAATCGTTAAGCACAAAATTTTTAAAATTTTTCTCACCCCACACTTGAATAATGCTATGTCCCCATAGCATCAACTTAACATTTAAAGTGGGTGAGAAATACTCCCTGAGGTCTTTAGGCTTAGTTAACAACATGCCTTTCTTCAACTTTGCACAAGTGGGTGTTCGACCCCACACTTTTTCTCTTCCATGCTTGTTAGCTTCCTCCTCCACGGATACTCAGACTTCCACTCCATCTGTGCTTAACTTTCCACCAAAACAACACAAGATGAAAAATAAATAAAATCAACTTAAATGCAAGAATTAAAATGGTACCCATGGTACCCTTGGGTTGCCACCCAAGCAGCGCCTAATTTTACGTCGCGGCACGACGTATCCAGTTTCACCGCTTTTTCCTCCACCTTGAGGATATGAATCTCACCCCTAATTTCTTCTCTAATTTTCTCTTATGCTTCAGGGGTGGTGGTGAAAAATTGTAAGGACCAAGCAGTAGATATTGCCTTTTGAACCTATTGGCCCTCAAGTAAGCGAAGTCATTTTGTCTCTCTGAGTTAGCAAATTTCAAACTATATGGGGCTTGGTCCTCCTCTAGACATTTCTCTATAATCTTGGAAGACTCTATTTCTATGTTGTCAACCAAACTTAATGTCGAAAAATGCTTCGAGTGTGGTCCAATAAACCTCAACTCTGAAATTGCATTGTGCTTGACCTCCTTACTTGTAAACACCTTCTCAGCATCGACATCTATCTCTCCATTACTGTCAACTGGGGGATACTCTATCGCTTCTTCCGTGAATGGATTTTCCATAAGTGTGAGCCCATCATGGGGACACTCAAGAGATTCTAATTGTTGGGCTTTATCCAAAAATTCACCCTTATCTTCCTCTTGTAGTTCCTCTTGAATATCGGCTAAAACTGTTACCTGCAATTTATCACACGCTTCAGCTTCAGCAATCATCTCCGTGAATTTGATGCTCATCCTTTCTAGAGCCTCTGCATTCTCTTCTTGCTGAATTCTCAATACTGCCATCGCCTCCTTCATTGCTTCTGATTGCTCCAGGAGTTGTTTCAGCATGTCTTCTATTTGAAATTGGCGTCCCAAGTCCTCATTTTCAGCATGCCTATATTCAACAAAAACAACAGAAGGATCATAGTAGGGGCTTGGGGGAGGGTAATATGCATTCGGACAGCCATCCCAATGGCCATCTTGACCACCACATATATTGCACGTGTAGTGTTGCCAAGAGTGGTGTCCTCTGCAATTCAGACAAGATTCACCAAAATATGAGTATCCACCATTTAAATCATTTGTATTCCACGATGTCATGTCAATAAGGGTATCCGAAAAAGAAGAAAAATAAAATAAAATAAAAAAGAATTAATACAAACACTAAGACCACGTTGTCAGCACTTCGAAAAAAATATAGTAAATTTACACTTAAGAAAATTTCACCAATTGCCAGTCCTCGGCAAAGGCGCCAAAAACTTGTTCGGGCTCGCGTTATATGGGTATATAACTACACGCAAGTGCACATGGTCGAACAAGTAGTAAAGTGGCTTAAGTAAGCCAAGTATCGATCCCACAGGGACTGGGATGAAGTGCAATCTGCTCAAGTGTACTATATTTCAATTCTAACAATGCAGACAAAAGTGTAACCAAGAGTTTGATATTTTGATTTATAATTTTTATGCTAAATCTAAAACAACTATCTAATGTGAGTCTGAACTATGAATGAGAGCATGCTGAAGTTAAACGAACATGTAACGAAATTAATTATCGACATAATTTGGTTAGTCTTTTCCTCCGGTTGCTAGTCAAGAACTACTGCCAAGAGATTAAAACTCTCGTATTTAACCCCACTTAAGAATCATGAACCATCCACCTACATTTCTGTGATTAAATGCAATTCATGTTCTAGCCATACAAATCCGGTTCCTAAATTGACTAATACGACTTTTAGCTATATTTCTATCCTGAAAGTAAATCAATTCTCAATTTTCCCAAACTAAGAAAAGATCATATCCTATTAATTTACAACTTTCCAATTTCTTGCTCTCTCGAGTGAAACCGGACTTTTTGGATATACATTAACGTAGGCCACACATTAATGCAGTAAGAACAAGAATTAATAGAACAACCATGGAAGAAAAGATGAAAAACCAATATGATCAACAATCACATTTCACTACAATTGTTCATAACCTCAGCAAGAAGATGAATTAGCCACTCATTTGTGGTTTAAACATCGTTAAATGAGTGTTAAACATACAAGCAATTGAATACAAGGAGAAGGAAAGAGAGAAAAACCCTGATAATTTCGTCCCCTCAACTGCCTGTAACCCACGTTCTTGCTCCACCAAGTCAGAATAATGAAAAATGAACCTAAGTGTTCTATTTATACTAGTGGAAATTTTTTCCGGAATAACAAGCAACATGTCACGGAGTGTATCGCGGAGCACTGCCTCCGTGACACGGTGTGTATCGTGGAGCACTGCCTCCGTGACACGGTGTGTATCGCAGAGCACTGCCTCCGTGACACGTTGCTGTTCCACCACAGGCCAAATTTTGCATTTTTTCCTTGTTGACATCCGAGTCCAACCCCAATCTCTCCCAACACGCATTTTAGCTTCCCAAAATTATATTTCACCTGCAAAACAAGGCTAATCATGTTGGTTAGTATAAATTCACATTTTATTATCAATCACATGAGAATGTATAAACATTGATAGATAAACAAGGCTAAAATGACACCTTTGAGTATCACTTGGACATATAAATTTGCCCAAGATCAGAGGCGATAGAGGGACATAGGGTCAGGTGGCTAAGAGTTCTAGAGCCCGTAAGTTCTTGGGTTTGAGCCCTTCAGTGTTTACTGGATCAGACCTATGTGAGGACCCCCAAGATTTCATTGATCAGATCTACAGAGTGTTGAATTTCATGCGGGCGACAGGGATAGAGGGGGTAGAGTTGTCCGTATTCAGATTGCATGATGTGGCTATTTTGTGCTATGAGGCTTGGGCTCGATCCAGAGGAGCTGATGCACAGCCAATCGAGTGGGATGAGTTTTCTGAGGCCTTTATGCACCAGTATCTGCTCCAGGAGATTCGACAGGCTTGAGCTAAGCAGTTCTTACGTTTAGAGCAGGGTAGTATGAGTGTGAAGGAGTATTTCCTTTGGTTTAATGTTTTGGCTAGGTATGCACCTGGTTCAGACGATGGAGGATAGAGTTCATCGGTTCGTGTTAGGGCTAGGGCTTTATATAGCTCGAGACTGTTTGGGGGTATCTACCAAAAATCATATGAACATTTCACGGATATAGGCCTTTGCTTAGAGGACCGAGGATTTGATCCACATGATTTGTGATACTTGTAGGGGACAGGAGCAGAGGAAGAGGGCTAGAACTGTGAGGCTTATAGAGAGTCTAGAGGAGACTCTGGGATTCAGTTTCTAGATGGTCGACTGGACATGCGGAGAGTGCTCCACCTCAGCTATGAGGATAAAAGAGAGACCAGAGTTCAGCTTCATCTGGTTCCCGACGTAAGGAGAGATCTATGATACCCCATGTGCTCAGTGTTGTAGGAGTCATCTAGGGCAATACCATTTGGATTAGGATGTATGTTATCATTGTGGACAACCTGTCCACTATATGCGACAGTGTCCGATAAGGACTAAGGGTGATACCACACAGCCGATGGGTTCAGCAGTAGCATCATCACCCTTAGTTTGACTTCCAGGTCCAGTTCTCTGCCTGCAGTAGGCCATGGTAAGGTTAAGAGGGAAGAAAATTATGGTTTAGGGACAGTATAGAATCGCTTTTATGCTCTAGGTGGTTGGTAGGACCAAGAGTCATCGCCTGATGTTGTTGCAGGTACTTTGATTATTTTCTCCTGTACTGTTTATGCTTTGATTGATCCAGACTCTACATTTTGTATATTACTCCTCTGACAGCGAGTCAGTTTGAGATATCTCATGAATTATTAGCTAAGCCATTTGTTGTATCTACGCCAATTGGTGAATCTATGTTAGCTGAAAGACTGTACCGTGGTTGTACGGTTTGAGTATGTGATAGATCTACATTAGCTGATCTAGTTGAGCTTAGAATGGTGGATTTTGATGTTATCATGGGCATGGATTGGTTAGCGGCTTGTTACACTAATGTTGATTATCGAGCAAAGATTGTCAGATTTCAATTTCTCGACGAGCCAGTCCTGGAATGGAAGTGTAATGCCGCTACACCTAAAGGTAAGTTTATTTCAAACCTTAAGGCCCAAAAGATGGTGTCCAAAGGTTGCATTTCTCACTTAGTTTGAGTCAGAGACTTGACCAGCGAGCCGGTGAATTTCTAGTCAGTCCCAGTGGTAAATGAGTTTTCAGCAGTCTTCCTAGAGGACTTACCCGGAGTTCCTCCAGAGAGGGAGATAGACTTTACCATTGATCTACTTCTAGGTACTCAGCCCATATTGATCCCTCCTTACAGGATGTCTCCAATAGAGCTACAGGAGTTGAAGGAGCAGGTGAGAGATTTACTTAAGAAGGGTTCATTCGACCTAGTGTATTGCTTTGCGGTGCACCATTGCTCTTTGTGCAAAATAAAGACAAGTCGTTAAGGATGCGTGTTGACTACAGGAAGTTGAATAAAGTGATGATTAAGAATAAGTATCCACTTTCCAAGATTGTTGACTTATTTGATCAGTTACACGGTGTCAAATGCTTTTCGAAGATTGACTTGAGGTCCGAGTACCACCAGTTACATATTAGGGAAGTTGATATCCCTAAGACTGCCTTCAGAACAAGATATGACCATTATGAGTTCTTGGTGATGTCATTTGAGCTTACTAATGCTCCAACAACTTTTATGGATTTGATGAATAGGGTGTTTAGGATCTTTCTTGATGTATTTGTGATTTTATTTATTGATTACATCTTGATTTATTCACGATCAGAGGCCGAGCATGCAAATCACCTGGGAGCTTCTTTATAGACTCTCCAGGAGCATAGGTTGTATGCTAAATTTTATAAGTATGAATTTTGGCTAACATCTGTGGCTTTCCTTGGTCATGTAATTGCAGCCGGAGGTATAAGAGTGAATAGTCAAAAATAGAAGCGGTAAAGAATTAGCCCAGACCCTTGAATCCTACAGAGGTTCGTAATATTTTGGGTTTGGAAGGCTACTATAGCAGATTTGTAGAAGGTTTTTCTACTATCACTTCGCCGTTGACAAAGTTGACTCATAAAACAGCTAAGTTCCAGTGGTCAGAGACGTGGAGCGTAGTTTTCAGGAATTGAAAGATTGGTTGACTTCAACACCTGTCTTGACTTTTTCAAAAGGTGCAGAGGATTATGTAGTTTATTGTGATGCTTCCAGGATTGGCTTAGGCTGTATATTGATGCAACACGACAAAGTCATTGCCTATGCCTCGAGGCACCTGAGGAAGCACGAGCAAAATTACCCTACCCATGATCTAGAGTTGGCAGCGGTGGTGTTCGCACTAAAGATTTGGCATCACTACCTGTATGGGATACATGTTGATATTATTACAAATTATAAGAGCTTTCAGTACTTGTTCCAGTAGAAAGAGTTGAATTTATAATAGAGAAGGTGGTTAGAATTGTTATGATGTTAGCATTCTGTACCATCTTGGCAAAGCTAATATTGTGGCTAATGGTTTAAGCCGCAATTTTATGGGCAGCTTGAGTGATATAGAAGTTGACAGAGTTGAAATAGTGAAGACTAGACAACAATTAGCTAATTTTCATATTCGATTGCTAGATACTGAAGATGGAGGTGTATTAGTTCAGAACACTACAAAATCCTTCTTGGTGTCAGAAGTTAAGGAACGATAATATGAGGATCCGAAATTAGTAATGCTAAGAAATAGCATTCCACAGCAGAAGCAGACCTTATTTGATTGTGGGCCAGATAGAGTTCTCAAATGCCAAACTCGTTTATGCTTGTCAAATATGGATAAGATATGGGAGAAAATCATGAGTAAAGCTCACTACTCTCGGTATTCAATATATCCAGGTGCCACGAAGATGTATCGTGACCTGAAGCAGCTATACTGGTGGAATGACATGAAAAAGGACATCACAGATTTTGTGGTCCAGTGTTTTTAGTTTCTAGCAGGTGAAGGTCGAGCACCAAATACCTGGAGGCTTGAATCAGGATATGGAGATTCTAGCCTGGAAGTGGAAAGTAATTAATATGAATTTTATTACTAGGTTGTTGCGGACAAACAAGAAGTGTGACTCTATCTTGGTAATAGTAGAAAGATTGACTAAATCAGCTCACTTTCTGTTGGTCAGGATGACTTATGTCGCGAAGGATTATGCCAAATTGTATATCCCTGAGATAGTTTACCTATATGGAATTTCTTTGTCCGTTATTTCAGATAAAGGCGCTCAGTTTACAGCAAACTTCTAGAAGTCCTTCCAGAATGACCTGTCTTTCTTTCACACAAAGAGCACTGGTGCACCTCAAGGCAATGCATTAGGTCGAACGAATTCCTTCTCAAGCAAATCTCTCAGCTGCTCTTTCAACTCGCTTAGCTCTACCGGAGCCATCCTTTTAGGAGAGACCGATATGGTTGAGTACCTAGAAGTAGATCAATGGCAAAGTCTATCTCCCTCTCCGGAGGAGCTCTAGGTAAGTCCTCTGGAAAGACTGCTAAAAACTCATTTATCACTGGGACGGACTGGAAAATCATCGACTAGCTGGTCAAGTCTCTGAATCGAACTGTGAAAAATGCAGCCTTTGGAAACCATCTTTTGGGCCTTAAGTTATGAAATAAACTACCTTTAGGTGTAGCAACATTACCTTTCCATTTCAGGACTGGCTTGTCCGAAAGTTGGAATATGACAATCTTTGCTCAACAATCAACATTAGCGTAACACGCCGCTAACCAATCCATACCCATGATAATATCAAAATCCACCATTCCAAGCTCAACTAGATCAGCTAATGTAGATTTATCACATAATCAAATTGTACAATTATAGTACACTCTTTCAGCTAACATAGATTCGCCAATTGACATAGATACAACAAACAACTTAGCTAACAATTCAGGTGATATCTTAAACTGACTCGCGATTAGAGGAATAACATATGAAAAAGTAGAGCCTAGATCAGCCGAAGCATAAACGACACAGGAGAATATAAAAAAGTACCTATAATAATATCAGGTGATGACTCCTTGTCCCGACGACCACCCGAGCATAAAAACGATTTTGCATTGTCCCTGAACCAGAAGCTTCTACCCTCTTATCCTTACCACGGCCTGATACAGGCTGAGAACTGGGCCTGGGAGGTATGATGATACTACTGCTGAACCCGTCGGCTATGCAGTATCACCTTTAGTCCTTATCGGACACTATCGCATATAGTGGCTAGGCTGTCCACAATGATAACATACATCCTAACCCAAATGGCACTACCCTGGATGACTCTTACCACACTGAGCATATGGGGGGTATCAGAGGTCTCTCCTGACGTTGGGAACCGGATGAAGCTGAACTCTGGTCTCTTCTCGGTCCTCGTAGCTGAGGTGGAGCACTCTCTGCAATTCGAGCCGGTCGTCTGGGCAATTGAACCCCAGAGTATCCTCTAGACTCTCTATAAAACTCACAGTTCTGGCCCTCTTCCTCTGCTCTTGTCCCCTACGAGTATCATGAATCATGTGGATCAAATCATCTGTCCTCTAAGCAAAGTCCTATATCCGTGCAATGTCCATATGCTCTTGGGTAGATAACCCCAAATAATCTCGAGCTATATGAAGCCCTAGCTCTAACACGAACCGATGAACTCTATCCTTCATTATCTGGACCAGGTGCAGAGCATACTTGACCAAAGAATTAAATCGAAGGGATTACTCTCACACACTCATACTACCCTACTCTAAATGCAAAAACTGCTCAGCTCGAGCCTGTCGAAGCTCCCGGGGCAGATATTGGTGCATAAAGGCCTCAGAGAACTCCTCCCACTCGGCTGCCTGTGCATAAGCTCCTCTACATCGAGCCCAAGCCTCATACCACAAAATAGCAACATCACACAGTTTGAATGCGACCAACTCTACCCTCTCTGTCCTTATCGCCCGCATGACCTTCAACACTTTATAGGTCTGATCAATAAAATCCTGGGGGTCCTCACTCGGGTCTGATTTGATAAACACTAGAGGGCTCAAACCCCAGAACTCACAGGCTTTAGAACTCTCAGCCACCTGATCCCTATGTCCCTCCATAGCCTCCAACCATCACTCTTGTCTAGTATCAATACGAGCCATCAGTTGAACGGCTCCCTCAAGACCCTGTCCTTCTGGAGCAATCGGAGGTACCACAGGCGCGAAAGGGGCTGTCGCTCTATCAACCTCAGGTACTGCTGGTATGGGAGGAGCTGGAGGTCTACCTACCATTTCTCTAACTAAGTCTAAAGGAATTGTATCACCTGGGGCAGGGAACTCTCTCTAGGTCTCTGACCTGTCTCCCTGATCCACTGGAGGGCAACTAGTACCCTCTCCTGCAACTGTACTGTTCGGTGCTGTAGTGACTACACACAAGTGCACGTGGTCGAACAAGTAGTAAAGTGGCTTAAGTAAAGCCAAGTATCGATCCCACAGGGACTGAGCTACGGTACTGATTAACTTAAGTGTTAATGAACTATATCTTTAAGAATGCAAATAGCCAAATAAATAATATTTTGAGAGTTTGAGTTTACTAATTAATAAGAATCTAAGGCAGAATTATAAAGTGAGTCTGAACAATAGTAATGAGCAAGATGAGGTTAAAACGAACATGCAAGGAATTAATTTATCAATACAATTCAGTTAATCTTTCCTTCGGTTGCTAGTCAAGAATTATTGCCTATGGATTGGAACTTTCGACTCCTATCCAACTTAAGAATCATGAGCCTTAATCTACATTTCTGTGATAAAAGAATTTCATGTTCTAGCCATACATTCCCAATTCCTTAATTGACTAATAAGACTTTCAGATATATTTCTATTCTGAATGTAAATCAATTCTCAATTTTCCAAACTAAGAAGAGATCATATCCTGCCAATTCACATCTTTCCAATTTCTTTCCTTTTCAAAATCAAAATTGGATTTTTTAAATATACATTAACATTGGCCAAACATTAATGCAGTAAGAACAAGAATTGATAGAACAACCATTAAAGAAAAGATGAAAACTGAAATGATTAACAATTACATTCCACTACAATTGTTCTTAACCTCAGCAATAAGTGAATTTAGCCACTCATTTGTGGATTACACATCATCAAATAAGTATAATTCATACAAAACAATTGAGATAAAAGAGAAAGAGATAGAGAAGAACCCTAGAATTTTCGTCCCCTCAACTGCTTGTAACCCATGTTCTTGCTCAACCAAGTCAGAATGTTTAAAATAAAACCTAAGTGTGCTATTTATACTCTTGATAATTTTTTCCGGAATAACAAGCAACGTGGCACAGAATGTATCGCGGAGCACTCCGTCCGTGCCACGGAGGTATCGCGGACCCTCACTGGAATTCGGCTCCTCAGCAATTTCACCTCAGCGTGCCACGACTTGCATCGCGGAGCCTGGCCAACGTGCCACGGTGCTATCGCGCACCTACACTGGAAATTGATGTCCCAGGTAATTGTACTCAATGTGACACGGAGTGCATCGCGTAGCACTGCCTCCGTGTCACGGAGGTAACGCGAACCTCCACTGGAAATTGCCAAATTTAATTCACCCGAGGCAGAATACCTCCGCGATGGCAGCATGACACGACTCCATCGCGGAGCCCTTATTTTTGTTGCTCTTCCTTGTCCTTTTCCACTCCCTATTTCCAAGTCCATTCCCGATTTTACCAACATGTATCTTAGCTTCCCAAAATTCCATTTTACCTGCAAAACAACACTAATCATGTTGGTTAGTATAAATTCATATTTAACTACAAATCACATGAGAATGTACACAATAACGATAGACAAACAAGTCAAAATGAAACATTTGAGTATCACTTGGGCATGCAATTCTGCCCAAGATCACTTACCCCACACTTAAAACGTTGTTCGTCCTTGAACAATATTCTCACATCTCATGCAATTGACAGTCACGCATAGCTACTTTGGCTCAACAATTCAAGCTACGGCTATACCGATTATTTAATATAGCAAATCATCAAGAAAACATGCATGGTCTCATCAATACAATGAAGTACATCACGTTAAGATCTCCTAAGCTCAAGAATCAATTCTCGATCTTGGCAAACTCGTGCAAATCAACTAATCAAGACATTCGACACGAAATCAATCTCTCGTCAAGCATGTGCCCTCACAACACAGAGAATTACCCCATTGCCATCATATGATTTCCAAAGCACTACATGTAGGGGTATATGAATACGATTTCACTCTCTCTCCCAAAGAATTCACATGCATCATGTCATGAACCATAGGCTTGCCTCTAGTGTATTACTCCACTAATATAAGGATGAGTGATGTAAGATCACGTAGGACTTAACGGGTTGTAATGTAAGCTAGGGAACTAGCAAATACTGGGCTAACCAATAATCGCAACTAGCTTCCTTAAGCGCTTTTCAATACATCCCACCATCATTATGGCCATTTTTTTCTTCCTTCATCCTCCCATTCTTGAAGAAATTTTTTCTTTGTTTTTGTTCCCATTTCTTTAAGCACACTCGACTTACTAGCAAAGATTAGTTATACATCTTTATTTTATTTAATTTCAGCAAGTGCACCTTTGACCTTTTCTTTAACTTTCACCACTTCTGCTTTTCCTTCCTTTTCATAATTCTTACTCCTTTCACTGTGGGAAAATTGTTTTTTCTTGAGCGCTTAAGAGTTTTTGATCAAATTCACGGCTAATGAAAAGAAGGGATTAAGCTCGAGTTGTACCTCTTCGAAGAAAGAAAAAATAGGCTAAAGGCTCAATGGGGCTAACTAGGATGCACATTCAAGGTAGGTATGATAATGGAGAAACTTTTGGTTTATTCAAAGAAATGCCTACATCCTTCATTTCGTTTAGCACACACGCCAGGCAAGTTCTAGACACTTCACAATAGTATGGAATAATCGAAACCTCACCTCACACTCATTGCACATGCTCAACTCAAGACATATTCACAGACTCTTCAATCAGCTAATTACAAGAATTACTATTAAGCCTCAATCACACCGAATCGAACTCTATGGCCTAGGTATCTCACATGTTTACACATTTTCTTGCTTTCATAAGAATCACTTTTGCATCTTAATATCATGTACAACACGTAACAAGAATTCCAAACCATGAAGTAACGACACGTTTGGGACACAAATAAAAGAAAGAAAAGAAAGAAAAAAACTACTCCTATCGACTACATTTCCCTTAAGACGGTCTTCATCCATCCATCATGGGGAACAATCACTTTCTATGACTTCGGTTCAATGGGACTATTCTCGGTAAAAGCACCGAAAACAAAGGCCGAGAAACCCAACATAAAAGAAATTTAACAAAAAATTTCGATAATTTCAATAGAAAACAAAAATATTTACACAACCAACCAACAACAGCTCAACACAACACACAATAGCTTAACATTCATTACAATACCAACTTAATTACAGACACACCACACAAAGTCACAGGGTCACATTTTTCACAGGCACAACAACACAAAACATAAACATAAACAAAAACGAAGCAGCTGGCACCTAACTACTCCCACCCCATACTTAAACCGAACACTGTCCCCAGTGTTCGCATAATTTCAACATATCACATAGGTGGGTGGTGAAACTCCCTGATCAATCGAAGTATTCAACTTCTTCATCAGGTGCCGTTGCCTCATCTCCCATATCAGAATCGCCCCCTCTGTCCTCATTTGACTCAACACTGAGTCCTCCCGGCGTGTCTCCTCATTGGTAGGGACATCATCATCTACGGGCTCCACAAACGCTGGCCCCATTCGGCATAGAGCTCGGGCATTCTCGCCGAATGGGTAATCCAGCTTGAGCTGCCACAGCTCATCCTCCGTTGCTGGCCTCCCGCCAATGCGCAGCTACAACATCTGCATCCCGTACATGCGGATCATATACTGGTCATCCTGAGCATGTCGCTCGGCTAGTTTGAGCACCGGCCCATGAGTAGTGTCAGGTGCCTTGGTTTTGGTGACATCCAAGGCACGCCTATCAATTTGTGGAATGTAATCCAGGGCCTCCTTCTCGATATCATGGCCCCTCAGGAACGTGGTAAGCAAACCACTAAACCTGTATCTATGCCCCTGATGTAGTCGGGCTCTCTTCATGGCGGAGATGATCACCGCCCCAATGTTTATCTCAAGCCCCTTCATCAGGGCATACACCAAGCAGACTCGGTCCCGGGCGACATCTGTCATGTGCACCCCCGGGATCAAGCATGAGCACACAATTTTCAACTAGATCCTAGCTTCCCTGTTCATCTGCAAGTAGGGCAACGTATGGTGGTAGCCCCTCTCCTTTTGCCTGCTCCACCTTACTGTCGAACGGGCTCCACATAGAGTGTGTCTGATGTCTGCATAGAGTGGAGTGATGTTCAGCTGCCGGAGGACGTGGGTGTCTGTGTCCCGCGCCCCCAATATAGCATTCAAGTGATGGGGCTCAAAACTGACAACCTGCCCCCTGATTTTGACGGTATGACTGCGGAGGGTCGGGTTCTAGTTGGCATAGAACTCCCGAATCAGATGGAGATTGCACTCCTTGGGCTCCTCGAAGATGAATTTCAGCCCAGCGGTGTCAATCTGGCGTACGATCCGCGGGAATTCCTGTGCCAGCGGCTCCCTTGATATTTGCTCCTCCGTGAAGTATTTGGTTTCTTTGTGTTTTGCATACCATTTCTTTCCTTCATCAGTCACCCATCGGGTTCTGTATTGTTGGCGTTGGCCTTGCGGAACCGCTGGTGCTGCTGGAATTGCTGTTCCCAATCTGACTCTTTTTCTGCTGGCGCTCGATGTGGATGCGCCCTTACCCTTGTCTTGTCTGCCTGACATTTTTCCTGCACATTTAAACATACAATCCCAATGTTATTCAAATCATAACTAGCTACAACTAAGGTTGGGTTTAATTAGGTCACCCCACACTTAGTCTTTAGCCACAATCAAAACAATTCGACAAGACATTCATGATTTTCCTCATTCTTAACATTCAACCGGCTAAGTGCATTTATATAAAGCGATGAAACAATTACTATGTACTACTCAGACTTCGTACAACAACTACAAATTTCTCCATCAATTCACTTTCAACATCACAACACTTAGCCCAATTTTTGTTCTCAACAACCTATGCAATTCACCAATTTCATTCTCCCGAAAATCCCTTGTCTACTTAGCATATTCAACATTAATCAAAACATAATTCAATTCACCCAACATGCACAACCCAATTTTGTTCAACATTTCAAATAATTTTAGTCTTCTTCCTATTCAATTTCCAACCCTAGCTACCAATTTCGCAAATATTCAATAAAACATGCATTCATCGGGTTCATATACTCACAACGATACTATGAACATCAATCAATCATAACTTAAATGAATTCAAGCTTAATTCTCACTTAGGGCAAGGTTCAATCACTACACATGTTCAAGAATCAAAAATTCAAGCAAAAATGAGGTAAAGTTCAAGAACATACTTTTAATCCGATGAAATTAAGGAAAACTTGAAGAAAATCGATGCCTAGGTCCGTGTCACGTTGGGGGAGGAGGGAATTTGGGGTGTTGGTCGAGGAGGGAATGGAAAATAAGGAGAGAAATGAGGGAAATCGGGGTTTTAAAAGTGTTTTTCGCGCGGGTTACCCGGCGTCCTGGTGTGACCCGACGCGAAATAACACTCAATGTGTCACGGAGGGTAATGCGGAGCACCCCCTCTGTGACACGGAGCCATCGCGCCAGTGTTCTGGATTTTTAAAAAGTCCGGAACACTCTTCAACGTGTCACGGAGGATAACGCGAAGCACCTCGTCCGTGACACGAAGCCATCGTGTAGGCTCACTGTAATGTGTCAATTTTTATTTTTCTCACCTCGGTTTTTTCCTTTGTGTTTCTTTGCATTTTCGCCCTCCGTTCCACCTGAAAATAACTTCACCACAAGAAATTGGTTAGAATTCATAGGTTTCAACACAAAACAAAATTTTTATTTATTATTTTTTTTCTTTTTCTTTTCTCTTTTTTTTCTCAAATAGTTCTTCTCATCTATTACAACAATTTCACGGGTTGCCTCCCGTGCAGCGCCTGATTTACCGTCGCGGCTCAACGTCATTCATTGCTCAATCATCCTCTAGAGTGATGGACGTCTTCTCTCGAATAACGTCCTCACCCCAATAATACTTACATCGCTGCCCATTTACTAAGAACGTGGCACTTCTATAATCTTGCCACAACTCCACTGCTCCGTGCGGGGTCATTCTTACAACCTCAAATGGCCCTGACCATTTGGACCACAATTTTCTTGGAAAAAGCCTCAATCTTGAATTGAATAGTAATACTTTCTGCCCCGGCTCAAAGATCCGATGCACCATATGCTTATCGTGCCACCTCTTTGTTTTCTCTTTGTAGCACTTGGCACTTTCATAGGCATGCCAACGGAACTCATCAAGTTCGCTGAGATGCATTAGCCTCTTCTTCCCCGCTAGCTCTAGATCCATGTTCAATTTCCTCACGGCCCAGAAAGCTCGGTGTTCTAGCTCCACGGGCAGATGACACGCCTTTCCATAGACCAATTGGTGTCTTGCATGCAGTTCTATAAGCCCACAATGCATCGTCGAGTTTGGTTGACCAATCACTACGTTGTGCATTCACTGTTTTCTGTAGAATCTGCTTTACTTCTCTGTTCGACACCTCCACTTGCCCACTAGTTTGGGGATGATATGCTGTTGCTACCTTGTGGCGCACCCCATACTTAGCTAGCAAATTCTTGAAACTTGCATTTACAAAATGAGCTCCTCCATCACTAATAATGGCTCGGGGTGTCCCGAACCTGGTGAAAATATGCTTTTTCACAAATTTTGTTACCACCTTGTTGTCATTCCTGGGGTAAGCTGTTGCTTCAACCCATTTTGATACATAATCAACGGCTACCAAGATGTAACGATTACCAAATGATGGTGGAAACGGGCCCATGAAATCTATAGCCCATACATCAAAGATCTCCACTTCTAATATCTGCTGCAGCGGCATTTCTTGCCTTCTATCAATTGCGCCTGTTCTTTGACATCTATCGCACATTCTTACGTATGCTATAAAGTCTCTAAACAGTGTAGGCCAAAAGAAACCTGACTGTAGCACCTTGTGCGCTGTCCGCTCGCCTCCGTGGTGCCCTCCATACAATGAAGAGTGACAACTCCTCAACACTTCTGCAATCTGGCTCTACGGAATGCATCTTCTCATCACCTGATCCGGTCCCTGCTTAAACAAGTACGACTCATCCCAAATATAATACCTGCAATCACGCCTCAACTTCTTTCTTTGCTGAGCCGTAGCCTCCGGTGGATAGACTCCACTCACTAGCAAATTCACAATGTCTGCATACCAAGGGATTTCAGCTTCCCTTATTGCCAAGAGCTGCTCATCCGGGAACTCTTCTTTGATGCGTCACCTTCCTTCACATGCGATCGGCTTTCCAATCGTGATAGGTGATCTGCCACTTGATTCTCGCTCCCCTTTCTGTCCCGAATCTCTAGGTCAAGCTCTTGTAACAAGAAGATCCATCTAATCAGCCTGGGCTTTGCATCCTTCTTGTTAAACAAATACCGAATCGCTGCATGATCGGTATACACCACTACTCTAGAACCCACCAAATAGGACCTGAATTTATCAATCGCGAACACTAATGCTAGCATCTCCTTTTCTGTGACTGTATAATTGACTTGGGCTGCGTCCAGTGTTTTTCTTGCATAATGAATAGAATGAAAAATTCTATTCCTCCACTGCCCCAATACAGCTCCTATAGCCACATCGCTTGCATCACACATTAGTTCAAACGGTTGTTCCCAATCCGGAGAAATGAGGATAAGTGTTTCTATCAACTTCTGTTTCAACTCCTCGAATGCTTTGACACAATCCTCACCAAACTAGAACTTCACCTCTTTTTCTAGCAACCTGCATATTGATCTAGAAATTTTAGAGAAGTTCTTGATGAACCGTCTATAGAACCCTGCATGTCCGAGAAAACTGCGAACACCTTTCACTAACACAGGTGGTGGTAGCTTTTCAATAACCTCGATCTTTGCACGATCGACTTCCAACCCCTTGAAAGACACTTTATGGTCAATGACGATACCCTCCTTGACTAAGAAATGACATTTCTCCCAGTTGAGTACAAGGTTGGATTCTTCACAACGAGCTAGAACCCTGTCAAGATTCTGCAAACAAGTAGCAAACGAATTACCGAAAATAGAAAAATCATCCATAAATACCTCGATGAAATCTTCCACCATGTCATGGAAGATCGCTATCATGCATCTCTGGAATGTGGCGGGTGCATTGCATAAACCAAATGGCATCCGCCTGAAAGCATATGTCCCATAAGGACATGTGAAAGTAGTCTTCTCCTGGTCCTCCGGTGCTATGGCTATCTGGTTATAGCCAGAATAGCCATCAAGGAAACAATAATATTCTTGACCAGCCAATCTGTCCAATATCTGATCAATAAACGGGATAGGATAGTGATCTTTCCTTGTGGCCTCATTGAGCTTTCTGTAGTCCATGCAAATCCGCCAGCCTGTGACTGTGCGTGTAGGGATCAGCTCATTTTTCTCATTAGTGACCACGGTCATCCCTTTTTTCTTTGGGATACACTGAACGGGGCTGACCCATTCGCTTTCTAAAATAGGATAGACTACACCTGCATCAAGCCATTTAATCACTTCCTTCCTAACCACATCCTTCATCATCAGATTCAACCTCCGCTGATGTTGTACAGTTGGCTTTGCTCCTTCCTCCATGAAAATTCTATGTGTGCAAAAAGCTGGATTGATACCCCGAATGTCTGACATTTGCCAGCCCATTGCTTTCTTCCTCCTCTTGAGAACCACCAATGCATCCTTTACCTGTGCCTCCATCAATTCTGAGGAGATGATGACTGGCAAGGTGTCATCTTCACCCAAAAGGACATATTTCAAATGTGGAGGCAATGTTTTCAACTCCAGTTTTGGTGCTTCCTCAATAGATGGTTTTGGCAATGGTTCCAGGGACCTCATCAATGGCTGAAAGTCTTGCTTCCTAAGATACCATTTTGATTCATTTAGCATTTGCATAATCTCTTAAGTATCTCTATCTCCGAAATGATCGGAGCTCATCAACGCTCTCTCAATGGATCTCGAGAATCAACAATCTGAAGAATTTCTTCTTGGTTTAGCACATTGATTGCTGAAAGCTCCTCATAGATGTCCGGAAGCTTCATGGCCTTATACACATCAAATACCTCCACTTTGTCATGTGCTCGCATGGTTAGCTGGCCTGCAGCTACATCAATCAAAGCTCTTCTGGTTGCCAAGAAAGGACGTCCCAAAATAAATGGGACTTCCGCATCCGACTCAAAATCTAAGACAATAAAATCCACGGGGAAGATGAGGGAGCCCACTTGCACCAGCACGTCCTCCAGAATGCCGTCTGGTCTGGCCAAAGAATGGTCTACTAGCTGCAAGATCACTGTAGTTGGTCTAGGACTGCCCAGCCCCAACTTCTTGAACACCGATGTTGGCATCAAGTTTATGCTTTCTCCCAAATCACATAATCCGCGAGCTCGGATACTTTGCCCGATTGTGATCTGAATTGTAAAGCTCCCAGGGTCCTTGAGCTTTGTTGGCAACCTGTTCTGAATTCGGGAAGTGCACTCCTCTGTAAGCACCACCATAGCATACTTCGTCAATCTGCTTTTGTTGGCTACGATGTCCTTGATATACTTTGCATATTTAGGCACTCCCTTCAAAACATCAACCAAAGGTAAATTAATGTGTACCTGTTTAAGCACCTCCATGAACTTTTTAAAACAAGCTTCCTCCTTGTGTTTCTTTAATCTTTGAGGGAACGGGGGTGGTGGTCTTTCTGCTTCAGCTGCCTCCTCCTTCCCCCTCTCATCATCATGTTCCCTCTCTTTTTTCACTACCTCTGATTGCTGAGGTGGTCTTTTTGGTTCCACCTCCTTGAGTTTTAATCCACTCCTTGTGGTCACTGCATTGACCTGCTTGTGATTCGGGCCAGTGTCACTCGGTAGTCCTCCTCTGGGCCTGGTGTTTTGAGCTCCAACTAGTTGTCCAAACTAGTACTCCAACGCCTTAGTAGCTAACTGCTGATTTTTCATGTCTGCCGCTAATTTCACATAATCAGCCTGCATTTGAGCTTGGTTAGCTATCATTGTTTTAAACATTTCCTCAATGCTGATGGGTGGTGGAGGAGGTGCATTGTTTCCTCTGTATTGAGACTAATAATTCTGCTGCCCCTCTTTATTTCTCTGCGCACCCTGATTCGAACTCTGCCCTTGATGGTTGTTACTACCCCAAGAGAAATTCGGATGATTCCTCCAATTTGAGTTGTAATTATTGCCATACTGCTGGTGATTATTTCTCTGGACGTTCCCAACAAAGTTCACTGAATCTGGATTTGCACCACAACACGCAGCTGAGTGTTGATTACTACCGCATACTTCACACCAAACCTGTTGCACTACATTAATTGGGGCTTGTGGTTGATTCAAGCTCATATTACTGAAGTGGGTGTTGAGTTGATTTTGCAATGAAACTATCTGTGCAGCGATAGCTTTAAAACCATCCACCTCAAAGACTCTTGTCGCTTTCCTTGTTCCTCCTCTTGAAGAGTCCATTCCACTCTGGATTTCCCTGTGAAATATGATTTAACAAAGTATACAACTCCTCATAAGTCTTTTCTAATGCTTGTCCCCCAGCTGCTGAGTCTAGCAAAATTTTTGTGTGGGTTTCCAAACCCTCTATGAAAGTATGAACCAACACATCATTGGACTGGTGATGGTGAGGACAATCCCTTAACAATGATTTGAACCTTTCCCAAGCTTGATACAGATTCTCCCCCTCTCTTTGTTTGAAACTTAGAATCTGACTTCTAAGTCTTGCTGTTTTCCTGGATGAAAAGAATCTTATCAAAAATTTTCTTGCAAGATCATCCCAAGTGGTGATAGAGTTAGGTGGTTCAGCTTTCAACCACCTCTTTGCTTCCCCCAATAATGAAAATGGGAATAATGTAAGCCTTACGTAATCGGATGATACTCCAGCGGGGATGTAAGTGTCACTTATCTCCAAAAAGTTTTGGAGATGTTGTGGATCTTCATGAGGGAGACCTGTGAATTGCCCACTGGTGTGCCACAATTGCACCATGTTCTGTTTAATCTCAAACCTCCCTCCTGGATCTAGTCTGCGAATACTTGATGTAACATTGTTATCATGTGGGATTGCCACTTCACGAACCGACCTAGCTGCCATTTCCTCGGGCACTAACACTGCCCTCACAAGTGGTGGATTCTATTGTTGCTCCAGGATTTTCTATCTGAGCAACTGTAGCTTTTTCTCTAAAGCTTCTCTTCTTTGACGATGAAATTGTCTTTCCGGCTCTATATATGAATCCACCAACTCCTTGTCTCTTACCAGCGTTCAGAAGAATTCAATATCTGCAAGAGAAAGGCTAAGACCAAGTTGTCAACACTTATATAGAATTTGTGAACTAACGCTAAGAAAATAAATTTACCAATTGCCAGTCCCCGACAACGGCGGCAAAAACTTATTCGGTGCTGTGGTGACTATACGCAAGTGCATGTGGTCGAACAAGTAGTAAAGTGGCTTAAGTAAAACCAAGTATCGATCCCACAGGGACTGAGCTACGGTACTAATTAACTTAAGTGTTAATGAACTATATCTTTAAGAATGCAGATAACCAAATAAATAATATTTTGAGAGTTTGAGTTTACTAATTAATAAGAATCTAAGGCAAAATTATAAAATGAGTCTGAACAATAGTAATGAGCAAGTTGAGGTTAAAACGAACATGCAGGGAATTAATTTATCAATATAATTCAGTTAATCTTTCCTTCGGTTGCTAGTCAAGAATTATTGCCTATGGATTGGAACTTTCGACTCCTATCCAACTTAAGAATCATGAGCCTTAATCTACATTTATGTGATAAAAGAATTTCATGTTCTAGCCATACATTCCCGATTCCTTAATTGACTAATAAGACTTTCAGATATATTTCTATTCTGAATGTAAATCAATTCTCAATTTTCCAAACCAAGAAGAGATCATATCCTACCAATTCACATCTTTCAAATTTCTTTCCTTTTCAAAATCAAAATTGGATTTTTTAGATATACATTAACATTGGCCAAACATTAATGCAGTAAGAACAAGAATTGATAGAACAACCATTGAAGAAAAGATGAAAACTGAAATGATTAACAATTACATTCCACTACAATTGTTCTTAACCTCAGCAAGAAGTGAATTTAGCCACTCATTTGTGGATTACACATCATCAAATAAGTATAATTCATACAAAACAATTGAGATAAAATAGAAAGAGATAGAGAAGAACCCTAGAATTTTCGTCCCCTCAACTGCTTGTAACCCACGTTCTTGCTCAACCAAGTCAGAAAGTTTAAAATAAAACCTAAGTGTGCTATTTATACTCTTGATAATTTTTTCCGGAATAACAAGCAACGTGACACGGAGTGTATCGCGGAGCACTCCCTCCGTGCCACAGAGGTATCGCGGACCCTCGCTGGAATTTGGCTCCTCAGCAATTTCACCTCAGCGTGCCACGACCTGCATCGCGGAGCCTGGCCAACGTGCCACGGTGCTATCGCGCACCTACATTGGAAATTGATGTCCCAGGTAATTATACTCAACGTGACACGGAGTGCATCGCGTAGCACTGCCTCCGTGTCATGGAGGTAACGCGAACCTCCACTGGAAATTGCCAAATTTTATTCACCCGAGGCAAAATACCTCCGCGATGGCAGCGTGACACGGCTCCATCACAGAGCCCTTATTTTTGCTGCTCTTCCTTGTCCTTTTCCACTTCTTGTTTCCAAGTCCATTCCCGATTTTACCAACATGTATCTTAGCTTCCCAAAATTCCATTTTACCTGCAAAACAACACTAATCATGTTGGTTAGTATAAATTCACATTTAACTATAAATCACATGAGAATGTACACAATAACGATAGACAAACAAGTCGAAATGAAGCATTTGAGTATCACTTGGGCATGCAATTCTGCCCAAGATCATGTACCAATCAACTGCTAGTCATCTTCCTCATCACTGACATACTCTAAAATAATAACATAACTTAGATATCTCAATACTTATGACCTCGATCTATAGCATGAACTATTAGTAAAAGAAGTGAAACAACTCTTAAATGTCCTGTAGCCTCATGATTATATGTATAGTGCACAACATACCCATAACTAAGACTCTACTTGACATGGATTTGTGGACTCCTTGGGATAGGACTTCGTTCTGATACCAAGTTTGTCATGCCTAAAAACTGGGTTAGGGTGTGATTGGCTCTCGACCCCAAAGTGATCGAGAAGCCAGCTATATAACGTCTGAACTATAACCCGTAGGCCAATAGGGTCACCTATCGGAGTTAGTCATAGCATATAAATGGATAGACCAGGTCTCAACAAACATAACAAAGATAGTGCGCTAACAAGGCCATGATAGAAACTGCAATTAATTGCGGAAGGCCAGTCAGGCCCCAAATTATGCTGAAACTGAACCACTGTACAACTAGTTCACAAAAGCCTCTAAAAGAGTAAATAATACTGAAAGCATGGGAGGCCCTGGCTTACCCATATGTATATCAAAAACTCAAAATGACCAAACCAAAATTTGTAGGAGCATACCAACTCTTCACTGGATCTGGGCTCCTACTGTATCGATCGATCTAAGCTCCAGTCTGCACCTGCAACACCATTGCAGGGGTCTCAGGCGAAGGGACATCTGTACAAGGAAATGCACTGGTATGTAAGACTGAAAGTTGTAAATAAATCAATGCCAAAGATAACTGAACTAGGAAAGGGAATAGCAACAACCTGACACTTTAGAACCTGTCACCATAAACAATGCAAACAACAGCTGAACATAACTTAGAAGGTAGGGTAGAGAGAGATAGTCTATTACTCTGCAACTGAGTAACCTCTATGCAAACTCTGTGCATGAGTATAACATAAATTATTCGTATGCCAATACTTTCGTTACTTGGACCGAAGTTTATGAGAATCAACTCAGTGGCTACATGATGATTGGACCAGGTTTAAGTATGGTTGTCTAATACTCGGACCAGTACTTTAAGAGTTGCCTAATACTTGGACCAGGACTTTATATGGCCGACATTATACTTAGATTAGGATTTTCATACATATCCCTTCGTACATTTAGCCATCTAATACTCGGATCAGAGAGGGCGCCTGGTAAATAATGCAAATAAGAAAATTGATACTTAGCCCAACAACTGAATAATGCAATATAACTGACTCAAATAATGGGTTCAACTGGGAGGACCAACTAAACATACTACCCCTAGCAATTGACAGGAGAGGACATAAGACATTACTTGAGTTGGAAGCTTAATATGAACATGAGACTTGAGGAACATTACACTAGACCTCGCTGATGGTTTCTTAAAACCAACTCTGGATACTTAGACCCAACTTTCTAATAATTGGACTCCATTTGAATACTTAGATTCAATTTAAAAATCTTCAATTGGGAGAACTCATATTCAATTATGGATACTTAGGTTAATGTTCGCTACTTTAGCACCCAGTAACTCGGTAACTTGTCAATAACTTAAGGAATAGGAGTAATGGAATTTCTTTTAAGAATCAAGAACTTTAAACATATATACATAAAGATAGGTGAACATATTAAAGAATCTCTAGTTGGTACCCTCGTTTACCCTTACTAACTTGACATTCGTTTTTAGCGTATGTTATTCTTATGTCGCTGTCTTAGCTTCAATTTCTAATTTCATAAGATTACCAGTACCTCATAAATGATCAACATAATATATACAACATACAGTAAAGAACCAGCTAACAATGCCCATGCTGAGGATTCTCCAACTCGATGTACAAGTAAGACAACAACCAACACGATATTTGGGCTAGACATAATCTCAACATTTAGCTTCAATCAAACATGAAAATTAAAGCTCAAATATAGCTTGGAATACTGTCTTAATACATATAAGAAGTTTGTTGGCTCATTCAAGTCACAACGCATGAATCATGCTTGAAAGAGCAATGGATGAGACGCCTTACATATCTTTTTCTGATGAACTTTCCTTAGCCGAAATCCTACTTCAACGACCAGCCTTTTACCTTCTTGGTCTCTTAAATTGGCAAACAATAATCCTAATATGTATCACGAAATGCAGCCAAAATAATTCACCAAGTGATAGTCACAACAACAACAATAACTTACGGAAACACCAATAACTATAGCCATTTTTTTACTTGTTTTCACTAGCTTTTGAGGGAGAAAATAAGAAGCAAAAATTACCTACTTCTGTTGTAATCCTTCCATTCAAAGTGAAGTATATTTCCATCCAAAGAGACTTCCAAAAATCCTAGAAAAATCGAGCAAGAGCTCAGCTCAAAAAAAGTCCAATGACAGCTCACTTTAGCTGCCAAATTCCAGCTTTTCACTTGCAACTTGAGGGGCTTAAGGAGTGTACAATTCTTACCTCCCTTCTTGGCTTCCATCCTTATTCAAATATAGACATATAGGCAGGCCAACCAACTTCTAAAATGCAGCAAACCTCCCCCAAATCGCTGCCAAAACGAGCTCCAAAAACAGTTTCAAGCTCACCTTCCCTTTGCAAATGAACTCTTTAACTTGTCTTGTGTTTGGATGAGATTTTAACTTGATGTTTTCCCCTTCACTTTACTTTGGTTATATGCTGGAAATTTGAGAGAATTGTGGAGTATAAGAAAGCAGATTAATCTTAGAAACTTTTAGAAATGAAACATAAGTCAAACATAGGATCTTTATATACTTAGGGCGGTGGCCATGTCACTACTCGGTAGTGCCATTGTAAAATGCCTATAACTTTTTACTCTGAACTCTGATTGATGAGAAGTTTGATGTTCTAAATATAAGACTCAAATACCTTTAATTTGATACGTTGTAAGACTCCTAGCTCATTATATATTGGGAGATATAGTAGTTTAAAGTTGACCTTTACTTATGAACTTTACGTACACTTCACTTTTCCCTTCATACGTGTTTCCCTTCTCACCTACAACCAATATACAACCCGTGCTTCCCTTAATATAGCATCAAAATATCAAATAATCACCAAAAATTATTTGGGGTGTAACACACATGACCAATATATAGTCCATACTTCCTTTAACATAGCATAAAAACATCAAATAATTCCCAAAAATTTAGGTTGTATATATATACACACAACCTAAATGCACGTATATACATACAAAAATACATATATATGTATATATAAATATCATCGATACAATCAAATAACATGTCATAAAGTAACTAATATAAACACTATTAATGTGTATTGGTGTATATATTGACTCAATGCATAAGATGTATCAAATTTTAATTTTGGTAAAAAATATTCATAAAATAGTTTTTTTAAAAAATATTATACATATTAGCATGAAAATATAAATAGGAATATTAATTACAACTATATTTTCAGAGTCCAATTATATATGAAATATTGATAATTAATGACAACTTGATTTAAGGATAAGTACAAATACAAATATTAATTCAAGATATTTTCAGAGTCTATATCTTTTAGAGTCCAATTATATATGAAATTGATAATTAATGAGAGCTTGATTTACGAATAAGTACAAATATAAATATTAGTTCCAGCTATTTTCAGAGTCCATATCAATATAAAATCTTTGTATTTTAAGAATAGTGTGATTACGGTAACTGCCTTTTTAAAAAACTAAAATCTCTAAAATCTCTCAACAGAATAAATGTTGTATTTGTATTTGATAACTTTAAATAATAAAAATACAACAGATAACACATTAAATATTGTCATAAATTATAAATAATGATAATGTTGCTATATAAGCCTATTTCGGTCAAATTATGCCCATTTATGTAATTTTCTCAAAAAATAGGGAGGTTACACAAAAGAGAGGGAGGATTGGAAATGACGATTTCTATGGAGATAGAAGAAGAAAATGAAGAAGAAGAAGAATAGATGATAGAACTTGAGAATTTATCAAATGATGTGGTGGAATCAATTTTCTCTAGAATTCCCTTGAAATTTCTTGTCATATTGAAGGTTGTCTTCAAAACATAGCGGAATTCAATGAACAACATCCGCCATTGTTACCCTCCCACGATTTCTACTAGTCTCGTTCTCTTCCTCAAGTATAAAACTTGTCAAATCAATTTTTGTGGAGTTATACGACCAAATTCAGCTTTGGTTTGGTTTTGAAACCTCTTGAATCGTGTAGAATGTGAGTTGAAGATGTTTTCCGCAAGATTTGGGTAATTTGAGAGAGATGAGATGAGAGGGAGATAATTGATTGATTGATGGCGTATAATACGACGTATTTACCATGGGTAATGATAAAAAGGATTAGATGCACCATTAAAGTAGATAAATGACCAATAAATTGAAATATAGCTAGATATTGTAATTATTTGAAATTGTGGTCATAGTTTGTAAATATTATCTTAATTGTGCTATATTATGTAATTTTTCCTTTCGTTTATTATCTGCACCATAAGGGGGATAGAGTAAATTTCATTTATTCGCTACGTACGATGACTAACAACTGTTATATTCTAATATTCCATAAAAGGGATGACACGATACATGACTGAATTATTATTTTCACAGATTTTTCCCGTAAAATATGAAGAACTTTTTATAATAATAGTTACCTTTTTTTATTGTACGCCTGGAAGGGCAAGAAAATCATAAATTTCTTAAGACGATAAAAACTAAATCCACAAATTAAGGAGATAAGCTTCTAGAAAGATAAAAGTGCATTTCAACTAAAATTATTCTTTTCCATCGTGCACAACTCAATATACTCAACGTACAAAAACATAATTTTTGTACCATTGACTCATAAACAAAGATCCCTTTCCCACTGTCAAAAGCATTTTGTACCTTTTCTGAAACAAATAATTTTCTATGTATATATATATATATTGAAAGCTACTCCCATCCCCTAGCCACCCCTCATCTTCTCAAAACATTTTTATCAAAAACTCCATTTCTACCTATATCTTTAATTTTGATCTTCAGAATTTTAATTTTATCTCTCGAACAATTTCTATCATATTTAGTTATATATTGATTTCATATCCAGGATTGTTTTTTATCCCACGCCTTTGTATCGATTGATCTTGTTGGATCATTTGGTAATATTATTACTGTTATTATTAAGAAATAACCCCTGAATTTATTACGTGAAACAACACACAAAATTTCTCAAATTTGTGATGGATCATCATTATCATCATCATCATCATTATCAAAGGGACAATGAACTTGAATATCAAGAAATCCAAAAGGCAAAGGCATCATCAAAATTCAATAGATCAAAAACTATACACAGCCCTAGAAATCCGATTGAATTCCCCGAAAAGCCCTTATATCTCTATCCTTCTCCTCATTCCATCGAACGTAATGGCTCCATTAAAAAGCTCCATTGCTCCCCTTTAGGTTCCGTGGTTGGAACTTCTTTCAAAGGAAAAGTCAAAAAATTGTGTTCGATATTCGATTCTCGTAAGGAAAATCATCATCGATCCTCAATCCCGAAACCTCAAACAAAGCATTCAAAGCAGTTGATTTCGAATTCTCTGTTATTGCCAGGTACAGAGGATCGTGTGGTGATTTACTTCACGAGTATACGAGGAATTCGAAGGACATTCGAGGATTGTTATACGGTGAAGATGATATTAGGAAGTTATCGGGTGAAAGTGGACGAGAGAGATGTGTCAATGCATAGCGCATATAGGAAGGAATTACAGAGTGTTATGGGTGAGAAGAACAATAATACGACATTGCCGCAAGTTTTTATCAAAGGAAAATACATTGGAGGTGCTGAATTGATCAAGCAATTGAATGAAATTGGTGAACTGCCAAAGCTATTAAGAGGGCTTCCTTTAAGACCAATTGGGTATATATGTGAAGGTTGTGGGGATGTAAGGTTCTTGACTTGCTCGAATTGTGATGGAAGCAGGAAATTTTTTGATGAAGATGAAGGACAGATTAGGAGGTGTCATGTTTGTAACGAGAACGGATTGATTCGATGCACACTTTGTTGTTCTTGATCTACATAAATTTGTGATAACGTATTATATTTTCGTGTTGGCCTGCTGCCTTATAGTTTTTAGTCGGTGAGGTAAAAGGTGAATTCAGAATTTTAAAAGTTACTCTTTCATATCAACAGGTGGTGTTTAATATAAAATTTATCTACTAATATATATATGTTTTGAAATTGCATAGTTGTGTAGATCAATGTAGTGGGTGCTTATTGATCACCTGTTGTTCATAGTTTCCTGATCTTGATAACTTTGAAGTTTAAAGTAAAAGAAAAGGATTGAAGAACACTTTTTGTCTTCCATTAATAGTTGGGTTGATCATGTCCTCAGCCGTTACAAAAATAACATATTCGTTGGCGATTAACTAACTTTTGTATAGCGTTATCTTATTTTTAAATACGTAGCGACTAGAAAGATGTTTGTTTAATTCATGTGGTCTAAGGTGACATTGTTATTCTTTTAACATTTTTATTCACAATCATATATTTGCAAAATGTATATCATCAATATAAAACCTTAAAATCACGAAAATCTATCAATTCAGATATGGTTGAAAGTCTCACAAGAAATTTTGTGGTTTTTATGATTTATCAAGAAATTATAGTTATGGTTTTTATGGTTTATCAAGAAATTTTGTGGTTTTTATGGTTTTATAGAAGCAAATGGCACTTTCAATTTGTGATTGGAAAAATCTTTTCTTTGTATTCTGTATGATCTATGCCTTTTCACAATATCCTTTATATCAAGGGGGTCAATGATACGATTCGACCGTTTCATTTTATAAAATTTATATCATATTAATTTTTTAATATTTTATTTTGTATGATTTAAAATTAAATTATTCGAAATTGTTCTATCATCTCAAATTTGTCTTTCGTATTGGTATTATTTGATTAATTTTTGATATTTCTTTATATATGTCATAATTGTCCTGAAATGTAAAGACATATGAGAAAAGAAATTTTAGGAGAGTGTACCAATCATATAAAAGTCACAAGTAGAATTTAGGACATAATATATCATGCATACTTTAGTAAGACTTTGACAAAAACTCTCTTTACAATTTAAAAGATAATGAATCAAGGAATATGAAAGACGATAAAACGGAGAGTCATCTCACTTTTTTTTACAGTAATGTAAAATAAAGGCAAAAATCTAGATCAGACGAGTGAAATTTTTTTAAATCATGATGAGGCTCAAAAACTGGATCTGCTAAGATTAAGTATATATCCAGTAAGAAAAAATTAAGTCACACGAGAGGAAAGATGTTTACTACCTTGTAGCTTGCTACTCAAGATTGTTGAATACCTTGTAACTTACTATTTAATATGCTAAAACTAATTTGATTTCAATAGAAATAATATAACAGGTTATGAAATCGGGACTTTGGGTGTTGGGTTATAGTCGTCTTCATCACCATAGATCCATGGTGAAAAATTTGATGTTTTATTATTTTTAAATTTAATATATATATATATATATATATATATATATATATATAATATTTTACACATAAATTTATTCGGTATCATTTAATATTTTTTGATTTATTTTTATAAATTTAAAAGTCTATTTAATTATTTGATACGATTATAAATTTATATAAAAAGTTATAATTTTATTTAAAAAACTTAATAATTTGTGAGATCGATTAAATCAAATTTTCAAAAAATCATTGACACCCCTAATCTCAAGTGCGGATATGTTATATACATTAGCTTTCGAAGCGAAAAGTGATATATCCAATTACATAGTCTACTCTACGGGCCAAGCATAAAGAAAATTTTAGGATTTTGATTGACACAAAAGTATAAGTTTAAGATAAAGTTGACATTTTTGTAACCCAAAAAAATATTAGCAAAATCCTAACCTCTAAATATTGAAAATTTATAGTAAAAAATCACTAAACGGCGCCTCAATATTAAAAAAAATATTGTGGCTTTTTCGTGAGATAAATTTAGGGATTTATTAACTGTATACATAAGAATTTTAATTGTAATTTTTTTTCTTAAAAAAAGGAATAGTTGCCTACAAAATTGCATAAGCAGTTTTTTTATTCTGCCGTATTAACCGATAATGTAAAACAGATCTCAACATTAACATATTATTTAAGAAAACTTTCATATATATTCACAAATTTTGAATTAATCAGATTTATATATTTCTTACGAATGAAAAATATTGAGTAACTAATATCTTATGTATTTACGTTTACATCTGTTTGATCTATATATTTATAAATTTTACATTCTAACAATTATTGAATGTATATATCAATATTTTATTAAATGTATGTATATTCTGAAATTGTTTCAAAAAATTAATCAAATTTGTATTCATGGAACCTTTTTAAAATTTATCTTGAATGTTATGTTTATTTTGTTATTGCCATGTATTTTTACATATAATAATTGATGTATATATATGTGTGTCATTATAATATATATTGACTATAATCAGATTTGTATTCAAAAATGTCACGCCCCGCCTTGGGGGGTATGACTGACACCTGGTGCCCTAGTGGGACCTGAATTGCTAAACTGCTGAGCCTAAGCACTTCTGGTGCCTGGCTGGCTCTAACTCTGGGTCCAAGAAAACAACGAGCTATATAACGGCTGTAAATACAGCCTCCGGCCGACTAGGCCTATAGCCACCTGTAAACAAACAACAGCTAACCAGAGCAACAGTAGTATGAAGGAACCTATGCGGGCCGACAAGGTCACCATGCTGTCAACTTATTTCAGAATCAAGAAAACAGGTGCTAAACCGCTATGTGACCGACAAGGTCACCACTACCAACTGAATAAGGCCCCACACGACCATCATAAACAAGCTAAAACATACACACGGCCTCACACAACCGGTATAAATAACCACAGGGAATACACAATCTGCAAGCCTCTAAGAATACTGATAATATGGTCGGGACAAGGCCCCGGCCTACCCATACTATACAAAAAAAGAAAAGGGATAAACCTCTAGCTATCTAGCTCCGGATGACTAGAGCTGAAGACATTGTGTGCTAGCTCGAATCATGAGGGGTTGGCTCCTCGTCTATGAGTACCTACAGGCAAGTAATGAAGCGCCCCAAACGGGCGTCAGTACCGCTGGTACTGAGTATGTAAAGCAACAATTGAAAAATAACTGAAGACAAGCAATATAACTTAATAGAACTGAAGTAGAAACTGTAACTGACTGAAAGTATAAGTTCAAGATTGTCCGCAACTATACTGAAAGGTGTAGGAGTCATACCTGGAAATGTAGCATTCTACTGTCGATCTATTCATATCTAACGTAACATGTCATAGTATAACATAACATAACATAACATGGTATAGCACACATAAACCTTACCTAGCCCCCATAAGCCGGGAGGTACAACCAACACGCAATCTATACCCCTACCCCGGTCATCCTATCTCCTATAATAACAATAAGCATCCTGCCGATCCTCTGGGTATGCACTTGGGCTCGCTGAGCCCCTGAATATAACTGTACCTGAGTTCGAAGGACTCCTGAATCAACACCCCGGGCGTACCCGCTTGACGGGGGTGTATAAAAGCCGACCAAGGCAAAATATGGGGAAACCGACATCCCATCTTCATCCCCTGGGGGACGGCATGCCACTCCGTAGAGAGACGTATCCTCTCCCTCTGGCGGACGAGTTGATACAACTATTAACTCTGGGGAGGTCATGAATGCTAGGTAATCCAACCCCAAAACAATACAGTCAGGTCTCAACTAGTAATACTAACTGCGTATACCACATGCTGAAACTAGTGATAATAATATGTATATATATACTACATACTGAAACTAATAACAGTGTTATGTATGTATTTAATACATGCTGAGACTGATAATGGTATATATATTCTCCTGTCATACTGTGCTGAGTCTAATACTGAACAAGATATAACTCTTTTCTGCTGAGAATCATGCTGTATAACTGAGGTTCATAGTAAACATGATCTCCTACTTCTAACGTGCTTTTCAAACTTCATTTTATGCTACTATTCTATTCCCAAAATACTTTACGGGAACTTATATTGCTTTACTAAGTTTCGACTGACCACGATAAAATCCTAACATACTTTACTAAATCACATAATGGGCATGCTATACTGTTTCTATCACTTTCTACTAGAATTTATATCGTGCTAGTAAGTTTCATGCTATACATAACATGATGCTTCCAACATCGTACTACTAATTTATACTAAGTAATAATATGCGACTTCTGAACATTCTACTGGCGCTTGAGCTATGTTACTATGCCGGAACTACTAGCTTGCCGAAGAAACTGGCTTTACATACCTCTGTTCGATTTCCTGGCTAATTGGCATAATTCGGTCAATATTCCACTATTTCTCCCAACTGCATTCATATAAATATCAATTAGGACTAAATACACTAATATTCCAAAAGAATATAACACTTTTTAATATATATATATAGCCAAAACTTTGACTTATCGGAAAACGGCCGAAAACTCGCTATTTCTCGAAAGTCCAAAAGGGAGAAATACTCACTTTAGGGCTAGAAGTATATTGACATTAATTTGGAGCAATTCCACTTACCTTAGCTCGGTAGCACGATGATTTGCCGGCCGAATTTTGCGAAACTAAACCCGTAGGAATGCTCCTTGCTGCTTAATACCTTGCTACCCAAGGTTATACCGAGTTTGGACCGCGTATAACGACGTAATCGGAAGGAATTTAGTAGGTTTGGTTCATTTTTCCCTCTCTCTGGTTTTGCCCTCTGTTTCTCACTAAAAATTATAGGAAATTTCACTTAAAACCGAAGTTTGAAGGCTTTTATACTTGGGGCTGCACCTCACCTCCGTGGCACATTGACCATCGCGGAGGTGAGCCTCCGTGACACGCTGGGTATCACGGAGGTGAGCCTCCGTGACACTCTGGCAATCACGGAGGTGGTTTGCCATCCTCCTCTTGTGATGGTTCGATGTGTCGCTTATCCGGTCTTTCCCCGGGCCTTTTCCTAGCATGTATGGCATTCTAAAACTCTTAACCAACATGAGAATAGGCCATCAACATGTCGAGAATTTTATGGGGTGTAACATCCTCCCCCCCTAAGAACATTCGTCCTAGAATGTAAACTTCTACTTGCAAGAAGTTCAACTTACTTGACTTATTCTAGAAAAATTTCGGCAGAGTTTCCCCTGTAATATGGACTATCCCCAAAAACCTGAAATGCAGAAAAGTCCAATACAGACACTCCACACAATACTACAGTATTCATCAGGTAAAAGACTAGAGTCAACTATCTCATTTATACATATAATATAAGGCATTTCATAAGATAACAATACTAACATACCTCTTGGCTGACTAGGCTTGGAATAAGTGAGGATATCTGATTTTCATGTCCTCTGCTTCCCAAGTCATTTCCTCTTGCTTTTTATTACGCCACAGTACCTTAAGAGAAGCAATATCTTTAGTTCTCAATCTACGAATATGTCTGTCTAATATGGCTACTGGAACCTCTTCATAGGCCAGCTCTTCCGTAACCTGGACATCCTGGACTGGGACAACTCGGGATGGGTCTCCTATGTATTTTCTTAGCATAGATACGTGGAAAACTGGATGAACGGACTCTAATTCTGGAGGCAAGTTCAACTCGTATGCCACTTGGCCTATTCTCCGCCGAATCTGGTAAGGCTCAACAAACCTCGGACTGAGCTTACCTTTCTTGCCGAATCTCATCACCCCTTTCATTGGAGATACTTTCAAAAATACCTAGTCATTCACATTAAATTCCAGGTTTCTGCGCCGCACATCAGCATATGATTTCTGGCGGCTCTGAGCAGTCAGTAGGCATTCTCTGATAAGCTTTACCTTCTCCTCTGACTGATGAATAATATCTGACCTAATTAGTGCTGACTCTCCTACTTCAAACCAGCCAACTGACAATCTACATTTTCGCCCATACAATGCCTCAAAGGGCGCCATCTGGATAGCTGAGTGGTAACTATTGTTATAAGAAAACTCAATCAGCGGTAAATGCTCATCCCAGCTACCTCCAAAGTCCAGCACACATGCCCGTAGCATATCCTCGAGCGTTTGAATAGTGCGTTTCGCCTGTCCATCTGTTTGAGGGTGGAATGCTGTGCTCAAATTAATCTGCGTTCCCAGACCCCTCTGAAACGACTACCAAAATCTAGTTGTAAATTGTGCTCCTCTGTCAGAGATAATAGATACTGGAACACCGTGTAATCTGACTATTTCTCTGTTATATAATTCGGCGTAATCTTCGGCAGAGAAAGTAGCTTTTACTGGCAGGAAATGGGCTGATTTCGTCAGTCTGTCAACAATTACCCAAATTGAATCATGTCTATGCCTGGTACGGGGTAATCCTGCTGCAAAGTCCATGTTTACTGCTTCCCACTTCCAGAGAGGCACAACTATGTCCTGAGTCAATCCACCTAGTTTCTGGTGTTCCGCTTTTACTTGCTTGCAGTTAGGACACTGGGCTACAAATTCTGCTATTTCCCTCTTCATACCTGGCCACCAGTAGATTTCTTTGATATCGTGGTACATTTTCGTCGCGCCTGGGTGGAGAGAATAGCGGGCGTAATGTACCTCACTCATAATCTACTGGCGAAGCCCTGAAACATCTTGAACACAAAGGCGGTCTTTACATCGCAACACTTCATCCTCAGTTACCTGAAAATCTGGCTCTTTCTCTTGCTGAACTCTGTCTTTAAGCTGAACCAGGTCAGGATCTTCATACTACCGTTCCTTTACCTCCACAACTAATGATGACACTGTGATGTCCTGAATTACCGCTCTGTTGTCCTCTATTTCTACTACACGAACGGCTAAACTGGCTAATTGATGTATTTCTCTAGCCAACTCCCGCTGCTCGGGCTTCAAGTACGCCAAACTCCCCATAGATTTGCGGCTGAGGGCATGTGCTACTACATTAGCTCTGCCTGGGTGATACCAAATATTTACATCATAATCTTTCAACAATTCCAACCAGCAACACTGCCATAAATTTAACTCTCTCTGGGTAAAGATATACTGCAGGCTCTTATGGTCGGTGAAAATATCCACATGAATGCCGTACAAGTAATGTCTCCATATCTTTAAGGCATGGAACACTGCGGCTAGTTCCAGGTCATGGGTAGGATAATTCTTTCCGTGTTTCTTCAGTTGTCTGGAAGCATAAGCAATCACTTTACCGTGCTGCATCAACACGCATCCTAACCCAACACCCGAAGAGTCGCAATACACTGCATAACCCTCTGTACCTTCTGGCAATGCTAATACTAGGGCGGAGGTCAACCTGTCTTTCAATTCTTGGAAACTCTACCCACATGCCTCTGTCCAGTGGAACTTTACTTCTTTCTGCGTCAGCTTAGTCAGAGGTGCCGCTATGGTGGAGAATCCCTCAATAAACCTTCTATAGTATCCTGCTAATCCCAGGAAACTACGGACTTCAGTCGGAGTGGTAGATCTGGGCCACGTTTTTACTGCTTCTATTTTCTGCGTATCTACCTGTATACCAGCATCCGACACAATGTGCCCCAAGAAAGCTACTAAGTTCAGCCAGAATTCACATTTGGAGAACTTGGCATACAACTGACAGTCCCTGAGCATCTGGAGTACTGTCCGTAAATGATCCTGGTGGTCTGCCTCTAAACGAGAATACACCAGAATATCATCGATAAACACTATCACGAACAGGTCCAGGTATGGTCTGAAGATACTGTTCATCAGGTCCATAAATACTGCTGGGGCATTTGTCAGCCCAAAAGACATGACTAGGAACTCAAAATGGCCGTATCTGGTCCTGAAGGCTGTCTTCGGAATGTCCCTTTCACGAACTCGAACCTGATGGTATCCGGACCATAAGTTAATCTTGGAGAAATATCTGGCCCCCTGTAACTGGTCAAACAAATCATCTATTCTGGGAAGCGGATACTTATTCTTAACTGTAACCTTATTCAACTGCCGGTAGTCTATTCACATGTAGAGCGAGCCATCCTTATTTCTCCTAAATAGAACTGGTGCACCCCAAGGAGAAGTACTCGGCATAATGAAGCCCTTATCCAATAGATCTTTCAGCTGCTCCTTTAATTCTCCGAGTTCAGCAAGAGCCATACGACACAGAGGAATTGATATGGGCTGAGTTCCTGGTAGTAAATCAATTACAAAATCTATTTCTCTTTCTAGGGGAATACCAGTTAGCTCATTTGGAAATACATCAGGGAATTAATTCACCACTGGAACAGACTGGAGAGTCGGAGGCTCTACCTGAACATCCTGAACTCTGACAAGGTGGTAAATGCACCCCTTAGCTATCAACTTCCTCGCCTGAAGATAGGAAATAAACCTACCTTTTGGCGTAATTGTACTGCCCTTCCACTCTCGTACTACCTCCCCTGGAAAGTGGAATCGGACTGTCTTGGTTCATCATTCTACATTTGCATAGCACGGAGCCAACCAATCCATACCCATAATGGCATTGAAATCGACCATTTCTAATTCTACCAGGTCTAATGTGGTATGACGATCAGCAACCTCTACTGTACACCCGCGATAGACTCTTCTGGCTATAATGGAGTCACCGACGGGGGTGGATACTGAAAAGGGTTGCTGAAGAAACTCTGGTGCAACACTAAACTTTTGAGACACAAATGGAGTAATGTAGGACAAAGTAGATCCTGGTATGAGCAGATAGTCACCATACCTGTCACAACATCAGGTGACGCTTCTGAATCTTGCCTCCTGGTAAGGCATATATGCGTCTTGGACCCGCACCTACACTGGAGGCCCCTGATCTGCCCCGGCCCCTGCTTGCTGAAACTGAGGGCCTGCGCCCTGCCGAGGATACTAAAGCTCGTGACCCTGCGGATGCCCTATCCTGTCTATCCCGGTCCTCCTGACCTCTGGCTGGGCAATCTCTCATCAGATGGCCCTCTTGGCCACAAATATAACATCCGGTGGAGCCATACCTGCATGCTCCAGAGTAGCATTGACTGCATATAGGGCAAAGTGGTAGGGTATACCTACTCTGCTCTGCCCTCCTCTGTAATGGTGAATCTGCAGTATGCGAGCCTCTGTCGGTCTCTGACTGCCCCCTACGGCTAGATCTACCCCTCTGCGACTATGGTGGAGGCGGGGGTCTGGGTGGCCTATCTAACAATCGTGGCCTAGGTCCTCCCCGAGCCTGCCTCTGTAACTCAACTGGCCTATCCCTATGACGCTGTTCCTGACTGGTCCTCCTGATCTCTCGCTGCCGCTGCCTGATACCCTCAATATTCTGGGCAAATTCCTGAACTCGGGCAATATCCAAGTCCTCTCGCAATGTAGTCGTAATACAAGTCTCAACATATTCTTGATTCAACCCCACGATGAAGCGGTGTACTCTGGATGCCTTGGTATCAACAAAGGCCAGTGCATACCGGGCCAAAGAATCAAACTACAAGGCGTATTCCCGAACACTCATGGCCCCCTGCTCTAGATGTAAAAACTGGTCCACCCGGGCCTGTCGAATCTCCCGTGGAAAATAGTGATCTAGAAAAGCTCCTGAGAAGTTGGACCAGGTTGGAGGGGAAACATCTCTCCCTCGAGACCTTTCCCAGCTTTCATACCATAACACGGTGATGTCCCGTAACCGGAATGCTGCCAACTCAATCGATTCTGTAGGCGTGGCATGCATAACCCTGAAAATTCTCTGCATCTGATCTAGAAAATCCTGAGGGTCCTCTGTCCGGTCCGTACCTGTAAACTGCAGGGGATTTAGAGCCAAGAACTCTCGGACCCTCGAACTACCGGGCCCTCCTGATGACTCTACAACTGTAGACGACATCGACTGATGCTGAGCAGCCATCATCTATGCTAACATGACTACCGCACTCCTGACCTCCTGGTCGGAAGGTATCGGTATAGGGACTGCTGGAGGTGGTGTCGTCCCAAGTGGCTCCTGATGTGGTGGAGAATGTTGAAAAGGTTAGGACGATGCCTCTGTATTGCCCTCTAATCGGGCTGTTTCTAAAAGAGGGTGATGCATCCTGCTGGTGCCTTCCCCTGCTGTAATATCCAAGCTTCGGCCTGTGATAGGATGTTGTTGGTGTGACATTATCTGTAACCAAAGAATACAGTAAGCTCTAGGGACTCAACCCTATACTGTACCGCTTTACAACATCACTGAATAAGAATAAAAAGGCAACCATCCTATCATGCCTTGCAGCCTCCTACCCACAGTATGTGGTGCACAACACATCCATAGGCAAGACTCTACCTAGCACGGCTTCCAGACTCCCTGGGTTACGACCTGCTCTGATACCAAGTTTGTCACACCCCGCCTTGGGGGGTATGACTGGCACCTAGTGCTATACTGGGACCTGAACTACTAGACTGCTGAGCCTAAGCACTTCTGGTGCCTGGTTGGCTCTAACTCTAGGTCCAAGAAAATGACGGGCTATATAACGGGTGTAAATACAGCCTCCGGCCGACTAGGCCTATAGCCACCTGTAAACAAACAACAACTAACCAGAGAAATAGTAGTATGAAGGAACCTATGCGGGCCGACAAAGCCACCATGCTGTCTAGTTATTTCAGAATCAAGAAAACAGGTGCTAAACCGCTACTTGACCGACAAGGTCACCACTACCAACTGAATAAGGCCCCACACGACCATCATAAACAAGCTAAAATGTACACACGGCCTCACACGACCGGTATAACTAACCACAGGGAATACACAATCTGCAAGCCTCTAAGAATACTGATAATATGGTCGGGACAGGGCCCCGGCCTACCCATACTATACAACAAAAGAAAAGGGATAAACCTCTAGCTATCTAGCTCCGGATGATTGGAGCTGAAGACACTGTGTGTTGGCTGGAATCATGAGGGGTCGGCTCCTCGTCTATGAATACCTACAGGCAGGTAATGCAGCGCTCCAAACGGGCGTCAGTACCGCTAGTACTGAGTATGTAAAGCAACAACTGGAAAATAACTGAAGACAGCAATATAACTTAATAGAACTGAAGTAGATAGAATTAGACTGTAACTGACTGAATGTATGAGTTCAAGACTGTCCGCAATTATACTGAAAGGAGTAGGAGTCATACCTGGAAATGTAGCGTTCTACTGTCGATCTATTCATATCTAACGTAACATGGCATAATATAACATAACATAACATGGTATAGCACACATAAACTTTACTTGGCCCCCATAAGCCGGGAGGTACAACTAACACGCAATCTATACCCCTACCCCGGTCATCCTATCTCCTATAATAACTATAAGCATCCTGCCGATCCCCTGGGTATGCACTTGGGCTCGCTGAGCCCCTGACTATAACTGTACTTGAGTCCAAAGGACTCCTGAATCAACACCCCGGGCGTACCCGCTCGACGGGGGTGTATAAAAGCCGACCAAGGCAAAATATGGTGAAACCGGCATCCCATCTTCGTCCCTTGGGGGATGGCATGCCACTCCGTAGAGCGACGTATCCTCACCCTCTGGCGGACGAGTTGATACAACTATTAACCATGGGGAGGTCATGAATGCTAGGTAATCCAACCCCAAAACAATACAGTCAGGTCTCAACTAGTAATACTAACTGCGTATACCACATGCTGAAACTAGTGATAATAATATGTATGTATATACTACATGCTGAAACTAATAACAGTGTTATGTATGTATTTAATACATGCTGAGACTGATAATGGTATATATATATATTCTCCTGTCATACTATGTTGAGTCTTATACTGAACAAGATATAACTCTTTTCTGCTGAGAATCATGCTGTATAACTGAGGTTCATAGTAAACATGATCTACCACTTCTAACGTGCTTTTCAAACTTCATTTTATGCTATTATTCTATTCCCGAAATACTTTATGGGAACTTATATTACTTTACTAAGTTTCGACTGACCACGATAATATCCTAACATACTTTACTAAATCACATACTGGGCATGCTATACTGTTTCTGTCACTTTCTACTAGAATTTATATCATGCTAGTAAGTTTCACGCTATACATAACATGATGCTTCCAACATCGTACTACTAATTTATACTAAGCAATAATATGCGACTTCTGAATATTCTACTGGTGCTTGAGCTATGTTACTATACCGGAACTACTAGCTTGCCGAAGAAACTGGCTTTACATACCTCCGTTCAATTTCCTGGCTAATTGGTGTAATTCGGTCAATATTCCGCTATTTCTCCCAACTGCATCCATATAAATATCAATTAGGACTAAATACACTAATATTCCAAAAGAAGATAACACTTTTTAATATATATATATAGCCAAAACTTTGACTTATAGGAAAACGGCCGAAAAATCGCTATTTTTCAAAAGTCCAGAAGGGAGAAATACTCACTTTAGGGCTAGAAGTATATTGACACTAATTTGGAGCAATTCCACTTATATTAGCTCGGTAGCACGACGATTTGCCGGCCGAATTTTGCGAAACTAAACCCGTAGGAATGCTCCTTGCTGCTTAATACCTTGCTACCCAAGGTTATATTGAGTTTGGACCGCGTATAATGGCGTAATCAAAAGGAATTTGGTGGGTTTGGTTCATTTTTCCCTCTCTCTGGTTTTGCCCTCTATTTCTCACTGAAAATTATAGGAAATTTCACTTAAAATCGAAGTTTGGAGGCGTTTATACTTGGGGCTGCACCTCACCTTCGTGGCACATTGGCCATCACGGAGGTGAGCCTCCATGACACGCTGGGTGTCGCGGAGGTGAGCCTTCTTGACACTCTGGCCATCACGGAGGTGGTCTGCCAGCCTCCTCTTGCGATGGTTCGACGTGTCGCTTATCCGGTCTTTCCCCGGGCCTTTTCCTAGCATGTATGGCATTCTAAAATTCTTAACCAACATGCGATTAAGCCATCCACATGTCGAAAATTTTACAGGTTGTAACAAAAAATTATTCAGATTTGCATTCATAAAACTTTTTTTTAATTATCGTGAATATCGCGTGTTTATTTCTTTCTCATCATGTATACGTTATTATAGTATATATCGATTGTATAAATAATTGTATCCAAAAATTTATTCAAATTTGTATTCATGTTTTTTTTTTCTTTCTAGCCATGTACTTTTTACGTATAATAATTGATGTATATATATGTTATACCCCGTAAGTTCTTGACACTTAGTTGGCCTATTCGCATGTTGGTTAAGAGTTTTAGAATGCCATACGTGCAAGAAAAGGGCCCGGGGAGAGACCGAACAAGCGCCAAGTCGGAGCGTCGCAAGGCAAATGCGACTTATAAATCGCACTCGACAAATGCGACTTAAAGGCCCCAAGTATATAAGGCTCCCACTTCGTTTTAAATCATCTTCCCTTCATATAATTTCCAGTAAATGAACAGAAACAGAGGGGAACGAAGGTTTTGATTAAATTCCCTTCTGTTTATGCCATCAAATGCAGTCCAAACTCGAATTAACTTCAGGTAGCGAAGTATAATGCTGTCGGGAGCATTCCTGCGGAGTTAGTTTTGCGAAATTCGGCCGGCGAATCATCGTCACGCCGAGCTAAGGTAAGTGGAATTGCTCCAAACTAGTGTTAATATACTCCCAGCATTAAAGTGAGTATTTTTCCCTTCTAGACCCCCGAGAAATAGCGAGTTTTCGGTTGTTCTTCGATAAGTTGAAGAATAGGCAGTAGGTATATCCATAAGTATGGTTTATTTCCAAAATAATAGTAGAATTAATTCTATTATTTCGTGAATATGAATACAGTTGGGAGAAATAGTTGAATACTAGCCAAGCTACGCCAGTTAATCAGAAAGTCGGCAGTTGAGGTATGTAAAGCCAGTTTCTTTCGGCAAGCTAGTAGTTCTAGTATAGCAAAATAGTACAAATTTCAGTAGAATGTTTCAGAAGCCGTATATTATATTCAGTATGAGTTCAGTAAGCATCTTAGAATTATTATACAGTGTTCAACATGAAACTCAGTAAAACAGTATAATTCCCAGCAGAATATTCCAGAAATATTATTTCAGATTCAGTATATTTCAGTATCAGATTCAGTATATTTCAGTATGATATTCAGAACAGAATACTAGAATATAAATATTATTATCAGATTCAGTATATATATATTACATGCAGTTATTGCTATCTGTGTTGACATGATTGTTCTGTGTTGGGCACCCTTAGAGCTTCCTTGACCGCCCCAGAGTAAATAGCTGTGTTGACTCGCCCTCCAGAGGGTGAGGATACGTCGCTCTACGGAGTGGTATGCCGTCCGCCAACGGACGAAGATGGGATGCAGATTCCCCATAGCAGGCTGATCAGTACTATACTACACCCCCTGTCGAGCGCTTGCGCTCGGGGTGCAGATTACAGTTTTCAGATTACAGATTTCAGATTTCAGATTTCAGGAGTCCTCCGGACTCAGATACAGCTATAGTCAGGGGCCAAGCGAGCCCAAGTTGCATACCCAGGGGGCCGGCTGGATGCTCATAGTTACTAGGTGGATGGTATGACCTGGGTAGGGGTATACAGATTGTGTGCTGGTTGGTACCTTACGGCTTATGGGGGCTGGTAAGGTTCTTGTATGCTATGTTGTGTTAGTTATTAATAGATAGAAAGTAGACCGCCATGTTATTAGGTATGACTCTTACTCTCTTCAGTAAAGTTACGCTCTTTTCAGTCAGTCTTAGCCCGTCTCCTATTACTTCAGTATTATTGTTTGTTTTTAGTTTTTTTCCAGTTATTGCTTTGCATACTCAGTACCAGTGGTACTGACGCCCGTTTTGGGGCGCTGCATTACTTGCCTGCAGGTACTCATAAACGAGGAGCAGATCCCTCGTAGTTCCAGCCAGCGTATAGAGTCTTCAGCTCCTATCATCCGGAGCTTGATAGCTAAAGGTTTACTTCCCTTTTTGTTTGTATAGTATGGGTAGGCCGGGGCCCTGTCCCGACCACCTTATTATTCTTAGAGGCTTGCGGATTGTATATTCCCTGTGGTTAGTTGTATCGGTCGTGTGGGGCCGTGTGTATGTTTTTAGTTTGTATGTTATGGCCGTGTGGGGTCTTGTTCAGTTGTCAGTTGGTGACCTTGTCGGTCACAAATCAGTTTAGCACTTGATTCTACTTTTCAGTGATAACTAATCAGCATGGTGGCCTTGTCGGCCCGCATAGGTTCCCTTATGTTCAGTTGTTCTGGGTAGCTGTTATATTCCTACAGGTGGCTATAGGCCTTGTCGGCCGGAGGCTGTATTTACAACCGTTATATAGCCCGTTGTTTTCATAAATCCAGAATTAGAACCAGGCTGGCACCAAAAGTGCTTAGACTCAGTAGTTCAGCAGTCCAGGTCCTAATAGGGCACCAGGTGTCAGTCATGCCTCCCAAGGCAGGGCGTGATAATATACATACGTTATTATGGTATACATCGACTATAATCATATTTGTATTCATGAAATTTTTTAAAAAAATTATCTTGAATATTGAGTGTTTATTTCTTTCTCATCATGTACTTTTACGTATAAAATTTGATGTATATATATATATTTATAACCATTTCCCATAACAAATAAATCATGTATAATTTTAAAAATATAATTCGTCATACGATATAATTAAAAAAAAGGTCACATTTTCATAACAACATAAAGTCAATTATCTTCAATATTAAATTAAAAAAAACACTTTCAAATTGCCAATAAAGTAAAATACTTTGCCTTTTTTAAAGATAACTGTGCTTATTTAAAATAGATTTGCTATATAATTTTTTTTTAAATAAAATAAATTTGTCATTCCCAATAAAAACTAAATAAAAAATCTGTCAAGTTCCCATAAAAAAGTGAAAATCTTTCAAGTTTCTTCTAGTAAACTATGTATTTATACTAAAAATTTGCCATATAATATTAAATAAAGGTTAAAAATAATTTCAATATCCTGCTAAATAATGAAAAGATTATAAATTCATTTTAAGTAACTTCGTGTATTTTTAAATAAAAAATTAGCCAAATAATATTTAAAATTAACTGTCCCATAAAAAAGTAAAACTTCAATGAAATAAAAATTTGATTTTCTATTAAATATAACTATTACAATAATTTTTTTAAAAACTGTCAATTTCAATGTAAACTGAAAACTTCACGATTTTTTAAAATAACCGCCCCATTTTTTTCTCAACTTTTAGGGACATTACAAAATGAACAATTTTAACCCAATAATTATAAAAAAAACTTATTATATGCTAATTAATTAAAAGTGGGCTATCTTATACTAATTTAAGAAGAAAGATGACATACTATGCTAATTTTCCTTATATAAATATCATTTTTAAAAATCATAATTATAAAAATTATAATTTCTTTAATATAATTACATAAATATAAATTATTTAAAATTTTCTTCTTAATCACATTTTGTACAACTTTTACTTTCCTAAAATATGTATTCTAATTAAATATAAAAAAAGATTATATACCTAAGATAATAATTTAAATACACAAAATAATGTAAAATACTCTCTTTTTCATCCTTTTTTTTAAATTTTTTTGCAGAAATTTCAAAAATCCTCCAAAAATCTCAAAAATTTCTATAATCCTCTCTCTTCTCCATTTTTATTTTTCCAAAAATTCTTCTATCTTCTCCATATTTGTTTTTCCAAAAAATCCAAAAATCCCTCTTTCTTCTCCATTTTTATTTGATTTCCCAATAATCCACCTCTTCTCCATTTTCTATAAATAAGTTGTGATTTATTAAAATTTACTTTTATTTTATTAAAATATTTTAAGATCCTTGAATAAATGGTGAATTCATCCAAATGTTCATCAAAAGTATTTTTGTATTAATAAAATTTGTGCATAATATAAAACATAGATGTACATATATAATTTAGTTATATAATATAATATATTGATACACATATGCATAATATAATATATAGTATATGGTGTCTAATATATATTATATTCATCATCTTTATATGTAAAAGAGTAAAGTAAAAGAAAAATTTATAGATGATGAATATGAAGATAAAATGAATAATTTATTTTTAAAAAAAAATAATACATATTTAATATATGTATGGTGTTAAATTTTTAGTATAAAAAATTATTAATAAAAATTATGCATAATATAAAAAATAGATGCACATATATGCTTCAATTATATAATATAATATATTGATACACATATACATTAATATAATATATCGTATATGGTGTCTAATACATATTATATTCATAATCTTTATACGTGAAAGACTAAAGTAAAAAAAAAATTTATGGATAATAAATATGAGGATAATATGAATATATATATATTTTTTAAAAAATATAATAATAAATATTTAACATATTTAGTATACGTATGATGTTAAATATTATAATACATATTAAAAATTTATCATATTTAATATATTTAAATTATAAAAGAAATTATTACTTATATCATTTATAAAAAACTACCATGTTTATCCATTTAATCATGTATAAGAAAAAAAAAAAACCTAACCCAAAATCCGATTAAGAGAGGGAACCCTAGGGTAGATTCAGAGCAGCAGCAACGGATAAGGAGATTGTGGTGTATCTTAGCGGTCGTCAACTTGGGAGGTACGCGTGGTATCGAGTCGTTCTTGAGACCAGGCCAGTACTATCCGAAGGGAAAAGCAGCAAAAGGGAAAAGAGAAGTCGAATAATTTCTCCGGCTGCCTTGTTCAGAAAGGATGATTTACGAATTAATGAAGGCTGGACCGTTATTGATGACGACATCTACTGGGTTGGGGGATGGACCATTGGCGATGGAGGGAAAATTAGCGTTTCTGAGGATCTTCTTAAGCATTACATTCATCATCTCGATCCTTCCAATTGGGAAATTGTATCTTCCTTGACATTCCCCGTGCGTCGCCCTTCCTTGCTCCCGTCGGTAGAAAGCTAGATGTTGTGGCCGGCAAAGACAGCAATAATTGGAGAAACTGTGGTGAAATTTACGAGCCCGACAAGAAAACTTGGGATTACCTGTGGTCAGACATAAAACATTTTGATCTGTTTCCTACTTATTTTGACGCTACTACTGTTGTGGAAGAAGAAGATCAGGAGCCAACACCAAGACAAGTTGTGTTTTATTCCTCGGTTCAAGGTTCTATGCTGATTATGGATGCATCTAATGATAGAATAGTGGAACGTGGCAATCCGGATTGTAACTTTGCTGTGAGGTCTCCGGGGGATCAGCTTCCACCAGGTCTCCAACAATGTAAATCCATTCATCCATGGTAGTTCAGCTGCAGTGTTCCTCAAGAGAACATTCTATTACTTCACCTATGAACTGCGGCTGTACGGATATGATGTGGATCTACGCAGATGGTTCGTATCTGAATGCCTTGCAAATCAATTGCACCGACTCAAACCCGCGCCTGTGGAAAGAGATCATCCTGTCTCGCTTTTGCTTGCCCTGCCGAATCGTAATTTGTTGTTGCTTGTTCCTCAACAACGTGGAGAATATCGAATGGCCTCCCTCTACCTGCGCAAAGATCACGCCACTTCCACTTTACATGTGACTGTGGAGTGCACTCACTATTTTCACCCTCATAATCCTTATTTTGTTCCCTCCAATGGGAAGGCAATATGGTTGAAGAATACAGCAAGGATGAGTCAGACCTGCAACGGAGACCTAATGGCATCCCGTTCAAAGGGTTGAGTCGGTGTTGACTCTTCACGCTAATGGATGCAGTTAGTTTTTTTAGTATATTAGTTTTGTGCTTTACCTTAAGCAAATGTGCTACAATGTTAAATACGTATCCAGATTGCGCGCGACTTGTAATAAGCTTGCTATTTTTATTCTATGATTTTCCTCCTTTGTGTGTATGGCTTTTAAGTGGTAAAAAAAAAGAAAAAATCATGTATAAGATATATATTGTATACTATGTAATTAAGAAAATAGTTGTAACTGTTATGAAATAATAAAGAAAGAATAAGAATATTATAGAGAAAGAGAGAAGGAGAGAAGTTCTTATTTCTCTTGATGGGATAAAATACAATGAAGGAGAACCCCTATATTTATAAGGATAATTTCTCCTAACTTTTCTCCAAAAGATAGACTTTCACTATAATATAAACACATGTATCCACTACAATACAAATACCTTTATAGACATTCACTATAATAAGAATATGTTTATAACACTCCCCCTTGAATGTCTATTTAATAGATAATGTGCCTCGTTAAAACCTTACTAGAAAAAACCCAATGGAAAAAAATCAAGTGAAGGAAAAAGAATACACATATCTAATAATACGCATTTTGGCTGCCTCGTTAAAAACCTTACGAGGAAAACCCAGTGGGACAAAACCTTGTAAGGAAAAAAGAGTACAACGCGTATTAACTCCTCCTAATTAGAACATCCTTGAATCTTTGCATCCCACTCTTGTGCACCATCTTCTTGAAAGTTACAGTTGGTAGAGATTTGGTGAATAAATCAGCCACATTGTCACTGGAACGAATCTGTTGCACATTGATATCACCATTCTTTTGGAGCTCATGTGTTGTAGAAAAACTTTGGCAAGATGTGCTTCTTCTATCTCCTTTTATGAATCCTCCTTTTAGTTGTGCCATGCATACTGCATTATCTTCATATAAAATTGTGGGTAATTTGTCACATTTCAAAGCACATTTTTCTCTAATGAGATGTATCATGGACCTCAACCACACATTCTTGATTTGCTTCATGAATAGCTATTATCTCAGCATGATTTGATGAAGTAGCTACGAGAGACTGCTTTGTAGATCTCCAAGATATGACAGTACCTCCACATATGAACAAGTAGCCATTTTGAGATAGAGCTTTGTGTGGGTCAGATAAACACCCAACATTAGCATAACCAACAAGATCGGCACTGCAATTGTTAGAATAATATAAGCTCATATCGATAGTCCCTTTTAGATACCATATTATGTGTTTGATCCCATTCCAATGTCTCCTAGTAGGAGTAGACTATATCTTCAGGACCAAGAATTTCCTCGTTCTTTTAAATCTTTCAAGGATTTTCATATATCCTTCAGTCTCTCTAGACATGAAAATAATTTCATTATGCGCATATCAAGTTTTTCATATACTGCCAGACTTATGAGGAACCTAAAAATAATTGCATCCACCACAAGAGGACCTATCCATATAATAATGTCAGAATTTACGAAAAATCTTTATGCCACAAGAATTCATTTATATCCACTGGCATTATACTTGAATTGCGTATTTTTAATTGGCCAATCATTTATCTGTCCATACTTTTTGACATATTTGAATTCAAGATCCTCGTCAATATTTATAATATTGAGCACTACATTATATCAAAGGTATCGTCGACGATCATTTTGATATCAGTTCCAATGCGACATAACTTATTGAGATCTCTTCATTTTTCGTCATTTTCAGGTACCTGAACCTTTGCCAAGGTTTTATGAAGTGTTATGTCGTGGTGCTTTCTTAAAGCACTTGCCTCATCATTATAACCATCTTAATCACTTGCTCCTCTCCTTCTTCAAGAAGTTCTATATTTGGAACCGTTTGGTCTATCACGCTTCAGGCGTCTCATAGACCCTGTCCTTCAAGGACCTTTCATTGGAGCATTTGCAACTGAATTATAAAATAGAGTTGGCAAATATATCTGACAATTGATTTGCAATATTTTGCAAGTGAATTATCTATTGAACTTTAAGTTCACTTTTTTTTCTCGAGGATCTAGATAATTCATCCCACACTCAATTTTCAGTTACTAATCACTTCTCCCCCTAATATTAGAAAAACTAACATTTACCCCCCAAACTCATTTGGGGACCCATCTTTGTGCGTTGTGGTGGAGCAATTGAATCATATATCACAAATTCAAATTTTAGATGGAATTGTTTGATTCCTGACCCTGAACCAATTATGATAGGGGAACCTTGTTGGATTGATGCATTCAAGTGTTTCTATATGTTAAATAAACATATCTCATACCAAATTTTATTCGGGAGTTTTATTCTCATAACCAATGATTTGGCTATAATTGGAGGCATACAATTTTTGCTAAACCAACATAGATATGAATCAGCATTATCAACATAATTTTATAATTTGAAACTATGCTCTTAATTTAATAATTCGAGCAACAACCTTACAAAAATCAATTGCAAGTTGATATCAAAACACATGTGACCATATCATAGATGCATCTATTAGCAAACGGTTCACATGGTAGGTGAATGGGCTCATATTCACCCTTTTATAAGTTCCAAAATTTCAGGGAGTATAATTCCAATCTTTGCTGATCAAGATCATTCTATCACGAGAACAAGCAACACAAGAGAATTCTTGAAGAATCTTTTATTTTTTTAACATATAGCCACGTCAATTCTCAATTATTTTTGCATCACATTTGAACCGAGATGGTCAACCAGTTATGCCAACTTATTTCAGTAAATTTCTAGTTTACTTTTATATGTGATTTCATCATCATACCCATATCTATGTACTACAAATAAAAAAATAGCGGCTAATCTTTTACATAAATATTTATAACCCGCTTCAATTGTAGTAACATGAAGATATTAGATCTTCCCATAATTTATAGTCTCAATTTTTTTTTCAATGTCCTTGAAACTTATAAGTTTCCTTTTGAGATTTACTACAATAATTTCATCCCTTCAAGTAGTAATACATTAGCTCTTCCGGAGCTCTCAATTAATTTTGTGTACTACCACATATTCAATCATATCAACATCATTAATAGTTTCTCCACATAGTTTCAACTTAGAAACAATTTTGAATGTTGATGAGCTATACTCATGAACAGACTTATAGTCTTGATGGATCCAATCATATCGTGCCTTTGGGTGAATGACCATCTTCAGGTGGTCATACCTTTCTTTTAGGCTATTCCACAAAACAAGTGGATCCTTAATCGTGAGATATTCAATTTTAAGAATTTCGTCAAGATGATGACGCAAGAATATCATAGCCTTAGCACGATCGTGATTTGATGCTTTATTTTCACTTTTAATGGTGTCTCCAAGACCCATTGCATCCATATGGATTTCACCATCCAATACCCATGAAAGGTAGTTCTTGCCCGAACTTTGAAGGGCAACGAAATCAAGTTTCATAAAGTTAGCCATATTAAAAGAAAGAGAAAACAATACCTTGGCCTTCAAATTTTGAGAAAGTAAAGTTGTAGAGCAACAATATCACCAAAGGAATATCACTCCTGTGGTTAAGTAATACATCTTTCGAATTTTTTTTTTAATTTTTCTTACCTCCAATCTTTCAAAGTGAGTGCTCAAGGCAGAGACTCGTGCTGATAACGTGTTATGAAATAATAAAGAAAGAACAAGAATATTATAGAGAAAGAGAGAAGGAGAGAAGTTCTTATTTCTCTTGATGGGATAAAATACAATGAAGGAGAACCCCTCTATTTATAGGGATAATTTCTCCTAAATTTTCTCCAAAAGATAGACTTTCACTATAATATAAACACATGTATCCACTACAATACAAATACCTTTATAGACATTCACTATAATACAAATATGTTTATAACAATAACTTTTGTAATTACAATTTTAAACTTATATTTATGTAACCTCCCCAAAATCTTATGTGGTGACTCACAAAAGTAAATGGGGACAAAGTTAACCAATAAGAAATATCAAAATAATACATAGTTATTCGATCTTTTATCTTTTCGTTACTTTAAGAAAAATTAAATTTTATGTTAAATAATATCATGTTTGATAATATTTTTTTAAAAGTTACCCGATATGAAATTTATGTTTTATATTTGAGCTTATTTGAAATAGATTATTGTGTTGAAATTTAAAAAATAAAATTATTATTATTTTTGGACGAAACATTTCAGATGCACATGACTTAAATTTTAGTCAGTTTTAACATATGTTTCAATCATGTATGATTAAATGTAGTCATAAATAAAAAAAAAGGTGCTAAATAAATTTATTAGTTTTATTATTATTTGACGAATTGATAATTCAAGTTTGTCTTTATGATACATGGAACTTATGATTCAAATTTTAGCTTATTTGGAGTATATTTAGGTGTTGAAATTTGAAAAATGAAATTATTATTTTTTGGCAAAAAATTTAGATCCACACTATTTGCAATAAATTTCTCAAGTACCGAAAATAAACTGTAATCATAAAATAAATAAAATGGTGATTTTATTTATCAAGATTGTGAGTATAAATCTGTATATTCCCCTGATTCTTCTCTCCTAATTTTTCTCCGTGATTCAAGGGCTGTTAGTAGCATACTTCTCGAATGCAGGATGATTAGGACCTCCTTACGATATATTTGATCGCCATGAAAAGACTTTGTGGATCTTCTTGAAATATTTGATTATCAAGAAGAGTTTGACCACACCTTGGTCTCTTCATTAATATTGCATGAAATTTATGAAATTTCCAAGATGACTCTTCAAAGGAATATGTGTCCATTTTTATAGGCTTGAGCTAGGGTTTAAGGTAAAGTAGTCACAAAAAAAACCCTAGCTCACACCTATAAAAAAGGACATATACTCCTTTGAAGAGGCATCTCAAAAATTTCATAAATTCATAAAATATTCATGAAGAGATCAAGGTGTGGCCGAACTCTTCTTGATAATCAAATATTCCAAGAAGATCCACAAAATCCTTTCATGGCGATCAAATATATCATAAGGAGGTCGTAATCATCCTATATTCAAGAAATACGCTACCGACATCCCTCGAATCACGGAGGAAAATTAGGAGAGAAGAATCAAGGGAATATATAGATTTGTACTCACAATCTTGATAAATAAAATTACCATTTTATTTAAATTATGATTGTAGTTTATTTTCGGTACTTGAGAAAATTTATTGTAAATAAATTGGCACGCTCAGTGGGACCAAATCTATCTTTCATCTCTTCTCACACAAACTAGATCTCCAAATTATCTAAAGCCACAAAACTGCAAAGATGGAAGTTTCATTTTTATGGATACTTCAAGCCTTGTCTTTGATTTTTGACAAGTACACTCTGACAAGTCTTGAAGTGAGGGAATTTATAGACATTAAAGTTTTACCGAATTTAAAACAGGACACTCCAAGATAAATTTTACCAATTTTAGAATAGGACTCTACAATATGAGTGCAATCCATCCTCAAACTCTAAGGATATGAGTCATATCCATCTTCAAACTCTAAGGTCAGTTAGGGTTTAGGGTAAAGTAGTCACCAAAAAACCCTAACTGACCGTAGAGTTTGAAGATGGATATGACTCATATTCTTAGAGTTTGAGGATGGATTGAACTCATCTTGTAGAGTCCTATTCTAAAACTGATAAAATTTATCTTGGAGAATCATGTTTTAAATCTGGTAAAACTTCAATGTTAGAATTTGTGACAATAAAATCTCGCGCCGAGTAAATAATAATCAGGACAGAAAAATACCGCAATAATTGTAGTATTTGATTTCAAATATGAGTGTTACAATCTCTATTAATCTTCTGATTCTTCCTTTCAAATATAAATTCAAGGGCTTTGACTTGATCTTGAATCTGATGGATTTGATCTTGACTTGTACTTGAATTCAAGGGCTTTTGAGCTTGATCTTAAAAACTTGTAGAGAAATACTGGAGTGCTTGAATGCTTGTAGAGAAAACTGCAATGTTTGATCCAGGAGCTCTCTCTGGCTTGTTGTTAGAATTCAGATTTTTTTTTCTGAATTATGAGACCCTTATTTATACTTGTAGGATGGAAGTGTTGCGATAAGGACGAACTTCTTTTAATCGATTATATTTAAGTTGACAGAGAGATATTTAATTGGTCGAAACATGTCACTTATACACGTGGAACATTTTCATTGGCCTTTGATTTGACTAGGCATGCTGTGTCATTTTGACATGCGGCATGATCCTATTGGCTCTTTTATTTGAGTTGGTATGATACGTCATTTTGACATATGGCATCAATTTGGGCCTTTAGGAAGATGACATCTTGGGCTTAGTAAAGTGGACTCATCATTTTTAGCCCAATTTGATGGACTAGCCCAATGAAATGGGTCCATTAATTAAGTTCATACTTATTTGATTTAAATAATTAACCCAATTATATTAATCCACAATATTTATTTAAATTAATATATATATTAAATTTAATATAATCTAATTTTTTTTATGGATTTGAATTTAATAAAACTTCACCGTCCACAAAATGCCCCCTACCTCAAGACTTGTCGATGTATAGATATATTGAATTAAAGACTAGTCTTGAAGTATTTGCGGATTATTAAATTAAATCTGATTCAAATAAAACTGAGAATTGTCCGTGCAATTTGATTATTGTATATTAACGTGCAAATCAAGGAATTACATATCTCTTTTATATTGGGAGACAAACACAACAATATGTAATGATTACACCTGATCCAAATTCAACTAAACACTGATTAAGTCCAAATTGTTCGATATATCGGTGATACCATATGTCAGATTTGAATTCCTTGAGAAAGAGTTATTGTACTTCAAGGAAAAATCTAATTTGATTCCCAATAGGAGTGGTATATCTCTGACGCCTATACATGTCTATAAATACACACTTGATGTCTGATTTCACTATTCATCGGTGGCTGATAACCAAAGCTCCATGGGCTTTTGACATCTACCCAAGTTCTCACAATGGTTGAACATTAATTTATGGTATCCCAAAGCTTGTTTGGATCCACCTTTGTGAGTAATTGTTTCTCCTGTCCCCTCTCTCTCTTTTTTTTTTTTTAAGTTTAGCATGTTATTGGTGGAAAATTCATATCTTGTTGTAGAAATATCTAATCATGATCCGTTTGATTTTATGAAAACTAATTCATATCTTGTTGTAGAAATATCAAAATCATGATCCGTTTGATTTTGTGAAAACTAGACTTCAAGATCTACAACAAAGCTGAATTTCAAAATTAAACTCTTTTAATATTATTTTATATAATTTTTTGAGGTTAGCTTAAAATTCTGTTATGCCCGAAGCGTCACTTTTTCACAGCTTAGCATGTATGCGGTAGGAAATTCGTATCTTATTATAGGAATATCGAAATCATGATCCATTTGATTTTTCCAAAGCTAAAATTCAGTATCTACAATATAGCCAAATTTTAGAATTAAACTACTTCAATATTATTCTATATAATTTTTGAAGTAAGCTTAAAATTCTGTCATGCTGATTCACGTCACTTTTTCACAGCTTAGCATGTTTGCGGTAGAAAATCCATATCTTATTGTATGAATATCAAAATCATGATCTGTTTGTTCTTCCAAAAACTAGACTTAAATATCTACAATATAGAGAAATTTTAGAATGAAATCCTTCAATATTATTCTGCAATTTTTTTGAAGTTAGCTTAAAATTATGTCATGCTGATAGTTTCAAATTTGCGCGGCTTCACCAAATAATTTATATCTTTAGATTGAAACGTCGGGACCAAAAAGCGTTTTCATTGCTAGAAACCAGACCCCAAACGTTTCATTCTTAGCAAAGATCTTGCCTCAAATCTAGCCGAGTTGGTCTAGGCTCCAATTTGAACTCGACTTCCGAATTTGAAATGCCTTAACAGGTAATAATCTTTCTCCCACTTGTATTTTTTTATTTTCTTTTCTCTCTCTTCCTTGTAGGGAAAAGAACACTAAAGATGATTTAAAAGTGATGCCAAGAACTGTCCCCTTTGATATTTTACTTATTCGGACAAGACATTACTTATGAGGCAAAAATATTGCTTTATCTAAGGTGAGGTTTTACACTACTTGGATCAAAGTGTTGCATTATACGAGTCAAAGACTTTACACAGTCTAAGGTAGAGACTTTACATGGTCTGCTGCGAAGACTTTTATGCCGTTTGAGCCAAAAACTTTGCATTGTCCAAGGCAAAGACTTTACACTGTCTGAGTCAAAGGTGTTACATTGTCTGAGCCAAAGACTTTTAAACCGTCTAAGGCAGAGACTTTACATGGTCCGGGGCAAAGACTTTTATACCGTCTAAGCCAAAGACTTTGTATTGCCCAAGGCAAAGACTTTACACTGTCTGAGCCAAAGGTGTCCCATTGTCCGAGCCAAAGACTTTTATACCATCTAAGGCAAAAGCTTTACATAATCTGCGGAAAAGGCTTTTACACCTTCTGAGCCAAAGACTTTACATTGCCTGAGGCAAAGACTTTACACCGTCTGAGCCAAAGGCGTCAGATAGTCTGAGTCAAAGACTTTACATCGTCTAAGACAAAGATTTTACATGGTCTGCAGCAAAGGCTTTTACACCGTCTGACCCAAAGACTTTTCATTGCCGGAGGCAAAGACTTTACGCCGTCTGAGCCAAAGGCATCACATGGTTCAAGCTAGAGACTTTACACTGTCTAAGGCAAAGACTTTATACGGTCCATGCTCGCAAAGATTGATTATATAGTATTTGGATTTCAAAACCACGCTTTTTGGATTATTGAATTAAACCCTGATAAACGCCCTTTTGTTGCAGTTTGAATCATGGTTTATTTCAGGTATTTGGTATATCCTCCCTTAAAGTCGCGATACCTTATAATATCGGATCATAAGGATAGCAAAGATGAGACAATTATTTGTTGACACGCCATTACCGGGCCCGTATGCTGCTCCATGGACATCTTTGGGGAGTTTATCTTATTTGGATGATTGGACTCTTGAATACAATATTCGACCACCCAAGACGTGGGTCCTTCGCTCCTCTGATCATATTACAAAGAATATTACAAGTTCTTTGCCATGCTTGGGACGACGAATTGTGAATGGAGAGACTAACTGGAGTGATACTTCCACATTTTGATAGTGAGTTTCACTACGTTCCTGGTTATTGAAAGTGGGCTAAAGATGTTCTCAGTAAAAGTGCCAGGACTTTGAAGGTTGCAAAAGTTTACTATGTTGTATATAGTTCACTTTTTACTTATGATCGTAACAAAAATGTCATGCAAGCCTTTTGTGAAGCTTGGTGTCCTCTTAAAAATAAATTACTCACCTCAGCTGGCAAGATATCTATATCACTTTGGGATTTACACGCAGTTGGTGGTTTACCTATAGCAGGAAGTCTTTATGAAGAGGTCGTGCCAAATGTGTTATACCCTGTAAGTCTCCATTGTTTGATCGGTGCGTGCGTGTGTATATTGAGAGTTTTAGAGTATTACACATGCGGAAGAAGGCTCGAGGCGCGAGCGCATTGTCGAGCGAGCGAGAGGCTGGAGCTTGAGGCTACGCACCGCGTCCCACAGCCAGCCCTGCGCCATGGCCGGTGCATCGCACCCGTGGCTTGGCGTGATGGGAGGCGTACCGCACCCCTACCCCCACCGCCTCAATATATATATATATATATATATATATATATAGTTAAATGTGAGTTGAATTTTCATTTAAAACATTCCCTTGAGAACAGATTCGGCAATACGACTTCTTCCTTCAACTTTTCATCGATTAATCACAAAATTATGCCGTTGAACTCCGTTTAATCATAAATTCGTCTCGGATAATGAGTTTTGAGCCTAAGGAATGTATTTACGGAGCTATTTCTTAAATTCTAGCTCGAATTGTTGGAGCCCCGCCGAGTAGAAGTTGTAGAAGTCATTTCTAATTGAATCCTAAATATCTACAAGTGATAAGTAAGTATTTGTACCTTCTAAACTCTCGAGAATTTGTAAGCTTTCGGCCAAATGGAATGTGTTACGACTTGTAGCTATTGCATTTTGTAAATGAAGTTGCTAGCCATATTCCCTTAGCGTAAGGGCTACAATTTGGAGGAGTTATCAGTCCTTGACTGCAGCAGAGTTAATTGAGCAGAATCCGGTGATTGAGGTATATTAAGGATAATTTCTTTTGGCAAGCTATTCTCTTCATATAGTGGATACGACTCATACCCTTGTAGTAGTTTATGATTAAATATGTCGTGATTAGCTGCTATGAGATAAATTGAGATCGTAACATAGTATCCCCTATTGATAAGGGTTATATTTAGTTTTAACTATTGCTAAAGCACTATAGGGACTCCTTGTCCGTTTATTTATCGTCGACAGAGATTAGTAGTGTGTCACTGCCATATCGAAGCCATAGAGACTTCTGGTTAGTTGTTGAGCATACTTGGTTAAAATAGGGTAGCATAGGGCATAACAGAGTAATGTAATTTACTGGTTGGCGCCTATATATATATATATAGTAACACTCGCTACAGGGCATTGACGCACCTTGATGCCTGCAGGGCTAGAATCTCGATAGTATGGCTCTACCCTTGAGTTGGTGGCACTAGGATTGCCTAGTAATCTGAGTGGTAGTTGCCAGGGGAGTTACCTTGTTTCCAGTGGCCTTATAGCTTCATATGACGACATCCTGTTGCGTAGGTCACTTAGGAAACCACCCTAGTTGTTGGTCACCTGATAGTTTATTATGATGCCTTATAGAATGATCTTGTCAGTTGATAAATGTGGGGCCAACGCCTTGGGCCACTCATTCAGACACCCACGTACGTGTTGTCTAGAAGCGCTAAGTTCAGATATTGTTACAGAAGCCCAGATGGCTCAGATATAGTTACAAGAGCCCATATGACTTAGATATAGTTACAGGAGCCCACATGACTCAGATACAATTATAGGAGCCCAGACGACTTAGATACAGTTAGCGAAGCCTAGACGGCTCAGGAACAGTCACAAGAGCCTAGAAGGCTCAGTTACAGTCTCATAGGTCGAGTATACCATAGTTATAACTTGTTTACGGGCCTATAGTGGTACAGATAGGAAGAAAATGGATTGTTTGCACTTGCCGGGGCTTATGGGGGCCCAGGTAGGTTATTCTGTGCTGTTTGTACCTTTTAGGCTTATGGGGGCTAGGTTAGGTTCTCGTTTGTATATTTACCTGTTAGCTACCATTCATATTGCAAAGTTATTCAAGTTAAATTCTGACCCTTATTACTGATTACTTTCAGTTCCTTATCTGTTTGCATTCAATTATTGTTTACTGCCTTACATATTCGGTATATATCATATTGACACCCACGCATGGGCGCTGCATACTTGCCTGCAGGTCTAGACAGACAGGGTTTGAGACCTTCTAAGTAGCTGTTCAGATCTAGTAGACAGGCTAGCTCCTTTCTTCTGGAGTTTCCAGACCTTTTGGGTAGGCCAGGGCCCTGTCCCGACCAATATTTTACTCTTTAGAGGCTTGCAGACTACAATTCTTGGTTAGTTGTGCATTATTGGTTGTGTGGGGCCCATATCTGATATAATTTGCATTGTTGGCCGCATGGGGCCTAGTTATATTATCTGCTAGAATCATGATGTTCTTGTTGGACCGCATAGGATGACATTACTGAAACTATTAGGTCAGCTGATTTCATGCAGGTGTTTATGTAGCGGCCTTGTCGGCCCAAGGCTATGTTTTGAGTCGAGATATAGCTATTTGTTTTCTTGATAGGTGCGGCTGGTATGCACCAACAGTGCACATGCCCAGATAGGTCGGCCCAAAGTCCTGTTTGGCATTAGGTACCAATTACACCTCCCAAGGTGGGGCATGACAAACTTGGTATCAGAGCAATGTCGTATCCTAGGGAGTTTGCAAGCCGTGTCTAGTAGAGTCTTGTTTATAAATGTGTTGTACACCACATTCTATAAGCAAGAGGCTATGGGGCATGATAGTATGGTTACCCCTCCTTCTTCTCAGATCGTGCTATAGAGCTGAGTTATATAAGGTTGAGTCCTTAAACTTTTATTGTTATGTCTGTCTACAGAGATGTTGGATATGAGGCAGACCACAACCAGTCGTGAGTTTGATGTTGCAGTAGGAGAGGGTAACAATAGGGTGCCACATTTGGGGACAGCCCAGTCTGAGGACAAAAAGGAGACATCCTCTCGGTCTCCCCAGCGTTCTACAGGGCACCAAGAACCTCCGAGGGCAACAGTAGCGCCGACACCCCTTCCAGTTCCTCCTACACCCTCAGATCAGGATGTTAAGGGTGTAGTATATATGTTGGCTCAGATAATGGCTGCTCAATTTTAGCCAATGGTACCAGTCATTGTCGAGCCTACTGAGAGCCCCGAAAGTTCGAGAGTTCCTTGCTTTGAGTCCTCCACAGTTTATAGGAACAGCCGCAGAGAGGACCCTCAGAATTTCATAGATTAGTTACAGAGGATCTTCAGGGCCAAGCATGCGTAATCCACAGAGTCTCTTGAGCTAGCAGTGTTCCGACTATGAGAAATAGCAGTTTTGTGGTACGAGAGTTGAAAAAGGTCCAGAGGCAGAGATGCACCTCCACCTACATGGCCTATCTTCTCTGAAGCCTTTATAGACCACTATTTGCCTCGAGAGATCCGATAGGCCAAAATAGAGCATTTTTTTACACCTGGAATAGGGCAAGATGAGCGTCAGAGAGTATGCATTGAGGTTCGATTCTTTAGCTAGATATGCACCAGCATTTGTGGATACTATGCCAGCTTGGGTACATCAGTTTATTATGGAACTTGCACCAGAGTATGTGAAGTCCTGTATTACAGCTAAATTATGAGAGGATATGGATATTTCATGAATTCAGGCTTTTGCTCAAAATATAGAAGAAATCAGGCAGCGTTAATATGGGACCGAAAGGGCAGGTCAGGAGCAGCATCGGAGAGCTAGACTCGTTGATTTTCAGGCAGAGTTCCAGGGTGGGCCAAGGCCTAACTGGTTAGGTAGGCCACCTAGGCCCTCATCTCAGCCGCAACAGGGTAGCAGATCGAATTGTTGTGAGACTTAATGAGCATCAGGCTCACAACAGCAAAGAGGCCCAGATCTGGTAAGTCCAACGGTACCAAGTTGTAGTACTTGTAGCAAGCGACATCTTGGGAGATGCAGATAGCTGCCTGTTATTCCTGTGGACGGGAGGGTCACATGATGAGAGATTGTCCAACTAGAAACTAGGGTGATTGAGACCAGTAGAGTAGGTCCTCAGCAGGTTCACATTCTTTAGGACCTTCTGTAGGACGCAGACCCTCAGCTCCAGCAGGTAAAGGCAGAGGTAGATCAGGAGCGTCCAGTTCTGGTGGTGGTCCAGATTGTACTTATGCATTAGCAGGGCGACAGGATTCTGAGGCATCGCCAGATGTTGTGACAGGTATATTGAATGTTTGCTTCCACCTAGTTTATGCTTTGATATATTCAGGCTCTACTTTGTCTTACGTTACTCCGCTAGTAGCATGGAAGTTTGGTATAGTACCAGAGTTACTCCAATAATCATTTTCTGTATCCACACCTGTTAGTGAATTTGTTGTCGCTAGGAGAATTTATCGAGGTTGTACGGTGGAAATTGTTGGCCGCCAAGCTTTTGCAGACTTAGAAGAGTTAGAAATGATTGATTTTGACGTAATTATGAGCATGGATTGTCTAGCACCATGTTATGCCAATATTGAGTGGTGGACAAAGACTGTCAGATTCCACTTTCTAGGAGAAGTAGTAATGGAATGGAAAGGAAATTCACCTGCGCCAAAGGGTAAGTTTATATCCTATTTTCAGGAAAGAAAGCTGATTGCAAAAGGATGTACCTATTATATTGTCAGGTCTTGATATATACAGGAAGAACCCCCGACTCTTCAGTCTATTCTGGTGGTGAGTTCCCAGATGTATTTGCGGATAAGCTTCCTAGTATTCCCCCAAAATGGGAAATTGACTTCCCCATTGACACGCTACCATATACACACCCCATATCTATTCCTCAGTATAAAATGGGTCTTGCTGAGTTGAAGGAATTGAAGGACCAATTGAAAGACTTGTTAAATAAAGGTTTCATTAGGCATAGTGCTTCGCCATGGGGTGCGCCAGTCTTAGTTGTGAAAAAAAAGATGGCTCACTGCGAATGTGTATAGATTATCGACAACTGAAGAAAGTTACTATTAAGAACAGATATCCTCTATCGAGAATAGATTACTGTTTGATTAGTTGCAGGGGGCAAAATACTTCTCAAAGATTGAATTAAGTTCAGGGTATCACCAGGTACGAGTTAGGGAGAAGGATATTCCGAAAACGGTCTTTAGAACTAGATATGGCCATTTTGAGTTCATTTTTATGTCTTTCAGTTTGACGAATACCCCAAAAGTATTTATGGATTTGATGAACAACATGTTCAAGCCATTTTTATATTTGTTCGTGATAGTTTTTATTGATGATATTCTGGTATATTCACGTTCAGAAGCTAAACATAGAGATCATCTGCGAACAATACTCCAGATCCTCGGAGATCACAAGTTGTATGCGAAGTTCTCGAAATGTGAGTTCTGGTTAAATTTCGTATCTTTTCTGGGCCATATTGTGTCAGATGTGGGCATTTAGGTGGACTCACAAAAAATTGAGGTTGTAAAAACTTGGCCCAGACCCACAACTCCAATTGAGGTTTGTAGCTTCCTGGGGTTAGCCGGGTATTACAAAAGGTTTATGGAAGGATTCTCTGCCCTATCAGTACCGTTAACGAAGCTGACTCAGAAAGAAGTCAAGTTCCAGTGGACTAAGGCTTGTGAACAGAGTTTTCAAGAGTTGAAACACAGACTAACATCTGCATCGATATTAGCTTTGCCAGAACGTTCAAAGGGCTACACTGTGTATTGTGACTCTTTAGGTAGTGGGTTAGGATGCATACTGATGCAGCATGGCAAGGTAATTGCCTATGCTTTGAGGAAACTGATAAGACATGAGAAGAATTAACCTACTCATGATTTAGAATTAGCTGAAGTTGTTCACGCTTTGAAAATTTGGAGGCATTACTTGTATGGTGGTCATGTAGACATTTTCACTATCACAAAAGCCTCCAGTATGTTTTTACACAGAAAGAATTGAATTAGCAACAACATCATTGGCTCGAATTGCTGAAAGACTACGACGTGAACATCTTGTATCACCTAGGAAAGGCTTATGTTTTCACTGATGCCCTTAGCTGCAGATCCATGGGTGGCCTATTATATTTGAGGTTATAAAAGCGGGAGATAGTTTGAGAGTTGCACCAGTTAGCCATTCTAGCAATCTGAGTAGTAGATTCAGAAGATAATGGGGTTATGATTCAGAATACTACAGTGTCATCTCTGGTAGTGGAAGTGAAAGAGTGACAATACGAAGACCCTAACCTGGTACAACTTAGAAATAAAATACTGCAAGAAGGTTTGTTAGCCTTTGAGATAACAGAGGATGGAGTTTTGAGATTTAGAGGTCGACTATGTGTTGCAAATGTGGCAAGGCTTCATCAGCAGATTATGGCAGAGGTACATTATTCCCATTATTCTCTTCACCCGGGCTCGATGAAATGTATCATAATATAAAAGAGAACTATTGGTGGCATGGGATGAAGAAAGATATTGCTGAGTTTGTAGCACAGTGTCCCAATTACCAGGAGGTAAAGGATAAACATCAGAAATATGGTGGGCTGACTCAGGAGATAGCCGTGCCTATTTGGAAATGGAAAGTCATCAATATGGATTTTGTTGCAGGGTTACCTTGCACCAGCTGTAAATTTGATTCTATCTAGGTCATTGTCGATAGGCAGACAAAATCAGCTCATTTCTTGCTAGTTAGGACTATATTTTCAGCTGAAGATTATGCTGAGTTGTATGTTAAAGAGATAGTCCAACTGCACGGTGTTCCAATGTCTATCATTTCAAATAGAGGGGCCCAATTTATAGTTAGATTTTGGAAGTTATTTAAGAAAGGTTTGGGGACGCAGGTTAATTTGAGTACAACTTTTCATCCCCAGGCAGATGGCCAAGAAGAACGCTCCATTCAGACGCTCGAAGATATGTTACGGGTGTGTGTGCTAGACTTCAGAGGAAGTTGGGATGATCACCTACCTCTTATTGAGTTTGCATATACAACAACTACCATTCTACCATCAAGATGGTTCTTTATGAGGCTTTATATGGGAGAAAATACAGGTCTCCTTTAGGATGGTTTGAAGTAGGTGAGTCAGGATTGATCGGACCTAACATGATATATCAGTCAGAAGAGAAAGTTAAGCTCATAAAAGAGCATTTACTGACAGCCCAGAGTCGTTAGAAGTCTTATTCCGATGTACGGCGTAGAGACTTAGAGTTTAATATTGATGATTGGGTATTCCTGAAGGTTTCGCCAATGAAGGGCGTTATGAGATTTGACAATAAAGGAAAGCTTGGACCTAGATTCATCGGGCCATACCGGATTCTTCGGACGAGAGGCCAAGTGGCTTATGAGTTAGAATTGCCTTTAGGGCCTAGAGTATGTTCATCCAGTCTTTCATGTATCGATGTTATAGAAGTGCAAAAGAGACCCATCTCAGGTTGTCCCAGTTGAGGATGTTCAGGTCATAGAGGAGTTGTCCTACGAGGAGACTCCAATAGCTATACTAGATCGACAGGTCCGTAGATTGCGAACCAAGGATGTAGCCTCCGTTAAAGTCTTATGGTGGAACAAAAATATAGAAGAAATGACTTGGGAAGCTGAGGACTACATTAAGTCTAGATACCATCACTTGTTCTAGGCCTCTTGACAGTAGTACAAACATAAGTGGTATAGTTGAGGTGAGACAGTTAACCAAAATTGTTTTACCGCTATTGATATCATTGTTGCTGATTGTTCACTTATTTGTGGTAGAACCATATTATATAGCAGTTATAGCATCCTGTGAGATGCCTATGCTGGACTTTTCTGTGTTTCAGGTTTCCAGATAGTCTATGTTGTAGAGAATACTCTGCTGAAATTTTTCCTGACAATGGTTAAGAAGTTGAGTCTCTTAAGATAAGATTACAATCGAGGACGAATGTTCCTAAGAGGGGGGGCGGATGATGTTATACCTCATAAGTTTCCGTTGTTTAATCAGTGTATGCTTGTGTATATTGAGAGTTTTAGTGTATGATGCACGCAGGAGAAGGATCGAGGGGTGAGCACGTGAGCGTGTTGTCGAGCAAGCGAGAGGCCGGAGCCGGAGGCAGCATGCTACTCCGGCGCAGCTAGCCCTGCGCCATGGCCGGTGCATTGCACCCGTGGTTTGGCGCGATGGGAAACGTGCCACACCCCTACCCCCACCGCCTCAATATATATATATATATATATAGAGAGAGAGAGAGTTAAGTGTGAGTTTAATTTTTATTTAAAACATTCCCTTGAGAACAAATTCAGCAGTATGACTTCTCCCTTCAACTTTTCATTGATTAATCGCAAAATTACATCGTTAAACTCCGTTCAATTGCAAATTTGTCTTGGATAATAAGTTCTGGGCCTACCACGAACGTATCTATGGAGTTATTTCTTGAAATCTAGATCGAATTGTTGGAACCCCGCCAAGTAGAAATTGTAGAAATCATTTCTAATTGAGTCCTAAACGTTTACAAGTGATAAGTAAGTATTTCTACCTTCTAAACTCTCGGGAATTTGTAAGCTTTCAGCCGAATTGAACATGTTACAACTTGTGGTTGTTGCCTTTTGTAAATGAAGTTGCTAGCCGTATTCCCTCAGCGTAAGGGCTACAATTTGGATGAGTTATCGGTCCTTGAATTGTAGCAGGGTTAACTGAACAGAATTCGGCGATTAAGGTATGTTAAGACTAATTTCTTTTGGTAGGTTATTCCTGTCATATAGTTGATACGACTCATACCCTTGTAGTAGCTTATGACTAAATATGTTGTGAGATGAATTGAGATCATAACATAGTATCTCCTGTTGAGAAGGGTTATATTTAGTTTTGACTATTGCTATAAGCAATATAGGGACTCCTCATTCGTTATTTATCGTCGAGAGAGATTAGTAGTTTGTCGCTGCCATACCAAAGCCATAGAGACTTCTGGTTACTTGTTGAGCATGCTTGGTTGAAATAGGGCAGCATAGGGTGCAACTGAGCAATATAATTTCCTAGTTGGTGCCTATATATATAGTAACACTTTCCATAGGCCATTGGAGTACCTTGATGCCTGCAGGGCTAGAATCTAGACAGTATAGCTCTACCCTTGAGTTGGTGACACCAGGATTGCCTAATAATATGAATGGTAGTTTTCAGGTGGGTTACCTTGTTTCCAGTGGCCTTATAGCTTCATACGACGCACAGCCTGTCGCGTAGGTCACTTAGGAAACCACCCTATCCATTGGTCACCTGATAGTTTGTTATGATGCCCTATAGAATGATCTTGTCAGTTGATAAAAATGGGGCCAATGCCTTGGGCCACTCATTCAGACACCCACGTACGTGTTACCCAGAAGGGCTAAGTTCAGATAGAGTTACAAGAGCCCAGATGGCTAAGATACAGTTATAGGAGCCTGGATGGCTCAAATATAGTTACAGAAGCCCATATGGCTCAGATATAGCTAGAGGAGCCTAGACAACCCAGATACAATTACGAGAGCCAAGACGGCTCAGGAACAGTCACAAGAGCCTAGAAGGCTCAATTACAGTCTTAGAGGTCGAGTATACCTTAGTTATAGCGTGCTTATGGACCTATAGTGGTACAAATAGGAAGAGAATGGAGTGTTTGCACTTGTCGGAGCTTATGAAGGCCCAGGTAGGTTATTTTGTGTTGTTTGTACATTCCAGGCTTATGTGGATAGGTTAGGTTCTTGTTTGTATATTTACCTGTTATCTACCATTCATATTGCGAAGTTATTCAGGTTAAATTTTGGCCCTTATTCAATTATTGTTTACTTCCTTACATATTTGGTACATATCGTACTGATGCCCACTCATGGGGTGACTGCATACTTGCCTGCAGGTCCAGACAGACAGGGTTCGAGACCTTCTCAGTAGCTGTTCAGATCTTATTGATAGGCTAGCTCCTTTCTTCCGTAGTTTCTAGATGTTAGAGGTTTGACTACCTTATTTTGTATAGCGTTTGGGTAGGTTGGGGCTATGTCTCGACCATATTTTACTCTTTAGAGGCTTGCAGACTACAGTTCTTGGTTAGTTGTGCGTTGTTGGCCGTGTGGGGCCCATATATGATATAATGTGCATTGTTGGCCACGTGGGGTCTAGTTATATTATCTGCTAGAAGTATGGTGGTCTTGTCATCCCCCATAGGTTGACATTATTACAACTATTACGTTAGCTGATTTCATGCAGGTGTTTATATACCGATCTTGTCGGCCCAAGGCTATGTTTTGAGCCGAGATATAGCTGTTTGTTTTCTTGATAGGTGCGGTTAGTATGCACCAAAAATGCACATGCCCAGCTAGGTCAGCCTAGAGTCCAGTATGACATTAGGTGCTAGTTACGCCTCCCAAGGTGGGGCATGACAAAATGTTGAAGAACTTATAGGTACATATGATAGGGGGAAAAGGTTTCTTACTCAAATTTGTGAGCATTTGTTTGATGCCTTACATCGACTACAGAGGGAGATAACAATCACCCGAATGTCCCTATGAGAAAGTGGATAGCATTTCTGTGAAAGAAAGCTATAAAGTACCAATGACCTCCCCCAAGAAAAGAGAAGAAGTCTGCTCGTCTCAAGTCATCGCACAATCCAATTGGTGTAATTGATAAGGATGTTAGTTGGTCGACTATTGAAGAAGCCTTATTCCATAAGTTAGAAATTAAGAGATATAGGAAGGATGAAACATATTTAGTTGCCTTCTTGTCTTGTTGTTATGTATATTTGTTCTTCCTACAAAAGAAGGTGACTTAATTTGTCCTAGCGTTTTTAGAATCACCAGTCATTTGGCATGTAGACGGAGGGTTAGTCTTGCCGTCCCAGTCTTAGCTAGCATTTATAAGTGCCTAAACACAATTTCAAAGTGCTCGCAGCTTGATCTTAACAGAGCTTACTTCCCGATTCATTACGTGTATGGTTGGTTGGCCCATTACTTTAAGACTCATTATCCATTAGCAGATGGTCTAACTGATCCCCTTATGGTCTCGTATTCTGACGAGGGTGCTGCTAGGTATTTTGGGGAAGAGGATGCAAGGAAGCGTATTCATGGAGGAGGAAGTATTGTTTGGGATGCCACTATGGTCAATAGGCCTCATCCGTACCACTACCGTGATGACGGCAATGACTCGGGAATAAGAGGCTACTTCTATTCCATGTGGAGGAACCACAACAAGACCAGAACCCAATTCCCACAAACAACTAGTAACCATGTCATTATAGCGTTAGCTTGCAGTCCCTCATTGTCACGATACCACAAATGGTATTGTGTTAGTAGTATGTCCAATCTTGAAGGAAATCAAACTGGGGAGGCTTCATTTAGTAAGGATCTATCAACACAACAAATATTAGGAAATTCTGCTGCGCAAAATCAGAGAAAACAGTCAACAAATATTAACACCAGGTCGCCGGAAATTCGAACTGAAGATGATGGATTTCGACCAGTTTCCGACCAAAATCGTGAGCAGTGGATAACTGGGGTTTGTTCCCTACCACCTAGCGCTCATGTTCACAAATTTTCAGGAGCTATGGAGGAGCAGAACGCTGGGGGGAACGACTACCAGTCCGGCAGTGGAGCTCCGGCAAATCTGGCTACGGGAGAACAATCCCAGGTGGAGCGCCGTCCAATGGAACACCTTCACAACCAATTGGCATCTCCCAACACCCAACCAAACGCCATGAAATTGAATTCAAAGGCACGGCCTCCTTGTGCGATTTCAGGCGGCGGCGGCGCATCAGTGAACGAACACCAAACTGTGGTGTTTACTGGCGAAAAGATGGGTATTCAACCCAAGAACAACAATTCACAACAACTTCCAATTAACAGGGGGCAGGTAGTGGTGAATCAAAGCTCACGGGATCTTCAAAACTGGCCGGAAAATATTGGAGATGTCATGGAATTGGAATTCCAAAACTAGCAGTGCAAATCGATGCAAAATGGGGTGGAGACTGCGTCTATACAAAAATCCATTTCAGGTGAGTGTTCTTCCTTGTTGAATTTGAATTCAATGTGTGAGAAAATAGGGCTGCTGGAAGTTACTGTCAATCCGGTGAATGAAAAAATCCAAAAACAATGTCAAAACACCACTATCCCTATCAGTGATGCCTTAGAACAATCTCCTCCATCAGAAAATCCCCAGGTTTGGTTGAATGAGCAAAATGAGAATAGAATGGGCAAAGATTTGGCTGGGAATAAAATTCTGGCGGCTGGGAATGATCCAAAACAGTCAAAAATTAATCCTAACACTCATACCATTGCTCCCAATCATAAAACAAAATTTTCCAACACACCAAACCCAAATCCCAATTTTTCTTCCATTCCAAACCCAATTCCGAATTGCACCAAGTCTCACAGTGAAGGTGATCTTGGGGCAAACATGGCAGTGAACAATGACTTACTGCTCAATGACCAAAAAAAAATATCTGAACCCCTTAAGAGTCAAAAAAATAAGTCTAACACGAATTCAATTTTCAAGGTCACTGGTGCTCCCAATTTGACCGGAAACTGTGCTCGGGTGACCGAAAAAATTATTTCTACATCCCAAAATATTTTACATCAGCCTAAAACTACCCAAGTCCCTACCAATAATCCGGCTAATGTTCCTAAAGATTCTACTACCTCTCCTCAACAATCTGATCCTAAACTAACTCATTCCAACACCACAAAAGTCCCCAAAAATCCTACTAAACAATCCCATAACCAATTTCCTACTATCTCTACAAACTTTGCAAAATTCAATCCCAAAGATCCTAAAAACCCCACTCTCTTCTTAACTCCTAGTGCACTACCCATCAATGCTAAGCCCCAAAATCTCCCAGTCAACATCACAAATCACCCCCCACCTCCTACTACTATCCAAACTTTGGCTACTAGATTCCGAGCTAGGCAAGAAATCCCTAAGATTGACATTACTATTCCCAAAAGGACTACAAAACAAGGTCTCCCGGCTGTGATGTTTAAAAGAGAGGATTACATGGTTAAGATGGCTAATTCATGCAAATATACTATCATTGGAAAATTCTATTCTCCAATGCCCAAAATGGAGATCATTAGGAAAAGTTTCATCACCCAGACAGAGCTTAGAGGTAAGGTGAAAATCACTCATTTTAACTCCCGCCACATCTACATTGACCTGGATAATGAGCACGACAGAGCTACAGTACTTGATAGCAAAAGAATGTACATCGAAGGAGCTATGATGAGATTCCATGTTTGGACACCCACATTTAACCCAAATGAGGAGACCCCGATTCTTCCTGTTTGGGTGGTGCTTCCTGAATTACCCTGGCATTGCTACTACAAGGAATTTGTTGAACATTTATTAGCGGATGTTGGGCAAGTCCTTTTCTTGGATATGGCTTTCAATAAGAAAACTAGAGGAAGCGTCGCCAAAGCGAAAGTTCAAATGGATGTCACCAAACCTAGAATCCATAATATTTGGATTGGATTTGATGAAGAAGATGATCCGAACGGTGAAGGTAGATGGCAGGAAATACAATATGAAGATATTCCTCTATATTGTACTTACTGCAAGCATCAAGGGCACAAAGACATGGTCTGCACAATTAGGAAAAGAGACGATGAAAGACAAAAATCAAAGGAAAGAGAGGAAATTACAAAAAAGAGTAAAGGAGCGGCACCAACAGATCCGAATCATCCCTCTCACGGGGATACCTCAGGTATGGCCTCTAACCTCCCACTACATACTGACACTTCCTTGCAGGTAACACATGATGCAAAAGAGAAAGGCCCTATCAAACCAAAAGGAAGCAGCCCTCAAAATCCAAAGGAGAAAGACCCGCAGAATCCAAATGAGCTAGCCCCTCAAAATCAAAAGCAACAAACTCAAAATCAAAGGAAGCATAACAACGGCAATACGGACACGCCAGCGCTACAAAAGCAAATTTATTTGGGAAATAATCCCACTCCTACATTCCAGGTTGTTGCTGATACTTCTCCCATCCCCCATGGCTCCCCGGTTACTTTTGGTACTGTTTCTGATCCCCTTTCCCATGGTTCCCCGATCTCTCTATTGGCTGTTGGAGTTGTTGGAGGAAAGGTTGATGGTCAGGAGGATGTTTCTGGAGGTTTGGTTGGTGGTCAGGAGAAGCCCATAGAGCCTTCTAGTACCAGTAACTCCCACCCGAATGCATCCAAAGTAGTCAACCCTACCCAAAATGGTCAGCCTCAGAATGTTCCCATTGACTCAACTATTCAGACAAATAAAGCAAAACCTAATGCTCAAAAGAGAAAAGCAGCCGAAAAAAGAAAAGCCGAACTTGAAGCTGCCATAATTGCTAGTCATCAGGATAAGGATACACCACAAATTTTTGGAACCGACATGACTAGTAGTGCGACTGGTTCAGATGCTCAGACTCCGGATGCTAAGAATTCAAGCCAGTTGGTTAGTATTATTGAGAAGGAGGAGGATCCAGAGGAGGTGGATCATTTTATTTATGATCAACCTCAGCAGACCTCTACTCCAGCCCCTGAGACGCCTATTGCAAACCCCACTGATTGCGATCCTCTGGATCCGGTGTTTGCAGTGTGCTTTCTCAATACCTCGGGCACTAGCAAATTTGATGTAGACGAGTACAGACATGTGGTGTCAGAGGAAGACACAGACTATGATTTAGAGGAAGAACCCACAAATACCACTGAGGAGACACAATCTATCCAAATGATACAAACCCTTGGTGATACTACCTCTCAGATGTCAGAGGCCCAGATGAAGCAAGTTACAGATAGACAGGGTCTATCACCGCAGGGAGCACCACAATTTTCACCTGGATCTGGGACTGGCCCTCCAGCCAACAGGACCAGACTTAAAGTTAAAACCCGTCAACCCCATGATTAGTTCACTCATCTGGAATGCGAGAGGCATCAGGACTCTTGGTGCCTTGGAGAGACTAAAAATTCTCAAGCAGATTCACAAATTAGCTATTATTACCATATTGGAGCCATTTGCAGACAATGCTCATATTCACCTATTCACTAATTACCTGACCATGCACAACTCCGTCTGTAATGACAATGGGAAGATTTGGGTCTTTTGGAATAATGACATAGACTGTGTTCTTCTCAGTTGTGATGATCAGCAAGTGACTTGTGAGTTCAGACATGTTGAGTGTGCTGAGACCTTCACTATGACATTTGTTTATGCTAAGTGTCAGGAAATCCTCAGGGCCTCACTTTGGGACAATCTCAGATGCAGATCTCAGACTACTACTCCTTGGTGCTCCATTGGGGATTTTAATGTCATTACTACCCCAGAAGAGAAACAAGGGGGTGCTCCTTATCGAATGCGGAAGAGTTATGAATTTCTACGTACGATAGAGCAGTGTGGCTTGATTGATCTGGGATATCACGGTTCTAGATTCACATGGTCGAATGGTAGAGGCCCGGACGATGTAGTCTGGCAGAGACTTGACAGAGCCATGGTGAATGATAACTGGCTCAATAAAATGCCTCTTACTACCGTTACTAATCTCCCTTTTGTGGGTTCAGACCATTGTCCACTTCTTCTTGAGATGACTGACAGACAGGAAGCTCATGTCAAATATTTCAAGTTTCTCCATTGCTGGGTTGATAATCCGACTTTCATGGATAAGGTGCGGCAGTGCTGGACTAGGGAGATTCATGGGCATCCTATGTGGGTATTTCACCAAAAGTTGAAAAGACTCAGCTCTACACTTAGCCAGTGGTCAAAAACTGAGTTCGGGGATATCTTTGCTCGAGTTAAGGAATATGAGGATGCAGTTAGAGTTGCTGAAGAAAAGTTCATCCAGACAAATAGTGATGCTGACAGATCTTCACTGCATGCTTTGAATGCAAAATACATCAGATTCCTTAAGTTGGAAGAGTCCATCCTAAAACAGAAAACCCAGCTGCAGTGGTTCAAAGAGGGAGATGCCAACACTAGTTACTTTCATGCCCTCATGAGAGGAAGAAGGAGGCGACTCTTTATCCATAAAATTCAGAGTGATACAGGCGAATGGATTCAGGGGGATGCCAACATTGCGAAGGCTGCGTGTGCCCATTTCCAGAATCTATTTTCTGGACAGGCATGCTATGTTAGGGAAGATCTCCTCAACTGTATACCGTCACTAGTCACAGATGATCAGAATGAAAAGTTGACTGCTACACCTGACTTGGAGGAATTGAAGAGAGTGGTATTTTCCATGAACCCTAACTCTGCAGCAGGGCCGGATGGAATGAATGGGAAATTCTTCCAAACATGCTGGGAAATTATTAAGAGGGACTTACTCGATGTGGTGCAGTCTTTCTTTTGTGGTTCCTCTCTCCCCAAATATTTTTCACACGCGTGTCTAGTTCTGATACCGAAGGTGGAGTCCCCAAACCACTTAGCCGAATTTAGACCGATAAGTTTGAGTAACTTCACCAATAAGATTATCTCAAAACTTATTTCTCTCCGGCTGGCTCCTATTCTCCCGAGCCTAATCTCGACCAATCAGTCAGGATTTGTTAAGGGAAGGAGCATATCGGAAAACATTATGTTGGCACAGGAAATTGTTTGAAGCATCAAGAAGAAGAATTCCGAGGGTAATGTGGTTATCAAGCTTGATATGGCGAAGGCATACGACAGAGTCTCCTGGGCCTACACCTGCCTTGTCCTCCGAAGAATGGGATTTGGTGACCTGATTATTGACATGATCTGGAGAATTATGGCGGATAACTGGTATTCAGTCATCATCAATGGCTCTAGACATGGCTTCTTTCACTCCACCAGAGGTCTTAAACAAGGGGACCCACTCTCTCCAGCCCTATTTATTTTAGGGGTAGAGGTTCTCTCCAGAACGTTGAACAACTTGAACCATAATCAATTCTTCCATGGATTCTATATGGAAAGAAGAGGTCCTCAAGTGAACCATCTAAGCTTTGCAGATGATGTCATCATCTTCACCTCAGGGGGGAGGAGATCTCTAGAGTTGATTATGCAGACCCTTACCGACTATGAAGGTTGCTCGGGACAGCTCATTAACAAAACTAAAAGTCACTTCATGGTCCCCGCTAATGCCCATCCTCCAACAGTCGCTACTATTAAGGCGGTTACGGGTTTTTCACAGCAAGAGTCCCCCATCACCTATTTGGGTTGCCCGCTATATATCGGGAGACAGAGGATTGTCTACTTCTCAAACCTTATTTCTAAAGTGGTAGGAAGGATTTCTGGGTGGCAGTCAAAAATGCTAAGTTATGGGGGAAAAGCTACTCTCATCAAATACGTTCTCCAGTCACTCCCTATCCACTTGCTCAGCTCCATCTCTCCTCCTAAAACGGTTCTGGACGAGATTGAGAAGTTAACAGCCGACTTCTTTTGGGGCATGAAAAATGGTAGAAAGAGGTATCACTGGGCTTCTTGGGACACTTTATGCTTCCCCTACGATGAAGGTGGGGTAGGATTCAGGAAGATTCACGAAGTTTGTAAATCCTTTGAACTCAAACAGTGGTGGAATTTTCGAACTAAGGAATCTCTTTGGAGGGACTTTCTTCTAGCCAAATATTGCCAGCGTTCCCATCCGGTCTCAAAAAAGTGGGACTCTGGTGATTCTCAAAGCTGGAAGAAACTCATGACTAACAAGCAGAGGGCTGAGGAAAACCTCTTGTGGAAGGTTTACTCCGGCAGCTCTAGTTTTTGGTGGGATAACTGGCTCGGTACTGGACCTCTTGCTACCCATAGGATATTGCCAGGCAGGCCGGGCAAGGCGACAGTTTCGGAATTCCTAAACCAGGGTCAGTGGAGGATAAATCGGCTACAGCAGCAGCTCCCTCAACACTTGGTCACACAAATTATGAACACTCAGTTTCTATTTCACCCGGACAGACCTGATCAGCCTTTTTGGAAGGCCACTACCTCGGGTAATTTCACTTCTACTTCGGCTTGGGCGATGATAAGGAGATCCAAACAGACCACTATCATTGACAGAAGAACCTGGCAGAAGCATGTACCATTTAAATCCTCCTTTACATTATGGAGGGCGCTTAGGAATAAGCTCCCTACAGCAGCCAGAATCCTGAGATTTGATCCGGAGGCCAGCATAGAATGTGTTTGCTGTCGAGACAGAGGCTATGAGGATGTTCAACATGTCATGGTCTCGGGTAATTTTGCTACTGCAGTTTGGACCCCCTTCTCTACAGTTATGGGTTTCAAACACCGCGATATGCCCCTCAGGGCCCTCCTAATGCACTGGTGGGCTCAGAAGCCCGGTAGTGACCCCCACAACACTCTACTTAGATCCCTCCCGATCTTCATTTGCTGGAACCTTTGGAAGAACAGGTGTGCAGCAAAGTATGGTTCCAAATAGTCAAACTTGTTGAGGGTGAAGTACGGTATTACTAGTGATATCTACAAACTCTTAACGACGGTTTTCCCATACGTACACTGGCCTTCGAACTTGAGAGAACTTTGTGCTAGAGTGGAATCATGTACACACGAGATTAGAGTCACCAGAGTCCAATGGTCCAGACCGGCTCCTGGACTGGTCAAACTCAACACCGATGGTAGTGCTCTTGGCAATCCAGGAAAGATTGGGGCAGGAGGTATCATCAGGGATTGTCATGGAGATTTGATTCATGCTTATGCTGCTCCCCTTGGGGAAGGGACAAATAACCAGGCGGAGTTGGAATCATCCTATATAGGACTCACTTGGTGCCTTCACAACGGCCACTCAGGCGTCATCCTTGAGGTTGATTCGGAGCTTCTAGTCGGTTGGATTAGGGGCACTTTTGCCCCCCCTTGGCATCTAAACCACACTTTTCTCAGACTGCACAACACTATCAGACAACTTCACACCTTCTTGTGTCGTCACATACTCAGAGAGGGCAATACCGCTGCTGATGCACTGTCTAAACATAGCCACACCACTACTACCACAGTTCATTTCTCTTGTCTACAGGACTTACCGGTACACATCAGGGGTTACCTCACGACGGACAAAATGGGCTTGCCTAACTTCAGAAGGAGGAAGACTAGGAGGATCAAAGAACCACCATGAGATGATGTGAATTGCTTGGTGTGTATCTAAGATCGGTATGGATGTCTCTATACCATCTTTTGTCTGTTAACCCTTCCTTTTCAGATAGACTTTTTCTTTTACTAGAATAGGTCTTTCTTTGTAAAGGGAGAGTCTCCCTCATTTACTGCTTTCCTAGAATTTATGTATTGGAGAGGAGTCCTCTCCTGTAGGTGCATAGTTTCTAGGTTTTCATTTTAGTATCGGGGATGGGTTGGCTAACCTTAGTAGGATGGCCGACCTATGAACCACCATATGATCGGAGGTAAGGTTTATGTCCCCCTCCATGTACTTTCTTTGTTGTTGTTTTGATTATTTATGTTAAGGCCTGGGGGTGTTGCTCAGCCCCTGCCCACCACAAGGGCGTTTACCAAAAAAAAAAAAAAAAAAAAAAAAAAAACTAGTAACCATGTCTGTTTTTGATGGAAGAAAGGTTGTTCTAAAGCTTCGAAAGAACTTTATTTTGGAAGCTTGGAATAAGATTCGAGATAAGCTTTTTGGCATACTGCAGATTGTGCTTCTTCTTTTAAGGATGAGGTCTAGGTGAACCTCGAGGATATGGATGGAATGGGTGTGGATATTTCTCCTTTGAATAATTTATTAGAGTCTTTCTTTGAGCTTGCTACTTCCTATGATAAGGCACGATCGGCCCTTGCTGATATGACTGTGCAAGTTGAGAAGTTAGAGTCATTTTTAAGAGCCAAGGAACATCTTGAACTTGTCTTAAGTAAAAGAGATGAGAAGTCCAGAGAATTATCCGATGTCCGCCAATTTCTTAAGGAGGTGAAGAAAAAAGTGAAGGAGTTGAGAGCTCTCAGAGATGCTTCCAAGAAAGGAGTTGAAGAAGACAAATCTAAAGTCTCAGCCTCTGAAGAAGAGTTCCATAGATGCATTGATGTTTCCTTGGCGACTACAAATGCATTAGACGATGTGGCAGAAAAAAGACAAGGCTTAGAGGCTACCCTTCAAGATTTAGTCAATTATAAACTATGTTTAGATTAGCCTACAAGAAATACTTTATTTGAACTCTTTTCTTCTTCTTTTTCTTTTTCTTCTTCTTTCATTTGGTTAATTAGTTGATGTTCTTAATAGAAACTCCTTCTGTTTTGCTCTATGTTGCACATTCTTGCCGATATTTATTTTGCATTCCCACTTCAAAATTTATTTACTTGCTTTGATACGTAGATGTCACTGTATGAGGCTTCCACTTCCTATCGTTGTTTATTATTTTTTTTATGTCTCCATAGTAGAAAATTATTCCTTGGCAGGTAAGGCTCTTCCTTCCATTTGCATCTCTTACATTCCCCTATGAGGTGGAGATTCCCTAAAGACGAAATGTTTGAGAGCCTTCGGTTGTAGATTTTGATGATTTGATGACTACAACTTAAATATTTTGGCTAATTTTGACCACTTCAACCTACAGACTTGGCAAATTTGAAGAAATTCAACTCATAGACTTTGCGAACTTGAGAACTTTGACTTGAAGCCTTAGCATATGTGAAGACTTCGACTTGGAGACTTCATGAATTTAGGAACTTCAACTTGAAAACTTAGCATATTTGAAGACTTCAACTTGCAGACTTCAAGTATTTGAGAACTTCAGCTTGAAAACTTAACATATGTAAAGATTTCAATTTTCTAAGAAATTATAGTCATCGCATTAAAGAAACTCATTTTCTATAGAGGTTTGCCCTCATTGAACCGCTAGTGTTTGGTGAGAGTCCAAATTTTAATGCTAGAATGTCTAGACCTGACCTTTTTTGTGTCCGTTCAAGCACCTTTTATTCCATCGTACCTCAACCAAAAAATTTTTTTTGCACTCATGAGACCGAACTTAGAATGAAACTCTAAACTGCCTACGTACCTTAGTGAAGAGGATCAAGTCATTTTGTAGTTCATAACGACTGCGGTTTTTCTTGGGTCCCAACTTTTGGCTAGGCCTTCTCTTGCGAGATTTTCAATCTAGCGGACATTTTTTTGAGCCGTGCACAGTTTATACTCTTGTGGGCTAGGAGTGACATGTAGTTTAATTGTGCTTGTGCCTTAAGGAGTGTCATATTGCTTCAAGGATAGTAGCTTTTAATGAATTTTGTGTTAATAGGACCAATCCTTACGCATCTGCATCAACAAGCTTGTAAGCGCCACTTGAATCCATATGGCCCATCCCACTTTGAGGTGAATTTGCCCCCAGAATTATGAGAAGTGATGATAGGCTTTCCTTCTGCCAGGACTTGATCTCCTATCTGGAAGCATCTCAAGCGAACCCTTTGTCACGCCCCGCCTTGGGGGATATGACTGGCACTTGGTGCCCTACTAGGACCTGAACTACTGGACTGTTAAGCCTGGGCACATCTGGTGCCTGGCTGGCTCTGACTCACATTTCTGGAAACAAAGGGCTATATAACGGCTGTAAACACAGCCCCCGGCCCATTGGCCTATAGCCTTCTGTACCTGTACTAACAGCTGACCAGAAACATAGTAATTCAGGGAAACCTATGCGGGCCGACAAGGCCACCATGCTATCTAGTTATCTGCAACTCAATCATAAAGCACAAAAAGAAACTACGTGACCGGCAAGGTCACCACTACTGGCAAGCTATGGCCCCACACGACCATCATAATAGAAAGAAAGGATACTAACAGCTATACAACTGCACGGCCTCACACGACCGGCTCATCTGACCACTGGGAATATTTACAGACTGCAAGCCTCTAGGAATAGTAATAAACTGATCGGGACAGGGCCCCGACCTACCCGTACTATACAACCAAAAGGGACTGAAATAGACCTCTGAAATTCAGCCTCCGGATGACTGGAGCTGAATACTCGACCGCTGACAGGAAGTCACGTAGAATCGCCTTCTCGTCTATGAGTACTTACAGGCAAGTAATGCAGCGCCCCACCGGGCGTCAGAACCGCTGGTACTGAGTATGTAAAGCAATGACTAAAAAAAAGATATCTGAAATCAATAACATAACTGACGAAACTGAAATAAGAAGAACTAGATTATCTGTCTGAAGATGTAAGTCGTACCTGTTCTCGATCATACTGGGAGGAGTAGATGTCATATCTGGGGACGTATCATCCTACTACTAATCTACTCATGTCCACTGTAACATAACATAACATACATAACATAACATGGCACACACAAACCTTACCCGGCCCCCATAAGCCGGGAGGTACAACCAACACAGAATCTACGCCTCTACCCCGGTCATCCCATCTCCTATAGTGGCTGTAAGCATCCTGCCGGTCCCTGGGTATGCACTTGGGCTCGCTGAGCCCCTGACTATAACTGTACCTGAGTCCGAAGGACTCTAAAATCAACACCCCGGGCGTACCCGCTCGACGGGGCTGTATAAGGGCCGACCAAGGCACAATATGGGGAAACTGGCATCCCATCTTTGTCCCCTTGCGGGACGGCATGCCACTCCATAGAGCGACGTATCCTCGTCCTCTGGCGGACGAGTCGATACAGCTATTAACCCTGGGCGGTCACGGATTCTAGGTAATCCAACCCCAATCAATACAACGGTCTCAACTAGTCATGTTGTCTGTGTATCTCACATACTAGGATAACAGGGGTAAGGTAGCGTATATATACTTGCTGAGCTAATAATAGTAATCTGTAAGTGTCTGATACGTGCTGAGGCAGGTAGATATAAATACGAATATAGTCTCCTGTCAAACTGTACTGGAGCAATGCTATACAAGATGGTGTTTCTGCTAAAAGCTGTACTGTTTACTGAGTTTCTGTATTAACATGACTTCCTATTTCTAACATGCTTTCTAACTTTATTTAATTACTATCCTATGTCTGAAATGCTTTACGGATACTATACTACTTCACGAGGTTTCAGCTAAACACAACAATATCTTAACATGGCATATTACATCACATACTGTGTATGCTGGGCAATCTTTAACACTTACGTCAGAATCTATATCATATGGATAGGTCTCGTACACGTTACAACCCAAAGTTTCTCATATTGCACCAATATTCATAATAACACAATACTTCGACTTCTGGACATTCTACTGGTCTGTAAATTACTATACTGTCTCAATATTACTTAACTTGCAGAGGAAACTAACTTTACATACCTTATCTTTGACTATTCGTCCGTCGGACGAGGCTCGGCCGGTACTTCAACTATTTTCTCCCAACTGCATTCATAAATACGTCAATTAATACTAAATACAGCTTTATTGTAAAGAGGAACGTTGCTTTCGATATAGTTTATAGCCTAAACTTAGGCTTATCAAAAGACGGTCGAAAACTCGCTATTTTTCAGCGGCCCAGAAGGGAGAAGTATTCACTTCTCAGCTAGGAACACATAGACATTAATTTAGAGCAATTTTACTTACCTTAGTTTGGTGGCTCGCCGATTCGTCGGCCGTATTTCACAAAACTAAATCCGTAGAAATGCTCTCTGCTGCTAAATACTTTGGTATCTAGGATTAATTTGAGTTTGGGAAGCGTTTGACAGCGTAATCGGACGAAAATATATAATTTTCCTTCGTCTTCCTCTGTTTACTTCTTTTTTCTGGAAATTTGCAAGTGTTAAGTGATCTTAAACCGAAGTGGGGGCTTTATATACTTGGTCCTGAACTTGGGCAACGTGTCACGGAGCCATCGCGGAGGCCTCTCCTCCGTGACACGCTGCCATCGCGGAGGGGCTCTGCCTCGGCTCCTCCCGCGATGGTTCGACAGGTTTCTCGTCCGATCTTTTTCCCGGCCTTTCCCTAGCACGTATGGCTTTCTAATATGCCTAACCGACGTGCGAATAGGTCGTCTAGGTGCCGAGAATTCTACGGGGTATAACATTCTCCCCCCCTTAAGAACATTCGTCCTCGAATGTACACTGTTATCTAGAGGACTGCTTATTTTACTTTTCTGGAAAAATTTTGGCAGAGTTTCCCCTGTAAGATGGACTATCGCAAAAACCTGAAACGCAGAAAAGTCCAACACAGGCACTGCACACAATATTCTAAAATCCACTGGACAACTAAATATCACTTCTTTCTTTGTCATTTACAACATACAACCATAAGGTACTGTATAAATAATGATACGGACATACCTGTCGTCTGACTAGGCCTGAAATAGGTGAGGGTATCTGGTTTTCATATCTTCTTCAGCCTCCTACGTCATTTCCTCCCGATTTCTGTTACGCCACAATAGTTTGACAGATGCAACATCTTTAGTTCTCAACCTGCGAACCTGTCTGTCCAAAATAGCTACGGGAACCTCTTCATATGCTAACTCTTCTGTGACCTGGACATCCTGAACTGGAACTACTGTAGAAGGGTCCCCTACGAACTTCCTTAACATAGAAACATGGAATACTGGGTGAACCGACGCTAACTCTGGAGGCAGGTCCAACTCGTATGCCACGCGGCCTATTCTTCGCCGAATCTGATACGACCCAATGAATCTTGGGCTAAGCTTGCCTTTCTTGCCAAACCTCATTACCCCTTTCATTGGGGACACTTTCAGATATACCCAGTCGTTTACCGAAAATTCTAGATTTCTGCGCCGCCTATCTGCGTATGACTTCTGGCGGCTCTGAGCGGTCAGTAAACGTTCTCGGATAAGCTTTATCTTTTCCTCGGACTGCCGAACAATGTCTGGGCCAACTAATACTGATTCTCCTATCTCAAACCAGCCCACCGGCGATCTACATTTTCGTCCGTACAATGCCTCAAAAGGCGCCATCTGAATAGCTGAATGGTAGTTGTTATTATAAGCAAATTCAATTAATGAGAGATGTTCATCCCAGCTACCCCCAAAATCTAACACACACGCTCGTAGCATATCCTCGAGCGTTTGAATTGTACGTTCTGCCTGCCCATCTGTCTGAGGATGGAACGCTGTGCTCAAGTTAATCTGCGTCCCCAAACCTTTCTGAAATGACTACCAGAATCTAGCTGTAAATTGTGCTCCCCTATCTGAAATGATAGATATCGGCACTCCATGCAATCTAACTATTTCTCTGATATATAATTCGGCATAATGCTCAGTTGAGAAGGTAGCCCTCACTGGTAGGAAATGAGCTGATTTTGTCAGCCTATCAACTATTACCCAAATGGAGTCATTTCTGCGTCTAGTACGGGGTAACCCTGTTACAAAATCCATGTTTATTGCTTCCCATTTCCACATAGGTACCGTTATCTCTTGCGTCAAACCACCCGGTTTCTGGTGCTCGGCTTTTACCTGCTGACAATTAGAACATCTAGACACAAATTCAGCTATCTCAGCTTTCATACCTGGCCACCAATAAATGTCTCTTATATCGTGGTACATTTTCATCGCTCCTGGATGAAGGGAATAGCGAGCATAATGTACCTCATGCATGATTCGTCCACGAAGCCCTAAAACATTTGGGACATAGAGGCGGCCCTTACAATGTAGCACATCATCCCCGGCTATCTGAAAATCTGGCTCCTTACCTTTCTGAATTCTATCTCTGAGCTGGACTAAATCGGGATCCTCGTACTGTTGTTCTTTTACCTCTGCAACTAATGATGACACTGCAGAATTCTGAATTACGGCCCCATTATTTTCTGTTTCCATTACTCGAACGGCTAGGCCAGCTAACTGATCGATTTCTTTGGCTAACTTCTGCTTCTCAGGTCGCAAATATGCTAAACTCCCCATTGACTTACGGCTCAGGGCATCAGCTACAACATTAGCTTTTCCGGGGTGGTATAGAATATTCACATCATAATCTTTTAACAGCTCTAACCAGCGGCGTTGCCGCAGATTCAACTCCCTCTGAGTAAAAATGTACTGTAAGCTCTTATGATCTGTGTAAATATCAACATGGACGCCGTACAGATAATGCCTCCACATCTTCAAGGCATGAATTACTGCGGCCAATTCCAGGTCATGGGTAGGGTAATTCTTTTCGTGTTTCCTCAACTGTCTGGAAGCATATGCAATTACTTACCATGCTGCATCAGCACACAACCTAACTTGACACCTGACGCGTCGCAATAGACTGAGTAACCTTCCGTGCCTTCCGTCAATGCTAATACTAGGGTGGAGGTTAATCTGTCTTTCAGTTCCTGGAAGCTCTGCTCACATGCCTCCGTCCACTGAAACTTTGCTGCTTTCTGTGTCAACTTAGTTAAAGGTGCTTCAATGGTTTAGAATCCCTCAACGAACCTCCTATAATATCCTACCAACCCCAGAAAGCTACGAACTTCAGTCGGGGTGGTAGGCCTAGGCCATGACTTAACTGCTTCTATCTTCTGCTTGTCTACCTGTATACCAGCGTCTGAGACAATATGCCCTAAAAAGGCCACTGAGTTAAGCCAGAATTCACACTTCGAAAATTTAGCATATAACTGGCGGTCCCTGAGAACCTAGAGCACTGTCCGCAAATGAGTCAGGTGATCTGCTTCAGAGCGAGAATACACCAGAATGTCATTAATGAATACTATCACGAACAAGTCCAGGAAAGGCCTGAAAATACTGTTCATCAGGTCCATGAAGACTGTTGGGGCATTCGTTAACCCGAAGGACATAACCAGAAATTCAAAATGTCCATATCGGGTCCTGAACGCTGTCTTAGGAATATCCCTCTCACGTACTCGGACCTGGTGATATCCGGACCGCAAGTCAATCTTAGAAAAGTATCTGGCTCCCTGTAGCTGATCAAATAAGTCATCAATTCTGGGAAGCGGATACTTGTTCTTTACTGTAACTTTGTTTAGCTGCCGATAATCTATGCACATTCGGAGCGAGCCATCTTTCTTTCTCACAAATAAGACTGGCGCACCCCACGGTGAAGTACTCGGCCTGATAAAACCTTTATCTAACAAATCTCTCAACTGCTCCTTTAATTCTCTGAGTTCTGCAGGAGCCATATGATAGGGAAGTATTGATATTGGCTGAGTGCCTGGTAGCAAGTCGATAGCAAAGTCTATTTCCCTTTCTGGGGGAATACCAGGTAATTCATCAGGAAATACATCTGGGAATTCATTTCCACTGAGACAGACTGGAGTGTCGGAGATTCTACTTGGACATCCTGAACTCTGACAAGATGGTAAATACACCCCTTAGATATCAACTTTCTCGCCTGAAGGTAGGAAATAAACTTACCTTTTGGCGTCACGGTGCTGCCCTTCCACTCCCGTACTGCTTCCCCCGGGAAGTGGAATCGGACCTTTTTGGTACAACATTCAACATTAGCAAAGTATGGTACCAACCAGTCCATACCCATTATGGCATCGAAGTCTATCATTTCTAACTCGACCAGATCTACTGTGGTCTGACGGTCAACAATCTCTACTGTACACCCGCAGTAGATTCGACTAGCTGTGATAGAGTCACCGATGGGCGTAGATACTAAGAAGGGCTGCTGTAATGATTCTGGTACAATACTAAACTTCCGTGCCACCAATGGAGTAATATAGGACAAGGTAGACCCTGGATCAATTAACACATAAGCAGGGTGTGAGCAGATAGTTAGCATACCTGTCACAACATCAGGCGACGCTTCTGAATCTTGCCTCCCTGGTAAGGCATATGTACGGCTTGGGCCCGCACCTATACTGGAGGCCCCTGATCTGCCCCGGCCCCTGCTTGCCGAAACTGAGGGCCTGCGCCCAGTCGAGGATGCTGTAGCTCGTGATCCTGTTGATGCCCTATCCTGTCTGTCCCGGTCCTCTCGACCTCTGGCTGGGCAATCTCTCATCAAATGGCCTTCTTGGCCACAAATATAGCATGCGGTGGAACCATACCTACACGCTCCAGAATGGCATCGACTGCGTATAGGGCAAAGTGGTAGGGTATACCTACTCTGCTCCGCCCCCCTCTATAATGGTGAGTCTGCCATCTGTGAACTTCTACCAGTCTCTGGCTGCCCCCTGCGGCTGAATCTACCTCCCTGTGACTGTGGCGGAGGCGGGGGCCTGGGCGGCCTGTCTGACAATCGTGGCCTGGGTCCTCCCCGGGCCTCTCTCTGTAACTCAGCTGGCCTTTCCCGGCGACGCTGTTCCTGATTGACCCTTCTGATCTCCCGATGTTGCTGTCTGATGCTCTCAATATTCTGGGCAAATGCCTGGATTCGGGAAATATCCATGTCCTCTCGCAGTGTGGCCGTGATACAAGTCTCGACATATTCTGGATTCAACCCCATAATAAAACGGTGCACTCTGGATGCCATGGTATCGATGAAGGCCGGTGCATATCGAGCCAAAGAGTCAAACCGCAAGGAATATTCCCGAACACTCATGGCTCCCTGTTCTAGGTGTAGGAACTGATCTACCCGGGCCTGTCGAATCTCCCGCGGCAAATAGTAATCCAGAAAGGCTCCTGAAAAGCTGGACCAGGTGGGAGGGGAAACATCTCTCCCTCGGGACCTCTCCCAGCTTTCGTACCATAACATCGCAATATCCCGTAACCGGAATGCTGCCAACTCAACTGACTCGGTAGACGTGGCATGCATAACCCTGACGATTCTCTGCATCTGATCCAGAAAATCTTGGGGGTCCTCTGTTCGGTCTGTGCCTGTGAACTGTGGGGGACTCAGGGCTAAGAACTCTCGGACCCTCGAACTACCGGGCCCTCCTGATGATTCTGCAACTGTAGATGGCATTGGCTGACGCTGAGCAGCCATCATCTGTGCTAACATAACTACAGCACTCCTAACCTCCTGGTCAGAAGGAGTCAATATAGGGGCTGCTGAAGGTAGTGTCGCCCCAAGTGGCTCCTGACGTGGTGGAGACTGCTGAGGCGGCTGAGATGATGCCTCTGTAGTGCCCTCTGGTCGGGCTGTCTCCAAAGGAGGGGGAGGCATCCTGCTGATGCCTTCTCCTGCTGCAATGTCTAAGTTCCGACCTGTGATAGGATGGCGCTGGTCTGACATTATCTGTAACCAAAGAATATGGTAAGATTTTAGGGACTCAACCCTATACTGTACCGCTCTACTGCACGACTGAATAAGAACTAAAGACAACCATCCTATCATGCCTCGCAGCCTCCTATCCATAGTATGTGGTGCACAACACATCCATGGACAGGACTCTACTTAGCACGGCTTGCAGACTCACTGGGATACGACCTGCTCTGATACCAAGTTTGTCACGCCCCGCCTTGGGGGATATGACTGGCACCTGGTGCCCTACTAGGACCTGAACTACTGGACTGTTAAGCCTGGGCACATCTGTTGCCTGGCTGGCTCTGACTCACATTTCTGGAAATAAAGGGCTATATAACGGCTGTAAACACAGCCCCCGGCCCATTGGCATATAGCCTTCTGTACCTGTACTAACAGCTGACCAGAAACATAGTAATTCAGGGAAACCTATGCGGTCCGACAAGGCAACCATGCTGTCTAGTTATCTGCAACTCAATCATAAAGCACAAAAAGAAACTACGTGACCGGCAAGGTCACCACTACTGGCAAGCTATGGTCCCACACGACCATCATAATAGAAAGAAAGGATACTAACAGCTATACAACTGCACGGCCTCACACGACCGGCTCATCTGACCACTGGGAATATTTACAGACTGCAAGCCTCTAGGAATAGTAATAAATTGATCGGGACAGGGCCCCGACCTACCCATACTATACAACCAAAAGGGACTGAAATAGACCTCTGAAATTCAGCCTTCGGATGACTGGAGCTGAATACTCGCCCGCTGACAGGAAGTCACGTAGAATCGCCTGCTCGTCTATGAGTACCTGCAGGCAAGTAATGCAGCGCCCCACCGGGCGTCAGTACCGCTGGTACTGAGTATGTAAAGCAATGACTAAAAAAAAGATATCTGAAATCAATAACATAACTGACGAAACTGAAATAAGAAGAACTAGATTATCTGTCTGAAGATGTAAGTCGTACCTGTTCTCGATCATACTGGGAGGAGTAGATGTCATATCTAGGGACGTATCATCCTACTACTAATCTACTCATATCCACTGTAACATAACATAACATACATAACATAACATGGCACACACAAACCTTACCCGGCCCCCATAAGCCGGGAGGTACAACCAACACAGAATCTACGCCCCTACCCCGGTCATCCCATCTCCTATAGTGGCTGTAAGCATCCTGCCGGTCCCTGGGTATGCACTTGGGCTCGCTGAGCCCCTGACTATAACTGTTCCTGAGTCCGAAGGACTCTAAAATCAACACCCCGGGCGTACCCGCTCGACGGGGGTGTATAAGGGCCGACCAAGGCACAATACGGGGAAACTGGCATCCCATCTTCGTCCCCTTGCGGGACGGCATGCCACTCCGTAGAGCGACGTACCCTCGTCCTCTGGTGGACGAGTTGATACAGCTATTAACCCTGGGCGGTCACGGATGCTAGGTAATCCAACCCCAATCAATACAACGGTCTCAACTAGTCGTGTTGTCTGTGTATCTCACATACTAGGCTAACAGGGGTAAGGTAGCGTATATATACTTGCTGAGCTAATAATAGTAATCTGTAAGTGTCTGATACGTGCTGAGGCAGGTAGATATAAATATGAATATAGTCTCCTGTTAAACTGTACTGGAGCAATGCTATACAAGATGGTGTTTCTGCTAAAAGCTGTACTGTTTACTGAGTTTCTGTATTAACATGACTTCCTATTTCTAACATGCTTTCTAACTTTATTTAATTACTATCCTATGTCTGAAATGCTTTACGGATACTATACTACTTCACGAGGTTTCAGCTAAACACAATAATATCTTAACATGGAATATTACATCACATACTGTGTATGCTGGGCAATCTTTAACACTTACGTCAGAATCTATATCATACGGATAGGTCTCGTACACGTTACAACCCAAAGTTTCTCATATTGCACCAATATTCATAATAACACAATACTTCGACTTCTGAACATTCTACTGGTCTGTAAATTACTATACTATCTCAATATTACTTAACTTGCCGAGGAAACTAACTTTACATACCTTATCTTTGACAATTCGTCCGTCAGACGAGGCTCGACCGGTACTTCTACTATTTTCTCCCAACTTCATTCATAAATACGTCAATTAATACTAAATACAGCTTTATTGTAAAGAGCAACATTACTTTCGATATAGTTTATAGCCTAAACTTAGGCTTATCGAAAGACGGTCGAAAACTTGCTATTTTTCAGCGGCCTAGAAGGGAGAAGTATTCACTTCTCAGCTAGGAACACATAGACATTAATTTAGAGCAATTTTACTTACCTTAGTTCGGTGGCTCGCCGATTCGTCGGCCGTATTTCACGAAACTAAATCCGTAGAAATGCTCTCTGCTGCTAAATACTTTGGTATCTAGGATTAATTTGAGTTTGGGCAGCGTTTGGCAGCGTAATCGGACGAAAATATATAATTTTCCTTCGTCTTCCTCTGTTTACTACGTTTTTCTGGAAATTTGCAAGTGTTAAGTGATCTTAAACTGAAGTGGGGGCTTTATATACTTGGGCCTGAACTTGGGCAACGTGTCACTGAGCCATCGCGGAGGCCTCTCCTCCGTGACACGCTGCCATCGCGGAGGGGCTCTGCCTCGGCTCCTCCCGCGATGGTTCGACAGGTTTCTCGTCCGATCTTTTTCCCGGCCTTTCCCTAGCACGTATGGCTTTCTAATATGCCTAACCGACGTGCGAATAGGTCGTCTAGGTGCCGGAAATTCTACGGGGTATAACACCCTTATGTTAAAAGCACGAGATAGACGGGCTTGATAACATTTCAAATTTTATTGAGCCTCTGTCTCTTCTCATCAAGTGCTTCTAACTTTGCAAGCCGTAATCCAACATGTTATTCTTCGGTGAGACTTCTTGAATACCAAGCCTTAAAGAAGGTATTTGGCACTCAAGTGGTAGGACAGCTTCAACTCCATAAGCAAGCGAGTGTGGTATCGCTTGTGTCGGTGTACGGTGAGTCATCCTATATGCCCACAAAGCTTCTTTCATCCGTTCATGCCAATCTCGTTTGGACTTGGAGACGACCTTCTTCAACAAGTTGCACAAATTCTTATTGAATGCTTCAACTAGACCATTGGCGACAACATGATACATAGAAGATTTACACTGCTTGAAACCAAAGAGATCACAAATCTTGTTCATCAACTTGTTATCAAATGGCTTGCCATTGTCTGTTATTATATAATGAGGAATGCCAAAACGGTAGATGATATTGACTCAAATGAAATTTGCAACATTCTCTCTCTTTACCTCTTTAAGAGCAACAACTTTGGCCCATTTGGAGAAGTAATCTATTGCTGCCAAGATGTACAAGTGTCCACCAGAAGATTTCGACAAAGGACCAATGATATCCAATCCCCATGCATCAAATGGCCAAGATATGATAGTCAACTGCAATACTTCAGGCAACTGATGTATGAAATCTGCATGAAATTAGCAAGCCTTGCACCTTCGGGTGTAGTCCAAACAATCTTTTACCATTGATGGCTAGTAATATCCCATCCTTTTTATGTGGAAGTGGAGCTTCGATCCAGATTGATGTGACCCACATACTCCTGAATGTGCTTCTTGTAAAGCTTGGGATGCTTCTTCCTCCCCCAAACATCACAAATGCACTCCCTCAAATGATCTTCTATATAATGTATCTTTGTAGTAAAGTAAGTGGGTGCACGACGGCGGATTTCAGTCCCTTTTCTTGGATTTTTTGGCAGAATCCCATAACACAAGTAGTCAATAATGGATTGTTGCCAGTCCTTCTTCACAACTTCAGAAATAGCGACAAGATGCTCAAGCTTATTTCTGCAGATTCATCCTCACTCAGTGGTGGTACCACCCATTTTTGGCAGATAGTAATTTGTGATTGATCGAGCGGAGTCAGTGTTAAGGCCAAAAGTAGCTAATGCATCAGCTTTCTTATTTTCCTTTCGTGGTACATATTGGAGGGTCACATCTCCAAGCCATCCTATCAACTTTTGAGCATAACCATGATAGGGGCGTAGTTCGGGTTTCTTGACCTCATAGCTTCCTAAGAGTTGATTGATCACCAACTGAGAGTCACAAAAGACTTGTAATTGCAATTGCTTCATGTCGACGGCCATTTCCAACCCAAGTATTAATGCTTGATATTCAGCGACATTGTTGTAGCAACTTTGCGTCAAAGAGAATGAGTATGGTAGAACCTCTCCTTGCGAAGTGAAAAATACCACGCCAGCCCCATCTCTGCCATGATGTGCAACACCATCAAAGTACATCATCCATGGAGGTTGAACTTTAATGACCATTGCATCTTCATCAGGCAGTTCATCGGTTAGCTTCCAATCATCAGGTATCGGGTGATCTACCAGGAAGTCTGCTAACGCTTGTCCCTTTACGGCTTTATGAGGGATGTACACAATCTTAAATTGTTGAAACTGGAGGTACCACCTTGTTAATATATCATTGAGGAGTGGTTTTGACATCACAAACTTGATGGTATTTGCTCCAGAAATGAGGTGAACAACATGAGCTTGAAAGTAGTGCTTTAATTTTTGAATTAAGAAGACTAACGCCAAACACAACTTTTCAATTGGTGAATAATTCAGCTCATTTGGTTTCATCATTCTGCTTACGTAATGAAGGGAGTTTTCTTTTCCTGCACTACTCTCTTGGGACAATAGCCCTCCAACAGACCTTTGATGTGCTGAAATGTATAGTATCAATGGTTTTGCAGTTACCGGGTCGCTAGAACTGGAGGCTTCATCGAATATGATTTGATAATGGCATTAGCACAAGCTTGGTCCCACTTGAAAAGAGCATCCTTCTTCATAAGATGGCTGAACGCTTGGCATCTTCTGGCTAGGTTCGAGATAAATCTCCTAAGATATGCTAGCTTTCCTTGAAGACTTTTTAATTTATGAATATTCTGAGGCTCAGGCATCTTCAAGATTGCATCAAATTTAGCTTGATCAATTTTAATTCCCCAATGTCGCACAATGAAACAAAGAAACTTTCTAGAGGTAACTCTTAAGGCACACTTTAACGGGTTCATTCTGAGTTGGTATCTTCAAAGCAGCTCGAACACCATTCTCAAGTCCTGCAAGTGGTGGCTTCGTTTTCTTGACTTTACCACCAAGTCATCAATATAACCTTCAACATTTTTGTGGAGCAAGTCATCAAAGATATTTTGTATAGCCCTTTGATATGTGGCACTGACATTCTTCAAACCAAAAGGCATTACCTTGAAGCAATAAATGCCCTTGGGTGTACGAAATGTAGTGAGTTCTTCATCTTTTATTGCCATGCAGATTTGGTTATGTCCTGATGAACCATCCATGAAAGATATTTCCTCGTACCAATGGTAGAATCAATCATTAACTTTGGGATGGGGATTGGAAACTCATCCTTAGGGCATGCGTTATTGAGATCCATAAAGTCAACGCAGACTCGAATTTGGCCATTCTTCTTCCTCACGGGAACGATACTTGAAATCCATGTGGGATATTTAACTTCGCAAACAAAGACAACTTCAATGAGTTTACTAACTTCTTTTTCAATTAATGGAACCAAGTTTGGTCTTAAGCGTCTTTGAGCCTTCTTAACAAGACGAGCATCGTTCTTGATCACAAGTTGGTAGACTGCTACTTTGGAGTCCAATCCAGGCATCTCCCTGTAACTCCAAACAAAGACATCCTTGTATTCTCTGAGTATATCTATGTAAGCAATTTCTTCATCAACTGCGAGGGAAGCGCTTAGATAGGTTGGCCTTGGATCTTCATTAGTGCCAAGATTAACTTCCTTTAGAGAGTCTACTGTGGCCTTCACTCCTTCTTCAAGTTCTAGAGGAGTATCGCCAACATCTTCATCCTCTTGAGGATTACTATCATTGACTGCTATGTGATAGCACCCGATGACATCCTCTAGCTTCTCGTTGACCTCTATTTGAGATGAGGTATCATTCTCACTTTGTGCAGTGATATGGTATGAATATCCTACACTTTCTTCATCTTTGTCGCATTCCTTGGTATTAACAACAATGTGATTCTTTGCCTTCAGTACCTTCCTACATGAAACAACAAGTTTTGTTTGTCGCCTCATTCTAGAAGGAATCAAACTTTGAAAATCTTTATGGGGTTTTGAATGAAGTGGCATTCTCACGATTTGATAGTTTCTATGGAACTTGTTGTTCTTTTTCAATGGGCCTAACCTTTCAAACACAGAAGTTCTCGCATTTGATTTCCCCAGTCGGTCAAAGATAGAAGGTCTTTTGTTAGGAGCACTAGACTCATCTTCGATAGTGATGTAATTGGTAGTTGCTCTTCTTATGGAGATATGAATTAGAGGTGGTTGCTTATACCCAAAACCCTCACGTGATTGCCTGATGGAAGCTTCTTATGGGAGTTTCCCTAACTTCGATGATTCATTGGTGTTATACCTGGCCTTTGCAAATAACTTGTAGGCATTTGGATCAAAACCTTCATTTGCGCGCTTTGTAGGGAGTTCCATATTTTGCGGAATATTTTGAATCACGAACTCTCTAAGTAGCTTTGAAGATAAGTTAATCATGTCAATCTATCTGATTGGGAAAGTTAGCCCCTTTGGTACACTTGTTCGGGTGTCGGACGATTGATCTTCCTCTTTCTTCACCTTCGGCACATAGCGGAGCACATGTGTTATCTTCTTTTTCAAAGGCATAATTGTCACACCCCACCTTGGGGGGTATGACTGGCACCTGGTGCCCTACTGGAACCTGACCTGCTGAACTGTTAAGCCTGGGCGCATCTGGTGCCTGGCTGGCTCTAACTCACATTTCTGGAAACAAAGGGCTATATAACGGCTGTAAATACAGCCCCCGGCCCATTGGCCTATAGCCTTTTGTACCTGTATTAGCAGCTGACCAGAAACATAGTAATTCAGGGAAACCTATGCGGGCCGACAAGGCCACCATGCTGTCTAGTTATCTGCAACTCAAACATGACATACTAAAAAGCTACGTGACCGGCAAGGTCACCACTACTGATAAACTATGGCCCCACACGGCCAACATAAGAAAGTAAGAATACTGATAACGAAACAACTGCACGGCCTCACACGACCGGCTCAACTGACCACAGGGAATATTTACAGACTGCAAGCCTCTAGGAATAGCAATAGAATTGATCGGGACAGGGCCCCGACCTACCCATAACATACAACAAAAGGAACTGAACTACACCTCTGAAATTCAGCCTCCGGATGACTGGAGCTGAATACTCGACCGCTGACAGGGAGTCACGTAGAATCGCCTGCTCGTCTAAGAGTACCTGCAGGCAAGTAATGCAGCGCCCCACCAGGCGTCAGTACCGCTGGTACTGAGTATGTAAAGCAATGTCTGAAAAAGATATCTGAAATCAATAATATAACTGTCAAAACTGGAATAGGAAGAACTAGATTATCTGTCTGATGATGTAAGTCGTACCTGTTCTCAATCATACTGGGAGGAGTAGATGTCATATATGGAGGTGTATCATTCTACTACTAATCTACTCACGTCTAATATAACATAGCATAACATACATAACATAACATAGCATACACAAACCTTACCCGGCCCCCCATAAGCCGGGAGGTACAATCAACACAGAGTCTATGCCCCTACCCCGGTCATCCCATCTCCTATAGTGGCTGTAAGCATCCTGCCGGTCCCTGGGTATGCACTTGGGCTCGCTGAGCCCCTGACTATAACTGTACCTGAGTCTGAAGGACTCTAAATCAACACCCCGGGCGTACCCGCTCGACGGGGGTGTATAAGGGCCGACCAAGGCACAATATGGGGAAACTGGCATCCCATCTTCGTCCCCTTGCGGGATGGCATATCACTCCGTAGAGTGACGTATCCTCGTCCTCTGGCGGACGAGTCGATACAGCTATTAACCCTGGGCGGTCAGGGATGCTAGGTAATCCAACCCCAATCAATACAAAGGTCTCAACTAGTCATGCTGTCTGTGTATCTCATAAGCTAAGACTAACAGGTGTAAGGTATCATATAAATCACATACTGAGCTAATAATAGTAATCTGTAAGTGTCTGATACATGCTGAGACAGGTAAGTATAAATATAAGTATAGCCTCCTGTCAAACTGTACTGGGGCAAAGGTTATACAAGAAGGTGTTTCGGCTGAAAACTATACTGTTTACTAAGTTTCTGTATTAACATGATTTCCTACTTCTAACATGCTTCTACACCATATTTAGTTACTATTCTATGTCTGGAATGCTTCGCGGATACTGTACTACTTCGTGAGATTTCAGCTAAACACAATAATATCTTAACATGGCATATTACATCACATACTGAATATACTGGGCAATCTTAACCACTTACGTCCGAATCTATATCATACGGATAGGTATCGTACACGTTACAACCCAAAACTTCTCATATTGCACCAATATTCAAAATAACACAATAATCGATTTCTGAACATTCTACTGGTCTGTAAATTACTATACTGCTTCAATGTTACTCAACTTGCTGAGGAAACTTAACTTTACATACCTTATCTTTGAATTATTCGTCCATCGGACGAGGCTCGGCCGGTACTTCAACTATTTTCTCTCAACTGCACTCATAAATACGTCAATCAATACTAAATACAACTTTATTTCAAAAGGCAACGTCACTTTCGATATAGTTTATAGCCTAAACTTAGGCTTATCGAAAGACGGTCGAAAACTCGCTATTTTTCAGCGGCGCAGAAGGGAGAAGTATTCACTTCTCAGCTAGGAACACACAGACATTAATTTAGAGCAATTCTACTTACTTTAGTTCGGTGGCTCGCCGATTCGTCGGCCGTATTTCGCGAAACTAGTTCCGTAGAAATGCTCTCTGCTGGTAAATACTCGGGTATCTGGGATTAATTTGAGTTTGGGCAGCGTAATCGGACGGAAATATATAATTTTCCTTCGTTTTCCTCTGTTCTCTACGCTATTCTGGAAATTTTTAAGTATGAAATGATTTTAAACTGAAGTGGGGGCTTATATACTTGGGCCTGAACCTGGGCAACGTGTCACAGAGCCATCGTGGAGGCCTCACCTCCGTGACACGCTGCCATCGTAGAGGGGCTCTGCCTCGGCTCCTCCCGCGATGGTTTCGACGGGTTTCTCGTCTGATCTTTTCCCGGGCCTTTCCCTAGCACTTATGGCCTTCAATTATACTTAACCAACGTGCGAATAGGTCATCTAAGTGCCGGGAATTCTACGGGGTATAACATTCTCCCCCCCTTAGGAACATTCGTCCCCGAATGTATACTGTTATCTAGAGGACTGCTTACTTTACTTCCTGGGAAAATTTTGGCAGGGTTTCCCCTGTAATATGGACTATCGCAAACACCTGAAATGCAGAAAAGTCCAACACAGGTACCGCATACAATATTCTAAGATCCACTGGACAACTAAATATCAAAACATACAATCATAAGATACTGTATAAGTAATGATACGGACATACCTGTCATCTGACTAGGCCTGAAATAGGTGAGGGTATCTAATTTTCATATCTTCTTCAGCCTCCCACGTCATTTCCTCCCGATTTTTGTTATGCCATAATACTTTGACAGACGCAACATCTTTAGTTCTCAACCTGCGAATCTGTCTGTCTAAGATGGCTACGGGAACCTCTTCATAGGATAACTCTTCTGTAACCTGAACATCCTGAACTGGCACTACTGTAGAAGGGTCCCCTACGAACTTCCTTAACATAGAAACATGGAATACTAGGTGAACAGATGCTAATTCTGGAGGCAAATTCAACTCGTATGCCACGCGGCCCATTCTTCGCCGAATCTGATACGGCCCAATGAATCTTGGACTAAGCTTGCCTTTCTTGCTAAACCTCATTACCCCTTTCATCGGGGACACTTTCAGATATACCCAGTCATTTACTGAAAATTCTAGATTTCTGCGCTGCCTATCTGCATAAGACTTCTGGCGGCTCTGAGCGGTCAGTAAACGTTCTCGGATAAGCTTTATCTTTTCCTCGGACTGCCGAACAATGTCTGGCCCTACTAATGCTGATTGACCTATTTCAAACCAGCCCAGCGGCGATCTACATTTCTGCTCGTACAATGCCTCGAAGGGCGCCATCTGAATAGCTGAATGGTAGCTGTTATTATAAGCAAATTCGATTAACGAGAGATGTTCATCCCAGCTACCCCCAAAATCTAACACACACGCTCGTAGCATATCTTCGAGCGTCTAAATTGTATGTTCAGCCTGCCCGTCTGTCTGAGGATGGAATGTTGTGCTCAAATTAATCTGCGTCCCCAGACCTTTCTGAAATGACTGCCAGAACCTAGCTGTAAACTGTGCCCCTCTGTCTGAAATGATAGATGCCGGCACTCCATGCAATCTAACTATTTCTCTGATATACAATTCGGCATAATCCTCAGCTGAGAAAGTAGCCCTTACTGGCAGGAAATGAGTTGATTTTGTCAGCCTATCAACTATTACCCAAATGGAATCATTTCTGCGTCTAGTACGGGGTAACCCTGTTACAAAATCCATGTTTATTGCTTCTCATTTCCACGTGGGTACCGTTATCTCTTGCGTCAAACCACCCGATTTCTAGTGCTCTGCTTTCACCTGCTGACAATTAGCACACCTAGATACAAATTCAGCTATCTCAGTTTTCATACCTGGCCACCAGTAGATGTCTCTGATGTCGTGGTACATTTTCGTCGCCCCTGGATGAAGGGAATAGCGAGCGTAATGTACCTCGTGCATAATCTACCCACGAATGCCTGAGATGCTCGGGACACAAAGGCGGCCCTTACAGCGTAGCACACCATCCTCGATTATCTGAAAATCTGGCTCCTTACCCTTCTGAACTTTATCTCTGAGCTGGACTAAATCGGGATCCTCATACTGTCGTTCTTTTACCTCTGCAACTAATGACGACACTGCAAAATTCTGAATTACGGCCCCATTATTTTTCGTTTCCATTACTCGAATGGCTAGTCCAGCTAACTGATGAATTTCTTTAGCTAATTTTTGTTCCTCGGGTCACAAATACGCCAAACTCCCCATTGACTTATGGCTCAGGGCGTCTGCAACAACATTGGCTTTTCCCGGATGGTACAGGATGTTCACATCATAATCCTTCAACAATTCTAACCAGCGACGTTGCCGCAGATTCAACTCCCTCTGAGTAAAAATGTACTGCAAGCTCTTATGATCTGTATATATATCAACATGGACGCCGTACAAGTAATGCCTCCACATCTTCAAGGCATGAATTACTGTGGCCAATTCTAGATCATGGGTGGGGTAATTCTTTTCGTGCTTCTTCAGCTGTCTGGAAGCATATGCAATTACTCTACCATGCTGCATCAACACACAACCCAACCCGATACCTGACGTGTCACAATAACTGAATACCCTTCTGTGCCTTCCGGCAGTGCTAGTACTGGGGCAGAGGTTAATCCGTCTTTCAGTTCCTGGAAACTCTGCTCGCATGCCTCCGTCCACTAGAACTTTGCTGCCTTCTGTGTCAATTTGGTTAAAGGTGCTGCAATGGTTGAGAATCCCTCAACTAACCTCCGATAGTATCCTGCCAACCCCAGAAAGCTACGAACTTCAGTCGGGGTGGTAGGCCTAGGCCATGACTTAACTGCTTCTATCTTCTGCTTGTCTACCTGTATACCAGCGTCTGAGACAATATGCCCTAAAAAGGCTACTGAGTTAAGCCAGAATTCACATTTCGAAAACTTAGCATACAACTGGCGGTCCCTGAGAATCTGGAGCACTGTCCGCAAATGAGTCCGGTGATCTGCCTCAGAGCGAGAATACACCAGAATATCATCAATAAATACTATCACGAACAAGTCCAGGAAAGGTCTGAAAATACTGTTCATCAGGTCCATAAAGACTGCTGGGGCATTCGTTAGCCCGAAGGACATAACCAGAAATTCAAAATGCCCATATCGGGTCCTGAATGCTGTCTTAGGAATATCCCTCTCACATACTCGGACCTGGTGATATCCGGACTACAAGTCAATCTTAGAAAAGTATCTGGCTCCCTGTAGCTGATCAAATAAGTCATCAATTCTGGGGAGCGGATACTTGTTCTTTACTGTAACTTTGTTTAGCTGCCAATAATCTATGCACATTCGGAGCGAGCCATCTTTCTTCCTCACAAACAAGACTGGCGCACCCCACGGGGAAGTACTCGGCCTGATAAAACCTTTATCTAACAAGTCTTTCAACTGATCCTTTAATTCTCTGAGTTCTGCAGGAACCATACGATAAGGAGGTATTGATATTGGCTGAGTGCCTGGTAGCAAGTCAATAGCAAAGTCTATTTCCCTTTCTGGGGGAATACCAGGTAACTCATCAGGAAATACATCTGCGAATTCATTTAGCACTGGGACAGACTGGAGTGTCGGAGATTTTGCTTGGACATCCTGAACTCTGACCAGATGATAAATACACCCCTTAGATATCAACTTTCTCGCCTGAAGGTAGGAAATAAACCTACCTTTTGGCGTCGCGGTGCTGCCCTTCCACTCCCGTACTGCCTCCCCCGGGAAGTGGAATCGGACCGTTTTGGTCCAACATTCAACATTAGCAAAACATGGTACTAACCAATCCATGCCCATTATGGCATCGAAGTCTATCATTTCTAACTCGACCAGATCTACTGTGGTCTGACGATCAGCAACCTCTACTGTACACCCGCGGTAAATTCGACTAGCTGTGATAGAGTCACCGACGGGCGTGGATACTAGGAAGGGCTGCTGTAATGATTCTGGTACAATACTAAACTTTTGTGCCACAAATGGAGTAATATAGGACAAGGTAGACCCTGGATCAATTAGCACATAGGCAGGGTGTGAGCAGATAGTTAGCATACCTGTCACAACATCAGGCGATGCTTCTGAATCTTGCCTCCCTGGTAAGGCATATGTGCGGCTTGGACCCGCACCTGTACTGGAGGCCCCTGATCTGCCCCGACCCCTGCCTGCTGAAACTGAGGGCCTGCGCCCAGTCGAGGATGCTGTAACTCGTGATCCTGTTGATGCCCTATCCTATCTGTCCCGGTCCTCACGACCTCTGGCTGGGCAATCTCTCATCAAATGGCCTTCTTGGCCACAAATATAGCATGCGGTGGAACCATACCTGCACGCTCCAGAATGACGTCGACTGCATATAGGGCAAAGTGGTAGGGTATACCTACTCTGCTCCGCCCCCCCTCTGTAATGGTGAGTCTGCCGTCTGCGAGCCTCTACCAGCCTCTGACTGCCCCCTGCGGTTGAATCTACCTCCCTGTGACTGTGGCAGAGGCGGGGGCCTGGGCGGCCTGTCTGACAATCGTGGCCTGGGTCCTCCCCGGGCCTCTCTCCGTAACTCAGCTAGCCTATCCCAACGACGCTGCTCCTGATTGACCCTTCTGATCTCCCGATGCCGCTGTCTGATGCCCTCAATATTCTGGGCAAATGCCTGGATTCGGGAAATATCCATGTCCTCTCGCAGTGTGGCCGCGATACAAGTCTCGACATATTCTGGGTTCAACCCCATAATAAAACGGTGCACTCTGGATGCCATGGTATCCACGAAGGCCGGTGCATATTGAGCAAAGGAGTCAAACCGCAAGGAATATTCCCGAACACTCATGGCCCCCTGCTCTAGATGTAGGAACTGATCTACCCGGGCCTGTCGGATCTCCCGCGGTAAATAGTGATCTAGAAAGGCTCCCGAAAAGCTGGACCGGGTGGGAGGGGAAACATCTCTCCCTCGGGACCTCTCCCAGCTTTCATACCATAATACCGCAATATCTCGTAACCGGAATGCGGCCAATTCAACTGACTCAGTAGGCGTAGCATGCATAACCCTGAAGATTCTCTGCATCTGATCCAGAAAATCCTGAGGGTCCTCTGTTCGGTCCATGCCTGTGAACTGTGGGGGATTCAGGGCTAAAAACTCTCGGACCCTCGAACTACCGGGCCCTCCTGATGCTTCTGCAACTGTGGATGGCATTTGCTGACGCTGAGCAGCCATCATCTGTGCTATCATAACTACAGCACTCCTAACCTCCTGGTCGGAAGGTGTCGGTATAGGGACTGCTGAAGATACTGTCGCTCCAAATGGCTCCTGACGTGGTGGAGACTGCTGAGGAGGCTGGGATGAAGCCTCTGTAGGGCCCTCTGATCGGTTTGTCTCCAAATGAGGGGGAGGCATCCTGCTGGTGCCCTCCCCTTCTGTAATGTCTAAGCTCCGACCTATGGTAGGATGTTGCTGGTCTGACATTATCTGTAACTAAAGAATATGATAAGCTCTTAGGGACTCAACCCTATACTGTACCGCTCTATAGCACGACTGAATCAGAATAAAAGACAACCATCCTATCATGCCTTGAAGCCTCCTACCCATAGTATGTGGTGCACAACACATCCATGGACAGGACTCTACTTAGCACGGCTTGCAGACTCCTTGTGATGCGACCTGCTCTGATACCAAGTTTGTCACACCCCACCTTGGAGGGTATGACTGGCACCTGGTGCCCTACTGGAACCTGACCTGCTGAACTGTTAAGCCTGGGCGCATCTGGCGCCTGGCTGGCTCTAACTCACATTTCTGGAAACAAAGGGCTATATAACGGCTGTAAATACAGCCCCCGGCCCATTGGCCTATAGCCTTCTGTACCTGTATTAGCAGCTGACCAGAAACATAGTAATTCAGGGAAACCAATGCGGGCCGACAAGGCCACCATGCTGTCTAGTTATCTGCAACTCAAACATGACATACTAAAAAGCTACGTGACCGGCAAGGTCACCACTACTGATAAACTATGGCCCCACACGGCCAACATAAGAAAGCAAGAATACTGATAACGAAACAACTGCACGGCCTCACACGACCGGCTCAACTGACCACAGGGAATATTTACAGACTGCAAGCCTCTAGGAATAACAATAGAATTGATCGGGACAGGGCCCCGACCTACCCATAACATACAAAAAAAGGAACTGAACTACACCTCTGAAATTCAGCCTCCGGATGACTGGAGCTGAATACTCGACCGCTGACAGGGAGTCACGTAGAATCGCCTGCTCATCTAAGAGTACCTGCAGGCAAGTAATGTAGCGCCCCACCGGGCGTCAGTACCGCTGGTACTGAGTATGTAAAGCAATGTCTGAAAAAGATATCTGAAATCAATAATATAACTGTCAAAACTGGAATAGGAAGAACTAGATTATCTGTCTGATGATGTAAGTCGTACCTGTTCTCAATCATACTGGGAGGAGTAGATGTCATATCTGGAGGTGTATCATTCTACTACTAATCTACTCACGTCTAAATTAACACCCCGGGCGTACCCGCTCGAAGGGGGTGTATAAGGGCCGACCAAGGCACAATATGGGGAAACTGGCATCCCATCTTCGTCCCCTTGCGGGACGGCATATCACTCCGTAGAGTGACGTATCCTCGTCCTCTGGCGGACGAGTCGATACAGCTATTAACCCTGGGCGGTCAGGGATGCTAGGTAATCCAACCCCAATCAATACAACGTTCTCAACTAGTCATGATGTCTGTGTATCTCATAAGCTAAGACTAACAGGTGTAAGGTATCATATAAATCACATACTGAGCTAATAATAGTAATCTGTAATTGTCTGATACATGCTGAGACAGGTAAGTATAAATATAAGTATAGCCTCCTGTCAAACTGTACTGGGGCAAAGGTTATACAAGAAGGTGTTTCTGCTGAAAACTATACTGTTTACTGAGTTTCTGTATTAACATGATTTCCTACTTCTAACATGCTTCTAAACCATATTTTGTTACTATTCTATGTCTGGAATGCTTCGCGGATACTGTACTACTTGGCGAGGTTTCATCTAAACACAACAATATCTTAACATGGCATATTACATCACATACTGAATATACTGGGCAATCTTAACCACTTACGTCCGAATCTATATCATACGGATAGGTATCGTACACGTTACAACCCAAAACTTCTCATATTGCACCAATATTCAAAATAACACAATAATCGATTTCTGAACATTCTACTGGTCTGTAAATTACTATACTGCTTCAATGTTACTCAACTTGCTGAGGAAACTTAACTTTACATACCTTATCTTTGAATTATTCGTCCATCGGACGAGGCTCGGCCGGTACTTCAACTATTTTCTCTCAACTGCACTCATAAATACGTCAATCAATACTAAATACAACTTTATTTCAAAAGGCAACGTCACTTTCGATATAGTTTATAGCCTAAACTTAGGCTTATCGAAAGACGGTCGAAAACTCGCTATTTTTCAGCGGCCCAGAAGGGAGAAGTATTCACTTCTCAGCTAGGAACACACAGACATTAATTTAGAGCAATTCTACTTACTTTAGTTCGGTGGCTCGCTGATTCGTCGGCCGTATTTCGCGAAACTAATTCCGTAGAAATGCTCTCTGCTGCTAAATACTCGGGTATCTGGGATTAATTTGAGTTTGGGCAGCGTTTGGCAGCGTAATCGGACGGAAATATATAATTTTCCTTCGTTTTCCTCTGTTCTCTGCGCTATTCTGGAAATTTTTAAGTATGAAATGATTTTAAACTGAAATGGGGGCTTATATACTTGGACCTGAACCTGGGCAACGTGTCACGGAGCCATCGCGGAGGCCTCACCTCCGTGACACGCTGCCATCGCGGAGGGGCTCTGCCTCGGCTCCTCCCGCGATGGTTTCGACGGGTTTCTCATCCGATCTTTTCCCGGGCCTTTCCCTAGCACGTATGGCCTTCAAATATACTTAACCAACATGCAAATAGGTCATCTAAGTGACGGGAATTCTACAGGGTATAACAATAATGTTCCATTTATTTGAAAGGTAGTGCGGCTCCTCATTGCCAACTTTAACTTTTCTGGCAGTCACATCAGCTTTTTTAGTTGCGACATTGTCGACTTTCACTGCTTTCACAATGTAGTTTCTTAAGTAGAACTTTGCATCGAAAAAGTGTGATTTAGCTTCTACAAATGGCTTATCATCATCAACTATATGAGATACTTTAAACATTGATAGTAGGAGGACGAAACTATTTTATTCTCGTGTATCCAAGTCCTTCCAAGCAACATATCATATGAATTCTTTGCATCGATTATATGCATCCATGCGCTTGATTGCAAATCTTCAATGTTGATCTCTAGCTTGTATCACCTATAGACCTTTTCCCCCCTTGATCGAATCGTTGAATCATCAAGCGACTCTTAGAAAGTTCCTCAGGTGAAATGCCGAGTTCCTTCATGGTGCGAATAGGAAGAATGTTAACTCCAGATCTATCATCTATCAAGATTCTATTTGGTACAAGAAAAAGTAAAGTATAGATAAAGGATAACTAACTTGACATAAAATTGGAAGGAAAAGAAACCCTAATTAAGAAACAAGGACCTCAAATCTGCTATCCAACAAGCACCAAGTCCTTAGAAAGACCTCAAGGGAGATTAATTACCCTTGCAACCCTCCTCTCTACACAATTAATAATTTAAGGCTAGGCAAAAGCTTAGCAATTTACTACACTCGAAATATGATTTGTTCCAAGTCATCAAAATTCTCCATGAGGAAAAGTAGAGACTATTACAAATATGCCCTTAATGAGTAAGGGCATTGTTTGGTTCTCTTCCCTTTTCTTGAAATCAAAGAATGGCCACTTGCAACATTAGCCCATCTTCTTTATCAACATGGCCACCTTGCGCTCCCGTCCATCCTTTACCCTCCCAAGCTATCATCCATATATAGGCACCTTGGATTGCATCATTCTCCCCTTATTAAAAAGGACTCATCCTCAAATCCAGATCCTGAACGAGCATAGAGAAGACAAACAACAACAAGGACCTCATAGCATGAGGGTTAGCACAAATGTAATTTAGGCCAAATCAACACACATACAATCAAAGGGCCACCTGGGTCAAAAGAAAACAATATCCATCTTTTGGGTCAAAACCACAACCAATCGTTTCAATAAAACCCCTTTTCTCACAAGGCAAACCCTCAAAGAAACCATGAGTATCATCATAAGCAAAGAGATAATAAAGGAAGGTGTTGATAACACTCAAATCATACCTCCTACCGAAGTATGAAGTGGACGTTGTCAATAAAGAAACCAACTAAGAGGTTTGGGTCGAACCCACAGGGAATATGAAAGAGCTAGACTAAAGCCAATAAGTGAACTTGTTAGGTAGTTACTCCAAACTAGGGGTTTTAAAGAAAAACAATAACTTAAAACACAGTTGAAATTATGGGTGAAATCAAGATTTAAAGATAACTAGGGTTTTGTGCTCCCCATGGGTTCATAACTGCTTTGGGTATACATACGTGATCATCACTAGTGCTTACTTGTAGAACTGATAACCTAGGTTCATTCAAACGACCGACCAGTCTCTATTGAATGACTATACTCAATCACCCGACTAGGTCTCGTGAGCGATTGCAAATTAACCGTTATCAATACGTACCAAATTTTAACTATCCTGCAACCACAACTCAAGTTAATACAATGATAATCAAGATCAAGGCTTTGTTGTAATTCTCTTTTCCTAATCTCTACCTCTTAGACCTAAGCAAGTAAAGAATTCGGGAAAGTCCTAACGTTGTACACCATTAAGAAATGTTTAAGCATGAAGAGAATAAAATACAAGTGTTTTATATTGGTTGTGAATCACTTTTATGTAACCCTAGCTTGTTAATCCACCATGGTTCCCACAACCCTAGCTATGGAGGTTTTAGCCTCTCATGGTTGCAAGATTGTGATTTGTTTGCATAGTTAAAGACATAGATCAATACTTACAATTATGATTGAGAGAAAATATTCCTTGAATTAATTAGAAAAATCCTTAAGAACAATATGAAGATCAAGAAAAGGTTGATCACAAGTTGAACAACTCAATTCTCACACCTTTATCTCCTTAATTTTGTTGCTAATCAGTTCTAATCACTCCTAATTACTTCCCGTCTCCTTCTTTATGAAAATAAAACATAAAACATATTTATACAGACATAAAAATTCTTTTCCTAAGCTAATAGGGTAAACTTCCATATCTGCTGCCGCTCGTGCCACGATCAAATCTATGACCTGTGACAGGCTTGTACGGGTCGTACCTGCCATCCGTAGGTCTTTAGCTTACTGAAATCTAGCTAGGTGTTGGGCTTTGGTACGACTCATACCATCTTTCTACGAGTCGTACTAAGCTTTCGTGGTTTAAATCTGAAGACTCTGAATTTTTCTGAAGTTTGTCAGGAGTGTCTTGGTATGACTCTACCTTGCCATCACGACTCGTACTGTAGTCATCCGTACCCAGAGTCAGCCTTTGTGCAATTTCTCTGATTCTTTCCATGACTTGAAGTTACGACTCATGCAAAGATCATATGGCTGGTACTGTGAGTTGTAGGTTACATCTTTCTCTGCTCATCCTTCTGAACATTTCCACGAGTCTTAGTACCATTCATACCATCAGTGTATAATTCGTACTGAGACTGTTAGTTTGGCTCATTTTCTGCTCTTTTAAGCTTGTTTTGCACAATCTTGTTCCAACACCTAAGTTTATCTAAAAACACAAGAAAAATACCTCATATTCATATAAACACACCTAAGTCCATGCTATTTTTCTGTCAGTTTTGAGCGTAGGTGCTGTAAATCCACAACATATCAACACCCTCAACTTAATACTTTTGCATGTCCTCAGGAAAAGAAAAGAAAAACTAAAACACAACGCTCAACTAAATAAACCTAACATACTATAACTAATACTTAAACAAAATTTGCACATTACATACATCAACTTCCGACCCTTTTCCATGAACCAACATCAGCTAATGTATTACAAGCGACCTCAAAACATAATAAACAGTGATCAAGACATATCATCTAGCTATCAACAGGCAATCAATTCATCACCATTATTTTTCACACAGGCCAACGGTAAAAGTAGACATAATCCATGTACCCTCACAACAAATGAAGTCCCCTACTCATAGATATAATATCAAATATGTATGGGACTAGACAAATGAAACACTCACCCTCACAAAGAAGTTCCAAGTACCATATATCAGATACCATAGGCTTGCCCTTATTTCTTTGCTTCGGTTTGTCGAATGGTCAAATTAGGATCACTATAGGACTTGATATGGCTTGTAAGGTAGGCTTAGGGCTGGACATGATAAAGATGATAGATTTTTAAGTGGCTATCTCTTCCTTGGCACTACATACATTGGCTTCACCTTTCACCTACTTCACCCTTTATTCTTTCATTCTTTTTCTTTCCTTTTCACCTCTTTTATATACATTTGCATGAGTGTGGTGTATTTTCAACTTTTTCAGCATTTTTATTTTCTTTTGAAATTTCTTTTTCAAGATTCTCAATATTTTCATCTCTTTTGTTTTCATGACACCACACCTCATTTTTCACTATTTTTTTTCTCTTTTCTTTTCTTTTTTCTCGTTCCCACCATTTACGCAACCCTACTCTAGCCATCCTCAACTTAAGCATTTTGCCTATGTTGAGGTTCACGATATCCAAGGAAGTACATGGCCAAAATAGATTCATTATAAATAAATGGGTACAGTTCATTGGTTAATCAAAGAAAAAAAATGGGTCAATTAAGGCTCAAAATTGGGATCAAGGGATTCATGTGATTTTGGTAGGGCTATATAGGCTAAAAGTGAGCTAAACAAAAAGGGCCTATGATCATATCCTAACCAACCATCCTTAGCCTATGAAAAGACCAATCAGGAAAGTTCTAGATTTTCTACACAATACTGAACTAAGTACTTCACCTCACTCTCTCATGGAACATGAACTATATTCACCTCATCTGTCTGGTTTACACATGTCCTAACATGACTACTCATGTTAATGAACTATATGACATCAAAAGATCCACAGAAATCATGCATGCAGTCACAAATACATAGCTAATGTATCAAAAAAAATTTAAACAAGGTCAATTTTTTCCAAAAATAAAAACTAGTGCATTTTCATTGGCTGAGTACTCCTAAGTTATTTCCTAATTAAACAAAAATCACAAACTAAAAATATAAATTCTAAACATGTTGGTTCTACTAGATAGCATGTCCGAGGGAAAAGAAACACGATAAGAAAAACCCTCGGATGTATCAAAAATCCCAAAAATCATAAGTACACCCCTCCCTTTTTTTTTGAAAATTAAGCTTCGTCCCTGAAGCATGATGTCACACCCCACCTTGGGGGGTATGACGGGCATCTGGTGCCTGCTAGACTCTGGCTCTATTTCAGGAAATGAACCGGCTATATAGCGGCTGTAAATACAGCCCCCGGCCGATTAGGCCTATAGCGACATGCAAAGCACAACAACTAACCAGAACAATGACACTATAATCTGAAGGAACTGCTATTCACATTTGTGACCGACAAGGTCACTAACTATAACCAGAAGAAGACCCCACACGGCCAACATCAAAAACCAAACACATATATACATGCACGGCCCCACACGACCGGCTCCACCACCACAGGAAACATCAGACTGCAAGCCTCTAGGAAGTAATAATAGAAAGGTCGGGACAGGGGCCCGACCTACCCATACTATACAACAAAAGAAAATGAAATACACCTCTGACTATCAAGCTCCGGATGACAGGAGTTGATAACTCTGCGCTGGCTAGGATCACGAGGGATCGGCTCCTCGTCTGTGAGTACCTGCAGGCAAGCAATGCAGCGCCCCACGGGCGTCAGTACCACAGGTACTGAGCATGTAAAGCAAACTGAAATATTCAATTGAAATGAATAGCAACAATAACATGACATATAAGCAGGAAGTAGATGAGTCTATCTAGCTGAGGATAACCGGGGAGAGTTTATTTATTCTGTAACTAAACTGAGCGTACCTGATGACGTGTCGTCCTACTGTCTATCAGTATCTAATAGCACATATAGATATACATAATAATACACACAATACCTGACCAACCCCCATAAGCCAGAAGGTGCCAACCAACAGAACAATCTATTTACCCCTACCCGGGTCTAAACTAACCAAAAATAAGTCACTCCACTCATCTCATAATTGTGAGCTCCTCCTACCGGCCCCCTTGGGTACGTAGCTCGGGCCTTGGCCTCTGACAATAAACTGTGTCTGAGTCCGAAGACTCCTACCTCTGGGCGGAAGCGCTCACGGAGTAATCTGCTGCTGTATCTGTGACTAAAACTGCCCCTGGGTGCAAGCACGCAACAGGGTAGTTTTATAAAAATCTGTATCTGAAACTGGCCCCGGCCACAAGCGCACACAGAGTAATCTTCCCCTGTAAACAGGGTAATCTGGATTTGCGTAGAGTAAACTGAACTGCCCGTGCAAGCAGGGTAATTTGGACCGTATTTTTATGGTGGTCGGCCATCATCGTCCTCTAGGCAGACGGCATCGCCCAGCTGGTGGCGGTATCTGAATCTGGTATCGACACAGCTATAACCCAGGGGTAGTGGGGATGCTAAAGGGTACCCACATGCCATAACAAGTCTCAACATGCAAAACACATACACAGCAAGCATGCTCAAATGAAAAATACTAATCATATTCTCTTCTTTTATTTCAAGGTCAGTCCGTACTAAACAACTAATTCTATATTCTGTTTTACACTATTTTTGATTGCTGGGCTAACTGCTACCTGGCCTTTATCTGATTATTATTATCCGCGATCTGAAGCTATATCCGTTTCTAGAGATATATCTATTTCTGGAGCTACATCTGTATCTGGAGCTATTTCTATATCTGATTACTGATCTGATTACATCTGGATATAACTCAATAACATAGAACATGCCATCTATAACTGGATATAGCTCAATAACATAAGATGTGCCATCTGTTACCGGATGCAGTCTCAACAAATGTAATACATACTGTCTGTAATCTTGCTAACTCATTATACTACTTTTACAACTTCCATTCTGTGTATTATGTAAGAACATGCTGAGCTACTAGCTGATACCACATTACTACCTAGAAACATCTGACTATTCGTTATTCTGATTATCGCATGATACATAATGATATACTAGCATGCGTGCTGGGAATCATATTAAAATCGTTCCTGTACGCTGGTATCTATCAATAGCCTTTATTCTATTTATTTTCTAGATTGTACTTCCTGGCTTGCCAAAAGAATAGCTTTACATACCCGGTTTCTGAATACCCGACTGACCGATGTGATTTTCGTCGGTACTTCTGCTGTTTCTCCCAACTACATTCATATACATATCAATTAGAACTAAATACATTAATATCCGGGAGAAATTGTCACTTTTGATATATATATTTATCCCAAACTTTAACCTTTCGAAAAACGGTTGAAAACTCGTTATTTCTCGATAGTCCAGAAGGGACAAATGCTCACTGCAAGGCTAGGAACACATTGGTACTAATTAAAAGCAATTCTATTTACTTTACCTCGGTGGCACGACGTTTCGCCGGCCAAATTTCACAAAACCAACTCTGTAGGATTGCTCTCTGCAGCTTTATACCTCGGTATCTAAGCCGAAACGGAGTTTAGACCGTGTTTCGAAGCGTAACCGAAAGGAAATTTGTATAAAAATCATGGGTTTCCTTCTTCTTCCTATATTCCCCTATTTTTTTTCTGGAAATTCATTGATTTGAATGAAACACCGACCTTTTATTTATTTTTATTTATTTATTTATTTATTTATTTATTTGCTTTCCTTCTAAATGCCTTAACCAACATGCCATTAGGATATTTATTCGTTTAAAATTTATGGGGTGTAACACATGAACTATAAGATCATAGGGAAGAGAACATACCTGTAGCGCTCTAGGCGCTCCGGTCATACTGCGGAGGAGGTACCTCCACTTTAATCGTGGTGATAGTGTTGGTCGGCGCATTCCATGAAGTATCCATAGGGGGAGGGGTTAGCCCCTCAGTAGTTTTGGCGGCATCAACAGCCTCAGTGTGAATAGGGGCTGAATGTGGCTCTCTCGAAGGGTCAGGGCCATTGACAAGACTAGGCTGAGTCATGGTTGAGCTGCCTGCTCCTCTAGCTTGCTTCTGCAGCTCTAACATATATGCGTCAATGTAATACCCTGAAATTGCTAGGAGTAGACCCGGGAGCTAAAAGTTGAAAACTGCTTAAATGAAAAAAATTTCACAGGAGGGGCTAAGGAACGACTCGTGGTATCAAACCACGATTCATTGTATGTAGTTTTTAGTTAGGGGAGTGTTGGTGGCAGTGGAGGCAACGAGTGGTATGACGACCCGTTGTGAGATATAATGGGTCTTCCTTTGCAGTCGTGGTGAAACAGGAATTTCAGCAGGTGGCATACAATGGGTCTTCCAATGACTTGTTATGGGTTGTAACGATTCATTGTTACTGGTCGTTGTTTTGGTACAAAAAATTCCAGTGTAGATGACGGATCAAGACCACGACTCATTGGAAGGAACCATGAGTCGTGGTGAGGCCCGTGGTAAGCAGGTTCAGATTTTTGTGATGAGCAAACAACGGACGATGTAACGGATCATTGTTTCAGAGGACGAGTCGTCTTGTCCGTCCGTTGGTCAGTTCCAGCAGTCAGCTTCAGCAGTGCAAACCACGAGCGACAAAACTGGTCGTTGTTAGCTCTAACGACCCATTGGTTTCGTCCGTTAGTTCAACCCGACCAGTTTTCAGGGCAGATTCATTAATTACATTTTTGACTTTTCCACACTATGAGGCCCTAAACTACGTCTTTTTAATTTATGAGGAGGGGGGTTTAGGGGGGATGATTTATTCTAAGTCTCCATTCATGCATGCAAAAACACATAGAGGTAATCTAAGGTGATTCAAGGCTCTTCTCTTCAATTCTTCCAATTTCCTTCTTGGGCAATCAAGGGAGGTCAAGAACCAGTTATTCTCAGGTATGTAAGGCCATCAATAGGTGATTTCCTCCACACCCATGCCCATCCTCTATGATTTCTATGAAAATCTTATTAAAAGCTCATGGGTTTTTGAAGATGATTTTTATAGAAGTCTAATGATTTGATAATGGGTCTTGTGATTTTAGATTCTCATCATAATCTATGGGTTTTAATTAGTTTTTATTATTTAAATCATCTATAATTTTATCAATTTCGATTTCTATGAAATTAAGCCTAATTATGCATGACCTATGATGAACCGATTTATGATCTTCTCTTCGAATGATGATATTTACGAACCCAGCATGATTTACGATTTAAATTATAGATTTAATAAAAATCATGATTTTATGAATTCCAAGCTATATGCATGATTTACAAGTATGTATGAACCTTATGAATCATGAATTATGCTTTGGCCAACTCACGAGCCTAGTCTCATGGCTAGTTCATGTATGTACACGCATGTTTATGATTATCATGATTTAACTAGTCCATGAATTCATTCAAGTTATACTATGAGCACTATATATGTTTTGGAGTAGTATCGAACACCGAGTGGGTTCGGGGCCTAGGTTCTGTCCCGGATCTCATAAACTACGTGTCACCGTAGGTATGTTGGGAACTCCTATGTGACTGTCCCCAGCCCAAATGGCCCTTTTCATGGTGATATCACACTTTCATGGTTCTACCCTTGGCAAGGTACGAACACCCTTCCGACTAGGGTTACAAGTCCAGCTTCATGTGTGCTCATATGGGGTATGTCGGTAAAGAGAATCTCCCACTGTTCCTCATGATTTATGCATGTTTATGATTATGTATATTTGCTTAAGTCATATTAAATAAAGCTTTTCTCTTATGATTATGATTATGATTGCATTACGAATGTTTTGAAAACCTTGAGCCTTATGTTATGTTATAATGTTTATGATATGAGCATGATGTCCTACTCTTATGATCATTTATGAGTTTTATATGTTTTCAAAGTCCGTTTTACTTACCTCGCATACTCAGTACATTCCACGTACTGATCGCATATTTTTTATGTTGTATTGTTTTATGATACATGACCCGGCTCCCAGGCTCACCCTCCTCAGTAGCCCCTCAGAGTTCGCTATCAGCTTATTTGGTGAGTCCTCATGTTCCGAGGGCCATATGTTCATACTCTTTTCTTTTCTTTCGATTTCAAAATTCTTGGGTTAGTTGGGGTGTTGTCCCATCAACCCGTCTTTCATGATTAGAGGCTTTTCAGACTACAAGTTGTATTCAGCCGTCATGTATGGATTGTGTATTGTCCTTTCTCCGTATTTATAACATGTTTACATTTTCTTATGTTAAGTCTTCTGCTTATGTGATTGAATTAGATGTACGCTCATGCCAGGTTGACTTGGGGTCTCTCGGGGCTCCTTGTCCCGTGTCTACGATCCGGGTGTACGTTCGGATCGTGACAGTCAAGAGCTTATAGACTCTCTGCTCTGGCCCACTTGTGTTCTCTTCTCTCTTTCTTCCTCTTCTTCCTCTGGTTCTCCTCTTTATCATCCTTAGAATCTCTCTTTTTTCCCTTGTCTCCAGTAGCTACCGTCGACTCCCAGTAAGCCGCCAAATCAATCTCCTCGACAAATTCTGCATCAAGGTCTGGAAGAGTGGGGGATGCTATAACTGTCAGTTGTCATGATGAAAACTCAACTACTTGACTTTGAAAAGCCCCCAACTCCTCATGGAGACTGCACGTGTCTATATGCTCCGCCAATAGTGCATTGAAATGACTCTTAAATCTGTCTAGGCGAGCATGTAGAGCCTGAGCTATTGCATACCCATGGCTTTACATTTTCCATCATGGCCTAAATCTTTCGCTCTGCCATGGTCAACCGTTTATCCAGCTTCTGAAGGAAGTCCTGTGGCACCAAAACATGCCCTACCGTAGTCTGAGTATGTAAGCTAGGTGGTGATGTGGCTGATGTGCTAGGAGATGCTTCCCAATGACCGGCATTTGTAGTCAGTGTTCGCTCTACTCCTGTGTAATAAGGGCATTCACTTTTGCGCCCCCTGCTGATTGAGCCAATGGAACTGCTGTGGGTAGTCGGGCTCGGCTTACCGGGTTCATTTCATCCTGAATAAGTTCGATATTTGCAATCTGCTGGCCTTCGATCAGACACTCCTCACCCTATCGTACTGGCACCCCGGCCCCTATACATAGCCTAAATACAAGACTCGAGAATGGGATAGTAGTGGTTACTCACGCTCGGTCTCATATCTCATCTACAATGATCCTCAAAATGTTGATTAGAGCGGCACATGAGGCATGCCACCAAAGCTTCCCTGTCAGCACTAAGGGTGTTGTAATTGACTATGGGTGCTAGTCGGTGGCGTACTAGTGTCCAGCAGACCTTCACAATAAAATTCAATGAACTCTTGGAAACTTGCTTTCCTCCAGTAACCCACTTAACTCCCTCCTTTTCCTCATCAATCACCTCTGCCAGCCATTGCAACTGCCTTTATCTTTCTTCCAAGCCCAGCTGCCTGATCTGCTTCATTGCCTCCACCCTGTACTTGTATTCTGGCATCATCCGTGTAGGCAGGAACTGTGGCCCATACAGAATTCGAGCGATGGTCTGCTCAGATATGTCAACCTCTTAACATCAAACCATAACACTATCCCTACGAGGCTGGTCTTTTATTTTCTGCAACTTCTTTGCCTTTATCTCCATGGTGGCCAGATAGTTTGCATAGAACTCCCAGACCATTTCTGCTTTATACTTAGCTGGAGTCTTGGCCGTCCACTCGAAACTATAGAAAACTGAATATTCGTTTCATCTCCTCAACTTCATTGAGTGAGTTAGTGAGGATCCGCGGCTCTTCCTAGATGCTCCGTCTTGGCTTGTTCTTGGCGGTGAGAAAAATGCCCTGCTCATAAATCTCTCTAGCTCCCGGCACTCTCCACCGAATTGTGCGGTTCTCTCTGGGTGGGGTTTGTTCTTGTGTATCATCTGGGGCGTCCTCCTCTGATTCATCGCTGCCACTTACTTCCTCAGAACCTTCTTCTACATTTGAGTCATTTCTCGACACCTGATTATCTCCTCTAAATCCCTCCTCAAACTGGAGAGCTTGGGCAGATGTGGCAGTGGCTGCTTCAGCTTGTGCTTTTGCTTTTGCCCTACTGGTTCTAGTTCTGTCTGTGTCTGAAGTGTCTATCATGTAGTCCTCAATTGAACCACTAGGGGAGTTTCCTTCTTGCCCAGCCTCAGACTCAGATGTTTCATCAATTAATGTTCTCCGAGCTGTTGCTTTGGATGCCTTTCGCTTCTGTGTCATTGTACCTGTAGAAAAGAGTTAGAATTGCATATTTTGAGAAAAAATTATTATGAAAGGAAGTTTCAGATTCTCATCACGGGTCGACAGTATGAGTCGTACCTAGACAGTACGACTCATATGAAGACCCCACAACCCTTGATGTATGTTAAGGCTTACAGGTATGGTTCGTACCTTGAGTCGTCTGATGAGGCTTTAGTTATGATATCTTTTGTAATTTTCCATGACTCGTGGTACAACCTGTAGATTGATTCCACGAGTCGTAGGAAGGACATTTTTGTGCAACTTTGTTCAGTTCTTTGGTACGAATGCTCAGTACTACTCGTAGTGACAAACTATGACCCGTACTGTTCTTCATACCAATTTTAGGCCTCAGTCAATTTTTTTTTCAGTTTGTAGGGGTTCTATTTTTCACAATTTGGGTACTCAGATTTCCCTCAGGTCTAGGCATGTCATTCATCAGTTAGACACTACTCTTCCCTCCTCTTTTTAATCATAACCCATAAACCAAAAATTTTAAAAAAAAATTAATTTACAAGCTCAACCCAATGATGAAAAAAATATGGTGTTTTCCAGTCGTTCATGTTTTAATTTCATCCCTGATCATTGTATTATTGAAATTTTTTGAACAAATTCAATACTCCCAAGGATTCCGACAGTGGAAGCTTCAAGTAAGCTAAAATATTTCAATATTCAATGCACTACTTACTTGTTGCTTCCTCCTTCAAGTAAGCTAAATTTTTCCGAACCTCACCACAACTGCTGCTACGGCTCGTAGGATACCATCACGAGTCGTACTGAGAGTCGTAGCAGCTACTATTTCAACAGTTTTTTTAGCCTCTTGTTTTTGTTTTACCTGCACACTGAGCAAACATTAGTTCGATAACTTGGGTTGCCTACCAAGAAGCGCTTAATTTTAACATTGTGGTACAACGCAGGTGGCCCGATTACACAGACTTCACCAAGCCACCACTTGGGTTGCCTCCCAAGAAGAATCTGATTTAACATCGTGGTATGACGCAAGTCTCTTGACTACTCAGAATTCGTCAAGTGGCTTATATCTATCCTCTAGTGCTGAGACTACGCTGAATTCCTTTGGTTGCTGCATTTACCGGCATATGTTAAAGGTGACCTCTTCTTGTTCAGTCTGAATTTCAACTCACCCACCTCCATATCTACTAGGGCCCTCCTGGTTGCGAGGAATGGTCGCCCCAAAATGATGGGAACCTCATAATCCACCTCGCAGTCCAGAATCACGAAGTCTGCTAGAAATATAAATTTTTCCACTTTGACAAACACGTCGAATAGGATCCCCACCAGCTTTTTAATAGTTCTGTCAGCTATCAGTAGCCGCATAGTGGTCAGTGTGGGGGCTCCAAAGCCTAATTTCTTGAACACTTCCAAGGGCATCAAATTAATGCTAGATCCCAGATCATAAAGTACCCTTATAAACTCGACATTCCCAATGATGCAAGGTATAGTGAAAGCACTTGGGTCTTCCTTCTTCTGAGCTAGGACCTTTGTAGCTATGGCACTACAGTGATGTACATTGTCAACCGGTTCATAGCTTACAGATCTCTTCTTAGTCTCCAAGTCCTTTGTAAACTTTTCAATCCCCATATTTGTTCCAATGCCTCAACCAATGGTAGGCTCACAGATAACTGTTTAAGCATTGAAAGGAATTTATGGAACTTACCATTTTGTCACGCCCTGCCTTGGGAGGTATGACTAGCACCTGGTGTTTTACTAGGACCTAAACTACTGAGCTGCTGAGCCTAAGCACCTCTGGTGCAGGGCTGATTCTAACTCCAGAATCAAGAAAACAACGGGCTATATAACGGCTATAAATACAACCCCCGGCTGACAAGGCCTATAGCCACCTGTGAACATAAACAGCTAACAAAAGACAACATTCATAGGGAGTTCTATGTAGGCCGACAAGGCCACCATGATATCTAGTTATAACAGAAAAGTAAAATCAGATGTTAAACTAAACTATGACCGAAAAGGCCACCAATCAACAGCTAAACAAGGCCCCACACGGCCAACATACATAATCTAAAACACATATGGGCCTCATATGGCCGATATCATCTAACCACAGGGAAGTGACACAATCTGCAAGCCTCTAGGAGTAATACGATGGTCGGGACAGGGCCCCGACCTACCTATACTATACAAACAAAAGAAATACACCTCTATCACATAAGCTCCGGAAGAACGAAGCTGACGGCTCTGTACGGCTGACTGGAACTACGAGGGACCTGCTCCTCGTCTATCTGCACCTGCAGGCAAGTAATGCAGCGCCCCAGAAGAGGGCGTCAGTACAATTTGTACCGAATATGTAAGGCAATAGATAAGCTGAATAAGACTAGAAGTAAATAAAGAGAAGAGCCGAAAGATTAACCTGTACGCCTGCTAATTTGTAATCTGCATCTAACTGACACTACATGTACATAAGTTAAGACTGGATACTTACACATTTATAAATACTACAGCTAGCAGACAAGAATTCATACAAGAACCCTACCTGGCTCCCATGAGCCGGGAGGTACAATCAGCACGGACTCGTTCAGGCCCCCATAAGTCTTGGCAAGTACATCTCAATCTATATACCCCTACTCAGGTGTCTATAACTCTACTAGAGTTGTAGCCAACCTACTGATCCCCTGGGTCTACAACTGGGCCCTCTTGGCCCCTGAATTGTAGCTGTGTCCGAGTCCATAGGACTCCTAATATCTACACCCCGTGCGTAAACGCTCGGCGGGGGTCTGTATAAGGCCAACCACGGCAATATGAGGATCTGGATCCCCATCTTCATCCCTTGCGGACGATATGCTGCTCCGTAGAGTGACGTATCCTCGCCCCTGGTGGGCGAGTCGACACAGCTGTTAACCCTGGGGCGGTCATAGAAGGCTTCAAACTAAGGGCAATCCCAGCCCAGGTGCTATACTGACACATCAATCTATCCGTATAAAGAGAGTGTATCTGTCCGTCTAGGCCTAACGCTAATGCTACTCGCTTCTGGAATAATCTGTATGGCTGTCTGCAGGCACGCCAAGTGCCCGTATTTGATCAGAGGATCCTGATAGTGATCATGATCTCTAATAGTCTAGGATGAATAGAGCGAGGTCTGAAGTGGCATAACAATACTCTGAATGTCCTACTCGGATATGTATAACTCATGAATAATTGTGGGGTTGCGGATAACTAACTACTTTATTCTTCTAATTAAACAACTATAGGGCTGGGCTTGGTCAAACTTGCTTTTACGCGATCGGCACCCTGGTCCTTCATAGGGAGCTTACCGATCTCCTTAACTTATGGTTAACACTATACTAGAAGAGTACTACTGACTCCTTAAGCCTTATCTGGATCCCCTCAGATCTGTATTACTGTTCTGGGCAATTCCCAATCTTATAAGCAATTCTATATAGACTAGCCCTGTCTTGGTACTCTGTACCTGAATACCTTACAAGAATCGGCTAGGGTGCTGGCCCGTCACTGACTACTGATGTGGACCCCTCCTTGGGGTACCCATGGGTTTATCTGACTCAGACGACTGGGATAGCTTGCTGGCATCCTACATGATAACTTTTAGGTTGACTATGACTGACAATCACTGATAGGGCTAAAGGGATGACGGGCGATAACTCAATACACTGGAGAACCCTAGTGTCGCTAACTCTAGAATATACCTAATCTGTCTCTATTTCTGGTTCTGGAACATGCGATAACGTCAATGACCTCTAGGGATGCTTTCCTGCCAATACAGGCGCCAACTGATCGTTAGACTGCCTAACTGCGCCCATATTGTTTAACCAACTGATTTAGGCCAATAACTCTTACGAGCTTCTGAAGTCTAGGCCTGACAACAAACATATAAGTCTACCATCACAATAAACTAAGAACTAAAAGACTTTCTATAGCATTCATAACGCGTATCACATTTAACCTGCTCCCTTTTAGCGAGGGGTCCTGCAGTATGATCTGTATATGTTTTCTAGCAGCTAACCAGAATTTATGTGACTGTAATCCCTATTAGCAGTTACTCACAACATATCTAATATTTATATATGTATATCAATAACAGCTAATTACAACATATCAAATTACAATCTAGTGGTAGCAACTACCTGCAGCATCTGAGATCATTATTTCTATTCGAGAACGTAAGTCGTAACACTATACGACTAGGATACTTGCAGAGAGTTAAGCCTTACATACCTCATTTACCTTTTTCTGACTAACTGATGAGTATCAACTTGTATTCAACTGCCCTTCTCAACTGTAATTATATTAATGAAAGAATAGGGCCAACTTTGTTACTGAATTCGAAGAAAACAATAATATATATATATATATTGACTACACTTCAACTTATCGAAAAACGATCAAAAACTCCTAATTTCTCGGGAATCTAGAAGGGATAAATACTTACTTTAAGCCTGTGATCATGTTGACACTAGTTTGAAGCAATTTCATCAACTTAGGCTCAACAGGACGATGATTTGTCGGGTGTATTTTACAAAAATAACTCCGCAGCGATGCTCTCTGCAGCCTTATACTTCAATACCCGGAGTTAATTTAGATTTGGACGGTGTTTAGTGGCGTAATCAGACGATTATTAAATGTTTTCCTCGGTTTCCCTCTGTTCTGGCCGTGAATATTTGGGTAATGATCCAACTTCTAAGTGTGAGACCTTTATATACTTGAGGCAGCAGACAAGGCAACGTGGTACTCTGCCCATTACACTGATTTTGCTCCGTGCCACGTTGTCTAACGCGGAGGAGCTGCTCCGTGCCACTATGCCCTTCTGGGCAGCTTGGTTCGACCTCCTCTTGCGAAATCCCGATTTGGCACCCGTTCGGCCTTTCCCCGACCCTTTCCTCATACTTATGACACTCTAAAACTCTCAATCAACATACAAATAGCCCGACTAAATGTTAGAAACTTATGGGGTGTAACACCCTCCCCCCCTAAGAACATTTGTCCTCGAATGTTAACTTTTGCTTGCAAGAAACATAACCTTGCAATAACTTATTATGAAAAAATTTCGGCAGAGTCTCCCCTATAATATGGACTATCCAAAACCCTAAAACGCAAAAATATCCAATACAGGTACTCCACACAATACTATGACATTCATTCCACAATAGACTGAAATCAATTATCTCACATATACATGTATATAATGCAACTTATGAAACAACATCAACAACATACCTTTAGCTGCACAATCTGACTAAGTCTGAAATAACTGAGGATATCTGGTTTTCATATCGTCTTCTGCCTCCCAGGTCATCTCCTCTCGTTTCTTATTCCGCCATAATACTTTAACGGAAACAACATCTTTAGTTCTTAGTCTGTGGATCTTCCGATCTAGTATGGCTACTGGAGCTTCTTCATAAGCTAACTCCTCAGTGATTTGGACGTCTTTAACTGGGACAATCCGGGAGGGATCTCCTATGCACTTCTTAAGCATTGATACATGAAAAACTGGATGAACATATTCTAATTCTAGAGGTAAATTCAAGTCATAAGCCACTTGGCCTATCCTTCGACAAATCTGATAAGGCCCAATAAACCTCGGGTTGATCTTGCCTTTCTTACCAAATCTCGTCATGCCCTTAATCTGTGAAACCTTAGGAATACTTAGTCACCTACATTAAATTCTAGGTTTCTTCGTCGCACATCAGCATAAGATTTCTGGCGGCTCTGAGCAGTCAGTAGACGTTCCCTGATAAGCTTTACTTTTTCCTTCTGCCCATTTTAACATGTCCAGGTTTGCTCTATCTGCCTGAAGTTATCATCCAGAAGGCTTCCACTTCCATTTATAGTTGGCCTCGAGAGTCTGAGTTGTATATTCTACTTAGCCACCCTTGGAACGTGAGGTCAACATCCGGACCTTGTGACCTTGCTTGTTGTTATATTAAAGGCCCGTAACTATCCGCTGGGCCTTGTTTCTAGGCTGCACTAGATTAGAGTCTCAGTGTCGGCACTCTCTTACCTTCCCCTTAGGCAGGCGTACCGCAACATTTTAGGCTACAACCTCGCTATCTCTTAACTTTTAGCCCGAGGCTTAGTCCTAAATATACGATGTTCTATCAACCTGGAGGTGATTCTAATTTCCCCCAAAGTCTGGTATTCGTGCTTTTCCCCGTACCTTCCTTAGACTGTGCTCTAGGGTTCATGGTGCCTACCTTACATTGTCAATAAGGTTACCGGCCAAGTTTCGGCCTATACTTCTAGCTTGCAGTCGGACCCATTTTATTCATATGACCTGCATGTCTTTCGATATCACAAACTAAGATCATAACCATTATCTTGCAGGCATATCCTGCCGTCATTAGCATGCTACAGCGGATTCAGCCTTTTCCTGACTTGAACTTGACTATTACTTGGAGTTTATCAGTGATGGATTTCTTACACACACTTCTAGTAAGCTGATAGTCTTACCCACTCTTCTGACTTATTACTGTGAAGGTCTAGACAACTTACATAAACATTGGGGCTCCCTACTCTTTTCGAACACTTTCTAGAGTCAACAAATCCAACCTTCGCTTACTATTTACTCCGGCAACATTGCCTCAATTCTTACGCCCTTTGCTATATTGGAAACAAAACTATGAGGTAGGAATAGCCTTTTCTTACCCCAATGAAACGAGAATATGGAACTGTACAACATTTGAAAGGATGGAGGTGGGAATCCTACATTTCCCTCCCTTTCTCACATCCATCAAGTAATCTAATATTAACTGTCGTCTTGACCAGATCTTGTATATCTAACAGATAAGTCGACTCGTATATACGCTATACTCCTGAATTCCTACTCTGAGGTTATAAGAATGAACTAGGGACGGTGCTGGTAGATGTATCACAGTGTGAGGTTCCTGGTACCTTGGGAGAGTATTGGGGAGATCAAGGACGTCCCCTCCCGTCCTTACGCTGACTATCTCCTAACTGTGGCGTCTTAATGATACCTCCTCCTACTGCTGTAGTTATCTTGCAACTGGCTGGTATCTGTCTTATATTAAACATTACCCTAGACAGACATAACAAGGAAAACTTAGGAACTTAACCCTATACAACTTTGCTCTATAGCACGATCTGAGAAGAAGAAAGAGTAACCATCCTATCATGACTTGTAGCCTCCTGCATAGTATGTGGTGTACAACACATCCATAGACAAGACTCTACTTAAAACGGCTTGTAGACTCCCTGGGATATGACCTGCTCTGATACCAAGTTTGTCACGCCCCACCTTGGGAGGCATGACTGGCACCTGGTGCCCTAGTAGGACCTAAACTGCTGAGCTGACTAAGCCTAAGCACCTCTGGTGTAGGGCTGATTCTAATTCTAGAATCAAGACAACAACGGGCTATATAGCAGTTGTAAATACAACCCCCGGCCGACAAAAGCCTATAGCCACTTGTGAACATAAACAGCTAACCAAAGACAACAATCATAGGGAGTTCTATGTGGGCCGACTAGGCCACCATGATATCTAGTTATAATTGGAAAGTAAAATCAGATGCTAAACTGAACTATGATCGACTAGGCCACCAATCAACAGCTAAACAAGGCCCCACACGACCAACATACATAATCTAAAACACATATGGGCCCCATACGGCCGATATCATCTAACCATAGGGAAGTAACACAATATGCAAGCCTCTAGGAGTAATAAGATGGTCAGGACAGGGCCCCGACCTACCCATACTGTACAAATAAAAGAAATACACCTCTATCACACAAGCTCCGGAAGAAGGGAGCTGACGGCTCTGTACGGCTAACTAGAACTACGAGGGACTTGCTCCTCATCTATCTACACCTGCAGGCAAGTAATGCAGTGCCCCAGAAGAGTGCGTCAGTACAATTTGTACCGAATATGTAAGGAATTAGATAAGCTGAATAGGACTAGAAGTAAATAAAAAGTAGAGCCGAAAGATTAACCTGTATGCCTGCTAATTCGTAATCTGCATCTAACTGACACTACATGTACATAAGGTAAGACTGCATACTTACACATTTATAAATACTACAGCTAGCAGATAAGAATTCATACAAGAACCCTACCTGGCTCCCATGAGCCGGGAGGTACAATCAGCACGGACTCGTTCAGGCCCCCATAAGTCTTGGCAAGTACATCTCAATCTATATACCCCTACTCAGGTGTCTATAACTCTACTAGAGTTGTAGCCAACCTACTGATTTCCTGGGTTTACAACTGGGCCCTCTTGGCCCCTGAATTGTAGTTGTGTCCGAGTCCGGAGGACTCCTAATATCTACACCCCGTGCGTAAACGCTCGGCGGGGGTGTGTATAAGGCCAACCACGGCAATATGAGGATCTGGATCCCCATCTTCATCCCTTGCGGACGACATGCTACACCGTAGAGCTACGTATCCTCTCCCCTGGTGGGCGAGTCGACACAGCTATTAACCCTGGGGCGGTCATGGAAGGCTTCTAACCGAGGGCAACCCCAACCCAGGTGCTATACTGACACATCAATCTATCTGTATAAAGAGAGCATATCTGGCCTTATGGGCCTAACGCTAATGCTACTCACTTCTGGGATAATTTGTATTGCTGTCTGCAGGCACGCCATGTGCCCGTATTTGATCAAAGGATCCTGATAGTGATCATGATCTCTAATAGTCTGGGATGAATAGAGCGAGGTCTGAAGTGGCATAACAATACTCTGAATGTCCTACTCGGACATCTATAACTCATGAATAATTGTGGGGTTGCGGATAGCTAACTACTTTATTCTTCAATTAAACAACTATAGGGCTGGGCTTGATCGAACTTGCTTCTACGCGATCGGCACCCTGGTCCTTCATAGGGAGCTTACCGATCTCCTTAACTTGTGGTTAACACTATACTAGCAGAGTACTACTGACTCCTTAAGCCTTATCTAGATCCACTCGGATCTGTATTACTATTTTGGGCAATTCCCAATCTTATAGGCAATTCTATATAGACTGGCCCTCTCCTGGCACTCTGTACCTGAATACCTTACAAGAACCAGCTAGGGTGTTGGTCCTTCACTGACTACTGATGTGGACCCCTCCTTGGGTTACCCACTGGTTTATCTGACTCGGACGACTTGGCTGGTTTGCTGGCGTCCTACATGATAACTGTTAGGTTGACTAAGACTGACAATCACTGATAAGGCTAAAGGGATGGCGGGCGATCACTCAATACACTGGAGAACCCTGGTGTCGCTAACTCTAGAATATACCTATTCTGTCTCTATTTTAGGTTCTGGAACGTGCGATAACGTCAATGTACTCTAGGGATGCTTTCCTTCCAATACAGGCGCCAACTAGTCGTTAGACCGCCTAACTGCGCCCATACTGTTTAACCAACTAATTCAGGCCAATAGCTCTTACGAGCTTATGAAGTCTAGGCCTGGAAACAAACATATAAGTCTATCATCACAATAAACTGAGAACTAAAAGAGTTTCTGTAGCTTTCATAATGCAAATCACATTTAACCTGCTCCCTTTTAGCGAGGGGTCCTGCAGTACAATCTGTATATATTTTCTAGAAGCTAACCAGAATTTATGTGACTGTAATCCCTATTAGCAGTTACTCGCAACATATCTGATATTCATATATATATATATATATATATCTCAATAACAACTAATTACAACATATCGAATTACAATCTAGTGGTAGCAACTACCTGCAGCATCTGGGATCGTTATTTCTATTCGAGAACATAAGTTGTAACACTATACGGCTAGGATACTTGCAGAGAGTTAAGCCTTACATAACTCGTTTACCATTTTCTGACTAACTGATGAGTATCATCTCGTATTCAACTGCCCTTCTCAATTGTAATCATATTAATAGAAGAATAGGGCCAACTTCGTTACTGAATTCAAAGAAAATAAATAAATTATATATATATATATATATTGACTACATTTCAACTTATCAAAAAATGATCAAAAACTCGTAATTTCTCGGGAATCTAGAAGGGAGAAATACTTAATTTAAGCCTGTGATCATATTGACACTAGTTTGAAGCAATTCCATCAACTTAGGCTCGGCGGGACGATGATTTTTCGGGCGTATTTTATGAAGATAACTCCGTAGTGATGCTCTCTATAGCCTTATACTTCAATACCCGATGTTAATTTAGATTTGAACGGCGTTTAGCACCGTAATTGGACGATTATTAAATGTTTTCCTCTATTTCCCTCTGTTCTGGCCATTATTATTTGGGTAATGATCCAACTTCTAAGTGTGAGACCTTTATATACTTGAGCCAAGGCAACGTTGCACTTTACCCATCGCGCTGATTCTGCTCCGTGCCACATTGGCTAACGCGGAGGAGTTGCTCCGTGCCACTTTGCCCCTCTGGGCATCTTGGTTCGGCCTTCTCTCACGAAATCCCAACTTGGTACCCGTTCGGCCTTTCCTCGGGCCCTTTCCTCGTACGTATGGCACTCTAAAACTCTCAATCAACATACAAATAGGCCGACTAAATGTTATAAACTTACGGGGTGTAATAATTTTCCACCTTTTTCTTCATCCTTTGGGGGAATGGTGCCGCTTGTGCCACGATCAGACCTACAACCCGTGACAGGCTTGTACGAGTCGTACCTGCCATCCATAGGTCTTTAGCTTGCTGAAATCCAGCTAATTTTTAGGCTTTGGTACGACTCATACCATCTTCCTACGAGTTGTACTGAGCTTCCATGGTTTAAATCTGAAGACTCTGAATTTTTCTGAAATTTGTCACGAGTGTCTTGGAACGACTCGTACCTTGCCATCACGACTCATGTTGTAGTGATCCGTACCCAGAGTCAGCCTTTGTACAATTTCTCTGATTCTTTCCACGACTTGATGTTACCACTCGTACAAAGATCATACGGCTCGTACTGTGAGTCGTAGGTTGCATCTTCCTCAGCTCATCCTTTTGAATATTTCCATGAATCTTAGTACGATTCGTACAATCAGTGTACGACTCGTACTGAGACTATCAGTTTGGCTCATTTTCTACTCTTTTAAGCTTCTTTTTCACAATCTTGTTCCAATACCTAAGTTTACCTGAAAACACAAGAAAAATACCTCATATCCATATAAACACACCTAAGTTCATGCTATTTTTATCAGTTTTGAGCATCGAAGGTGCTGTAAACCACAGCACATCAGGTGTCCGACAATCAACTTCATTCATAGTATCCCCAGAGGTAAGATCACTGATAGATGTAAAAACATCATCAAGCACATTACCAAGAATTGGGACACTCAAACACGAAGTACCTATTTGATCATAAACATCACTTTATTCATCAACATTCCATAGTGAGTTATCATATAAGATATATCCATGGATAATAGCTACACCACTATCATGTTGAATAATACTATACTCGACATTAGAAGAGATCTCATCGTCATCAAATAAGATACTCTACTTTAAGAGAGAACAAAACAATGAAGATGAAGAGTCAAAGCATGCAATATAGTTCTCAAAAAGATCAATGTCATTATTCAAAGCATTTTCATTCACGTAACTTCTATGAGCAAAACAAGCTATAGAATCCAAAAGGAAGATGCTCAAAGAGTCACACTTTTTCAAACGACCAACTTCATCCACATCATCACTAAATTTAAACTCATCAACCACATCGTAAAATTCCTCAATTAGTGGACAAGTATCACAAATAAGTTGATCATTACAAGCTTCAAATGATAATGTACTATCATTCACATCGTAAGTGTTAACACTAGGTGGACACAAATCGGTCTTGCTAGAAAAATCGATTCGGTTGTCAAAAGGATCAACTAGTGTTTGGGCACTGTTAACATCAATATTATCAAGATGTGGAAGAGAATCATTAAGCACACAAGAAGACAAGCTATCACTAACGCTTTTTTCATTGAAAATATTTGAAGTGTTAAGTTTAGCGATTATACCTTGACGTTTACAAGAATGATCATCCATAGCTTCACTTATCACGGGTCACCTCATTAGAAATAATGGAATGGTGAGGTCCCCTTCTTGAGGAATATTCTTGATTACCAAAGTCTGTTTGTCTAGTCCACAAGGAACACCAACATCACCACCATCCCCACACTCCTCATCAACTACAACATCACCCTCCACTTGGGGGTCATCAATGTCAATCTCCTCAACAACATCAACATCATTATAACAATAAAGACCATCGGCCAATACAACGAATGCCCTCCGATTGGGGCATTCACTCATCTTATGACAAAACCTTAATATTTGTGACATTTAAGAGGGCGAGAAGTGTTACCTCCTTCCTTTGGGGGAAGAATGGGAGTGGGCCACTCCACTTGATTACTTTCAAAAAAGGACCTCTTGACATCTTGCGTGGTACCCTTGTCATTTTGCTAATTGGAAGAAGAAGTTTCTCCAACTTTGTTATAGTGCCAAGTATCTTTGAAACCCCTTGATTTGTCAAGCTTCTCCTCTTGGAGCTCCACTTCTATCTCAATAGTCACCTCAAGAGTTTCATCGATATTACGATAGTGGTGGAGTCTCATGCGGGAAGCAATATTCTTACTCAACTCAGCTATAAACCAAGTCATAGCATTATAAGGATCTTCAGCAAAATCAATCTGCATCTTTAAGAGTTGGAACTCACCATAGTATTGCTCTACACTTTTGGTGCCTTGTTGTAAAGTGTAGACCTTCTTTAGTTGCTCTTGAAAGTACCTCTCAGAAACATACTTCCGCCTCAAAATTGCTTTCAACTATTTTCAAGGTGGGGTGGGAGACAAACCATGCACCCTTCGTGCCTTAACTTGAGTTCCCCACCATGTGGAAGCAAAGCCCTCAAATTGAGCAATGGCATAAGAAAATTTTCGGACATCTCATTTTTCAAAAAGATCCTATCACATTGCATCACCCAATCAAGAAAAATATTCGGGTTGCTTTCACCTTTGAAGGAAGGAAGAGTCACTTTGATAGAATTGAGACTCATGTCCCCATTGAATTCATGAACCCCATAAAGATCCTCAACATAGAACTCATTATGGTAGCCGCCTACCACGTTGACCACCTCTTCTATAATCACCTCCATTTCTACCCATGTGATGTATAGGACCATGTAGACCTCCTCTTACACGGTGAGGACCTTGAAACTTCATGTGTGGCCCTCTAAAATGGTTGTGGTAATCATTGGGAACATCATCAAACTCCTCTTGGAACTCCTTATGGAATTCACCATCCAAAGGTTGGGCATTGCAGTTTGGACGGACATTTCAAATTGGAAGACGGGTATTTGGTGGAGGAAAAGGCATATGTTGGTGTGGTGGAGGAGCATGTAGTGGTGGTGTAGGAACATATGGTAAGGTAGTAGTAGGTAATGGGGTGGTAGAAGATGGTAGGGGGTGGTGGAGATGGGGTAGAATATTCTATGAAAAGTCTGTAGTGAAATTGGGGAAGAGGAGTCATGATGAACTCCACTTGTTTGTCCATGGTGATAGAAAGGAGTAGAGTCTATATTCCTTGATTCAAGGTCCAAAAAATAATTTTTCAAGTTATCCATCCTCCCTTCCATACTGGAAGATAAAGCGGTTATCATGTTCACCGGATCATGCAAAGTGGGTTTCCTGGTGGGCACCCTATTCATCTCTTCTTGATTGGAAATCATACCTATGGAAGACACAAAAAAAACAAAGCAAACAAACTCGTTATATTAGTGAAAATAATTCACACTCGCTCAAGGAATGCTCACCTTAGATACCGCACAATGGTCATGTACAAATATTGTAGCTTGTGTAATTCGTTGAGTTTCAAGTGGCCAAGCTCAAATCAAGGTCTAGAATAGATTCTTGTTGACTCAGTGAAGAAAGACTCAAGCTAACGTGATGGAATCAAGAAAGTTCAATGAGAATAAAGAAAAAAAAAGGTAGAAAAAGAAGCACAAAAAAATTCGGACTCAAAAAAACTAAGTAACAAAAAGTAGGTGAAATACTTGATGTTAGTAGTTTTGGGGAATTAAAGAGATGAAAAAAATGAAGAGAAAAAAAAAATGAAGAACTAATTAAATGTATTAATTAGATGTTAATTAGTGTAGAAATTGAAAGTAAAATGAGTTTGGAAAAAGAATCGAGAAGTTTAGATACTTAGAAAAATTTTGGGGTCCAAAAAGTCCCAACACTTAGAAAATTTTTGGCTAAAAATCTGAAATTTGCACACTTTTCTCTGAAAGTGAGACTCATATGCCAGAAGTGAGAGTGGGGAAGGCTGGAGCTGCTTTAGCTGATGTGGCTGCTGACTGGCGCCGGGTCAGTCCTTACGTGGCTGCTGACTGGGCTGCTGAGTTGACTACTTTGTTGGCAGTCAGTGGTAGATATCTGCTGACTGGGCGCTAACGTAGATGATGACGTGGCATCCACGTAGATTTTTTTTTTACAAATCTATTTTTTTTCAATTTTGATTTTTTTAACTAATAATTTCCACAAATAAATCCACTAACATATTTTCCACAAAATTAAAGGGAAAAAATGGATCAAAAATACCTTTGGATCTTTTTCTTCACCTTTAAGATATGAAGGTCTTCAAAAATACCAAGAACATGAAGAATAAAACCATTGATCAAAACTTCTCCATGAGCTCAAAATTTGGGATTATATTTCCCTTGATGTAGAGAACAAACCCCAATTAAAATTAAGCTTCAATTTAATCCCAATGAACAAGACCCAATTGCAATTTTCATAAAATCTTCAAACCTTCAAAATCTTTAATGGTAGAAGCTTCTCTACAACTCCAAATCACTTCAAACTTTAGGATTATGTTCCCCTTGATGTAGAGAACAAAACCCAATCAAAATTAAGCCACAAATCAAGCTTCACCAATGAAACTCAATTTTCAATTTCTTGAAGTCTTCAAGCTCCAAGGTCTCCAATGGTAGAATCAATTTTCAACTCAAATTTCAAGAGAAATCCTAAGATCTAGACTCAAAAAACACTAGGGAATAAGAATTTAGTGTCAAAAATATAAGAAAAACAAGAAAAAAATTTGGATTTTTTTTTGAATTTTGAAGGAATTTTGAATTCTTTTGATTTTGTTTTTATTTAATACCTAAATTCCAAGATTAGTATTGTAAGAATAATATTAATTCTAGCTCTAGATACCAAATGATACAAGAAAAAATAAAGGATAGATAAAGGATAACTAACTTGACACAAAATTGAAAGGAAAAGCAACTCTTATTAAAAAACAAGGACCTTAAATCCCCAATCCAACAAGCACCAAGCTCTTAGAAAGACCTCAATGGAGATTAATTACCCTCGCAACCCTCCTCTCTATACAATTAACAATCTAAGGCTAGGCAAAAGCTTAGCAATTTACTACACTCAAAATATGATTTGTTCAAAGTCATCAAAATTCTCCATGAAAATTACAAGAACTCCTATTTATACTAAGTAAGGAAAAGTAGAAACTATTACAAATATGCCCTTAATGAGTAACGACATGTTTGATTCTCTTCCCTTTTCTTGAAATCAAAGAATGGTCATTTACAACATTAGTCCATCTTCTTTATTAATATGGCCACCTTGCACTCCCGTCCATCCTTTACCCTCCCAAGCTATCATCCATATATAAGCACCTTGGATTGCATCACTATTTATCCTTTTCTCAAGCGTGTGACCCACTATATATAAAGGACGATTTTGCAGTATTTTACCAAGCAAAAAATCATCATCTGTAAATGTGATTTTTGTATCACATGTGTGAACTTCATGAAGAGAGGGTTTAGAAAGCTTTTCCAGCGATGACGAAGACAATGTTGATAGACTTTCATTCTTTACTTCTTCATTGGTATTGAAGCATGATGCCTTGATGTAGTTTTGAGAAATCTTTATGTAGAACTCACTTGGTAGGAGTTCCTCTAAAGTCACAGGACGTCATGGTTTCTGGTGATACTACACCTTTTCTTTTGGCTTCTTCGATTTCTCAACATGTTTTTTATTCCTTGGTCTTCTCACTATCTTCTTTCTGGTTGGTTTTTTAGAAGATTCCTTCTATGGATGTGCTTTGGAGCGTCTCCGTTTAGTCACCAGAATCCAGCCCTCAGCATCATCTTCATCAAGTAGGGTTTTACCTTGCTTTAATGGTCCTTCATCTTCACGCTCTTCATAGTTACATATTTGGACCGGATCTAGAGAGCTAAAGGTGATAGATATTTGATTAGAATTTGCCTTATCATCCTCAAGCACAATCTTTTTCTCATTAGCCAACTGCATAATTTTGTCCTTGAACACAAAACACTTCTCAAGAGGGTGTCAATGATACTTGCAATAATTTGGATCATTTGTTCTTCCAGCTTCATTGGATCACTTCATATCTGACAATTCAATGAGTTTTAACTCAAGTAGTTCATCAAAAATTTCAGGGACATTAGAATTGAGGAAGGGGTATTTCCTTTCTTGTATTTCCTTCAAGGTTAATTTTGATTTTTGTTACCTCGAGAGGAAGTTATTTTCATACTCTGCTTCTTGCTCATCTTTGTAGTAAACTTCACAGGTGATACATCGACGTTCATGAATTCTTTGTTTTTACTCTTGGGTACAAACTTTCTCCATATGATCCTATTGGTTCTTTTATTTGACTTGGCGTGATACGTCATTTGATACGTGGCATCAATTTGGGCCTCTAGGAAGATGACATCTTGGGCTTAGTAAAGTGGGCTCATCATTTTTAGCCTAATTTGATGGACTAACCCAATGAAATTGGTCCATTAATTAAATTCATATTATTTGATTTAAATAATTAACCTAATTATATTAATCCACAATATTTATTTGGATTAATATATATTAAACTTAATATAATCTATTTTTTGTATGGAATTGTATTTAATAAAATTTCATTGTCCACACACCTCTGAAACTTTCAATTTAACATAAGATTGAACACAACCATAAATGAAAAAAATAGAAAAGTGCTACATGAGTTTGTTAGATTTGTTATTATTTGAGAAGTTTATGATTTGTGTTTTTTTAATGATACATATAACTTATGTTGCAAATTTGTTGAAATATGAAAAATAAAAAACACTTTTGGCAAAACAATTCAGACACACATGCATGATATTTAACATAATTTTTATATGCACGTCAAACACAAATTCTAGAAGGCAGAAGTTCATGCTACTGAACTTCTTCCCGAAGGAACAAGTTCAATGGGCAGAAGTTTCCTATTGAATTTCTGCTACAAGACACAAATTCAGTAGGTAGAAGTTAGTAGCATGAACTTCTACCTACTGAGGTTGTGCCCCAAGGTATAAATTCATGTAATTGGCATAAGTTCATGCAATTGCACTTCTACCCCATATACACAAGTTCATGCTACTAAACTTATGTATTGAGGTATAACCTAAGTAAATTTATGCCTTAAAGCATAACTTGGGAAAAAACTTATGCCTTGTGATTTTGTTTAAAAAAATTTGTTGTTAAGGGAATTTTTGACTATTTTTTTTACCATTTAAAGTCTAAAGATAAAAATTGAATACCATAAATTTAAAGAGCAAAAATTAAAAACCACTCAAACATAAAAAAATTTATGCAAATAATTCTTTTAAAAAGGGAAAGGGTTATATTTGCCCTTCTATTATCACAAAAAAATTATATTTATTTCTCATCTTACTTTGTCAATAAAATTTTCCTTGACATCTAACTTTGGGCACATATTTGCTCTTGAACAGTTAAATCCTCTCTCCCTATCCTTATTTAGCCTAAGTGGAATTCTTTTTCACTCAACTAAAATCTCAATGAATATTAGAAAGAAAAATCACCCACTCAGAAGACCCACCTGCCTAGAAAATCCACCCATAAAATTCAAATTCTAATACCCAAACCCCCTTCACTTCCTCATCAGAAATATCATCGAGGGAGAGAGAGAGCACTAGGCTTAGGGCTTTTTCACCTGCTTCTTCATCCATGATCCTTTCACTTGCTGATCCAAAACTTTGAAATCTGCCCAAAAAGTTAGATTTTTCTTTATTGAACTCATCTCTTTGCCCTTTTATATGTATTTATCTTCTTTGTCCTTTTTCTTCACTTGGTATCAGAACATTGAAATCTGTCCAAAAAGTTATATTTTCTTTACTCAAGACATCTCTTTTCCCTTTGTCATTTTTTCTTCGTTTTGTACTCTAGATTGTAAGATTGCACGTAAATCCTTCTTGCAATGTCGGGAAGTAGTAGTTTTTCGATGAGGAAATGTCATTGTGGTGAGATTTTCTGTAACTTCACTTCGAAGACCCCTTTTAACCTCGAAAGAAAATTCTATAAGTGTCCAAAACCTAAAGTAAGTTTTTTATTTTAGATTATTGAATTTCTGTAACTTTGAAAAAAAATTCATGTTTAATGGATCATAATTGATAGTTGCTTTTATTATATTTCTTAGAAAGTAATTGTGACTATTGAAAACGAAAAAATAGTCATTTTTTAGATTCAGCGATCATCGTAATCAATATATTAAAGGCTCAATTGGATGCGGTTACTCTTGAAAGGGATCAATTGAAAGAAAAAAGTGAAAAAAATAAAAGCTCGAAAATTGAAAGAGAAAACACTCAAGATGAAGATATTTAAACTGATGTTATGTGCATTTTTTGTTGGATTTGTTGCCACGATAATAATAAAGTGAAGACAATGAAGATTTGAAGTTGAAGATGTTGAGATTCAATATGAATTGCATTGTTTTAGATTAATCAGTTGGTATAATATTAGATATAGTTTAATGTAGAAGTGTCGGAAATTGATGTTCTTGTATTTTGGTTAGTGCAAATTTTGATGGATGAAAATGACTACCGAATGATTCAGGGATGAAAAGAAAGATTTATATATGCTCTTTTGTTGGAAACATGTTGATAATTAATTATTAAAAAATTTTATTATATTTGAAGTTATATGATGTCTCCTTATATTTGTACATAACTTCCAATTGAGTAAATGTTTTTACAGCAGTCTTTGCTTTAGATGAGGCATATTCATGTCATATTAAAGTTGTCGAATATTAAAATATCTTATACTACATTATCTGGAGCTGAGAAAATATTTTTTCAGGCTATCTGCTATTTTGTATGTGTTCACTAATTCTCTTCTTTTTCAACAGTTAACTATATCTAAATGTAACACCTATTTTCTAATTTAAAATGTAAAAGCACTTAGTTCTTGAACGTTGTCTGGTAGATATTAAACATAGGAGGTAAGGAAGCTATTCCTTATAATAATTCCTTCATCCAATGTGAGATGAGTACATATAAATTATGCTGGATGTTGCCGATGAATTCCAGCTAGGGAGTAATATGAGTACTATAAAATAATTTTTTGTTTAAAATTTTGAACCAACTGGATTACTTATCAGATAAAAAGTTTTATTGTATCCATACATTTTGATATATATTCTTTCAAAATTTTGATATTTTCCTTCATGCAAGTAAGATGATTGTTGTGTGATATTTGTTCTTTCATGTTTGATAATTATATTGGATATTTCTCAGTCTTTAAATGTTTCAGGTCAAAAGGAAGAGAAGAATGTTAGAAGAACAGTACCCAGTGACGTTGGGCATATTCTTATGCCCATTTGCCATATTTTTACTCATCTTTTATTATATTTTGAGATGTTTATTCTTATGAAATGCATGATTTCATGAATGTATGTGTTAAATGAGTTAACAAGTATTTTTAGATGATTTTAACAGGTAAAATATGAAAAAGACTCAAAAATGGTCCAAGATGTAAAGAAAAAATAATTCGAGAAAATTTGGCCTGCTGAGATAGTTGGAGTGGCGTGCTAGCCACCAAACTTCAGAGAAAATTATGCTTAGGTTGGTCCTATGGTTGGTGTGGCGCGCCGACCTCGAACTTCAGAAGAATTTCTTATCAACACCTTGGCGACTTGAGTAGAGTGGAACGCCAGAGAGGTTCCGAACTTGAGAAAATTATCTAACACTCTGGTGCATTGGCAGAAGTGGTGCGACAGGTCTCAAGAGTGCCGAATTTTGACTAACACCTTAATAAGATGGCTAGTGCGGCACGCCAGAGACTCAATTTCAGAGAAAATTCAAGCCAAGTTTGGCAAGATGAGTGGTATGGTGTGTTAGGTCCTGTCTGGGATGGATTTTTCTAAGTTTAAAAGCTGAATTACTTGAGGGAAAAAGAGTCATTTGTTACATAGCTTGTAAATAACTTGTCTAAGGCATTTGTTAGGATCATTCAGGAGATTAATCATTGTACGCAATTTTTTAGTGGAGATACAAGAAGTCAATTTTTTTCTTAGATTTTTCTTCTTTACTTTTATCTTTATTAATTTGAATGATGAATTCTTTGGTTTCACACTTGAACATGAGTGGCTAAACTCCGTTTTTGGGGTTTTGCCTATGGCTGATGGTTCTAGTTTGAATATTCATTTATGCTAGACTTTTAATTCTTCTTTTCAAGGTTATTTATGCTTACCTGATTTCATGCTTACTCGTTAGATCAATCGCCTTTTGAATATTATCTGTTGGCTCATTGTTTGAACTCGGGAGAGGGAACTAATGATGGTTAAAAGGAAGCGTAGAATAGGTTTCAATTATCTAGTTCAATAGTTCAAGAGTTAATTTTATTTTTGAGGATAGGGATATACCCTGAAACCTTATTCAGTTGAGCCAAGTAGCTTCAACCATCATCTCATGTTTCTCCTACAACCATAGAGATATAGGTGTTAGGGTTCATGAGATAGTTTTTGGCTATTAAGTGAGTTCGTAACTTGCAATTATAAATCTTAGAAGAATGTTGTCTAGCGTATTCGAATCCTAAAACCCAACCTAAAAGTAAAAGTGTCAAGACCCTGAATTTCTATCATCATTTGAATTATAAAATATTTTGCAAATGAATTTAGTTCTTAGTTTAATTTACATATTAGAAAAATAATCTCAAAATCATTTGCCCATTTTATTTGTGTTTACTTGAATAGTAAAATAAAAGTTCAGACTTAAGCAATTAATATGTTAAGTATATGTGGGTACGATATCGGGACTTCACCGTCCTATATTACTTAACGATCATGAGCGCTTGCGTGCACTTGGCGACATCACCTAGCTGCATTTTAGCAAATTTAAAACTATAGTTTCAAATTTTTTTTGGCTGTGTGTCAGCACAAAATGTAGTAGCAAAATGGTCACATAATTTTGTAAATTAAAATAGGTTTTGATTCATCAATGACCTCTGTTTTATTAATGTCATTAAGAGGATATCACATTTTTGTGTTTGAACAAAATAACTGGTATAATGTGCAAATTACAATAAAGTCGGACAAAAGATAAACAAAACATATAGTTAGACCATTCACATTTTCAAGAGAAATTGAAGATAAAGACACAGTATATCTTAACAAATGAACTGGTCACGTGCAGGTGCTTTTTGGTTGTAATTCAATAGCTAATGCAGCTATAAATCAGATTATTTTCAGATTCATTTTAGATCATTTTCAGCACACATTAATCACACAAAATGCAACAGCAAATTAGTCTTTTGTATAAGTACTTTTTGGCTGCATTTCAGCAGCTAACGCAATTATAAATTAGTTTATTTTCAGCATTATCTTAGTCCACTTTTCAGCACCCTTTCAACACCAATTAAGAAAACAAAATACTGCAGCAAATTGGTCACTGTGCAGGTGCTTTTGGCTGCATTTCAGCACAAACAAAGCACACAATGCAACAACAATTTCAACACCATTTTAGATCACTTTCACCACTCTTTTAACACAATTTTGACACCTTATCTACACTATTTCAACATAATTTTAGCATCATTTTTACATCAAATCGATCAATTTTTTGGGCATTCTCAACATCATTTTCACCAATAACATATTAAACTGTATTCAACGTCATTGCAGTAGCTAGGAGAATTGAACTACAATATTCACAAGTTTAAAACGATCAGAACAATTGCATTCATAACTAATATAAACAACTCAAATGATCCAAACAACTACATTCTTAAGTAATGTAAACTGTCATGTTTTGATATGTCAAATATTATATTAAAACTCTAAAAACTTACATGCCACCAGTTAGGTGCAGTCATAATATGGCATTTCTTTTCAATGTGCATCGAAAAAAAAAAGTAAACTGAAAAAAATAACTAAGTATTGTCATAGTTGCTCGGTCTTGTACTCGGGTTGGTAATTTATATCAAAAACCGACACACAAGTGCACGTGGTCAAACAAGTAATAAAGTGGCTAAGTAGCCAAGTATCGATCCAAGGAGGCTCAAGATATGTAAAATTGCCTAATTTACTATATTTCTATTTAACTTCTAACTATGCTAACAACAGTGTAACCAAGAGTTACTTGAGTTTTTGGTTTCTAAACTATATATACTACAATTAATAACAACTATTTACTTGTGAATTTAGACAATGGATATGAACATGCCAAGGTTAAGAACAAGTAATGAACTTGATAATCATGATAATTTTGGTTAATTCTCTTCTTCATGTTGCAAGCCAAGAACATTTGCCTAGAAATTAAAACTCTCGTATTTAATTTCACTTTAGAATCATAAACCATCCGTCTACATTTCTGTGATCAAATGCAATTTATGACCTAGCACTACAATTCCGGTTCCTAAATTGACTAATACGGCTTTCAAGTATATTTCTATCAGGAAAGCACATCAAAACCCAATTTTCCCAAATCAAGTTAAGAACAATACCCTATTAATTCACAACTTTCCAATTTCTTGCTCTTTCGAGTGAAATTGGACTTTTTAGATATACTTTAATGTTGGCCATTCACTAATGCAATAAGAATAAGAATTAATAGAACAACATTAAAGAAGAAGAATAAAACCATATCAATGAAAATCAGAATTCATTACACATGTTCAAAACCTCAGCAAGGAAGAGAATTAGCCACTCATTCTTGGATTGATCATCCTAAAATGAGTGTAAATTATACTTACAATTGATAGAAAGAAGAAAAGAAGAGAAGAAATCCCTTAGCTTTTTCAATCTTCAACTGCTACTAACCCACGTTCCTGCTCTCCACTTCTGAACTCAGTCTAAAAACTAAAAACTAATTAAAATAAACCTAAGTGTGATATTTATAATAGTGGAAAATTTTTCCCGGAATAACAAGCAACGTGTCACGGAGGCCAACGCGGAGCAATGTCTCCGTGACACGGCGTGGACGCGGACCTTCACTGGAATTCCCAGGGTCCGGTAAATTAACCTCAACGTGGCACGGAGGCCATCGCGGAGGCCTATCTCCGTGCCACGGAGCTGACGCGCAGGCACACTGGAAATTGCCAATTTAATTCATGCTCAGGCAGTGTGCTACCGCGATGGTAGCGTGGCACGGAGCCATCGCGGAGCCCCTATAAAATATGCATTCCAAGGTCTTTTCCACGCTCGCATCCAAGTCCAACTCCGACATAGTTCCAACATGCATTTTAGCTCCTAAAAATCACCTTTATCTGCAAAACAAATGCTAATCATGTTGGTTAGTATAAATTCGCATTTTATTACCAATTACATGATATTATATACACATTGCACAACAAACAAGGTAAAAATGATACGTTTGAGTATCACTTGGGCATATAAATCTGCCCAAGATCACTTACCCCACACTTAAATCCTTGTTCGTCCTCGAACAACACATACACAAATCATGCAAATTACATCCCAACCTTCGTCACTATGATGCAACAATTTACGCTACGGTCATATCGATTATTCAATTTTTGCAAATCATCAAGAAAACATGCTTGGTCGTACAATACAATGACCCTTAATACATCAAGGCTGCCTAGACTTTAAGAATTGATTCTTGATATCGGCAAACTCATGCAAATCAACTAATCAAGAAATCCGACACGAAAATCAATCTTTCATCAAGCATGTGCCCTCACAACTCGAGAGAAATTTCCCCTTTATGTTCATGCAACACACAAACATGCAAGTAGGGGCATATAAAAACTAATTTCACTCTCTCTCCCAAAAGAATTCACATGCATCATGTCATGACCCATAGGCTTGCCCTTAGTGTATTACTCCAATAATATAAAGAAATGCAATATAGGATCACGTAGGACTTTAATGGGTTGTAACGGGGCTATGGATCTAGTATGTATATATTGGATTAGCCAATAATAGTCGCTAGCATCCTTAAGCGCCTTTTCAACTCATTCCCATCGACTCATGGACATTGTTCCTCTCTTTTCTCTTTTTCTCCCATTCATGCTGGTTTACTTTCATACAGCACATTTCATCAACCACACTTGACACAGAACAAAGGGTTTTCAAGTATCCTCACTATCATTTAATTACGACAAGTGCCTCTTCAACATCATCTTTTCTTTCTTCACTTTGCTTTTCTTTTTCTTTTCACTCTTTTCACTCTTTAACACTTTGGGAAACATTTTCTGTTCTTTGTAAGCGCTTAAGAGCTTCTTTTAGACTTTAAGGCTAATGAAAAGAAGGAATAAAGCTTAGTTCATACAATTTTGGACAAAAGAAAGAAATCGGCTAAAGGCTCAACGGGCTGACTAGGGTATACAACATATAAAAAGGTAGAATTTGACAAGAAAAAAATGGAAACTATCGGTTAAAGCAAAGGAATGCCTACATCCTTTCCAACACTACACCTCCTTCATTTCGTTTTGTATACACACCAGGCAAGTTCTAGACAATTCACAATGACATGGAATAGCAAAACCTCACTTCACACTTCATGCACATGCTCGAATCAAGATGCATTCACAGACTCTTTAATTAGTCAATTACATGAATTCAAAATTAAGCCTCCATCATAATGAACCAAATTCTATAGCCTAGGTAACTCAACATATTTACAGAATTGCATGTTTTCAAACGAATCACTTTCACATTTTGAACATCAATTACAACACGCAACGAAATTTTAGCAACCATAAGCAACTACAGTTCATTGATACAATCCACCAAAGAAAACTAAATAACAACAAATAAAAATCCTACTCCTACCGACTACATTTCCCTTAAGACGGTCGTCATCCATCCATCATAGGGAACGGTCACTAACTATGACATCGGTTCAATGGGACTATTCTCGGTAAAAGAACCGAAAACAAACTCCGAGAAACCCAAAAATAAAAATTGAAAAAATTTTTGCAACACATCGATCATTTCGATAGAAAGAAAATATTTACAAGTGCAAAATATTTTCGCAAAAATTTTGAAAAATATCGATCATGTCGATAGAGAAAACAAATATTTACAAAATTTACAAAATATTTACAATGGCAACCATAACTTTCAAAAACACACATCATCAGCCACAAAAAAAATATATACGCATACATCACAAATCAGTTCGCCACAGGGAAAGCACAAACATACATAAACATCAAGGAAAAATTATACAGCAATTTAGAGCCTTGACCTAGCACCTAGCTACTCCCCACCCCACACTTAAATCGAACACTGTCCCCAGTGTTCACAAAAATACAAAGCACAAAATTTGGGTGGTGGAACTCCCTGCTCAGTCGAAATATTCGACTTCCTCATCCGGTGTTGCGGCCTCGTCGCCCATATCTGAATCGGCTCCATCGTCGTCATCAGACTCAACATCGGAGTCCTCACGACGTGTCTCCTCATCAGTAGGGACATCGTCATCAGTCGGCTCCACAAAGGCTGGCCCCACCTTACATAAGGCTCTGGCGTTCTCGCCAAAGGGGTAGTCCAGCTCCAGCTGCCATAATTCCTCCTCGGTGGCTGGTCTCCCACCAATCCGTAGCTGCAGCATCTGCATGCCGAACATACGGGCCATGTACTGATCGTCACGAGCATGTCGCTCGCCCAAAGTCAGCACAGGTCCGTGTGTAGTGTCGGGGGCCTTAGTCTTTGTCACATCGAGGGCCCTCCGCTCCAGCTGTGGAATATAATCCAAGGCTTCTTCCTCAATGTCGAGGCCTCGGAGGAAGGTGGTGATGAGTCCGCCAAACCCATATCTGTGGCCCTGGTGCAGTCTGGCTCTCTTCATGGCGGATATTATGACTGCCCCCACATTAATCTCAAGCCCTTTCATAAGGGCATACACCAAGCAGACACGGTGCCGGGTCACATCTGTCATATGAACTCCCGGGATCAAGCACGAACACACAATTTTTAGCCAGATTCTGGCCTCCCTGTTCATCTGCGAATAGGGCAGAGTCTGGTGGTAACCCCTCTCCTTGTGTCTACTCCATCGGGCTGTGGATCGAGCCCCACATAACGTACGTCTGATGTCAGCGTACGGTGGGGTGATGTTTAGCTGGCGGAGAACGTGGGCGTCTGTGTCCCGCTCTCCAACGATGGCATTCAGCTGCTGGGGTTCCAGAGTGACAATCTGCCCTCTGATTTTAATAGTGTGGCTTCTGATGGCCGGGTTCCAGTTTGCATAAAATTCCCGGACCAAGTAAAGGTTGCACTCCTTGGGCTCCTGAAAGATAAAGCTGAGCGCAGCTGCCTCAATCCTCTGTACAATGCGAGGGAACTCCTGTGCGAGTGGTTCCCTTGCAATATGTTCCTCGGGGAAGTACTTGTTTTCTTTGTGCTTCGCATACCATTTCTTCCCTTCATCGGTGACCCATCGTGTTCCGTATCGGCGGTGTTGGCCGCGCGGAACAGCGGGTGCAGCTGGGACTGCAGTGCCCAGTCTCATCCTTTTCTTGCCGGTGCCTGAGGTAGAAGCACCCTTGCCTTTGTCTTGTCTGCTAGCCATTGTACCTGTCAATTTACACAAACAAGCACAACGTTAAGCTAAATACTTGTTCGCTTCGGCTAAGGTCGGGTTACGCAAAATTTACCCCACACTTAGTCCTTAACAATATTTACAAAATTTCAGCAAGGATAGCTCTATTTACAACCCCAAACACAAACAACTATACACATATTGCTTAGTGCGTTCGCAACAAAATTTCGACAGCATAACGGTTAGCGTACTACTCAGACTTCATACAGCTAATCCCAATCCTACTATCGCTAACAATTCAACCATCGCACAAGCAACAAAAACAACAACAAAAATAAAAACAACAATAAAAACATTCTATATACACTCTAATCTAAACAATTTAACCAATTCACATATTTTATGCATTTTCCCACAAAAATTCAAGAATTAGTCGTCTTTTAACATTTACACAATATTTACCACGACTTATCTCAAATAATAAACACACCCCGGCATCGATTTCACCAAACTATCAAGTTGCCCAAGTCAAATTCAACAACCCAAGCCCTAGAATACAATTCTACAATCAAATTTGAATTATTCATATAATCGACAAGTTCAAATGCTAACTACAACAATCCGAACATAATCAATCACAAAATAATTCAACATCATGTTTAATTTCTACCTAGGGTGATATTTCTCACCTTACATGCCCAAAGTTGACAAAAATCGCCAAAAAAAAATTGAGTTAGACGATGAAAACATACCTTAGAATTGAAGAACCGAAGAACTTGTGGTATGAATTAATTATTTAAACTTTTCTAAATATGGTAAAAAACAACCGAGATTAAAATGGAGAGAGATTTTCTTCCATTAAATATGCAAGTTTAGTTAATTAAATATTAAATAGAGTCGTTATAGGAGGAAATTAAGGGTTTGAATTTTTAACACAGCACTCAAGATTCTCATTAATCTGTATCAGAAAATAAATAAAAAAAATATTATTTTATGTAATTAAGATAAAATATGTTATTTTGTATAATTATTTTACTATGTAGTGCTATGTATGAAAATTACTCTTGATTAAATAACGATCCCAAAAATATGTATTCATGCGATTCCCCAGAAAAGAATCTATATTCTATATATTTATATAAAGCAGACACATAGCCCTGCTGATGTGGCACTCTATATGATCAGGATCACTATTTATTTTTTTTACAGCTTTTTGGCATTTTAAATTTAAAAAAGAACTTAATTATTTAATCATCTAAAATTCAGAAATCCCTTTACCTTCCCTAAAAGAAATGCCAAAATCCGCCAATATTCCCAATTAAACAAACCTCAACAGGTGCTTTCTTTGTCCATAAGCCTCCCCTTTCACCTTGTTCTTCCTCCCATTCTTCTCCTTACAAATCTTCAATTCATCAAGTCGAACTTTACAATTTTTTTACTCAGTCCATTTGTTTCCCAGCAAAAGCTGATACTTCCCAAGATCCCATCAGTTGCAACAATAGTGATATCTATGGCATTCACCAAAAACTTGTGGAATGTTAGAGTCTTTTCTGGTGGGTTGAGGCCGGAAAAGAGATTGAGACCTTGGTGGCTTTGTAGGTGGAACTGAATTAAGGGTTTTGAGTTCCATCATGTTTTTTCAATCTCATACATTCCACAATAAAATTTTTGTATGTGTTTTTTGTTATTTGAGTATATCAGTATATGAGTTTCTGTACAGGGCAAGATTTACTTAGAATTTCTACAAAGGGTTTTTGAAGAAGAAGAAATTGTCTAAAGGGTTTTTGAATTTTCCTCTTATTCTTCTTCTTTGTTACCTTCTTCTGGAAATGTTTGTTCAAATATATACTTCTAAAATGAGTCTATGTCATAGTAGTTGAGGAAGAGGAATTTGGGGGCTTTGATTGTCTTCCCAGGAACCTCCGAGGAAATGGCAAAATGCAAACTTTGGCCCCACCTCTCAATCACAACAACATTTTGTCCTCTTTTTTTTTCAAGTGTTCTCTTAGAAGATTCTTCTCCCAATTTGTAGTGCCAAAAACATAAATTAACCTACAGAGGAAAAGAATTTCGCCCATCTCCTGCGCCATTTCAAATCAAAACTTCAAGATTTTCATTTTCAATTGCAGCAAAGGCATAGAAGAAATCAAAAGAGGAGAGAAGTTTATCGCCTGTGAGAATAATCTAAAGGTATAAAGTTTCATGTTAAATGGTGTTTTATTTCATGTATTTTTGTATCAAACTTCTACATTTTTTATATTCCAGAATGATTTAAATTTATATTATTAATGTGTTAAAATATCAAATTCACCTTACATATCAAGATACATGGACATCTCCTAATCTCCTCTTATTTTTTATTCACCACTACAGTCTGAAAGTAGGTTCTAGAAGGAGACATCAGGTGTGCAACCACCTAAAAATGAGGTAATAACACAAAATACAGTTCAAGAGAGGCCTTGTGCTCTGAATGAAAGTTCTTTAAATCGTGCTGGCAGTAGTTCCCCTGCTACCAAGTAAGTCTGTCTTAAAAGGAAGAAGCGAGGTGGACTTGATTATATAGACGTTTACATCCTGATCTTTCACTAATTTCAGGGCACAGGTTGTGAGTTGTCCACCAATTCGATCTTTTAGAAAGAATACGTTGGCTCCTACTTCGAAGAACAATCAAGAAGTGGATGGAAAAAGTGGATCTACTGCCCTCTTCATTAAGGTCAGCAAGGACGGTGCTCCTTATTTGAGGAAAGTGGACCTAAGAACCTATTCTGCGTACCGGGAGCTCTCTTCTGCTCTTGAGAATATGTTCAGTTTCACCCTCGGTTAGCTATTTTCATATTTCAACCAGTAAATATACCCAATAATTGATTGAAATTACAATAGTTGAATTATGTAGTAACATATTTATGTTTTTTTTTTTGTTCTTTTCTGTTTATTATCTATATATACTTTCATAGTTGGGGAAGTGTATAATATCAATTCTTTTGACATTGACATTAGTAGTGGTAATTATTTGGCAGTATAAAAAAGTTGAAAATTTTATTTTAATGTTTTAATGGATCTTTAGTAGTTTATTGATCCTATATTCCATTTTGACACATGTTGGTGTTGCTTAAAATATTTGCTTAAACAAAGCTTTTTTTGAGCATGTAACATATTTAATCAAATCTTTTCATCCATAAAATATGTTATTTTCAATTTAAATTTTTAACTTGTAAGAGAAATTGATTTTCAGGTTGCAGGCAAAGAGGGACAGGGGAGATTGGTCTTTCGTCTGGATGCTACAATATTGTTAGCTCTAGAGTCTGATAAGGTAGAGTTTAACTTTCAATTTATTGTTCTGTTTAATTTCAATGCCTTCTGTTGATCTTTTTATTTTTGGACCAACTTATACCAAACTCAATGTGATGGACTTCATAGCTATTTATGTAGAAAAATAGAGATTAAATCAAACAATAGCTATTTATGTAGAAAAATAGAGATTAAATCAAACAATAGAGTCTCTATGACTTCTTGGATGATAAAGAAAAAGTTGTGCGACTTCTTCATAGTTACAAAGAATATAAATATGGTAAATTCTTTTTCTTATATGTTATATCGGAGATAACATTAGCTTTTGGATGGAAATATGGTAGTGTGCGTAATTCTCTTCTTATCTCAAAAGTTAAGGAAGGCCTCTAAATCCTTCCTTAGCAACAATGAGTCGGACCGCATAAGGGGCATAAGCAAATTGGCCGGTCTGCATCCGTTTCTTAACTACCTGTAAGTTATTCATAACCTTACACCCATGAAGCAACATCAAATCATTGGATGGGATAATTCAGGTTTCATTACCTCAGTGGTACACGAACAATAGAAGAAGCAGCTCCGTCAATAGCACCTGCAATCTAAATTGAGTGCATATAAGCTTTTATACTTCAATATTTTTTAAATGTGGGACACTTATTGATGGCCCTTTTCTTAGTTTATTCAATGTAAATACATAGATAATTTTAAATTCAGAAAGGGATAATTTAAACTTATTGTCTGACAGTTATCTTCTAAGCTCATATAGATGTGCTAATTCAAATCTACTTCCAGAAATAAGAACGATGATCAGTGAGAGGTTCAACAAGTTCCATTCCATCTTTAGGATTATAGCTTAATTAGGATTTAATCACACGTCTTGACAGTACATATACATGATATTGTCATGTGAATTTCTCTTTCCCTCCACTAGATTTTTTGATATTACTACTATTTCATAGTTCAACTGCATTTGATTCTGAAGAAGATAACAAAGGACTATCATTTCTTGGCAACATCCTGATTATCAGTTTTGAAACATATGTGTCGTTATTTTGTATTACAGTTACAATAAATAGAAGTTAAGGTTCGTAGTTTGATCTTTTGGCCAGTAGTGTGGAAGCTTTAGTTTGAGAATCGATATATACTACACGAAATTATTGGGTTCAATATACATTAGACTCTGGCTGAACAGATCAAACATTGTAAGTTACAATAAAGCATCACATAGGTTCACCCAAGGTCAAGGTAATTTCCTTGAGGTTTTTTATCCTCTCGGCTTCCATCTAACTGCAAGTATATTCAATATTATTTTTTCTTGATGTATTTATCCGGTGTCATTTTTTGTATGATACTTTAGGACCAATAGATATAATAATACAGAATAGTCTTTTATTTAATTTTAAGTATAACCATATAAATTGGTTCCTGATGGTATTGACGATTGGCCTTTTTGGTATAGAACCATATTTAAAAAAAGACTATTTTTTTTTAATATAATGTTGTATATTAGAGTTCTTCACATCAATTAAATTACCTATCTTACAAAAAGAGAAAAGAACTAATTCATAGCACTATCCTAATATTTTTTGATATTCCAAAAATGTTCAATTGTATAATTAGTTATCTATGTTCTTTTATTGTTAAATTATGAATATTTTAGCAACCAAAGTGTTGTCAAGTAATCACAATGGAAGCATCTCTCAAAGTTTAATACAGTTTTCCACAAGTACAAAAACTTATTGTAATGATATGATAGTAGAACGTTTCTTAGGTACATCTTATTTTAATCTAGCAATTAAGTTTTCTAATATTTTTTATTAATCTAAAAACATATCCTCAGACAATTTGGAGATTAAAAAAAAATATAGCTCCTCGGATAGCTTGGTACACAATGACTAGCTTGACAAAGCTGAAAATATTAACTAATTGCAGAAATAATGGTATTATGTTAATTTAAAGTGTCTTTGACAAAACATATAATGTTAACTTATTAGTGCATCATTTAGTTGTTCTCTTAATTACAGGAACCACACATGGTAGATATGGAAAAAACAGTCTATTGGAATAGAAAGTGTCCTTATTTAGAGAAAGGTATTATTTTATATCATAACTAAAGCTATAGGAAATTATATTTTTCTCTGTTACGAGAAATTATAACTAATCACTTAGGGGTTGTTTGGTTACTGGATAAGGGCCAAAATAATACATGAATAACTTGGTTATTCATGTATTAATTTTACATCATGTTTGATTTTTAAATAGGATAAAAGTTTTTCATATATTAATTTTATACCATATTTGATTGATAGGTCTCAAATGTTGTATAAAAGTTATTCATGTATTAATGTTATACAATGTTTGGTTGTGTTTTAGTAATTCTACATAACTAATACACAAATAACTTATGAGAAAATCTATGTATAATTTTATGTGGGGTAGAAGGTGGAATACGTTATATGGGTATTAATTATACATGAATTAAAATTAAAAAAATTACACATTTACCCTCTTTTAAAATTATTTTTAATTCGGTACATTTTTTAAAAATTGTACTTTATTCCGTGTATATTTACCCAAAATTAGTTATTACTTTTTATTTTTTGGATAATATGAGTGTTATATATATATATATAAAATATATAAACCATTATTGATTCACCTTTTTTTATTCGGTATATATTTACACCTCCATTTTCTTCTTTTAAAAAAAAATCAATTATACAATAATTTTATACTATTTTTTTTACTTATTGATTCATAAATAAAATATATTAATTTATAATAAATTAAATATTTAATAATCAATAATTCATGTATTGTAATACCTACATAACTAATACCTGCATAACTAATACCTACATAAAATAATACATAGATTTCCTCATAATTAATTCATATATTATTAATACCAACATAACTCTAACTTGTAACCAAACGGCCCCTTAGTACGATACAAGAAAGTCATTCATGTTGGTTGTCTACACAATTTGTTACTAATGAAGTTAGTTAATTACTTAATTATACATAGAGATATTATGTATTCTTCTCTGTCTCAAATTATTTGTTGTTTTTATTGTAGAGATCATGTTAATGTGTTTTCTCTATCTAAGGCAACTATATCTTTTATTCTATCTCTTTTTGGAGATGTATGATGACACGTAGAATTTGTAATAATAATTTTATGGTATCTATCCTTCATAAATGCAAATTGTTAATGCAAAACTTGAAGCACTTACATTTATAATGTGACTAATGGCAAATTATCAACGGTAAATGTATGCATATGGCATTGTGGACGATCTAATGAAAGGTAATTTAAATGATTTCCAGGGCTTTGAGAGAGAAAATCATACTATACTATTAAGTATTACGACATTTGAATTGAAATATTATAAGTATTACCTTTACAAGAAGATATTGCAACAACAAGGTGAGGAACCTAACATATGAAATGATTGAGAAGTCTGTTTCAGGAAGAAGTGAAAAAGATGAACTATTTGCATGAAATATAGATTAATCTTGTAGATGAATCTAGACAAACAAAAGGCTATAATGGATATATAAAGAGGAGCAGAGTCTACACAAGCTTCATCAAGCTACACAAGCTAGACACAACATGTCATTGTGCAGTTTAGTGTCTTATTTCAAAAGGGTGGTTTTGGAGAATTATAATTTGCATTTTTTTTCATATCAAAATGATGAACATATATATTTTAAAATTTTGGTCAAAGCTCATTAAATTTGAATGTTGGGAGGCAGTTGAAATGGACAGTTCATCAGTAAGAGTTGCAGGCAGCTTTTGGATAGCAGTTCGTATATGCATATTTTGGAGTATTTGGCTTGAGAGAATTAAATAATAGATTCTCAGCAAATAACCATAATAAGATCAAAGTGTTCTTTTGATTCTCAATTTAAATTAATGTGGGAGATATTGAATTTTATCAGGGCAGTATTTGAACATTTTGATTATTCGTTTGCAGTAAAAGGATAGACTCTTGAAGATTTCTTTTTGATAGCTCTTTTTTTCTAAAGAAAATAGTTTATATTGGATTTTGAGAGTTTGTTTTGTAGATCCCATTAAAATGGTAGAAGGCCTATGATATAATTAATTTAGAACACCTTCAAAGTGGTGCTGCTAGAAGAAAAGCAGCATTAATATAGAAAAAATAGAAAAACACTTCTTTTAATAGGAAAAACCGAAAAGTCACTTCTATATTTAACTGTATGTCTCCAAGAATACTGAAAAGTCTCCATCTCTTCTTCTCCTTGCTCTAGATTAAGGTGGGCTTATGAGTATATGGTCTGTAATAAAGTAGAAGAATTTGCTTTGAAAAAACTATTCCCTAGATACACATGTCGTGTTATTTCACTATTGAATCAATTCAAAAATTTTAAAAAGACCTAAAGTTAGGGATTTATCAATAGGTAATGTTGCACCAATGCCCAACCAAAGGGCGACTACGATACCAATCAAAAAGACAATCGTTGCTACTGGACAGCGAAATGAATTTTGGAATTTATACTAAGATAAAGAGAGATTGTAAATGTAAAAAGCACCTGTTTGATTCTCGATATAGTGGTTATTCAACTTCTGGTGTTTTCCTAGAAAGTCAAAACCGAAAAGACTTTACACTCTTTTGACAGGTTTAGAAAGACCTTGTTGTTACTCCTTGGGATAAAAAGCATTCAAAATTGGATAACCCATAGTAAAAGATATTAGAATTTGAAAGATCAGAACTTCCTCAAAGTTATTATTGTATTATTTTATTCATCACATATCACTAGAGAATTCCTTAACTATTTTAATTGATTTTCTTTCACTTTACATTATTATAGATAAGAAATCATAGAGGAGAGTGATTGAGCCATCCATGAAAAAGCTCTAGGACTGAGGACGGTATGATACTTCATTTTTGGTTGTTTTCTTGTATTTCTATTTATATTTTTTTTCCTCTTTCATCATCGTGGGGCTTAAATAGATTTTCCTCGGCTTAGTGTCACAATCTTTGGAAGAGTAGAGTATGTGTTTTTGGTTGATTTTGGGTTGGTCATAGCAGTAACTGTCCATATTTTTGTTTTTTTTGTCATCCACTTATTTTCTGTTAATGTGGAGGTTTGGAGAAATATTTAAGATTCATATGCTACTTTATTAAGAAGTCATACAATATAAACTTATTAATTGAATATTAAGTGGTCATAACGTATAACTACAAGATTGTTTGATCAATCTTCTTGACTTATACTTAAATTCAGGTTGGTTGTCGCATTAAAGTTGCGCACACTTAGTGCTTTTTGTTTGTCTAAATAATGAGACATGACTCATTTAGTGCTCCATGATTTTTAATCTATGAGAAAAGAACGGAGGCTTGAATGTTTCGCTTTGTTAACTCCATTTTTGGAGTTTAGATATCATTAGAAAGGTAAAAGATTTATCTGATGTCATTATTAGGTGACACTTCAAAATTGATGCTTCTAGAGAAATATCAATAGCTGCCAATGTACTAGGTATTAATATTTTGAGATAGTTGGACAACATCATTTGCCCATCTACAACAACTTTTAGTCTCAGTGTATAATCTTTGTTGTTGATCCAAGTGTAAATTTAATGACTCAATCTTTTGGTTATTATACATATGGTGATACTTTGAAACCTAATTAGCAGATTTATACGTATGAGTTCTTAAAGAACTAGCATATGGGTCTTAAATGTTAGAACCTTAACTTGGTCTAAAGACATACAAATTTGCTTAAAACTACTAAATATTAAAATGTCATTAAATGAACCTTCAAATGAGAAGGATGCTTAGTTAATGTTAGAACCTTAACTTGGTCTAAAGACATACAAGTTTGCTTAAGACTACAAAATATTAAAATACCATGAAATGAACCTTCGGATGAGAAGGATGCTCATTTTGATAGTCTATTGTATAGAGGTTGATTCTGAGGATATGTGAATTTTGTAGGTGGAGCTATAAAGTTTATGCTTATGTTTATTTAAATATAGAGGTTGCAATTGAAGATGCACATTAAGTTATCACAAATTTATTTTTGGTAGAATTTTTTAGTTAACAAAGAAAGTCCAACTGGATGTGTCATGTGAAAGCTCTATGCAACGAGATGTTGCTGAAATGGGGGAGTGAATCTGTTATTTGTAGTCTCATTGTATAGGGCAAGAGAATTTCAGTTTAAGATTGTTGTTTCTGAGCATGTTTATGTCACTATGAGAAATAAAGTTGTCTATTCTTTTTTAAGAAAATTTATGTTTTTAAGAGTAAATTGAGGGTTATTTACCCTGTTCTTTTTTTTTCTTTATATGATATCTTTATATAAAAATTATCTGGAGTAATAAAGGACTCATGTTGCGCATGTAAGAAGATAATTTTTAAATCTTTTTTTTTTGGTTTCATTAGTTAGGTGTTGTATGTGTTTTATACTTAAATTTTTTAAAAAGGTATTATTTGTAGTATTCTTATTTCTTAAATGGTATACATGTATATAAATAGCTCTTACTTTTTTTTAATCACCACTTCTTATCATTATAAAGTGAAAGAGTAATTTGATTTAAAGTTACAGAAAATTTTACTCACTTTCACTTTCAGGTGCTTAGATTGAAATATAATATATATCAACTATTTATTTTTTTAGAATTAAAATTAAAACATTAACTGTCGTATTTTTCTTTAGCGCAAGTAATTTCTCAGGTGCCATAATAAAGTAAAAAAGTTAATTTGCTGGGGCTTATAGGTTTTTTCTCGAAGAAAAGTGTTTACGAATTATCTTTGGACAACAGAGCTTTGCTAGGATTTTGTCATGAAAAGTATGATGGCTCCTTGGTCCGATCAACCAAAAGGACTTGCGGAGAGAATCACTGAATGCCTCGACAACCATATTGACATCCTCCGTGTTCGTGCAGTCTGCAATTCGTGGCGTTCATCACTTGCTCCTAATTTCGAAAACTTTCCTTCTTTGCCTCTCATCAAACTGCCTATCCACGGTATTCGTAAAAAATATCTGATCTTTATTTAATTGAAAGCACCATTTATCTTTTCCAACCTTCTCCTATGTTAGATTGCAAGTTTTGATGATGTCAACCCCATACAGGGACCAGATCCCTTATGCCGCAGTTGACACTAATTTGAACTGCTTAGAAAACTTTTTGATACAGTTGTCCAAGGTGCTTTATGGCAGATGGTTGGTGAGGGCAGTGTACTCGACCAATGAGAGAGTTTTCTTATTTGTGTGTCCAAAACTTTGTCCTTGGTATCTTGCAAGAAAAATATAAGTTGACACACAAACACATATTCTTCTTCATTCAGAAAAATAGACCTTGACACCAAGCTTATTCTTCTCTCTGAAAAAGGCAGCCATTGTTCCCTCATTTGAAGGCAAGGATCGAAGTCAATGAGCTCAAGATTTGAGGCTGCCATCAAAGAATAAGGAGTGTATTGTAATAGATAGAAAACTTTGTCATTTGTACAAGTTTGTTCTCTTATTTTCAAGGGTTGTTTTCTTGTTTCCGTCGACTAGAGTTAGTTGACATTTCGGCTAGAGTTAGTCTTGTATTTCCAGTTGAGTTTAGCTGGTGTAGATGACATTGAAGTCATTGTTTGAAGTCTTGTAACAGAGGTGTTACAAGTGGGAGATTAGGAGGTTAATCTCTTAGTATTATACTAGAGTCTGTAATCTTGTTGCTCAGATCTAGTAGAGGTGTTTGAGAAATCCTACGAGGTAGGTCGTGATTTTTTACTTCCTGTGAGCAAGGAGGTTTTCCACGTAAATATCCTGTGTCACTCTCTTACTGCCTTGTTTACGTGTGTGTGTGTCTGTTTCTGTATAACCTGATAGAGGGACCAGGTCCGGAGTACGGTGGTCGACCTATATAACTTAACATTTGGTATCAGAGCGGGTGCTTTCTAAAAGGCTAACACCTAGAAAGACTCCTGTGAAATATGGCAGCACCACCAAATCTAGAAGAGGGGCAGTCTACCACTAGACCCCCTAGGTTTAATGGACAATATTACGGATGGTGGAAGATAAGAATGCACGATTTTATCATGGCTGAGGATAGTGAGCTGTAGTATGTGGTGTTAGATGGACCTTACGTTCCCATGAAAACTGTAAAGGAAGGAGAGACAACCATATATGTTCCCAAAACGAGGAAAGAGTTCAATGACAATGACAGAAAACTCATTGAAAAGAACTACAAAGCCAAAAAGCTCCTTGTTTGTGGCATAGGTCCAGACGAGTATAATCGAATCTCTGCTTGTGAGACGCCAAGGAGATTTGGGACTGTCTTAGAACAGCACATGAAGGGACCAGCCAAGTTAAACAGTCTAAAGTGGATATGCTTACCACTCAGTATGAGATGTTCTCAATGAAGGAAGGAGAATCCATTCAAGAGATGCATACTAGACTTACATCCATCACTAATGAGTTTTACTATCTGGGGGAAGTGATAAAACCAAGCAAGTTGGTTAGAAAAATTCTCAGTGTTCTTCCCAAGTCTTGGGAAAGCAAAGTTGATGTCATTACCGAATCCAGGAATCTGGACATTCTCACAATGGATGAACTCCTAGGAAATCTGAAAACCTATGAGCTTAAAAAGCAGCAGGACCAAAACAGAGGTGAGCAGAAGAAGGACAAGGGTCTAGCTCTCAAAGGAGCTCAAGTAAGCTCCAGTGAAGAGGATGAAGACATGGCATATTTGACGAAAAGATTCCAAAAGATGATTAGGCCTAGTGGCAACTTTCCTAAGAGGTCAAGTTCAAACAGTGGACCTGGTTCCAATGATCTCTGCCACAAATGTGGGAAACCAGGTCACTTTGTCAAAGAATGTCCAATGCATAAAGTTGACTACAAGGAGTACCTGAGAACCAGTGAAGAAAAAGCCCGGAAGAAGGACCGAGTCCCAGATAAATTCAGAAGGAGCGCTGCAGCTGACAAGCTAGTCAAGCAAGCTCTAGCTACATGGGGAAATTCTTCAGATGAGTCAGACAAGGATGAAGCTGGGGAGGATGCCTCAATGATGGCTGTAGAGAATGTTGATTCACCCTTCAATATGATGTTTGCCTTCATGGCAAATTCAGATGCAGATGAAGAAGAAGAGGTAACCTTTCATGACATTAAAAAGAATTTAAAGGATTATAATGTGAAAGAACTGAGATCATTGGCTTGTGTATTAATTGATTCATTCTATGATCTCACTAAAGAAAAGGAAGGTTTGAATCAGTGTATTGATGAACTTGAGTTAGAAAAGGGAGTCTTGATCACTAATCTAGCAAAACTAGAAGAAAAGTGTCAAAAGTTAGTGAATGAACAAAATATCATTATTAAAAAGGGAGGAGCTAGTGACGTGAGAAATTCTTCAAGTAAATTGGAAGTAGAGTTAAAGAAGTCACAAGATGAGCTCACCCTTATAATGAAAAGAAATTTTGAGCTTGAGAAAGATATGATCCAACTTAAGGCTGATCTTGAGAAGTCTCTTAAGTGGAATGCCTCCTCACAGATCTTGGAGAAATTGACTGCGCAAAAATCCAACAGTGGTGAAGGAATTGGGTATAAAAAAATCTATCCTCCATACAACCCTCACAGTAAATATGTATCTAACCCCGATAATCTATTGTGCACACACTATGGAAAAAATGGTCACCTCAAACCTAACTGTGTTTCTAGACAAGCTGCTCTAGAAGACTGTGAATAGTCAAGAAAAACCTGGGAACCTCAGGGTACCCGGTCCCAAGGTGTCTCAACTCAGGCTATCCGAATGGTCTAAAAGAAATCTAATTTTTCCTCTGTCTCGGTATTGGGAACTCAAGCTCAAATGGGTTCCCAAGTCTAATCTGTAATTTATCCTTGCAGGAAGAAGTGAGAGAAGGCAGTCAGAAATGGTACATGGATAGTGGCTTCTCAAAACACATGATCGGAGAAATTGAAAATTTCTCACTCAAAGCATATCAAGGAGGCTTAGTGTCCTTTGGAGATGGCAAAAAGGGGCACATTCTTGGTGTTGGAAAGATTGGGAAGACACTTGATCATGCTATAGAAAATGTCTTCTATGTAAATGGGCTGAAGTACAGTCTACTGAGTGTTTCACAGATCTGTGACAAAGGAAATGAGGTCAAATTTCTTTCAGACTTGTGCACAGTGACAGACCTTCGATCAGGGAAGGTGATTTTGACTGCAAACAGATGCAAGAGCATGTATGTTGCTTATCTTGACTCGGCTACTGAAGATGGCCTCAATTGCTTAAGTGTGATAGATGAAGCTACCCTGTGGCACAGAAGGTTGGGGCATGTGAGCTCTGTTCTTCTCAACAAGTTAGTGTCCAGGGACCTGGTTCGAGGACTTCCAAAAGTGAAATTCGCTCAAAGTCAGATATGTGATGCTTGTGTTCAAGGGAAACATACCAGGTCGCCATTTAAGAATAAAAAGGAAGTAAGCACCTCTAGAACCCTGGAACTACTGCACATGGACTTGTGTGGATGTGTTTTATACTTAAATTTGTAAATTTGTAATAGTTTGTAAATCCTATTGGATATTTTCAAGGGAAACACCTATCAAGTTTGTAAATCCTAACACGCACAATTGGATGATGATTATGATCCAATCCCGGTTGAGGGTGGGATAAAACTTAGCAGCAATGATGGCAAGAATGACCTTGGTAGGAAATCATCGAGTGGCCTTAGCAAGGAACTAAAACCTAGATACAAAGGATTACCTTACAAGATGGTAAAAGTTGGTTCATTGTTATCCTTCCTTGAACATGCAGATATTTTTTGGCCACCACCATCTTGGCATAATAATAAGGATCAGACAGCTTCTTTAGCTGCGCACAACTGAGATTTTGCCTCAACTATTGCCTTTTCTGTTTTGGTGTTTGTTAGATTGTTGGTTTTGATGATGTCAACTCCATACAGGGACCTGATCCCTTGTGCTGGTGTGACTCAATTTTGAACTGGGCGGAAAAAAACTTTACAGCTGGAAAGGTTGCTTTATGGCAGTGAGTTGGTAAGAGCAGCAGGGCGCAGTAGTGCAGCAGGGAAGCATAGCAGCAGCCTAGACCAAGTAGATCATATGTACTTGACCAATGAGAGAGTTTTCTTGTTGGGATGAACAACACTCTCTCCTTTTACCCTTTGGACAAAAAGAGAGTTGGACAAACAAATAGAGGAAAAAAACCCAACAACTCTTTCATTCAGAAAAATACACCTTGACCTAAAGCTTATTCTTCTCTCTGAAAAAGGCAGTCATTGTTTCCTTGTTCGATAGCAAGAATCAAAGTAAAAGAGCTCAAGTTTTGAGTCTGCTGTTGACACCCAATTTTGACCGACCTACGCTAAATATGCTGCTTATATATGTATATATTTGTTTATTTATTTTACGCAAAAATTCGACTTACTTTTGTATTTATAAAATAATTTTTATTATAATATTGTGAAAATTATTTTAAGTTACATATATATGACTCATTTAATTTTAATTTTTTGGATATTAAATCATTATGTTGTATGTAATGTATGTCGTTTTAATATGCGCCCCCATTTTGAAGAATATTCTTTATTTAATAAATTATTTACTAATTTTACTAAGTTTTACAAATTTATTTGACTAATAATATTACTCTAATTTATAAATTATTTTGTTAATAATATGATTTTTATAATATTTGATGACTTGATTTTATATTTTAGTCATTAAATTATTCGTAAATATAATAATTTAATTATATGATATTTACATAAGTATACTAAAAGCTATGATTTTATTTATTAATAATAATATTTAAATGATTTTTCTATAATTTAAACTATTTTATTATTTACTATTTATTTATCTACAAATGTAGTATATTTATTAATGTAATAGCAGCTAAATTCAATTTCATTCAATTTATTTAAATTCTAGCCAGTTTCCATTCAATTCATTCAATTTATTTCAAATCGGGCCACTTTCTATTCAATTTATTTCAATTTTAGCCACTTTTGATCAATTCTGGCTACTATTTAAATTCAATTTCAGCCTAAATTAAATCCTAATCCATAACCCGTCCGGACAACCCAATTAACCCGACTCATCTTTATAACTTTTAATCCTAACCGTTTATCTAATCTAATCCTACGGCTAATATTAACCCTAACCTATTTCCATATTTTAATTACTTACCCCCCCAAAACCCTATTCATTCCCTCCTTCTCACCTAACCTAGCAGCCTCCCTTCCCCTCTTCTTCGTCGACATCGCCGCACCATCGCCGGACCCCCCTACCTCCATAATTTCCGGCGGAATTCGGCAGCCTCCGCCGCACAACCTCCATTAACACCGGAAAACAACGACCACCACCGTCTCTCCTCTCCCACAGCCTCACGCTGCCGTCGTCTTCTCCCTAAACACCGGCGAAACATCACCAGTCGGACCTTCCTCTCCATACTGTCTACCAGCGCCGGAAAAAAATAGTTGGCGCCGCCCTCCTTTTCCTTCTTCTCTCCTCGCCGTCATCTTTTACCCCTCACTGGCATCGCACCATCACTGCCGCAGGTTCTCTCTAACCTCCCTCCATCTCCTCTCTTCCCTTCACCCCGAAACCACCCTTATCCTCCTTTTATTTTCGTCTCCCCTCTCGACCAAAACCAATCAAAACAGCCCGCCCAATAACCCCATTTTTTCCGGCGACGCAGTCGCCGGAAACCAAAACCACCTCCCACCAGCACACTCCTTTCCCCCTCACCCTCTAAAAACCTAAATGTCAGACAGGATTCATTTGCATTTGAACTTAACAACTGCTACAGATCTGAGTATAGATTGGTTACGTTTTGGTTTTGCATGAGATGAATTTAAGTTCTACATTTTTTACCTAACAACCTAATATGTTCAAATTGATTGAATGTCGAGTAGCATTTTTGGATCTGTCTTTGGTGTGATTTTAGACTTTCATCTGCCTTTTCTTTTCGCCTATTAATCCTCTATTGATTTATAATTCTTGTTTTGTTAGTTGTTTGTATCCCAACAACATAAATGATTTTTTAATTTTTGTTTCATGATTTGTCTTGTGTTACTAGAATGATGTTAATCATGTAGGCCCTTTAAATGTTATGAATTTCTGATTTTCTAGTAAATTAGTTGTGGTTTGGATCAGCAAGATGCGTATTGAGCCTCTAATTTAGGCAATCCCTTTTTGAATCAGCTTGTTTGATCTTCTATTATCTTCTTTTTATTCCTCGCAAAACTGATCCGTAATTTTGAATTATTTGTTGGCGTAAGCCTTTATGCATGATGGTGATATTCGTTATTCCTCAGAATTACTCTGACCGCGCCCGTCTGTTAATATCAAAATGTTGCTTTACTTTGAAAATGCCTTACATATTAATACTGGAATATTTTATCTCGTGAACAAATCATGTGACAACATCTACACTAAAACTAGTGTGAAATTCATTACTTTCTTCTATGGTCCATCGCCTTTTCTTTTAAATCAATCAATACTCTTATATTGAGGGAAATTTGATATCTCAATCGAGTTACTTCCTAATTGTAAAGGACATTTTCAACATGTTTGAATTGTTTATTTACTGCCCCTTATAAGGAATTTTGATCGACTTCATGTTAAATTGATTCTTTGTTCCGTTCATGGAAAATCTGCTATGATTTATTCCTTCCTTTAATTATTGAATAATTATTGTCACAGCTCTAATATTTATCTATATATGTTAAACTGTGATTTGTTTTCATGTATTTGGAAGTTGTGATATCTAGAATGGTATATATGGTTAATTTATATATTTGTGATATCTATATATGGTCAATTTATATATTCCCTTCAATTATGCAATGACTATAACATTTGTTCGTTTTGCTGACTTAGATATAATTCTGTCTAATTGAACTAATTATGGTAGATGTATATTTGTCTTACATATGAAATGTTTTTTTAGAAGGAATCCGTTGATTAAGGATTTCTCCTTCATATCTTAATCTCTGACTAATTATTATCTCTGCTATATAAGAATTGACCCTCTTTCTTAGAAGGGGGGAGAAAGATTGTGAAATCATTTTCTACTATTGCTTCGTCACTTTTAAATTCATATTCTTTCTCTTCTCCGTCTCAACACGAGCATTGCTCAGGATCCACGAGATCCTTGTGATCTTGACGTGTTGAGTTCGGGTCTTGATTACTGGAAAGCTGTTTTTAAAATCTCTGTGTTGTCGTCTTATTCTTATTAAATAACCGTTTTGTTTAACAGGTTGGGAACGAAGAGTCTACCGGGATTGGAGGGTTTATAATTCAGCTAGTTTACTTTTTTTTTATTTCTATGGTGATGTATTTATTTTCTGTCGATATGTAATGCTGTAATTAAACACTGATCAATAGTGGAATGGGGTTTGGGGTGGGGTTTGTATGTTTTTTTTTTCTTCATTTGCATCTAATTATTAATTTCATCTAGAAAACATGCCTATAGGATTAATAAACATAGGATATGGAAACCATGCTTATAAGAATTTAATTGATACCATATTACTAGATATCATGCCTATAGGATTCATATTAAAATAGCTAGAATCGAATCATATCTTGTGTTCTTAGTAAATTTGCCTATAGGGATTACTTGCAATTTGTGTCAGGGGTTTAAAATAGGATTAATAACTTGTTAGATATCAAGCTTGTTAATGGTTAATCAATAAGTCTCATGTTGTTTGAGTCAATGAGCTTGCTAATAAATCTTTTCCTGCTGAAATCATGCTTTATCATAATCCAGTTTGATCATCTAAATAAAATCATGTGCGTAAACATTAACCCTTTTCTTTGATATGAGATGTGTTTTGTAAATAGATCTTATTGAATTAATTAAATCCATGTTTAAGAAGCTGCATTATGTATTGCATATCCGAATCTCGTCCTTCTTGCATTAGAAATCATAGGTCTTGTTTTGAAATCATGCTGGCAATGTTTGAGGCTATGTGAAGCTCTTATATGTTTATCATTTTATATTTGAGTATTTGGCATTAATCACCTTTAATAACACCATTAGAAATTTTAGATCCAAAATCCAAATATAGTAGTCCAATTGCCTCTTGGACCTTAAGGTTGGGACGGGTAGGCACATTTTAAGGCGTTAGTTTTATCCATTTAGATTGCTTAGGATTAATAATAATTAAAATAACTAGGTGGGTAGACGGGATATGATGAAACAGACAGGCTATTGCTGACTTCTCGAATGAAGCGCATATCAGCTTTGTAAATACAAAGCAATCTAATACTCCCATTTTTTTCTAATTTCATTTTTTTAAAAAAAAAAAAGCTTTCAAAGATTTAAAATTTCTTTTATTATGTTGAAATATTAATATGTTTTTATTACAAAAGAAAATTTTTTGTTAAAAATATACATATATATATATACATGATTTTCTTAAAATATATTTTCAAGTTATATATATATACACATATATATATGTTATTTTCTTCAAACTATCTTGATTTTAAAAATGGAATAGAAGGGAGTAATATCGCATTGGGCCCATTTTCAGCCTTGTCAAAACCTGATCCACTCTTAATTTTAGGTTTATAATTTAGTACTTGTGTTAGTATTTTATTTATGTTTAATAACTCACTGACTTTATTTGGTCATTTAGTTAAAATCCCCCATTTAATGAGTACGGCCGGGAACCACATTTGTGGACCTCGAAAGGTGCCTAACACCTTCCTTTCGAGGTAATTAAAGCCCTTACCCGACTCTGGTTACATAGGAAATAAAAGCTTAGAACGGTGCCCTAACGCACCTTAAATTCGTTAGGTGGCGACTCTTCTTTTCCACCCTTAAGAGTTGTTTAATGTTGGGTCCCGCTTACCCGCGAGGGAAAAATGGGGCGCGACAGCTGCCATCAAAGAAGAAGAAGTGCATTGTAACAGATAGAAACTTTGTCTTTTGTACAAGTTTGTTTTCTTGTTTTTAAAGGTTGTTTTCTTGTTTCTGTCGACTAGAGTTAGTTGACATTTCGGCTAGAGTTAGCCTTGTATTTCAGTTGAGTTTTAGCTGGAGTAGATGACATTGAAGTCTTGTAATAGAGGTGTTACAAGTGGGAGATTAGGAGGTTAATCTCTTAGTACTATACTAGAGTCTGTAACCATTGTTGCTCAGATCTAGGAGAGGAGTTTGAGAAATCCTACGAGGTAGGTCGTGGTTTTTTTACTTCCTGTGAGTAAGGAGGTTTTCCACGTAAATATCGTGTGTCATCTACTTACTGCTTCATTTACGTGTGTGTGTGTCTCTGTTTCTGTGTAACCTGATAGAGGGACCAGGTCCGAAGTACGGTGGTCGACCCATATAACTTAACAGTGTTATACTGGCTAATGACCTGAAGATTTAGATACTTTGTTTCTGAAACTCAATGCCTTTCTTTTAGGTTTATTCACACGCCCACACCCTTCTTAATTTTTCTTTTTAGCATTACCTATATCGTATTTTATTAATTTTCTTGGTGTTAATTAAGTTGATTATATTACCCTTTGCAATTTAGTGCTAAACAAGTATTCTGGTGCAAGTGTAGCATTGCGTCTACTCATTTGTGAAACAAAAGTTATTGCCTTTGAAAAGATGAAAATTTACTTGATATGCTACATTTTTTGTGTTAAAGGATACTCTTGTGCAAGTGTAGCATTGCATCTACTCTTTTCTGAGAACAAGTGACGTACCTTTTAAAAGATGCCTCACCTTGCTGTGCTGAGACCCAAAGTGCCACATAAACTAGATGTTAACATGAATAAATAGTCTATAGTCATGTCTTTTGAGCTGAAAGGACAGTCTTGAACTTAATCAACTCTGTTACGTGAAGTGTTCCTTTCTGTTGTATTACGTTAATGTTACGCAATTTTAAGTGTTTGGATGTATAATGTGTTGCCGCCAGGAAAGTACTCTTGAGAGTTGAACTGGCTTGTTCTCCTCTGTCTTCCCTTGGCTCATTTAGGATTATTTCTACTCAAATGATTTGAACAGCGTAGAGGGGGGACGATTACAAGCCATGACACATGATTTCATGCTTGCACATTTGTCGTCGTAAAGAAGGTCTAGGAGACCAAAAAGATGGAAAAAGGAGGACGTCAAAATTAAGGACATGAGATAAGATAGGTGAAGTGGTAGATGTAAATGGATGAGAAGTAGATAATTGTAATTTTACTTTTCACATTTCAATGTATTATTGTACTCACATTCACCACAGTACTAATCAAAGTATGGTGCATGTATAGTGCATCTTATGATAATATGTTAAGAAGTTTGTAATTAAATTTGTATCAAAATTGTATTAAAGTTATATTATATAATTGTATGTTGAGTTATGTGAAAATTATATATGAAGTTTGTATGTTATTGTTGTTTGTTCTTAAAAATAAGGTACAATCGAATTTGTAACGAAGCTAACAGGATATGAGGTTGACTTTGGTCAAATATATAGAATAAAATATAAATTAGTTAAAATGAAATAACAGTAAATAAAGATTCATCCTAATCGCTTGAACTTCGGATGATGACGACTTTGAATTAAAAGCTTGTTTAATGAAATACTTAGAGTAAAATTGAAAAATGTAAATAGATGAATTATTTTCTATATTTGTGATGTGATGCCTTTTCTTGATACAAGTGTTGGTCTTTATATAGGTCTTGATACAAGTGTTGGTCTTTATACAAGGGTTCACTCTGAAATGACTGTTCATTAGTTGTGGTATCTTTGTTTCAGTTTCCTCCAGATGCTTTGCCTGAAACTGGATTTGCTCTTTTGTTGATTTTTTATTTCCTCCGAATTATTAACCGTGCATGATCTTGCATCTTCGTGGAAAGTGTTAACCTTTTACGACACGTGTCTTCATCTTGACATGTCCACATATTAAGTTTGTTTTTCACCTTATATCGTAGAAGTTATATTAAATAAGTCATACATTATATAAATTAGTTCTATGAAATTTATTTTTTAAGATGTATGTTATTGCAGAGGTTTAAAGAATATATTTTTTATACAGATTTTATATATGTTTTATCATAATTTATACATACTTTATTAAATTTTATATAATTTATACGTACTTAATTAAAATCACAATATCCATACAAGTTGTATATATATTTTATACATAAAAATTATGTATACATATATATTTTTTCAGAAACCTAACACGAATTTTATATAAAAGATTATATAAATATATACATATTCCATACAGAATATATATATAGAATATACACAGGATTCTTTAGCACACTTTTGCGTTAGAGAAAATCTTTGGACACTTCAGCACTTTTTAAGGTAAGCTTTTGCATTGATGAAACCCTTCAGATGCTTTAGCGTTGAGGAAATATCGGCCGACGCTTATATATATTTTGAAACAAAATGGGTCATTCTTATGAATGCTCATATTTTACAAATTTGATGATTTTTAATTTTTATCCTTCAACATTTCAAGTAAAAAATAATTAAGTGGCCAAAAAAACCCATGTCATCGAAATAATAAATAACTTTTGCTCAACGTAAATTTATATTTTCGTATTATAATATAAATAAGTGAAACATCCAATGAATGGGCACCTATGGACCTAGTGAGAAAATATATTTTACGGGCTAGGTTTTCATTTTTATATTTCTCGGAAGTGAAATAATAAGAAAATAAAGTTGTCTGAGAAATATCAGTCGCAGGTGTAGATCGGCAGCATGTTGGATTGAGAGTCGCGCGTGCGGACGCACGTCGGCAGGGAGCCACGCGCGTTGGCACAAAGATGGGCGGTGCACATGCAGGAGGATGCAATGGGCTGCGCGGTGCACATTCGACATGGCTGACGGGCGGTGCCAAATGCCTATTTATGTAAAATCTCACCCCCGAACTCCGATTTAACTCTTTTTTTAAAACTTAAGAGCTCTTTGAGGGTTATGCATTGGAGATCTTATTTCTAGATTATAAGGTCAGTATCCAAGCCTCCAACACCAACTAAAGATGTGATCTTGTAGTAATCATTGTGAAGAACATCAAGTTCAAGTTAGTTTCATTGGTTGTGGTTTTGTCATGATTTTTCCAAGGGAATAATGTGTGGTTTTTACCTATACATAGTGTTGCCTTCATCTAGCAGAACGTAAGGACTTTTACACCCCTCATTACCGTAAAAGTTGAAAGTTTTATGGTATATATTAAAACAGATACCGACATAAGGAATCTTTCTATTATCTCGATAAAAGGACTATTTTAGGTGCCTTAAAACCTATAAGATGTTGGGGATGTGTATTGTGGTTGATCATGGGAGAGTCTGACCAAGGAAAGTCGAGTTATTAAATCACCTACAAGGTATGTTAAGGCTAAATCTCCTTCGGCAAGTTTCTTAGACGTATAATCGGTACGACTCATTGTATTTAGTAATATATTCATGGCTATGTTGTGATGATGGTTAGCTGCTGAAAGTTGAACCTATTGATTAGTATAGATATCCCTTGTCGAGGCTTTCCACATTTAGTTTTGCCTTTCATTAGAAGCGGCATAAGAGTACTTTATTGGACTATTGTCGCTTAGATTGGTTGTTGATATCTTGTTGCCTTACTGATGCCGTAGAGTCTTTGTTGTTAGTCATTGATCATGTCTTGCTAATTTGGGAAGCATAATGAGTAACTTGGCAATAGAACTTCATGTTCATGATGCCTATATGTGATAAGCTCGCATACGGGCCTTTGGCGTATCTTGATGCCTATAAAGCTAGAACCTTAATATTGTAATTCTATCTTCGGGTCAATAGTTGTTGTGGCTGCCTTTAAGGCTATTGTGGTTGGTTGCTCAGAGTCATATCTTGTTATTAGTAGCCCTTTAGTCATTTTAGGCAAAGATATCATATAATTTGGTCATCTACGACTTTATTATCCACTTAGAAGTCATTATTGTACCGTCATGCCTTAAAAACGACTATGCTTAGCGCCCTAATAGATTAATTTCAAAGTACTATTTGTTGTGGCTAGCAGAGGAGATACACAGGTTAGATTCATGGAGCTACACCTATTATTAGCGATCTTATAGCTTGTTGTGGCATCCAGATTGTCGTTTAGGCCAGTCAGGGCCTCGCCCTTTTCTTTCTAAGCTAGCTGGTTCTATAATTGTCTTCATGACTGTCTGGCAGTTGTGGAAACAGGGATATGCCTGTTGGATGCTATATTGGTTGCTACAGGGGCAAGTAACAGTTTTATTATGCCTAAGGGGCTATGCTACACTCACCGAGCGATGTATGGAAATATAAGTTATGCCTATCAGGTGCTATACAGGCTTCTCAAGGAGCAAAATATAATTACGATGTGCCTATGGGGCTATGTTATGCTCACAAAGCAATATGAAGTCTAGAACGACTATATTGAGGCCTACAAAGCCACTTGAAGTTTGGTGCCCTTAGGGACTTTCTTTATGCCTGAGTTGGCATTACTGACCTGTAGAAGAGCCTTGTGTGCTCAGGGTGCAGTTAAAAGAGACTAGAAGGCTCAAGATACAAATAGTGCTCACCTACAGTTGCCTAAGAGGCTACTTATAAAGATACATTTATTACCTAAAGAGCTACCTATAGGTACACGGTGATTGCCTATGAAGGGCTAGTTACAATTGAGATACAAAACAACTTACAAATGCATGTTGATTGCCTATGAAGGGCTAGTTTAAGATAAACTACAAAACACCTTTGGGGCTACAGGGGTACTGATAGGGGTATACAGATTCAATTGTACTTGTCGGGGCTTATGGGGGCCATGTAAGTTATTGTTTGATTGTTTGTACCTGCTAGGCTTATGGGAACCAGGTTAGCTTCTTGTTTGACTAATGTTTGTTAGTATACAATTGTACAGATGAGATTGTTCAAGTTATCTTGTGGCTCTTTTAGCTGTTTACGTTCAGTTCTTATTATTAGCTTTAGTTCTAGTTTATTATTACCTAACATACTTGGTGCATTATTGTACTGACGCCCCGAGCATGATGGCGTCGCACTCTTGCCTGTAGGTCCTAACAGGCAGGTACAGGGACCTTTTCCGTAGAGCAGATCGAGCGCAGTAGATTGGCTAGATCGATACTTCCAGAGTTGCCATGCTTCAGAGGTTTACTTGATTTTGATGTTAAGTTTGTGGGTAGGTCAGGGCCTTATCCCGGCCAAGTATATTCCTTAGAGGATTGCAGGCTGTGGAATTGTATAGTTTGCGGGAGGCCAAGTTGGCCTTATATTTTGTGCTTCATTAGTTGTCAGCCTTGACGGCTTGTGTATATATATGCAACCTTTAGCTTATTCGAACTTAAACACCAGGGTGGTCTTGTTGGCCGCATAGGATCGTATTATTGGTATGAATTGTTGGGTCAGTTGAATAGCTATACAGGTGATATACTGCGGCCCTGTCGGCCAAAAGCTTTCTTTTAAGCCAGTATTTACCTGGTTGATTTCTTTTCTTTTAATTTTGATGGCATGTTTCAGAGGTGCATAGGTCCGGCTAAGTCAGCTCAGGGTCCAGTGTGACATTAGGTGCCAGTTACGCCTCTCAAGGAGGGGCGTGACAAACTTGGTATCAGAGCAACGTCATATCCTAGGGAGTCTACAAGGCGTGTCTAATAGATTCTTGTTTATAAATGTGTTGTGCACCATAATTTTGAAGTAGGGAGCTAGGGAACATGATAGTATGGTTACCCTTCTTTCGCTCCAATCATGCGTTAGAGCTAAGTCTTACAGGGTTGAGTTCTCGAGCTCCTTATTGTTGTCTGCATATAGAAAAAAATTCTAACAAGGTAGACCGCTGCCAATTAGGTGCTAGATACAACAGCAGGAGCAGGTACAAAGAATTTGTCATGAATGGAGACGGCCAAGACTCTGGCCAAATGGGAGACATCTTCTTGATCTCCTCAGCTTTCTCTCCTACATCAGGAGCCTCTGGTGACTACAGAATCACCGGTACTACCTCCAGTCACTCCTATTTTCATTTGATCAAGATCGAGGAGTATAATACACATGTTGGCTCACTTAGTAACTGCTCAGCAATAGACAGGGACACCAACTAATGTTAGATCTCCCGAATGGTACAAAAGCTTATGAATTTGTGAGATTCTTACTTGAATCCCTCCAAAGTTTGTCGAGTCATATACCTTAGCTCCACTATAGCATGATATGGCCATGTCTCGACTCTTAGCCTTTTGTCAATATAGAAGAGGGCATAACTATTGATAGTATATTATCAAGAGCAAATAGCAAAAGAGCGCTAGACCTGTTGATTCCTTTGCGACTTTACAAAAGTGGTCAAGAACCCTGTTATTTAAATAGGTTACCCTGGTCTTCACTATAGTAATTTCAGGATAATGGGTAAGATTTTTAGGAGCAGTCAAGTGCATGTGAGAGTCTATAAGAAATAGACTCCTAGCAGTAGAAAATCTCAGATCAGATTAGACCAATTCCACCACATTGTGATAATTGCGGTATGGAATACCTAGAGAATTATAGTTATGGTACTCCAACTTGTTGTATTAATATGATGAGAACTCGCTCGAGTAGGGTTTAGGACAATATGGGTCAGTAGATCTGGCTAGCAGTATCCTTGCCAGTATTGTATATGGGGCACGAATCCCAGATTTCAGCGCTCGGAGGTAAGGAAAGATGAAAGCATTTAGTTCTAGAAAAGATCAGAACAACACTTATGCATTAGCTGGTCGATAGTACTTAGAGTCGTTGCCAAATGTCGAGATACGAGCGTTCAGGTTGACTCGCAGAAGATAGAGGTTGTAAAAACTTGGCCCAGACCCACAACTCCTACTGAAGTTCGCAGCTTTCTAAGATTAGTTGGGTATTATAGAATATTTGTATAGGGATTCTCTGTATTATCGACACCATTGACAAAGTTGACTCAAAAGGCAGCTAAGTTCCAGCGGACCGAGGCTTATGAGCACAGTTTCCTGAAATGAAAGATAGATAGACATCTGCACCAATATTGGCTTTACTAGAGGATTTAGAAGGTTATCTTGTATATCGTAATGCTTTAGGTATGGGGCTAGGGTGTGTTCTGATGCAGCATGGAAAAGTGATTGCCTATGCTTCGAGACTTACAGAAACAAGAAAATAACTACCCGACCCATGATTTAGAGTTAGTTGTGGTTGTTCATGCTCTAAAGAATTGGAGGCATTATTTATATGATGTTCATGTGGACATCTTTACGGATCACAAGGGTCTCCAGTATATTTTTAAGTAGAAATAGTTGAACTTGCAATAGAAGAACTACGATATAGATATTCTATATTACCCAGGGAAGGCTAATGTTGTAGCCGATGCTCTTAGTTGAAGATCTATGGGTATTTTGTCGTATTTGAAGCAAAGAAAAAAGAAAAAAAAGAGAGAACTGGCTCGAGAGCTGTACCAGTTGGCCTGTTTAGAAGATTGATTGATGAACTCAGATGATAGTGGGGTTGCGATCCAGAATACTACAGTGTCATCTCTAGTTGTGGAGGTGAAAGAGCAATAATAAGAAGATCCCATCCTGACACAGCTCAGAGGCAAGCTCATCAGGATGGGTCATCGGCCTTGAGATAGCAAGAGATGGAGTTTTGAGATTCAGAGGTCGACTCTATGTTCTAGATATGGCAGGGCTTTGCCGCCAGATTATGGCAAAGGTACATTATTCCTACTGTTCTCTTCACTCAAATTTGATAAAATAGATCCGTTGGTGGCATGGGATGAAGAAAGATATTGCTAAGTTGTAGCATAGTGTCCCAATTGTCCGCAGGTAAAAGCTGAACATCAGAAGTCTGGTGGGCTAACCCAGAAAATAGTCGCACCTATGTGAAATTGGGGAAGCAATCCACATGGATTTTGTTACAGGCTTACCCCGTACTAGGTGTAAACTTGACTCTATTTGGGTTATTATCGATAGGTTGACAGAATTAGCCCATTTCTTACTAGTCTGGAATACATTCTCAGTTGAAGACTATGTTGAGTTATACATCAAAGAGATAGTCAGACTGCATGGTGTCCCAATATCTATCATCTCTAATAGAGGAGCATAATTCACAATAAGATTCTGGAAGTCATTTAAGAAAGGTTTGGGCATGCAGGTTAACTTGAGTACAGCTTTTCATCCCCAGACAGATGGCCAGGATGAGCGCACGATTTAGATGCTTAAGGATATGTTATGGGCATGTGCTCTAGACTTCATAGGAAGTTGGGATGATCACCTACCTCTTATTGAGTTCGCATATAATAACAATTACCGCTCTACCATTAAGATGGAGCTTTATGAGGTTTTGTATGGGAGAAAATGCAGGCCCCCCATAGAATGGTTTGAAGTAGGTGAGTCAACGATGATTGGACCTGACATGATACATCAATCTTAAGAAAAGGTTACGCTCATTAGAGAGCGGTTATTGACAGCCCAGAGTCATCAAAAGTCCTATTTAGATATATGACATAGATACTTATAGTTCTATGTCGATGACTGGGTATTCTTGAAGGTCTCGCTTACGAAGGGAGTTATGAGATTTGGAAAGAAGGGCAAGCTTAGGCCTAGATTCATTGGGCCATATCGGATTGTCCGGAAGATAAGCCAAGTGACTTATGAGCTAGAATTGCCTTCGAGGTTAGAATCTGTTCACCTAGTTTTTCATGTATCGATACTATGAAAGTGCATAGGAGGCCCCTCTCGGGTTCTCCCAGTTGAGGATGTTCACATCATAGAGGAGTTGTCATATGAAGAAACCCATTCATATTAGGTCGGCAAGTCCGTAGACGAAGGACCAAAGAGGTAGCCTCCATTAAAATACAGTGGAAGAAAGGGAATCTAGAATAAGTGACTTGAGAAGCTGAGGATGACATGAGATAACCTCACTTGTTTCATATCCCGAGGTGATAGTGTTCAGATTATTGCAGTTGAGGCGAGATACCTATTCAGGATTACATAGTTGCTTATAGTTACCATTGTGTGTTGCTCACATTATTGTTGTGGAGCTATGCTATTTAGCTATTTGTGTCATCTTGTAAGATGCCTAGGTTGGACTTTTCTGCGTTTCAGGTATCCAGATAGTCCATATTATAGAGAAGACTCTGTCAAAATTTTTTCGGTCAATGCCTGAAAGTTAACCCTCCTAAGTTTGGATTACATTTGAGGATGAATATTCCTAAGGGGAGAAGAATGAAACACCCCGTGAATGAGCGCCGACGGACCTAGTGAGAAAATATATTTTACGAGCTAATTTTTCATTTTATATTGCTCAGTAGTGAAATAATAAGAAAATAAAGTTGCCCGAGAAAAATCAGCCACAGGTGTCGATTGGCAGCATGTCGGTAGGACAGTAGCCCGCGCAGGCGCACGTCGGCAAGGAGCCCTGCACACACTGGCGCACAGAGGTGGGTGATATGCATGCAGAAGGGTGCACGAAAGCAGGTGATGCGTGCGCAGGAGGCCGCAATGGTCTGCGTAGCGCGCACTCGACATGGCTGATAGGCGGTGCCAAACGCCTATTTATGTGAAATCTCACCCCGAACTCCGATTTAACTCTTTTTTTAAAAAACTCAAAAAGCTATTTGATGGCTATACATTGGAGATCTTATTTCCAGATTATAAGGTCAGTATACAAGCCTCCAAACCAATTAATGTTGTGATCTAGTAATCATTGTGCAGAGCATCAAGCTCAAGTTGGTGTCATTGGTTGTGGTTTTACCGTGACTTTTCCAAGGGAATATCGTGTGGTTTTTTACCTAATACATAGTGTTGCCTTCATCTACTAGAAGGTAAGGACTTCTACACCCCTCTTTACCAGGAAAGTTGGAAGTTTTACGGTATATATTGAAATGACTACTGACATAAGGAATCCTTATATTTTCTTGATAAATGGACTATTTTAGGTGCCTTGAAAGCCATAAGATGTTGGGGCTATGTGTTGTGGCTGATCATTGGAGAGTTTTACCAAGAAAAGTGAATCTATTAAATCATCGACGAGGTATGTTAAGGTTAAACCTCCTTCAGCAAGTTTCTTAGCCGTATAGCTGGTACGACTCATTGTATTTAGTAATATATTCATGGCTATGTTGTGATGGATGGTTAGCTATTGAAAGTTGAACCTATTGATTATATAAGTATCCGTTGTTGAGTCTTGACACATTTAGCTTTGCCTTTCATTAGAAGCGGCATAAGATTACTTCGTTGGATTGTTGCTGCTTAGATTGGTTGTTGTTATCTTGCTGCCTTACTGATGCCATAAAGTTTTTGTTGTTAGTCATTGATCATGTCTTGCTAATTTGGGCAGCATAATGAGTAACTTGATGCTAGAACTTCATGTTCATGAGGCCTTTATCTGATAAGCTCGCCTATGGACCTTTGGCGTATCTTGAAGCATATAGAGCTAGAATCTTAATATTGTAATTCTACTTTCGGGTTAATAGTCATTGTGGCTGCCTGTAAGGCTATTATGGTTGGCTGCTGAGAGTCATATCTTATTATTAGCAGCCCTGTAGTCATTTTACATAAAAGGAACCATATAGTTGGTCGCCTACGACTTTATTGTCCGCTTACAAGCCATTATTTTACCGCAATGCCTTCACAGTGATTATGCTTAGTGTCCTAGTAGATTAACTTCAAAGTACTGTTTGTTGTAGTTGCCAAGGGGGCCATACAAGTTAGATGCAGGGAGCTACACTTGTTGTGATATTCAGATTGTCGTTCAGGTCACTCAGGACCTTGCCCTTTTCTTTCTAGGCTAGCTGGTTCTACAATTGTCTTCATGATTATATGGCTAGCTGTGGAAACATGGGATATACCTGTTGGATGCTATACAGGTTGCTACAGGGGCAAGTAACAGTTGTGTTACGCCTAAGGGGCTATGTTGCGCTCACCAAGTGCTGTGTGGGAATATATTTTATGCTTGTCAGGTGCTATACAAGCTGCTCAAGGAATAAAATATAATTACAATGTGCCTATGAGGCTATACTATGCTCACAGAGCAATATGAAGTCTAGAACGATTATATTGAGGCCTACAGAGCCACTTGAAGTTTGATGCCCTTACGGACTTTCTTTATGCTTGAGTTGGCATTACTGACCTTCAAAAGAGCCTTGTGTGCTCGGGATGCAATTCAAGAACCCAGAAGGCTCAAGATACATATACAAGAGCCTCATATGCTCACCTACAATTTCCTAAGAGGCTACTTATAAAGATATATTAATTGCCTAAGGGGCTACCTATAGGTACACGTTGATTGCCTATGAAGAGCTAGTTACAGTTGAGCTACAAAACAACACACGGATGCATGTTGATTGCCTATGGAGGGCTAGTTTCAAATAAACTACAGAACACCTCCGGGGCTATAGTGGTACTAATAGGAGTATACAAATTTGATTATACTTGTCGGGGCTTATGGGGTCAGGTAGGTTATTGTTCAATTATTTGTACCTGCCAGGCTTATGGGGGCTAGGTTAGGTTCTTGTTTGACTAATGTTTGTTAGTGCACAATTATACAGATGAGATTGATCAGGTTATCCTATGGCTCTTTTAGTTGTTTACATTCAGTTCTTATTATCAGCTTTAGTTCCATCTTATTATTACCTAATATACTCGATGCATTATTGTACTGATGCCTCGAGCCTAAGGGCGCTGCACTCTTACCTGCGGGTCCTAACAGGCAGGTGCAGGGACCTTCTCTGTAGAGTAGATCGAGCGCAGTAGATTGGCTAGTTCCCTACTTTCGGAGTTGTCATAGTTTAGAGGTTTACTTGCTTTTGATGTTAAGTTTGTGGGTAGGTCGGGGCCTTATCCCGGCCAAGTATATTCCTTAGAGGCTTGCAGGCTGTGGAATTGTATAGTTCGCGGGAGGCCGAGTTAGCCTTATCTTTTATGCTTCGTTAGTTTCCAGCCTTGACGACTTGTGTATATATATGCTACCTTTAGCTTATTCGAGCTTAGACACCAGGGTGGTCTCGTTGGCCACATAGGATCATATTACTGGTATGAACTGTTGGGTCAGCTAAATAGTTATACGAGTGATTTACTGTGGCCTTGTCGGCCAAAGGCTTTCTTTAAGCCAGGATTTACCTGGTTGATTTCTTGTTTTTATGTTGTTGGCATGTATCAGAGGTGCATAGGTCCAGCTAAGTCAGCTCAGGGTCTAATGTGGCATTAGGTGCTAGTTACGTCTCCCAAGGAGGGGCGTGACAACAAGCTATGCCTTAAAAGGCATAATAAGTTATGTCGTTTAATTCCTACAAAACCTATGCCGGTCGAGGAAAAATTCAATTCAAAATCCACAGATTATGCATTAAAAGACTTATACTTAGTTCCTACAGAATTTATGCTAAGCAAGGCAAAAAGTTCAATTTCAGAACCTACAAGTTATGTTGTAAGCGACATAACTTAATTCCTACAAAACTTACACCGAGTTGAGGCAAAGTTCTTTAAATTTATGTTGCGTGAATTCGATACTACACAACTTATTCTGAATAACTTAATTCCTACAGAACTTATGTCAGACAAGATAAAATTTCTCTAAACTTATACTGAGTGAAACTAGGTCATAGATAAGGTTACTTTAGTTCACAAACTTTCATTAAATGAGCGACAATGATAAAAATTAAAAACCGTCATATTTGAAGATAAAAATTAAAAACCGTCATATTTGAAGATAAAAATTAAAAATCACCCCAAAATAAGAGTAATCCATTCAAAATCTTGAAAGTAAACTCCATTTATGTTTGGTAAACAGAAAAATATTGCTTAGTAATTATGGAATAGTGTGAGCCCATAGTATGAACATTGGGTAATTGCAGGAACACCCATATTTTGGGGTGATCTTTTATTTTTGTCCCTAAAATTTGTGTTCTTTAATTTTTTTCGTTCAACACTTTAAGTAATAAAAATGTTGACAAAAATATTGCTAGGCGAAAAATAAATTCGCTAGGCACAGGTTATGCTCTATAAGACACAAATTCATACTACTGAACTTATGTCCAAAGGCACAAGTTCATGCTAATGAATTATTTTTTTGAATTAGATAATACTGAATTTATGTCCTGGGCAAACATTCTCTAAAAAGGTTTGCCTCGCGAAATTAAGTCATATTTAAAAGTGCTTTGGAGAATAAACTTTTATTAAATAAGCAGTAAAGACATAAATTAAAGACCACTAATTTAAGGGGCAAAAATTAAAATCACCCCAAAATAAAAACAGTTTGTGCAAAAATTAATTGAAGGTTAGTATCTACTAACGTAGTCCGGCCCAAAACTTAAATAGGGTCCAAGTGTATCTTGGTACTGCCGCGAGCAACCCAAAAAGAAAAAAAGAATAGACGAATAATCAAGATCAGTTTTATAACTAATTTAATTAATTAACAAAGATAAAAAGAACTGACTTAAAAAAGGAAAAACGGCTCTTTCCAAATATATAAGATAAGATAAAAGTTCTAGATGATTGAAAACAACCCATTTTTAATTAGTTCTACACCTTTCAAGCTTTGTGTTAACCACCATTTTATCTTTTCAAAAGTAATATATACTTAACATAGAACTTTAATTATGTATCCAAGAAGATTATCTTCCTTTAATTACAAACCACAACATACCCTATTTAAGCTTAAACTTTATTTAATTAGTCAATCTTACCTCTCAATGGATAAAGATTTGGAATAACTATCCACAAACCAAATGGGATTAATAAAGAGATTAAATATTTGGGGATTTAAGTAGTACGATTCAAACCCTACCATTCATTTTCTGTTTTTCTCTTTTAGGAAGGTATTGTACTAGCTAGTTTAACTTCTATCCATTTGAAAGGGTGCCTATTTAAGAATATTTAAATTAATTGAAATGAAATTTATTACTAATTTATTAGTGATTGGCTAAGTAACATCCTTAATATTCGTATCAATTAACTATATACCTTGCGATCTTATCTCACTTACTTTAGCTAATTAAAATTAAGAAACCAATTAGTATCGTGCATACATAGTTGTGTGCACAAACAAGTTTTAATCGAGCTAACAGGCTCCGAAAGCTAGACATTTTTCATATACAAATCATACTTCATATATATAGAGAAATATATACTATATATTAAGATTTAATTGCTTGATTAACACACTTAGAAACTATTAAGTCCCATATCTGTGAAATGATAAAAATGGATTTGGACAATCTTTCCTCATAAGCTAGTTTTTGGGGTTGAGTTAGACCCACGATTCATTTCTTTACATGGTATCAGAGTCAGACTCATCTCAATTTATGAAATGTTGGGCCCACATATCAAATCGTCCATGTACCAGATGTCCAGTTCTGAGCGTGAGGCGGGATGTTAAGTCCCACATTGGTGGAATGAGGAAATTATGGATATCCAGTCCCGGGGGTGAGGCGAGATATTAAGTCCCACATTGGTAGGATGAGAAAATTTTGGACTCCTTATATGGACTTGGGCAATCCTCCCCTTATAAGCAAGTTTACACTTTATTTGGATTGTGGTTAGCCATGATTACACTTTGTTTTGACTGTATCATAATTGGTAAGTTTACTAAAATGCCCAAAATTATTATATATGTTAAATTCATCAATAATTTCTAATAAAATAATTTAAGACAATTTTTTATGCTAATTTGTTACAATTATGTCTTGTAAATATATTAAACTATTAAACTCATGCAAATTCTAACATAATTAATAATAAAAAAGAAAGTAGGTCAAAATAAGTGAACACGAATTTCAACAAAGAAACAAGCAATCTTGTAAGAAGTTTAAGAAACCAAACCTAGAAAGAGAAAAGACTGAGCATTAAAGAGAATTGAACCCAGAAAACTGTATAGGGTAGGACTTTTAGGTGAAGTTAAATAATATAGGATAAAAGGTAAAATAGAATTATGTAATATTAAGTAAGAGTATAATTGAAAAAAAAAATAGTAAACAATGGGATTATACCAAATTGGTGGTTTAATAAAGTGAGATTTTTTATGGTTACCTAACCATGGAATCAAACCATATCATACCATATATTTTAAGTAACAATCAAAACAAACATGATACTCTTAGTAACTTTACCATACTATACCATGGGTAACCACCATCTAAACAAAGGGTTAGGGATTGAGTTAAGCCTAAGATTCATTTTTTGACATGATTTTAAAGTCAGACCCACCTCAATTAATGATTTATCAATGTTGAACCCTTATATTAAATTATTCACGCATTAAATGTCCAGTCCTGAGCATAAGCCAGGGGCGTTAATTGTGTTATTGCTTGTCACGCTTTTTTATATGAACATTATATATATACGAGGTTGGGTCTCATTTATTTGCAATTAATGGAGGTCTGATCTGAATGGTTCAGACCTTAGGCCATTAAGTGTATTTATTTTCATTAAGATTTAAAGCACTTATTTGGTTTGAATAGGTCTTAATCATTAAGATCTGGAATAAAGTCTTAATATCATTAAGAGGTATGTCACCATCACTCTGTCCATAATCACCAACGACCACCATTAATCACCTCTAACATCACAACCACTTCCATTACCATTATCAACCACCAGTCACCACCACATACCAACCACATCTGACACCATTATCAATCACCATTACAGTAAACCAACCATCCCTATCATCACAATAACCACTAACAATCACCATTGCTGTCAACCACTATTGTTAGTCGTTACTACACATATCACTTCCATCATTATAATTATATCCGCTGCCACCACCACCACTGTCGTCACCGTCACCACCACCTTTACCACCACTTTAACTCACTACCACCACCGCGATCAATCTGTACTACCAACCACCTTCACCATCACAAATAGCACCACTATCAACTACTGCCAACACATCATCAACCACCATACATTCTTTAGCCACCACCATCGACATCGTCAACTACTAACATCAATCAACTTCACCATCACAACCATCACTATCAACCGCTATCATCACGATAGTCACTACAACATCTACCATCTCCATCATCATAACTATCACTACCATAATTACTAGCCACTAACACCATCATTATCACGATCACCACTACAAACCATTTCCACCATAACTAGAAAACATAAATATTTATTTTTATCAGATAATGAATTTATTTTATTAGATTAACTTTTTTAATATTTAATTATTTTTTTATTTGAATTGTGTATTTAATATATTTACAAATAAATAAAGTATGCACATTCAGATGTTGAGAAACAAACAATTTTAATCATTCAGTGTTCAGATTTAGATACAACATCTTAATTATTCAGATATGCATTCAAATTCAGACGTCTTAATCTATATTATATTTAAAATGTGAAGGTCCTTAGAAATGTTGATTGAACTTTTTTCCCTTCATTTAAAGATTTTATAATAGACATAATCGTCATTTGCTATTTTTTAAATTATTATTTAATTTACCATCCTAAACCCTAAAATTTTTCTTTCACAATTTTTTTTTTAAAAAAATACCTTAATTTTTTTTACCTAAAATTTAAAATTAGCCCTCTATAAATTTCTCTTTAAAAGAGTATTAAAATTACCCTATAAAATTTTACCTTAAATTTAATGTCGTCTAAATTTTCCTAGAAAAAGTTGCCTACCCTAAATTCTTTTACCTAGAATTTAAATTTTTTCTTCTATAAATTTTCCTCAAGTAAAAATAAAAATCACCCCATGAAATTTTACCTCAAATTCTAAATTGCCGTCAAAATTTTTTTTAAAAAAAATAAAATAAAATTAAAAAGAAAAGAAAGAAAGAAAGAATTGCTTACCTTAAGATTAAAATATTGTCTTTTTCGTAAATTTCCCTGGAAAAATAGCCTAAAATTGGTTGTATTTGTCTAAAACTTTTCCTTACTATTTTTTTCGAAAAAAAAAATTACACTTTTAGAATTTCTTTTATGATTGCATAATTTTATTCATAAATTTTCTTCACCAATAATTTATCTCAAAATGTTCTTCATTAGCTGCCAGAACTTTGTATATTTTCAAATTCTCTTCGTCTTAAAATCCATCTTGTCTTCTTTGTTTCGTATTGTCGATTTGAAGAATACAATAGTGATTGCTAACGTTAGCTCAAGTTGATTGTGTTCAAAATAATTTAGTTTAGATTGTCTTCTTTAGTTGATTCTAAAGTTATCTACTTTAGTTGAATCTAATATTGATATTATATAGTTTATGTTATGAAATAATAAAGAAAGAACAAGAATATTGTAGAGAAAGAGAGAAGGAGAGAAGTTCTTATTTCTCTTTGATTGGATTAAATACAATGAAGGAGAACCCCTCTATTTATAGGGATAATTTCTCCTAACTTTTCTCCAAAAGATAGACTTTCACAATGATATAAACACATATATCTAGTACAATACAAATACCTTTATAGACATTCACTACAACACAAATATGTTTATAACACTCCCCCTTGAATGTCTATTTGATAGATAATATGCCTCGTTAAAACCTTACTAGAAAAAACCCACTGGGAAAAAATCTAGTGAAGGAAAAAGAGTACACATATCTAATAATATGCATTTTGGCTGCCTCGTTAAAAACCTTACAAGGAAAACCCAGTGGGACAAAACCTCGCAAGGGAAAAAGAGTAAAGCGCGTATTAACTCCCCCTAATGAGAACATCCTTGAATCTTTGCATCCCGATCTTGTGCACCATCTTCTTGAAAGTTGCAGTTGGTAGAGATTTGGTGAATAAATCAGCCACATTATCACTTGAACGAATCTGTTGCACATTGATATCACCATTCTTTTGGAGCTCATGTGTGTAGAAAAACTTTGGCGAGATGTGCTTCGTTCTATCTCCTTTTATGAATCTTCCCTTTAGTTGTGCTATGCATGCAGCATTATCTTCATACAAAATTGTGGGTACTTTGTCACAGTTCAAACCACATTTTTCTCTAATGAGATGTATCATGGACCTCAACCACACACATTCTCGGCTTGCTTCATGAATATCTATTATATCAGCATGATTTGATGAAGCAGCTACTAGAGATTGCTTTGTAGATCTCCAAGATATTGCAGTACCTCCACATATGAACACGTAGCCAGTTTGAGATCGAGCTTTGTGTAGATCAGATAGATACCCTGCATTAGCATAACCAACAAGATCCGGACTTGCTAACAAATTAACCGAATGTTATGTCTTATAGTATTAGCAAGATATATTAGTGCATCAATCACAATAAGATATGGTACTTCAAGACCAAGGATTTCCTCATATAAGAATTATGAACAAGTTTAAAGAAACTTGTAAATGCTTCAGGCGTTTTGAATCCTTCATGATTATCATATAAATTTTATCAAGTGATAACATTCATTAATATTTAAATGCGTGAAATCTTCTAGTGTCTGGACTACAGGTCCAATAAGCTTTATGCTTACCAATGCGCATCATTTCACTTGATAATTATTCCTACATCAGCATGCTTTAATAGATGTAGTATTCAGATCCTCACAATCTTTTGCAATATTGCGCACTATATTGTATCAAAAATATCGTAGACGATCAGTTCCAATGCGACATAACTTATTGAGATCTCTTCATTTTTCATCATTTTCAGGTACCTGAACCTTTGCCAAGGTTTTATGAAGTGTTATGTCGTGGTGCTTTCTCAAAGCACTTGCCTCATCATTATGACCATCTTAATCACTTGCTCCTCTCCTTCTTCAAGAAGTTCTATATTTGGAACCGTTTGGTCTATCACGCTTCAGGCGTCTCATAGACTCTATCCTTCAAGGACTTTCCATTGGAGCATTTGCAACTTTTCTTTTTCCCGAGGATCTAGATAATTCATCCCACACTCAATTTTCAGTTGCTAATCACTTCTCCCTCTAATGTTAGAAAAACTAACATTTACTCTCCAAGCTCATTTGGGGACCCATCTTTGTGCGTTGTGATGGGGCAATTCAATCATATATCACACATTCAAATTTTAGATGGAATTATTTGGTCCCTGACCCTGAATCAATTGTGATAGGGGAACCTTGTTGGCTTGATGCATTCAAGTGTTGCTATATGTTAAATAAATATATCTCATACCAAAATTTATTTGGGAGTTTTATTCTCATAACCAATGATTTAGCTATAATTGGAGGCATACAATTTTTGCTAAACCAACATAGATATGAATCAGCATTATCAACATGATTTTATAATTTGAAACTATGCTCTTAATTTAATAATTCGAGCAACAACCTTACAAAAATCAATTGTAAGTTGATATCAAAACACATGTGACCATACCATAGATGCATCTATTAGGAAACGGTTCACATGGTAGGTGAATGGGCCCATATTCACCATTTTATAAGTTCCAAAATTTCAGAAAATATAATTCCAATCTTAGCTGATCAAGATCATTCTATCACGAGAACAAGCAACACAAGAGAATTCTTGAAGAATCTTTTATTTCTTCAACATATAGCCACGTGAATTCTCAATTATTTTTGCATCACATTTGAACCGGGATGGCCAACCGGTATGCCAACTTATTTCAGTAAACTTCTGGTTTACTTTCGTATGTGATTTCATCATCATACCCATATTTATGTACTACAAATAAAAAAACCATCGGATAATCTTTTACATAAATATTTATAACCCGCTTCAATTGTAGTAGCATGAAGATATTAGATCTTCCCATAATTTATAGTCTCATTTTTTTTTCAATGTCATTGAAACTTATAAGTTTCCTTTTGAGACTTAATACAACAATTTCATTCCTTCAGGTAGTAATACATTAGCTCTTCCGGAGCTCTCAATTAATTTTGTATACTACCACATATTCAATCACATCAAAATAGTTTCTCCACATAGTTTCAATTTTGAAACAATTTTGAATGTTGATGAGCTATACTCATGAACAGACATATAGTCTTGATGAATCCAATCATATCGTGCCTTTGGGTGGATGACCATCTTCAGGTGGTCATACCTTTCTTTTAGGCTATTCCACAAAACAAGTGGATCCTTGATCATGAGATATTCAATTTTAAGAATTTCGTCAAGATGATGACGCAAGAATATCATAACCTTAGCACGATCTTGATTTGATGCTTTGTTTTCACTTTTAATGGTGTCTCCAAGACCCATTGCATCCATATGGATTTTGATGCTTTGTTTTCACTTCAGGGACTAGATCTGTATTAGATCTATATTTGTAACATTTATCAAAGTTCTCAATTTCTCATTCTTCAGGAATGGAACATGATCATCTAAATATGCCTTAACCACATAAGGTATGATAGCTTAAAACCTCTTTTAAGATATTGCTACTTTGGGAGCAAATCGAGGTATGCATATAACATAGATGATTTCTCTTACATATTTTCACAATATTGTTCTTCTGGAACAAATATATTTTCGCAATATTGTTCTTCTGGAACAAATATATTTTTCACCATATTGTTCTTCTGGAACAAATATATTTTTCACAATATTGTTCTTCTGGAACAATTATGAGGCATGAATTGCCAAGTGAATCAATAAGTCGTTCCTCAAGTTCATATACAAAATCGATATTGTTATTAGTAAATACATAAATATCAAGAAATACTAACCTTCATCTTTCTAAGAAAACTTTGATTTTTCTTACCTCAAATCTTTCAAAGTGAGTGCTCAAGGCAGAGACTCGTGCTGATAACGTGTTATGAAATAATAAAGAAAGAACAAAAATATTGTAGAGAAAGAGAGAAGGAGAGAAGTTCTTATTTCTCTTTGATTGGATTAAATACAATGAAGGAGAATCCCTCTATTTATAGGGATAATTTCTCCTAACTTTTCTCCAAAAGATAGACTTTCACAATGATATAAACACATATATCTAGTACAATACAAATACCTTTATAGATATTCACTACAACACAAATATGTTTATAACAGTTTAAAATTTGTGTTATTTGTAACAAACATTGTTCATCTACTCATATATTCACAAGTTTCATCTATTTAGGTAAAGAGTAAATACATAAATACCTCCAACTATAACACTTTTTTTAAAAAGACATTTAACTTTGCAAGGGTCCTCTTTTGAGCCCACTTGGTGCAGAGGCAGAGCGTGAGATAAGAAAAAAAATTATTATTTTTATTTTTTGATATTCATTTCATTAAAAATACTTTTTATGTTATTTTATATATTTTAATTTACTTTCAATTTCTTTTTTTTTTCCGCTTGTCTTCTTCTCCGATTCTTTCATTTTTTTTCCAGCATCTTCTTATTTTTTCTCTCTTTATCTTTTTCCCCCTCTGTTGTTCATTTTCTCCTTGAGCTATTATCAATATCTCGTGGTTCTTTATTTATTTATTTTTGTTATAAAGTTTTTATTTGATTAATTAGTACTACAAAATTTTATTTTAATGGAGTTTTAATCTATTATAACTGTAATGATTTTTGCGGTGACTATAATGGTTATCGACGAAGTGATTATAGCAGTGATGGTGTGTGGTGATGTGATAATGTTGCTTTAGATTCACTCAATAATTTGCTTATGAGATATTTTTAAATTCAAATGAATTGTTCTAAAGTGAAATATTGTTGATTAATATTAAATATGAATCATTACTAATAAGTTTCGTCGGAAGTTAGCCGCGGCAACAAGCAGAAGGATGGGTTGTGGTGAGGAGAAAAGATGAAAGTTTGCAGAAGAGTAAAGGAGGAGATAGAAATAGAAAAAAGAAAAAAGAAAGAAAAAGAAAATGAAATAAAGGAAGAAAAACAAAAGTTAATTAGACACGTGGCAAGCAATGATTGATGCGTGACTTATTATTTTTTCTTATAACTGGATTGAGCAAAAAAAATTATATTTATATCATTTTGAATTGGTTCAGGGGGTAATAGGACCCCCGCAAAGTTGAAGTGTCTCCTTAAAATTAAGGTGTAAGTACCAGGGGATCTTTATGTATTCTCTCTTTAGGTAAAGTAATCTCCACATTTCTTTTTTAAATCTAATTATATATTATTATAATTATAACTCTTGTGCGTAATTTATTTTAGATAATTTTGCAATGAAATCTGAAAAGAATTTCATAAACGAATTTATACGATTCTCATTGAATATTAAAAGTTTAGTAATTGGAGCTGAATTAGTAAAGGAGTATAAAAGAGGAATAAGGGACGACACTCGAATGACCAATACATTAGTTGATGAAGCGGTAATGATTTATTTTTTAAAATATTTTTTTTACATATATGTTTGATTTTTTGTATTTTATATTTTTTTATATTTTTATATATATCTTTTTTAATCATTAAGTTTAACTTTCTACTTGATACAAAAAGTCATGACATACTTTTCAATAATCTATCTATATTATATTAAAAATAATGAAGATCTTTAGAAATGTTAGCTGAACTTTTTGGTCTTCGTTAAAAGACTCTACAATATACAAAATTATCATTTATTATTTTTTTTAAATAATTATCATTCAATTATTATTTAAATATTTAGGTTAAGCATAGCCATTTATAAATTTAAAATTCATAATTATTTTTAAATTCTTAATTATTACACAAATATATTTTTTAAATATAATTTATATTATTTTTAAAAATTTATTTTTATTAATATAAGGAATCTCGCGCGTAACCTTAAACTATTCTTAATAAAAACAAATAAAGGCGTCCATCTTGTTGACTCATACTGATGAGTTTGACTCCGTGAGGAATTGAATAAAAGGAGGTTGAATTAGTGTGTTTCTTCTTTGTATCAATTGAAGTATTTTATGATAAAGTAATTTGATAAATGATAAACCAAAATCCTCTTCCCCTAAATTTAAAAGAAAATAATTAATAAGACTTTCATCTTAGAGTCCAATTTCATAGATTTTGTTAAATATTTTAATTAGATATTTTTTATTATATTAATATTAAAAAAAATTACAACTTATAATATATTTTATATAATTTTCAAATATGTACATTTAAAATTTAAAATATTAAATTAATTTATTTTAATGTAACTTTATAAATTAATAGAAATAACTCTCATGAATCAAAATATAACGTGTAAAAAAAATTTTTTTAAAATATTATTAAAAAATAATTTGAAAAAATGTTTGAAGGATCCTAGCTATCTCTGACCCCACCTTATTACAGTGCCTTTGCACTTGTAAATAGTTCATTCATCGTCAAAGTGCCGTTGCCCCTTTAGCTTGGCTTCACACATATAGAGATGCAAAAAATGGTGGGGCTGGCATGAATATCATGATCGATCATATTGATAAAGAGCTTTTTTAAAAGGAAGTTACTGTGTTAGTAGCTTGAATTTTAACTCATAAAAATTTTAATTCTCTTACTTAATTTTATAATATATACATATATTTTTAAATATTTTTAACTTGTTTTATTTCGGGTCTAAGTAACCTTTTTTTCAATCCTAATTTGTTACTTTAACACACGGCAATTGCCATTCGCCCAAGCCACATAAACTTTAATCATCTTAAACTTATCCTGTCTCGTTGCCATCCTTTTAAATTCACACCATGTGGGATTTCTCAAAAAAGAAAACATCACTATGTATATTCATGTACCATGATAGTTGTACTATTCATTTAAATTCTTTTATTTCTTTTGATTGATAACATGATTGATTAAAAATTTAAAATTAACTTATTAATGAATGCTCTTTAATTTCTTTTAATTAATAACATGGTTGATTAAATTGATTAAAAAATATTAGTATTTAATTAATAAATTTTAAAATTATTTTAAGCAACAATTAATATTTTGACCAAACTTCTTAAAAGTATTTATAAATATATGTTTATAAAAAAAAATACTATGTAAAAAAAATTACTTTGTTGACTTTTAAAAAATAAAATCTGTTACTTTTCCAAAAATACTTATCTCTTTCAAAAACTTAATTAAACACTTCGTCTTTATAAAATAAACACCTCGCTTGAGTGAACAATATAATGCTTTTTCTTTTGGCCATCGTTTGTTTAGATAATCCAGAAAACCAGCATGATCTTTCTGGAAGTGGTGAAGTTTCTGGGAGCGAGGAGAGTTTTATGTATAAAATATAGGGCACACAAATTCATGATTTCTTTATAAAATTTAATATTTTTATGTATATTTTTTAAAATTAATATAATATTATATATTAATATTCATGTTATAAAAAATTTAGAAAATACATTTAATTAAAAAATAATTTATTTATTTTAAATATTTAAAATTAATTTTTATTTAATATATATATATATATATATATATTAATAACATATTTATATTTTAAAAATTCTAAACTCGCCCCGGACTAAAGCCACGAACAAATGTTAATTAAATTATCCAATTCAAAGACACAAAAAGAGAAAAGTGATAAGACTGCTTTATTTTTATTTTTATTTTAATAAAGGCTGAGGGATAAGGTTGCTTCAGATATTAATTGGAACTGCTTGGTGGGTTCAAAATAGAAAAGTTAAATTTTGCATAAAGCAGTTTGTCACTCCACAATGGACTCAAAATTTTAATTAAAAGTAATAATTAATTTAAAATTTTAATTAAAAGAAAAAAATAATAGTGTTTTCAAATAAAAAAAATTATAAAATTTCTTACTATTTCAGTGGAAAATTATTTTTCACTCTGCATTTTTCTAGTGAACAAGTTTGGTGGAAAATAAGTGAGAAAATCACATCTTATAACACAAATTTCTCATTGATTTGTTATAAAAAAAATCTTTATTTCTACTAGTGTACACAACCTCGAGGCTCACCCCAAAAACACCTTTTAAAATATTAATACAAATAATAATACCTCTTTTATAATGGTCCATCTATAACTGGGCTAGTACAGTTACAAGTACCTCATTTTATAATTGAAGTTCAGATCCGAAATCTCGCTAGTAATTTCAATCAGTTGAGAAGGATAAAATGGTATCTTTAAAGAACCATACATACATCTTTTGATACCGTGCAAGGATATATATAATATTTTCTTTCTCAACCCCCCCCCCCCCAAAAAAAAAAAATTCTACAATTAAAGAATCTTTCTACTTGACAAACATAATTCTTTTGTTTAAAGTTCATCAATTTACAAAAGAATTCAGCAAAAGTGAGAAAACTTATCCATTGCCAATTGCCCCTTTACATAAGCAAAGAGACAGTATATTATTTGAACATCACTTTCATCCTTTTTATTTCTCTAAGAGTGGGATATATATTCTTTTAAGCTCCAATTGCACTATTGCTTTTTGGTTAATCTTTTTATCCTATTTTTACATTTTTCTTTTTTTGTTGTTATTGTCCTTTTACTTCCACTATCCTAGATTAGCATATGAATAAATGTAACCAGTTCTTAATATTTATTTATATATAAATTATAATTTAAAATTTATAAATTATATATTTTATTTTCTTAAATTATTAAATTTTAAATTAAAAATATATAATAATTTAATAAATTTTAGAAACATAAAATAAATTTACTGAATTCAATCGAATCTGGCGTTAAAACTCTAGCTCCGTCCCCTATGCCAACCTATTGATCAAATCTATGTGCTAGATTTCATTCTTATCTTTTTAAAAGTGTGACAATAATATCAACATAGGATCAGTACTTTACAAGTGTACTCTTGTCCGAAGCAACAACGAATGAAGTATTAGCATAAACATGAAGGGATGGTCTGGTATGGAAATAATTAATTTTGAGTCAGAATAAATTTGAAATTATTATTTTGTCAGAATAAATTTGAAATTATTATTTTATTTTTAATAAAAAATAAAAAATAAAAAATAAATAGTTTTGAGATGAATGATTTATCTCATATTTAGTTGGAATAAAATTTTGAAATAACTAATTTTGAAATTAGTTATTTCGGAATTAGTTATCCCACAATGAGGATGAAATAAAAATAACATTATAATTCTGAGACTATTTATTTCTTATTCCTCATTAAATGTAGGATATAATTCCAGATTCTTCCAATCCGAGTCATCCTGAGATTATTTATTTTCTTACCAAACGACTCTTAAAGCATTACTCCGTCCGCTCCCTTTTATTTATAATGGATATTAAAAGTAATTATTCTTAAATATTTATTAATTTAAAAAATTAAAAAGGAATTAATTATTTTTTTTCAATGTTTCCCTTGACATTAATTATTTAAGAATTGTGAGGCACATTAATAGAGAAAAATTAAAAAATTAATAAGAAATATATTAATTAAATTATATTTCAAATAATTTTTTTTAAAAATCATGTAAAATCTTTTTCTAACAACTAAAAAAGATCGAAAAAGTATATAACATTAGCATAACTCTCAATCATAATTAACTATCTTATTTAGTACAAATATTAAAAACTAATTGAGTTAAACTAAAAAAGAAGTTATCATTCTATCTGTAAAATTGATATTAATGGTTGTAATTACGAGTGTTCATTTGGTCTTTGGATTTAATTTTGTATTATTCGATTTTGATAAATGTCATTCAATTCGAACTGAAATAAATCTTAATTAGTTCAATTTTTTTTATTACATTACTTAATAAAAATAACTATAATAAAATAATCCGACAATTATTACTAAAAAATTGTAAATAAGAAGATGAAGAAGAATGAACATAAAGTTACCAAAAAAGAGGAGCAAAGTTGTGTCCAAACCAACTGTTATCCAGGAAAGTACGACCAAAAAAGAACGATTTTAATAACAAAGATAATCCCTAGTTGTAGTACTTAACAAGTACCAAGTATGTCAAAAAGATTATCTTACTTAAATTACAAGCCACAAGAATATATAAGTACTAAACTTAATCTTAAAAAAGAAATCATAAATGATCTACAAAACTAATTTTCCTGAGATTACACAATCTCTGGATCGAATTAAAATATTACATTATAAATTTTTATTTCTATTGTTCATTATATGTAGGGGTATCAAACTATTAAGTCATACTATGAAAGTTTGCGAGAGAATGATCAAAATGAGGATAAGGAAGGGTGTGTCTATATCAATTCGGATTCATACCGGGACGGTTGACTATAGAAGCCATCGATCTTATAAGAAGATTGTGGAGTAGTACAGGAACAGAAAAAGAGATTTACACATGGTGTTCATCGACTTAGAAAAGGTGTACGATAAAGTTCCTAAAGAGGTTCTCTAGATATGTTTGGAGGCTAGAGGTGTACCGGTGACTTATACTAGGAAGATTAAGGACATGTATAATTAAGGGAGCCAAGACCTGGGTCAGAATAGTGGGAGGTCACTCAAAAATTTTTTCGGTCTTAATGGGATTGCAATAGGGATCAACCCTTAGGTTGTTTGCCTTAATTAGTGATGGACGAATTGACACAACTCAAAAGGGGAGAGGGGGAGAGGGAGGGGGAGGGGGGAGAGGGGGTGAGGGGGATATTATGGTGTATGTTATTTGTAGATGATATAGTGTTAATAGACGAAACACATGCATGGTGGGGTTAACGATATACTAGATGCTTGGAGATAGCCGGAGATATAAAGGTTGGCTGTAGTAGAAGTTACGAGAGGGGTAAGGTCTGTATACATCTTATCCTCCCCCAAACTTTGCTTGTCAAATTATACTCAATATTATTATTAACTTGTTATGAGTTCTATTTGTATTTATTGACATATAACATATGAAATCTGAACCTTTTTGATTAAGGGTGTGTTCAGTATATATAAATCTTCTTGTGTTTCGTTGGTCAAAAATTTTGAAAAATATTTTCTTTAGGAAAACAAGCTTCTTGGAAATAAGGAAAATGACTTCTACAATAAAAGTAGGGAAAACAAGTTACATTGTCTCCTCCCCACCCTCACGACTATCCACCTCCACCCACACCACCGCATGGTCTGACCCACACCCCACCCCACTATATTCATCACCTTACCGCACCCTGTTTTCATAGTTTTATTTTAATTGTACAAAAATATTTTTACTTGCATATCGAATATAAGAAAATAAGGAAGAAATAATTTATTTTAGTAGAAAATATTTTTTAAAACAATATTTTCCACATAATTTTTTTCCTCCCTACCAAATACACGCTGAATGTACGCTTTTAATAATATATAGAGTTGCACCCCGTACTTCTAGTTTAAGAGGAAAAAAAGGGGCAAATAAAGTTACATCTTAAACCAAGCAATTCACTCATAAGTGGAAAGTTGCTCTCAATCAAATGTGAAAAAGTTAATCACTAGGAATATTCCATAGGATTACTTTTAGAAAATGACAATTTAAGTAGTAGTAGTAGTACACTATATACTTGAAAGTTAAACGTATATGATACTAGAAGATGTTTCAATTTTCTACAACATGTTGTTGCTTTTCACATTAATGATAACTACAGTCAGATTAATGATATTGAGTACAACTAAAAAGCTTAAGCAAGGATTTTGTTTTGCGCCCAGATCTTTAGGATTACTCATAAAAAGAGCCGAAAAGGTAATAATAAAAGAGAAGATATGACTTGGTTTGTACATTCTAGTTACTCCAGAATTATGAATTGTTTTACAGTAAATAATATTATTAAAAAAGAATTGTGTATGTGATGAATAGTAGTATACGAATCGTTAGACAATGAGACAATGGCTAATTAATCATATTACAATTGTTACATATGAAGGCAATTTGGGTCTTTCTAATAGTACGTAAATGTATTTATTTTTTTAGCAATGATATGATAAATATAATTATGAAATAAGGAATCTAAAAAAAGAATAGACTATATTAATAACAAGCAACTCTTATATGCGTATCTCCAAATATTTTGGAGATGAATATCAATTAGATGATTTGAGATAGATTCAGAAAATACATGATCATATTATGAATTAACTTGTAAATCCTTTGGGTCTTGAGTATTTATTTGTAAAAATGAAATTCTTTATTTTCTAATGAATAGTTGTAATTTTGTAAAAAAAAAATTATCATGTCTAAATTGTGAGGGCTCTTGAGCATATGAATAGTTCAATGTGCTCATCGACGCATGATCCTGATACATGGATCATTCAAGACGCATTAGCATGAAATATCGATCACTAATTTTTTCTTTTAAAGTCAAATAATAAAAATTACTCAATAATAAAAATATTTTTACGAATGACCGTGTAATTGTTCGATACATAATGAATAATGGGCCATATTCACGTGGCAGCCTAGTCGGCAGTCGACAATGGAGATGGGACCGGCCCCATCTTGACTCTTTTGAGTGCGTAGTCCATTATCTTTTGCAAAATCAAAGGGTCTCAGTGGAGTATCCAGATTGAACTAAAGCTAATTGTAAAACATAGATTGGAACTCTGAACTATTTCTTAATTAAAGAAAATAAAAAATTAAATAATAATAATATCCTTCAATTATTAACTAGTCAAAAAGTTGATTTACACTTTACACCTATTAGCCTACAAATTTGTACTATATAAGAAACCACCTCCAAGAGGGACTTTAATAATTCATCCAACAAGAACAACTACTAACAAAGGAAAACACATTCAGAACTACCAAGAAAATTCTCTACTTCTACTCTATTAATACTCATGGAGAACTTCCACTACTCAAGAAGACTTCTCCCGGAGGCCAGTATGACGCCGCCTCCGGCAGCCGGAATCAGCCACGATGCAACTGATCCACCACTTGGTCACAAGGTCAACACAATTGATGCAAATGTTATTATGGTGTTGGCGGTACTTGTATGTGCCTTAATTTGTTCACTTGTCTTGAATTACATCATAAAGTGCGCATTTAAGTGCTCTAGCCTAATATTGGCAGATCCATCCTCAAATAACAACGTCCCTTCTTCAACCAAATTAGGCAATAAAGGGATCAAGAAAAAAGCCCTCAAGACATTCCCTGTTATAACATATACTAGTGATCAGTTGAAACATCCGGGGCTCGACACTGAGTGTGTCATTTGCTTAACGGAATTCAGAATCGGAGAGAAAATTAAGATTCTGCCGAAGTGCAACCATGGCTTCCACGTCAAGTGTATCGATAAATGGCTTAATTCCCACTCTTCTTGTCCTACTTGCAGGCACAGCCTCGTTGAAACTTGCCAGAAAATTGTTAACGGCGGCAGTAATTCTAATAATACTTCGTCATCAGCAGTGCCAGTACAAGATGTTATAATAAGCATTGAGCCTCTCCAACGTGAAGATGTGATATCCAATTAATTATCAATCAAAATTTGGTAGAAAAATATATATGTAGACCTTAGTTGATTGGTACTTATGTATTACACACATGTACTTAATTAGTTTAGAAGCTAGAATACATGAGGCAAAAATGGCAGTGTAGTTTTCCGATGAATCATTAGTCTTGCAAGTGTATATACAAATTAAATATTATTTCCGTTAATTTCTTTATAATCAAATCTATCTTTCTTCCTGTTCAAAGAAAAAGAAAAGGTTACTGTATTTCTTTTTCAGGGAAAACGACAAATATATTCTTGTAACTTTCGAAATTGATTGAGTTACCTTTATCTCTGTTAAAATTCTAGTCTCATCTAAGAGCCCGTTTACTTAATCTTACAAATTGGTCAAATTAATTTTTTAACTTTTAAAGTATTTAGCTTAACTAAAAAATATTTTAAAAAAATTTAAAAATACTTTTAAAAAGTTAAAAAATAAAAGTTAAGTTTTTCTAATTTTTTATTTTTTGATTTATAAATTTTTCATATTTGACCAACATATTTTTTTTTATTCTTATATATTTTCGTAATTCTAAAAATATCCTTAAGCAAATAAAACCTAGCAAATCTTTCTCTTCTTCTCTTTCTTTTCTAATAAAAAATAAAGGAAGATTTGCCTAATTTAATTCAAATTATATATTTTAAAAATTAAAAATAACATAAATAATTAGTTTATATTAAAAATAAATATAAAAATAAATTAATTTAAATTTAATTATTTTAGAAATAAAAATATCAAAATAATTCACTTTTTATAGTGTTAACAACTTTAAGGGCATTTCAGTCATTTGGCCAAAAATAAGTGTTTAACAACACTTATATACCAAACACATCAATAACTTTTTTTTAGCTTCAATACTTTTATTCAAACACATAACTATTTATTTATAAAATAAATTTCAACACTTATATTTAAAATTCAATTTTTTTTGGCTTAATCAGACGGACTCTTTTCTCTGCTGTTCGGAAAAAGTCTCATATTTTTTTCCTGTACCCTTAAGATCCCACCTTAGGGTAATTTAGACTTTGCACTAGAACTTTGTTAATAGTAAGGGCAAATACCAAATAATTTAGCAATGAAAAGGATCTAAATGGACCAAAATTTTAACCGAAGATAAAACTGAGCATTAATCTAACTTCTAAAATATTCGTATTATCTTTTCAAAAATAATATTTGTATAGGATAAAATTCGGACTCGATAAATGGATGAGTCATAAAGTGAGACACGGCAAATGAGACACGTCGAGCATGAGACAGCGAAAGCCGCTTTAGATTCAATACGTAAGAGAGAGAATCGTGGGAGGCGGCTTCGCTCACTTAAGATTCAGTGTGTTGTCATCGATGATCGGTGTTATGACAGGAGCCCGTCCAGCTCAGGAGAAATGACATCGGATACGAGACACAAACAAAATTAGATGCGTTCGATAATTCAATCATTGTGCAAAATTTGGAGATCATCTCCAATTTGTTACTTAATGATATCTGTTAATGATGATAATGAGCAATTAATAGGCTTTATGAGGCATGATTTGCGGATCTATTTCTTAATATTTAGCTATAAATAGAGATTCATGACTAAAAATATGTTAAAAATCTATGGACATCCGTCAGTTATTTTTTGTGTAAAAGTGCGCGGAAACTATATAATTTCTTCTAAAGAAAACGGATAGTCCCTCACATTACCATTTTTTTAAAATAAAAATTGAGGAACTCCATCGGGTTTTTAAGTGTAAAATTACAGTTGAAAAATATAAAATAAAAAATATATATATAATTAAAGAGCATATTTGGTTTAGTGGTAGAATTGGTCAAGATGCTACATTTTTAAAATATATATTTTTAAAAATTAATATTAGTTTTTAATTTAAGAAAATTAACGGACGCTCCTCGATTTTAATCAAGGAAACCGAGAGAGTCCATCATTTTCTTAAACCGACCCACCATTTCCGACATAGTTGAATCCATCGATTTAGGGTCGATTTTAGGAAAAAACCGAAGTCGTCCAATTTTTTGTGGTGACTAACCTTCTTGTTGAAGGACATTTGATTTTCATTCACTGAATAACAATTTACTTAAGATTTGCAATCTCAAACTCCTAAGTGTTAAGATACTAAGAAAGCTCAGAGCCCTTTGTCCAGTGTCATTGCCTAATGTTGGAATTTTGTGTAAGATATTTTAATATTATAAAAATATTTATTTTTCACATTCATGATGATGAATGTGATCTTTACCATTCCATAACCTTCATTCCATTATTTTATCTCATTATGCCTTGTAACTTATGTAACCTCTAAGACATAATTCTCCTATTACTTATCCACTTTATTACCCCAATTCTTTCAATTCATTACAAGGAAGAATTCTTCACCTATAAATAGTGGTAGTCTTGTATTATGTGAGGGTAGAAGAAGAAGAAAAAATACAGAGTGAAGAAAGTGAGTAGAAAAGAGAGTTTTATTTAGTTTAAGGAAGGTATTCTTTTGGTGGAGCTTTGGACTCAACTCTTGTCCAGAGTTTGTTGAGTCATACAGTGTTGCTAGGCTGTTGTATCCTGGAGGGGACAGGTCGAGAAGATTACTGCTGGACCGGTAAAATTTTGCTGCAGTAGGCTTGAATCTCCTTAAAGAGAGCGAGATATCCGCGCCTCATCCTGAAGATATTTATTTTCTTCATTTTGTATTTTCAATTGTAAATGTAATTTCACCAATAATGTTAGGGAGATTCAATTGCTACAATTGAAAAATCTGCGGATGTCAAGATGGGAGATCTTAACAAGCCATTTCGGTTCAATGGTACTCATTTAAAAAGATGGAAGGGTAAAGTACTTTTCTACTTAAGTCTTCTCAATGTCTCTTATGTGTTAACTGAGAAGAATCCAAATAAAGTAGACAATTCTTCCATGAATGATGATGAACTAATTTCTCTTCAAGAGAAAGTTGAAAAGTACGATGATGATTTCTATAAATGTCGGTATTATCTTCTTAATTGTCTATCTGATAATTTTTATGATTATTATGATAGAACTTACTCTAGTGCAAAGAAAATTTGGAAAGCATTGCAGAGTAAGTATGATATCGAGAAGGCTGGAGCGAAAAAATATGCTGCTAGCAGATTTTTTCGTTTTCAAATAGTGGGCAACAAATGAGTAGTAGACCAAGCTCAATACTTTATAATGGTTGTTGGATAGCACAGGTTCGAGAACATAAAAATTGGAGATAACCTTATTATTTGTGGCATAGTAGATAAACTTCCACCTTCTTGGAAGGAGTTTCAAAAAACTATGCGCCACAAATAAAAGGAAACCTCACTTGAGACATTGATAATGCGAATTCGCATGGAAGAGGAGGCAAGAAGCCAAGTTGCACTTTTACAATCAGAAGAGAGCAACCTCACAATGAAGGTCAATTTAATTACTTTAAATAATGCTGCTTCTGATACTTAGAAAAATACTTTTATGAAGCCTAAGAAGAAAAATTTCAAGAAAAATAATGGTAGACCTCCCAAGAAAAATAATGGTGGTAATAACCAAGCAGAAAATCAACAAGGTCAAGAGAGAGGACCATGCTTTATCTGTGGCAAGAGTGGGCATATTGCTTGATTTTGCAAATTGCGGAAACGTGGTCCCACACCTCAGGCAAATGTTACCGAAGAGCCTTTTGTGGCGGTGATAACAGACATAAACATGGTTGAAAATGTTGATGGATGATGGGATGATTCTGGTGCAAACCGTCATGTCTGTAATGACAAAGACTGGTTCAAAATATATACTCCTTTTGAGGAGCCCAAAACCATCATGCTTGGTGATTATCACACCACTCAAGTTCTTGGAAAGGGAGACGTCGAGTTAAACTTCACCTTTGGAAGGATATTATGAAAAGATTACGATTTCTGAATAAATGCATGCAGTCGTTCCTCTCATATTTGAAAGCTTATGATATGATATGAATTGTTTTAAATGATTTACCGAAGAGCCTTTTGTGGCGGTGATAACAGACATAAACATGGTTGAAAATGTTGATGGATGATGGGATGATTCTGGTGCAAACCGTCATGTCTGTAATGACAAAGACTGGTTCAAAATATATACTCCTTTTGAGGAGCCCAAAACCATCATGCTTGGTGATTATCACACCACTCAAGTTCTTGGAAAGGGAGACGTCGAGTTGAACTTCACCTTTGGAAGGATATTATGAAAAGATTACGATTTCTGAATAAATGCATGCAGTCGTTCCTCTCATATTTGAAAGCTTATGATATGATATGAATTGTTTTAAATGATTTACCGAAGAGCCTTTTGTGGCGGTGATAACAGACATAAACATGATTGAAAATGTTGATGGATGATGGGATGATTCTGGTGCAAACCGTCATGTCTGTAATGACAAAGACTGGTTCAAAATATATACTCCTTTTGAGGAGCCCAAAACCATCATGCTTGGTGATTATCACACCACTCAAGTTCTTGGAAAGGGAGACGTCGAGTTAAACTTCACCTTTGGAAGGATATTATGAAAAGATTACGATTTCTGAATAAATGCATGCAGTCGTTCCTCTCATATTTGAAAGCTTATGATATGATATGAATTGTTTTAAATGATTTACCGAAGAGCCTTTTGTGGCGGTGATAACAGACATAAACATGGTTGAAAATGTTGATGGATGATGGGATGATTCTGGTGCAAACCGTCATGTCTGTAATGACAAAGACTGGTTCAAAATATATACTCCTTTTGAGGAGCCCAAAACCATCATGCTTGGTGATTATCACACCACTCAAGTTCTTGGAAAGGGAGACGTCGAGTTGAACTTCACCTTTGGAAGGATATTATGAAAAGATTACGATTTCTGAATAAATGCATGCAGTCGTTCCTCTCATATTTGAAAGCTTATGATATGATATGAATTGTTTTAAATGATTTACCGAAGAGCCTTTTGTGGCGGTGATAACAGACATAAACATGGTTGAAAATGTTGATGGATGATGGGATGATTCTGGTGCAAACCGTCATGTCTGTAATGACAAAGACTGGTTCAAAATATATACTCCTTTTGAGGAGCCCAAAACCATCATGCTTGGTGATTATCACACCACTCAAGTTCTTGGAAAGGGAGACGTCGAGTTGAACTTCACCTTTGGAAGGATATTATGAAAAGATTACGATTTCTGAATAAATGCATGCAGTCGTTCCTCTCATATTTGAAAGCTTATGATATGATATGAATTATTTTAAATGATTTACCTTCAATTAAGCGGTTTTACTTACCTTGCATACTCGGTACATTCCACATACTGACCGCATACTTTCTATGTTGAAACAGGACCCAGCTCCTAGGCCCAGCCTCGCTCGTAGTCGGTTGTCAGAGTTAGCACCTACTTGGTTGGTGAGTCCTCATCCTTCGAGGGCTAGAATTTCAGTTTCCTTGTGTATTTTCAATTTCGGCATTGTTGAGTTAGTTGGGGTCTTGTCCTATCAACTCGTCTAGATTAGAGGCTTTTCAGACTCATGTATGTATTCAGCTTCGGATGCTTATTCTGATGTTATGTTGAGTTAGACTTCTGCTGAGTTTATATGATTGAATCTTTAGTTTACCGATTGAGTTAGATGTGTGCTTGATCCATGGGTTGACTTGGGGTCTTTCAGGGTCCCTTGTCTCGTGTCTACGATCTGGGCCTCCGTTCGAATCGTGATAATAAGTGAATATAGTTCAATTTGTCCCCGTAGGCTCTACTTTAGTCCTCTTAGACAATTTATAGCTCCATAAGCAATTCAATAGCTCCGTAAGTGACACAACATCGTAGCTCTGTAAGCAATCTATAGCTCTATAAGCGTTAGCAGCATTGTAGCTCTGTAAGTAATATATAGCTCCGTAAGCAGTTCGAACAACCAACAGCCTCTTAGTTATTCATGGCGAGAGGCAGTACGAAATACGATTAACCCCAACCAGGGTCACTACGCTATAATCTCAAATCTAGTCATTCAAAAGGCGTACCTAGCCCTATAGGTCTAATGCAACCGCTATTCGTCCCTAAAATAGTCTATGTAGCTGCCAACAGGCACACCCCATGTGGCTACACCTGACCATAGGTTCCTGGTAGCGATTACATCCTCAGTCGGCTTAGACAGAATAGGATGAGGTCCGGGGTGACCTAAGAGATACTCTGAAGGTCATGCTAGGACAATAGCAGCTCATCACGAACAACAAGGTCATAGACGACCCTCTATATAGTTCCTTTGCTTAGAATGACTGTAGGGCTGCTACTAACCGTACATGTTCCTGAGCAGTCGGCCCGAACTTTCCACAGACAACTTACTAATATTCCTAGCCTGAAGGTAATACTGTGGTTCTATGGTTCTAGTCCCCTAAACGTCAACCTGGTCTGTCCAGATAGCATATAGCTCCTCTGAGTCATTCATAGCCTCACAGGTAGGTACATCTAGATTTAGCCCTTCACAACAATATGTACATGGGCGTCTGCAAGAGTAGCCCGGGGCGTTTGCCCCATGTCTAATCACTAACAAGGTTCCCCCTTTGGGTATCAGCTAGTCTATTAGACTTCTAACAACTGGGGTGGTTTCTTGAGCAAACTATACGACACAGAGTAAGTCAACTAAGCTAGCGGTCACTGACAGTAGCCAATCATATGGCAAGCTGTTTCTCAGTTCCTTAGGCAACCCTGGTGCCATTGGCTCGAAGGTAGGGCCATCCTATCAAGATTCTGGCCCTGGAGGCGTCAAGGTACGTCAACGGCCTGTGGGAGAGCTTTACCATCTATATAGGCATCAAACAGAAAGTTATATAGCCCTGCTATGACCTACACTGTCCAAGCCTACCAGATTAGGCCTAATAGCTAACTACAAGCTTCTAAGGCCTTAATATGATAGCGAAACAACAGAATCCATGTAAATTATAAACAAATGACCAAGAAAATCTCTATAATACTCCTAGCATTTATCACACTGTGTACTCTTTCCTGATAGGGAATACTATGGTGTAACCTCAATTCGTCTCGTAGCAGCTAACCACAACATATATAATCATTATCTACTTACAGTAACTAATCACAACATACATATGTTCAACTTACTTACAAAAGTATAGGTCGTATCACTAGACGACGAGAATACTTGCCGAAGGAGGTTAGCCTTAATATACCTCAATTGCCAATTTCTGCTCGCCCAATCCTGTTTCAGCCTAGAACCGACAATCCCTCCAAATTGCAGCCCTCACACTAAGAGAATAAAGTTGTTCTCAATTCAAATAAACAACCAATAACTACATCCCTAAAGCGCAATGATTATGAATCAAAACTTGTCCAATTCGACCCAAAACTTACAAATTCCAGAGAATTTAGAAGGTAGAAATACTTACTTATCGCCTATAGATGATTAGGACTTGGTTAGAAGTGATTTCTGCAACTTCTACTCGAAAGAACTCCATTGAAACAGGCTAATTTTGAAGAAATAATTCCGTAGATATGTTCTTCTAAGGCCTAGAAATCATTACCTAAGAAGAATTGACGTTTAGAGATGATTTGACGGCATAATTCAGCTTCTAAAAGTAGAAACCCTTGAGCCCTTATCGACCTCACCCAAACTTTCTATTTTTAGAATTGTTTTAATGACACGTCCTATACTTTAAAACACATATATAGGGAGGTAGAGGAGGGGTGCCGCGGCGCACCGCTCAACGCGCCAGGATACGGGTCCCAGCCTCTTGCTCGCTCAAAAACATGCTCATGCACTCTCCCTTCGAGTGAGGTCAAATTGTCAACGTGTGTTCGTGGTGTTATGAAGGATTCTTGTTCGAAGTAATGAATGGAGATATGACGTACAATATCATCATTGACAGGCCCTGGATTCATAACATGAGGGTAGTACCCTCAATATTTCATCAAGTTTTAAAGTTTCGATCTGCAGACGATATAAAGAAAATTTGTGGTGAACATCTCGCTGCATGAGAAATATTTGCCATAGACATGGCTGATTAACAAGGTGAGGAAAGTGTTAAATAGTAATTTTAGGAACCAGAGTCATCCCTCTATCCTGGACCGAAGATAGATTGTCTGGAGCAAACAGGAATCAGAGAAAAATTATCGGATAAACATCAAATACTGAGGTCTTTTAAGGTACCATAAGATATTGATGCCACTAAATCAACAATCAAGAAGCTTGAGTAGGTCATGTTTTTCATCGACTTTTCAGAGAAAAAGTTATACCTAAGTTCGGGATTGAGTCCCAAACTCAGGCGCAAGCTAATTGAATTTATTAATTAAGTTAACTAAGATTACTTTGCTTGGTCACACTTAAATATGACTAGTATACCGCCCGAGATCTTAGACTCACAAATGATATCTGAATCTCTCTAATTGAATATATGCTTATATATAAAGTTGCACCCCATACTCGTAGTTTAAAAGTAAAAAAGGCAAATAAAATTACATCTTAAACCAAGCAATTAACTCAAAAGTGGAAAGTTGCTCTCAACCATATGTGAATATTCCATAGGATTACTTTAAAAAAAAATTGACAATTAAGTAGTAGTAGCAGTACACTAGAACCTAAAAAGTTAAAATCTATATCATACTAGCACTATAAGATATGGTTTCAATTTTTCTACATGTTATTGCTTTTCACATTAATGATAACTACTATCAGATTAATGATATCGAGTACAACCTTTGTTTCCTCCATCTATCTTCAAACGAAGCTACAGCTAATACACTTTTTCTGATTTCAAAATAAATGGTGGTTCTTAATTTAATATATTTTTAAAAAAATAAAAATTTATTTTTAATAAATATATTTAAAAAGATATAATTTTTTAATTTTTTTACTATATAAATTTTTTTAATTAAATAAAAATAAAATTAAAATAATATTATTAATATTTTTTGACTATATAAAATATTATTTATTTTAAAATAAAATGAAAATATAAGGAAATTGATTAGTAGTCTTTAATTAATACATAAATTGTTACGTACTTTGCGGCTAAAGATAGGCCTGAAAAGTACATTTCTAGCCAAATGGGGACTTGTTAAATACATACTAAAAAGCTTAACCAAAGATTTTGTTTTGTACTCAAATATTACTTTTTTTTTTAGGAAAATGAGATTTTTTATTTTTTTATAATTTAAATAAAAGAAAATATTTTTTTTAAAGATCTGTTATGTGTTAAATGGTGATTTTTTATGTATAAAAATAAACATCTTTCATAAAAAGTTTATAAAATTAATTTTTTTTTATAAAGAGCTATAAAATCATTTTTCCGCAAATAAATCTTCGGGATTATTACTTATAAAGTCGAAAAGGTAACCAATAAAACGGAAAATATGATTTGGTCTGTACATTCTTGTTACTCGAGAATTATAAAATGTTCTACAGTAAATAATAATTATAATTATTTTTGTATATGATGAATTATAATATACGAATTGTTAGATAATAAGAGAGTGGCTAATTAATCATATTTTACAATTGTTACATATGAATTGTTTACTTTAAAGGCAATTTGGGTCTTTAGATATTTTTATCCACGAATTCTAGTGTATGTAATTTTATTCCTTGTTTTGTGACGGTGGAGTTAGGGTAGCGAAAGAGGGTTAATTCAAATTTTTTTTATCAAAAAAATATAGATTAAATTTAATATTTATATGTATATATTACATATCAAACCTCCTTAACATAATTTGAGAATTTATTTTGAACCTTTTTTGCTAAAAATCTGTCTTTCCCTGCTATGAACTAATATAACTTTAACACACGGTGATTTGCCACATACAAACCATCTTGTACTTATCCCCACCAATAATATTGGACAAGTATTCAATACCAAACTGGCTAATTTTAAACTAAAAATCAACATGATCAAAATTTTCAATAGAAGTATTTTCTTTTTTATATGGACAGCGAAGGTGTAGATAAAGTAAAATAGCAAATGAGTTTTAAGGTCTGTGTACATGGTACAACTGTTAATAATCATATCTTAAAATTGATTTTTATTACATATTATATTATATATTTTTATAATATTTTATTATAACTTTAAAAAAATATCGGAACAAAATATAATGTTATTTTAGAGAAGTTTGACCATATTAATTTACTCAATTATTGCCCGTTTTGGCCATGGATATTTTTTTTTTTTGAAATTTTATTTCGAAAATTTGTTTGAACATAGAACTATTACAATTTATCGAAATTCAACTTCGAAGCTGAATTTCAGAATTTTATGAAATTCACAAAACTCCAAAAAGCTGTTTTAACAATTTTTACTCCAAATCACACACAAAAATTTAAATTTAAATTTGTCTTCATGTCTAAATACAACTCCAATTTTCAAATATTATTTTACTTGAAAACAAGTTCTACTCCCTTCAGTTCATTTTTACTTGTCTAGTATTAACTCGAAACACCTTTTAAAAAGTAATAAATAAAATAAATAATTTACTATATCATCCTTTGAGAGTATTAAATTCAATTCTTTAAAAAATACATTTAAAACTCACTAAAATTAATAATAAAAATAAATTAGGAACTAATAATAAATTATCGCTTTTTCTAAATTGGATAAATAAAGTGAACATCTAATTTTAATACAATAAAAAAGTAAAAGTGGATTGAGAGTTATTTTTTTTTTAAACAACTTTTATGTCTGTGGTAGCACTTAATCGGGAAATTTAAAATATGGTTCTGCCTCCATTTTATAATCGTTGTTGATATTGTTTGCCAATTCCTGTTTCGATTTTTCTACCATGTTCTAAAGTTCTTGTACAAACTATTTTCTTGTTTCTGGTTCGATTCAACCTATGTTACTTGTTTCTGTGTAGATTCAGCCCCTGCTTTTTAAGTTTATTAATTGACTATGCTCTTGTTCGATTCTGCCCTTGTTTCTATCTCGTGTATAGTGTTTTGTAGTTTCTTGTGCATATTGTTTTCAAGTTTTATTGTAACTTTTTTAGTTCTTGATTGATTCGGTCTGTGCTAGTTTCTTGTTTCTTGGCAGTTGCATCAGTTCAGTTTTTAGTACTCCTATTTTAGTTTTTCAACAATTTTGTCCACAATTGAAGCATTTTGGTTTTGCCTGGGTTCGTATTTTGTGTAGTGCATCTTAGTTAACACATACAAATTGTTATACTATGTATTTGCGTTGTGTAATTGTTACTTGCATTGTTAGTACTCGTATTGGCATACTTGTTCATTGCACTGTGTTTTCTGCTTTACTTGTTCAGACTAGCTCCTGTTGCTTTGTTGATTAGTTCCTGCCTCTTGCTATATTTTTCATTAGTTGACTAGTATTTTATAGCCTTTCCCTGCCAATGCTTGAGTTAGCATATGTTTTAGTTGCTTCCCGATTAGTTGCTTCTACATTAGTGGCTCTGGTGAATGATGTTGGACTAAGGTCATACCTTCGATTGGGGTTGGGGGTAAGGGCGTAAACGGGTTCTCTAGGCTGAGCGTAGGGTCTTGGAACATTGAGACATTGACGAATAAGTCCATAGAGCTAGTGAAGATCTTAGAATAGAAATATTAACGTAGCTTGTGTACAGGAGACCAAATGGGTAGGAACCAAGGCATGGGATGTAGATGGGTTCAAGTTATGGTACTCAGGAGTCTCGAGAGATAGGAATGAAGTAGGCATTTTGGTAGATAAGGATCTAAGGGAGCACATAGTGGAGGTTAGTAGGATCAATGACAAGGTGATGACGGTTAAGCTAGTCATTGGCGGGTTTACTTTAACATTATTAATGCTTACGCGCCAAAAGTGGGATTGAATGAGGAGGCCAAAAAACACTTCTAGGAGGATTTGAAGGAGGTAATGAGGGGTATATCACACTCGAAGAATCTTTTCATTAGCGGAGATTTCAATAGTCACATCGGGTCAACTCCTAGTGATTTTGATGATGGGCATGGAGGTTTTGGTTTTGGGGTTAGAAACAGAGGAGGAGCTTCACTTCAGGATTTTGCTAAAACTTTTGAGTTGGTGATAGCTAATTTATTCTTTTTCGAAGAAGCGGGACCACTTGATTACCTTTCATAGTTCGGCAGCCAGAACTCAGATCGTATACTTACTCCTTAGGAAGGTGATGGAGGCCTTTATAGGGACTGCAATGTTATCCCCAGTGAGAATATTACTACCCAACATAAGCTATTGACGATGGACTTAGAGATTAAGAGGGAGGGAAAGAAAAGGACTTCGTATGACCAACTAAGGATCAAATGGGGTGGCTTAACCCTTACCCAAGCTTAGGAGATGGGGAGAGGGTAACGGTGAGGGGGCATGGAAGAGTAGTGGAGATGCAAACAACATGTGGGGTAGGACAATTATTTGCATTACGGAAGCAACTAGAGAGGTATTGGAGGTTTCGAGCTAGGTCAGTCTGCTTGGTTCTTTGCACCTAGTTTTGGTGTAGCAGCTATATTTCAATTCATCCTCTTTTTTCAAGGGTTTCATAATTGGACTTTGAGGGGTAAATTTGGTGATCATCGAGGGAATTCGGGGTGGAATGGAGAAGTCTAAGGCAAAATGAAAGCAAAGAAGTCTGCTTATGCAAAATTGATGGAGAGCAAGGATGAGGAAGAGAAGTGGATGAATACGAAAAGGTATAAGGCGATGAAGAAGGAGACGAAGTCAACAATTAGAGAAGTAAAAATGGCAGCTTTCAAACACTTGTTTGTCGAACTAGGGGACAAAAGTCGTTATAAGAAGTTGTACAGGCTCTCCAAGGAGAGAAGGAGAAAAGCTCGAGATCTGGATCTGGAGAAGTACATTAAAGATGAGGAAGGTAAAGTTCTAGTGGTAGAGGCCCATATTAGACGAAGATGACAAGTATACTTTCATAAACTCTTGAACGAAGAAAGGGATATGGATATTGTGTTGGGTGATTTGAGAACTCATAGAGCTGGTGGGGTTTTGGTTACTATAGGTTTATTAAGGTTGAGGAGGTTAAGGGTGTTGTGCGTAGGATGAGCAGAGGTAGAGAAACCGGACCAGATCTAATTCTAGTTGAATTTTGGAAGAGCGTAGACAAGACAAATTTGGAGTGGCTAACTAGATTATTTAATACATTTTTAAGACGGCTAAAATGCTCATTGAATGGAGGTAGAGTATAATGATTATGTTGTAAAAAAACAAGGGGGATATTCAAAACTGCAACTACAACGGTATCAAACTACTGAGTCATATTATGAAAGTTTGGGAGAGGATGGATGAGATAAATGTGAGAAGGGGTGTGTTTATGTCCGAGAACCAATTTGGATTTATGTCGGGGCATTCAACTACTAAAACCATTCATCTTGTAAGGAGATTGGTGAAGAATTATACGGAAAGAAAGAGGGACTTATATATGGTGTTTATTGACCTCGAAAAGGCTTACAACAAAGTTCTGGGAGAAGTCCTATAGAGATGCTTGGAGGCTAAAGCCGTTCTAGTGACTTACATTAGGGCGGTAAAGAACATGTATGATGGAGCCAAGACTCAGGTAGGAACATGGAAGGAGACATAGGACACTTCCCATGGTCAAGATGGGGTTGCACCAGGGATCATCACTTAATGTTTGTATTTATTTTGGTGATAGATGAATTGACGTGATATATTCAGGATTAGGCGCGATGGTGTATGTTATTTGTAGATGACATTGTTTTGATTGAGGTGACTCACAATGAAGCTAATGTAAGATTGGAGGTATGAAGATATACTTTGGAGTCTAAAGAGTTTAAGTTGAACAGGACCAAAATAGAATATTTGGAGTGTAAATTCAGTGATATGACGCATGAGGCAGGCGTGGAATTAAGACTTGATACACAAATTGTCTCCACGAGAGAAAGCTTTAAGTATCTTTGGCCTTTAGTCTAAGGAAATAGGGAGATTGACGATGATATCACGCATTGTATTAGTGTAGCGTGGATGAAATAGAGGCTTTCATCTGAAGTATTATTTAATAAAAAGGTACCACCAAAATTTAAAGTTACGTTCTATAGAGTGTTCATTAGATTGACTATATTGTATGTGGTAGAATTTTAGCCAAGCAATATTAAATAAAAATTAAAAAATAAAATAACAATAAGAAAAAAATTAAAATAATAGAAATATAAGAATAAATTAAAAAAGATTATTTTATAAATTATAGGTTTTTAATATTTAAGAAAAGTGGAATGCTGACACATGCATCAATTAGTGATTGACTGACTATCTTTAGGCTCTAATATCCGCGGTCATAAACGAAATCTAACCCATATATCTTTTTACCTCTCTGAAATGGATCTGGTCAGGAGTCGAGTCAGGCTCAGATCACGAATTGGGTTATAAACAAACTTAAAATAATTACTTCAGTTTTCCTCTTAGGTGAAACATATAGAAAGAGTAAAACTAAAGAAGACACGTACATAAAAACAAAGTCACCTATAATATGCCACACTATGTTTAGAGCATATAAGAATCAAGCTATCACTTAGGTAAACTGCAACTTATTAAAAAAGCTAAATTAGTGTTTTTATCGAGTGTGATTACCTACCAAGTCTGCAAGAAGCTCGAGCACAAAAATGAGTTTCAATAAGAGGAGTGAGAGACAAGCTTGGAAGCTAGGACTATTGTGAATCCGACAAAAATCACGAGACAAGCTTGAAGACTAGGGTTAGCACTTTGTTGTGAATCTCACAAAGTGATTTTTGTGCTCAATTTTGTAAAAATGACAAAAATGATTACTTATGTTTTGGTAAATTCAATAAAGTCTCTTGAGCATCTTTGATGTCTGAATATATTTAACAAATTCTGATTATTAAATTTAAGTGGAGTTTTTAAAGAAAAAAGATTAACGTAAACTCACATTGAAGGTGTGGTTTTAACAATTCCTCCTTTTTTTAAAATCTTTTCTTGTGTATAGTACAACATTTGAGGTGTAAATTTTATGATTATTTTTTTTTTCTTTTTCTAGTATTACACACTTGGTGCGACTAAAGAAGGACCTCATGAGAAAATTGCACAATTTTATATATTAGAAAGAAGAACTTGGAGGTAGACCGATTTTCAAAATCATTTACTAGGAAGTTGAAAACATTTATCAACAATGAGGAAAATGCACAAGGTTAAGAATAAGTAAAGTTGAAAGCCAAATTGGGAGTAATTCTTGTTGGGTGTTTGTTTTGACTTTCTTATCATAATTAAGTTTTTCTTTTCTTAAAAGAAAACATAAATTTTTCATATCAGGCTAATATTTTCTCTTTTAGAAAAAGGTGTTAAACTTTACAAATTGAGGCTCCTTCCTTCTAACTTGGTAACATCCACAATGTAGTCCTAAGGGTTTTGAGAGTCTTGTTATGGGGAAAATTTGTGAGACACAAGTGTTACACTTGCTACTTGTGTGAACCTCTTTTTATTCTGAGTGAATTTTGTGATGTTACTTCTCTCGATAATTTGTATTCTCTTTTATACAGTGAATTGCTCATCTTCTCTTTTGACACACAATGAAAAAGTCACTAACTTTTTTTTTCCAATTCAAATTGAAGGATGCATTCAAGTTCAAAGCACAGAAATTTCTATGAACTTAGTAATATGTATGACTCTATATATATAGCGAGAGAGAGAGAGGGGATAGAAAAATAATACTGAAGGAACATAAGAATCATTTATGGAGATAAGAAGAAAAGAAAGAAAAAGGGATGGCTATGAAGGTGGTGATAAGGATATTGGTTTCATCATAAAAAAAAAAAGAAGATAGAGGTTAGTAAAACTTTAACGCTATATTTATGGGAATCTTCTTGCTTCTTGGAGGGACAGGTTGTTGTTGGAACAAAATGATAGTAGTATTTTTTTTTCTTTTCTCAATTTTTAGTGGGGTTTCGTTGCCTTTGATTTTCTGCGATGTAGATTGATTGACTGAATTGTGTTAAATTATTGTATCTATTTTGACATATTTCTCCACTGTCTTTTTATTTTTGTCTTTCAAGAGTTGTTGTGTTAGTTTCCGTATGACATCTGATTATTTCGATCCCAACAAGTGGTATCAGAGTAAGGTTCAGAATAGATGTTCATCTTGATAGATTTAGTTCTAACCTCAACCTATTTGACAATAATAAAGATTTTTGTTTGAGAAATTCTATCAAAGTATTACTCTGTGTAGAGACAAAGATTCAATGGAGGAGATTTGGAGATGGATATTCAACCTATTAAAGATTACGTGAAGGTGAAGCAAATTTATTTTGTTAGAAATTCAAGGCGAGGAGGGGGGGGGGAGGGAGGAATTGTTGGGTATTTATCTTGACTTTCTTAATATAATTGAGTTTTTCTTTTTCTAAAAAATACATAAATTTCTCGTATTAGTCTAATCCTTTCTCTTGTAGAAAAAGGTGTTGGACTCTATAAATTGAGGCTCCTTCCTTGTAACTCGGTAACATCCAAAATGATGTAGTCCTAAGGGCTTTGAGAATCGTGTTTAAGAGAGATATTATGAGACACAAGTGTAACACTTGCTACTTGTGTAAACCTCTTTTCATTTTGAGTGAATTTGTGAGGTTGCTTCTCAATATTTTTTACTATCTTTTATATAGTGGATTACTCGTCTCCTCTTGTGCATGTAGGTCAATTGATCGAACCACTTTAAAATATTGTGTCTTTTCCGTATATTTCTCATTTGTCTTCTTATTATCATCTTTTGAGAGTTGTTGTGTTAGCTTCTACATGACACCTTATTATTTCGGTTCCAACAATTCTTATAATTGGCCTTTGCATTTTTAGAACTCCTGATTTGTCTTTTCATTGTGGCTGAACATTGCAATAATTCTACTGTTGCATGCATGCTAGATATTCTTTAAATTCGAATACTTTATTTCACTGTGTTTTATTATTCTTACCTTTAAACCCACCCAAGACACTAAAAAGTAAGTCAATATATGCAACAACCAAAAAGGTCTCATATGAGTGTTGCCTTGAGAGTCATCAGATATGTGAAAACCAAATCAGGCCAAATAATACTACTGTCCAGTAATAAAAGGGATATTTTAACAGCTTTTGTGATGCATATTGGGCCTCATGTGTTGCCTCAAGGAAATCAATTACAAGCTTTGCTATAAAATTGGGAGAGCTTTTGATATTCTAGAAGTCAAAAAAGCAGCCCACAGTGTCCAGAAGCTCAGCAGAAGCTGAATATAGGAGTCTTGCACCTACAATAATTGAATTAACATGCTTAGTTGGTCTGATTAAAGATCTTGATGTCCAAATTCAACTACCTATCAGCATTCACAGTGAGAACAAAGCTGCCTTATAAATAGCTTCCAATCTAGTGTATCACGTGAGAACTAAGTTGTAACTTTGTAAAGAAAAAAGATTCAACAAGAAAAAATACAAACTCAGTATATTTCTACACATGATCAATCTACAGATGTACTTACAAAGAGCCTAAACAAAGTGCAACATGAATATCTTATCTCCAAACTTAGAGTATGCATCATCTTCATAGCACCAAATTTGAGGAGTGTTGAGATAAGAAGTAGTTAGATGTAGTCAATATAGTTCGCAATCGATCTGTTAGTTAGGTGGTTAACCAAGAGTTATTTAGAATTAAATCATACCTTAGTTAGGTAATTAATCTAAACTAACCAACTATAAATGTCACAATGTACCGTACAGTATACACATCTTTAATTATCAAAATATACTACTCTCTATCTCTTCTTCAATATTTCATCTCTCTTTCTTTTTCTTAAGTTCAAAGGTTCTTCACTAAAAAACTTATACAATTCTTCAAGTACTAACTTGAATCTTATCTACACTAAGCATAATATTGCATATTATGGGTGATTCTGTTTATATGTATATATTTATTTTAGTTTTCCTTTAGCTATATGTTACACCTAAGAGAGAAATTGAGGTGATTTTTTAAAAGTTTTTTTATAACCCAACTTTCGATCCTAAGACCCCCGAGATTGGCTTGATCTCGACCTCCAATTTTGACCTTAATCCTGATTCAAACATGTTTCTCAATCAAATTCTGAACTCATGCTAAACCAGAACCCCCAATCCATGCAGCCACGACCTGAGATCAGGAGTCGAGTTGGGCTCAGGTCGGAAACTGGGTTAGATTTTCAATTATGACCATCTGTGACACTCAGTTAGTAATCAATAATTAAATTATGCACGTGTCATGCATTTTCATAAATATAGATTTTCGAATACTCCACTTAATTAATACAAAATAATCTTTTTTAGTGTGCTCAAATTTTAATTAATAAAAAAAAGGTTTTGCAAAATTTACAAAAGTTTCAAAAACTAAATTTAAAAAGTCAAAGTTATTTTTCTAGATGTTTGATGAAGAATTTTAAATATTCTTCGCTTTATTTGAAATTTTAAAATTAAATTAAAGTTGAAATTATTTTTTCCTTATCATATTTTTTGCAAAGAATACTTATATTTTGAATGTATTTTTAAAAAAAATATGTTTTATACCTCTCAATTTTAAAAATAGCAAAATCACTTACTTAGACTAAATTATTTTTACTTTTTCATTTTTTGTAAAAGTCAATTTGATAAAATATTATATAAATTTTTTATTCCAAACTTTTAAAAAAATTCAAAAATCTGATCTGAATTTATTTTTCAAAATAAAATTGTAAAAGACTTTTTCAGGATTTGCTCATTGACCATTTCTTCTAGAAGGATCTATATATATTTTATTAAAATTCATAAAAAAATCTTATTCTACGTGTGTCTAGAGTACATATTTCATGCAAACTCTTTTAATATTTATTTTTTATATTATGGAATCAATTTTTATTTAATTTTTTACGCATAATCATGTCATAAATATTAAGATAAGATTTTAATTTATTTATATTAAGTTTTTAATTTCATATTTGATTATTGTATAAAATTATAATAATTAATAATAAATTTATTAATATTTAAAATATTTTTGTATTCCATCTATGTTTTTTGAAAAGAAATATTCAAATTGAAATATTCATATATCTAAAAGTAACTTAAGCAGTACGTTTTGCTAAACATCAATATATTTAATTCAGTGACGAATTTGTTCATATTATACTAGGAGGACAAAAATTATAAGTTTCATAAATGTGAAAATATAATATATAAAATATCTACTTAATAAAAGGGTCAAAATGCCCTGACACTATGTGAAATTGGATAAAAATATTCTCTGTTAACAAAAATATCCTTATCGTTAATATTTTGGTTCAAAAATATCTTTGCTGTTAATTGTTTGGTCCAAAATACTCCTATTATTACTTTTGGTCAAAATATATTTTAAACATATTGTTTATTTTATTTTTAAACACATTTATTTTTTTAATAAAATATTATTTTTAGAAAGTTATTTTCTTATTTCTCTTTTAAAGTTTCTTTATATAATAAAAAAATAGAAGTAATCTTTTTTTTTAATCTCATTTTATCAATTAAAATAGAATAACCCTATGTACTTTTTAAACTGATAATATATGTCATTTATGAAAGATCCTACTCATTATTAATTTTCATTTACCTAATGATAAAATTATTTTTCCTAATACAATAGAAAATATTTTTATTCCTTCATCTTTTCCGAATTGAAAAAGGATAAACATTTTCTAATATATTTCTTGATCTTAAAGTTAATGAAAAAATCAACAATAACTCTATCGACGATATTTTAAAGATATTTTGTGATTTGAAAGAATGTAATAAATTTTTGTGTTTCATGACATTATAATTATTGCATCTTATCTTTAAAATCAAGAATTATATTACCAAATGCTCATCCTTCTTACATTCGGAAAAGTTGAAAAATAAAAATATATTCTATTTTATTAAAAAAATAATTTTATCATCATCTAAACAAAAATTAATAATAGGTTACTATAATCTTATATATATGAAAATTAATGAGGAATTACAATAGTTTTATTTAAAAAAATAATATATTTATTAGAAAAATATTTTGATCCAAAATTAATAATATGGATATTTTAGACCAAACTATTAATCAAGGGCTTTTTTCCTTCAATTTTTGATAGTTCAAAAATATTTTTATTCATTTCCGTATATATGTTTTTTTTCACAATAAATATCCAACAATCAATAAATTCTCTTAAACATTACAATGAAAAGTAACATCTAATATATATTCTCTCCATTTTAAAATAAATAGTATTTTTAGTTTGGATACATCCCTTAAGAAAATTACTCATTCTATAAAATAAGATGTATTTTTAATAAATATCTTGAAAAAGATATAGCTCTTTGGTATTTTTTTGACCACCTACTTTTTTTTAAATTAAATAAGGATAAAATTGAATGAACATCATTAATATCTACCTGACTAGGTGAGACACCACTTACTTTGAAATACCACCACTTATTTTAAAATAGAAAGAGTATATATCTTATCTCCTTAAAATATATAATTTTATTTACATTTACTTCTAAATTAGATAAAATAGCATATATTTAGACTCCAAAAACTTTAAAAGATACATGCGTAAATTATCACATTTAGTTATAATTTATATCATGTTAATAATTATTAATGTCTTTTAACTTTTTAGTGTAAGTACTATATTGTCTCATTGGATACATGCATCTCTTTTGAAACTATTTTATTATTTATTGTACTAAATTACTATCTTAATTTCAATATATACAAGACATAAATTAAAGCAATCGTACTTTTTTCTTTTCATCTTCTATGATCACATATTAATTTTTAATTTTTTAAAATTAATACATAAGATACTTACATTTTTTTAATATATTATCAAAAATGCTCAAATACAAAATGTAAAAAAGCATGTTACTTAAATTAAATGTTCAAGTATTTGAATTTAATGCTGAGTGAATGTTGAAATAAAAAGCAATAAAACACATAATCCTTTTAAGTTAGTTGAATTTAATATATTATAAATTATTGCTTAGTTTAATAAATTAGAAAAATAACTTATTAAGAAGTATAAATAAAGAACTTTATTATTGTTTTTATGTGTTTAAATGAAAAAAATAAAAATTGAATAATATTATCCAATAATAAATGAATTAAACTTGCAAATTTGGGCCCGTAAACGGGTATATATGTGGTATCTATATTTACACATAAATATATATGATATAGGAATGGTTCAATATGAGAAAAATTTAACTGAATTCATTTTTAATTGAGTTGCAGCTAGCCATTACAAAATAAAGAATTCCATTCTTACAAGTAAATACTCAAGACCCAAGTAGGCTTACAAATCAGATCATGATATGATCACGTGCTCTCTGGGTCGTCTCAGACCATCTAATTGGTATTATTTCTAAAATATTTGGAGATACACATACAAGGTTTGCTTTTACTAATATAGTCTAGTTTCTCTTCTTCTTTGGATCCATTGTTTCACTCAATAATAGTATTGATCGTGTCAATGCAAAATAGAGAAAATGAATACATTTACATATTATTAAGTTTATAAGAGAACTAGATAAAACGGAATCTTGATTCCGTTTTATCTAGTTCATTTATGCTGGATCTTATGAAACCTGCTTATGTACAACATGATTAGGAACCTGATCATAGAAAAGATTCTCTTTAATCGAACCGGCCTATCCTCTATATAAGGCTTACACGGTGATTGGGACAAAGACACATTTGGTTGTGAATTCTCATGTGGTAGGCACATGTATATATAGACCAATCAGTAGTTCAAGTCACACCTTTCAAATCCATTTTCACTTCACAAAATTTCCTTCAATCTCCCCGTTTAGTTGACACGAATAGTTAAAGGAAAATATTCAAATTCATGTCTTATTATTTTCAATAATTCATACTTGTAGCAATAAAATACTATATATTCCTCCACCAAATGATAAATGATTGATTACAAATATTTAGGATATATTTTTCTTTTCTCTATAAAGGCCCAGAAATATCTTATTTACGTATCATTGGAAAGTGCATTAATAACAACAGTAAGAAGTGGCAATACAAAAGTGTGTAAACTATAAAAACGAGTCAAAGTAAATTATCCCACACTAGCACTTCCACGCAATAATTCGATCAAAAGTGATCCTATTCAAGAAATAGCGTCAAGGACACTTGTTACTGTTTTCACTGCCCAATGATCAATTTGGTCCCGAGGTAAGGAATAACCAGTTATGCCAAAAGATGCAGTTAATACAGCCAAAACCACACCTATAACCCACTTCAATTCACTAGGTTTTTTAAATCCACCACCGAGATACACACAAAATACATGCAGGATTATTATTAGAGTCATCATACTTGCCGACCATCGATGAACTGATCGGATTAACCAACCAAAGTTGGCTTCAGTCATTATGTATTAAACAGAAGTAAAAGCCTCAGTACAACAACCGTAACCGCACAAACCTGAGCTAGGCCTAGCTTCCATCCCTAGGGAAGCCGTATAAGGCGGAAGCTCCACGTACAGTTTTGAAGTTGAGCTTTTCTAGCTATGGGGTCTAAGGACCAATATGATGATTGATTTAATATATTATTTTATGTCCCGTGTTAGGTTAAATTATTTCAAAAGAGATCCGAACTCTAGCTACTCCACTGTATCTTTCCCACTTCATGTCATCAATTTATTATCTTCCTAGGCCCCTCAAGAAGAAAAAGCACAACCTCCCGCGTACTAGGTTCAAACAATTTCATACCACTTCGTCCCTTCAATTGGTGTTGGCGCTAGCAGCAATGCCTCAGGAACCCCCGGTTGTTCTTGTTGTTCAACAACTTGCATGTGTCCGCATATGACTATTTCGAGTGATTGTTCCTATGTGGCTTGAGTTAGACAGGCAGAGAAGGATCTTATGCCACCGGTGACCAGTGACAGAAAAAAGTCATAGCAAACCCAGTAGCTACTTGTACTAAAAATAAGTAAGCATAATTCCCCCTAAACAATAAAATATATTGATGTGAAAGGAATGTATTTACTAGTTATATCATCCGCAATTGCTTGAATCTCAAGATGTTATTCGAATCAATCATATACTTTATTGAGATAGGCTGAACTCCCCATCTGAGAACCGTATATGAGACTTTCATCTTGTACAGCTCAAGCAAAAATACCCAAATACTAGTTGCAACAGATATGAAATAGAAAGTTTTCAATTTCTTAAGTTCTGATCTCATATTCTCTGAAAAATCTGAAAGCTTTTCTTTATGGCGATAATACCAAAATATCAAGTTGGCCTAGTCATCTTTATCTTTACTTTGATACTTATGGGGCTCTTTCTAGAATTTATTTTTGTGGAATATGACTTTTATTATTTATTTTCTTTATTATTGTTAGGAATTCTCTTGTTAAGACCCTATGAATTAATTAAAACATCAGATTCATACTAGAACCATGATGATTCAATAAAAAAATCTAATCTAAATCAAATCAAGGATTCCCTGAATAAGAATCCTCGGATCATCACTTATTCCCTGAATAAATAGAATGACTAAAGACTCAAAGAAAAGTTTTGCGTTTGGTCAAACTATAAATAGAGTTTGAAAGAAAAGAATCTTTCAATTTAGAAATTAGAATTCTTTGTGTGAAAATTTTGTGGAGCTCGAACACGAGGTCTAAATATTAAGTATGAATCATAGTTCAAATATTTCTTAATCTATTTTGTGTTTCAAATATTAGAATAAATATCTAAAGAAGTAGAACCATCTCTAGCAAGATGACAGACCCATTATCTGTACTATCAATAGGATCGGTTATAACAAGTCACACAATCAAACTCCGAAAATACATAACAAAGAATTTTCATGGTTGAACTACCAAAGAAAATAGAATGTACTAAAAATTGGAGGTCTAAGTGATTCATTTTGGACTCAAAAGCAAGGACTTTGCGATTCTTATAAATCTAATTCATTGAAATTCCATCCAATAAAATGAAAGAATTATAAATCTCTAAAATAATAGATAGAAATACGGCAAATATGACCACTACGACACCCATCAAGGAGTCATTTCCCACCCGGGAACTACTTTACCATATTTCAAATTCAGTGGTATTAATAAATCTCCTACTGCAGTTCATCTTGGACTAGATTTAGAACTATTCTCAATAGTTTGTGTAGCCATAAATACTATTGTATTCATTGAGATCTGTTGACTTTATGTACCATTTTGTTATAAATAAACGATCCTATCATAGATCCATGGGGTCTTGAAATTATATAAATATAATAAGAATAGAAACAACCACCTAGCCACCATATTTATATGTGATTTATTTGTAAGTTTTACTGGGTACGCCCTATATACCGCTTTTGGAAAACCTTCTCAACAACTAAGAGATCCATTTGAGGAATATAGAGACTAGTTGAAGTATTGAGCCTCCCAATTCTAATTGAATTATTTCACCTATTTAGTTCTTTTTTACATGAAACTTTAGGCGGTTCTTGAAAAAAAGATAGCAAAAAGAATTATCCCTAGAGTCGAGACTAAGAGGAATATATAAACCAATGCTTCCATAGATTCGATCGTGGTTTACAATTATATCTTTCATACCTTTTTGTTTCTTTTTATTTTATTTTTTTATTTATCATCTTCTAGATAAAGAAAGAACAAGAGTAAAAATAAAGTTGATTCAAATAAAGATTTCTCTGGTACCCTATGTCAATAAAAGTAAAAAAAGAAAATACTAAGGGTGAAAGAAAGATAGCAAAGCAATGTTGTATCAGGCTGCTTGTCTATTTGTAGTTGGATCTTCAAGTTTTTGGAATTCTCCAAATTCAACTTGAGCATCTAAATTTGGGTCAATACCAGCAAAAATATATTTGAACAAGGTTCTAACACCATGCCAAAAGTGTCCAAAGAAGAAGAGTAAAGCAAATGACGCATGCCCAAAAGTAAACCAACCCCTTGGACTGCTATGAAAAACACCATCGCATTTCAAAGTAGCACGATCTAATTCACCCAATTGAGCATATCTAGCATATTTTTTTAAAGAAGTAGGATCATTATAATTAACGTCGTTGAGTTCACCACCTTAAAACTCAACAGTTACACCTACTTGTTCAATACTATACTTTGATTCTGCCCTTCTAAAAGGAACATCGACTCTAACAATTCCATCACTGTCTACCAAAATGATCGAAAATATTTTTAAAAAAGTAGGCATACAACGTACAAAGAATTTGCCCTTCTTTATCTTTAAAGATTGGATGTCCTAACCATCCAACCGCTATTCCATCTCTGTTATCCATTGAACCTACTCTGAATAATCCTTCTTTTGCCGGATTATCCCCTATATAATCATAAAAAACTAATTTTTCAGGAACTTTAGATCAGTTTTCTGATAAACATTGATTTTCTGTTATTCCAGCACTAGCTTTTCGATATATTTCTTGCTGAAAATACCCTGATCCTATTAATAACGAGTAGCCGAAATAATTCAATCGGGGTAGTTGCCGAACCATACGACACCCGACAACAACAAAAGCTGCAAAAAAGACAGTAGCGATACTACTGGAAAAGACGGTTTCAATATTTTTCATGCGAAAGTTTTTGTATAGACGTTGTGGTGGACGGACGCTAAGATAGAATAGGCCCGCTAATATGCCCAATGTTCCTGCTACAATATGATGAGAGGCTAATCCTCCTGGAACAAACGGATCAAAACCTTCTATGCCCCATGTTGAATTTACAGGTTGTAGTTTTTCTGTTAGTCCATAGGGATCGGACCCCCATATTCCGGAGCCATACAAGTATGTTACATGAAATGCACCAAAACCAAAGGAAACCACCTCTGATAGGAATAAATAAATTTCAAAGATCTTTAGTAAATTCAAAGAGGGCTTTTCTGTAAGTTCATCACAAAATATTTCTAGATCTCAATACACCTAATGCCAGACAATTGTCAAAAAGCATAAGTCAAAAAACACAATATATGTTAGCTACACCTTTGTAACTCTAAATACCCGAATTCATTACAACGCCTCTTGTGATACTCTTTTTTCAATTAAAAGTAATTTTTATTAATAAATAAAAGAGTTCAACACTAGATAACTAAGCTAAAAGAAAAAAATAGAAAAAGAAAATAAAAAACATAAATTGGGCCCGTCCACAAATAGGCCCAATCCTTTCAGCCCAGTGCCCCTTGTGATACTCCAACCAACTTATGAATTGTTTATCCCATGAAGGGTGTAACGAACATGCTCTATCTCCACATTGGATCAAGAACAGAATCAGAAGGATAAAAAACCGCTAATTCATACAGAGCCATCGAGTCGGCTCAATCAGCAACCAGAGTTGTATGCATTATATGAACAGAAAGCAACAATCAAGATCATGCAATACAAAGGTATGAACAAAATACCAAGGCAAACCCATGGAAATACCACTTATATCAAAGATAAATGGATACTCTGTAACTTTATTGCATTGGAAAAGACTATAATATGACTATCCTATGGACCACTCTTGTTCAATCAATTATTTTCGAATAAGGGTGTTCTATTCTGTTGGTAATAATGGAATGGTTCTGTTCGTAGGAACAAAGAGAAGCAGATTTATTCTATACTTGATAAGTACCAAAATGCAATGGGGGATTTGATCCCATTTTCTATGAGCGAATGGATCCATACTTATTTATCATTAGAAAGACTTATTCATCATAATTTAAGTTTGTTCATTCTGTCTTTCTTTATGAATTTTTAAAATCTATGGCTAAAATAAGTACGATAAAAATTAATATGAATACTATAAAGACAATAAAAAAATAATTGCTACGTCTCCATCTCAAAGTGAAATATAGTATTTAGTTCTTCCTTTCATGTAATGCCTATTGGTGTTTCAAAAGTTCTTTTCCAAACTCCCGGAGAGGAAGAGTTATCTTGGGATTGACATATAATGCAATTTGTTTGATATATTGGGTCATATGATATTTTCCGTCTCTCGTCCGATCAAGATATCCCCCGTTTCTCCCAAGAAAGATAAATTAAATTATCAAAAATTTGGAGCATGAAGTGCAATTAGATTTATTTTTTAGGGAATTCATATTCTATTATCTATCATAATAATTCAATTAGAATAATTTATAGTGGGCTTGGTTGGACTAAAAAAATAAAGTATCCAGACTCCATTTTAAAAAAAATCCAATTGAATTGGTAAGATATCTATGATTACTAGTTTTATTTTTTCTTTAAAAAAATTCTAATTGTCAAACAAAGTTATCTCAACTCTAATAAATTCTTGTATAAAATGAATTGAAAAAAATGGTAATGGGAGCATTTTTCCGGTATGTACAAATTCAAATCAGGCGAATCTTTATCCGGAGTAGAGCATACACCTAAAAAGATGAAAAAAGATCCATTTTCATGGTTTGAATTAAATCTCGATGAAAGAATACTTCAATTAGAAGTTAAATCGATAAGTTTAATGACCCTTTCTTATAATTTCTAAATTTATAATGGAAAATTGAAAATATAAAAAGGAGTCAAAACTCGTCTTTGTTGAAAAATCGAAGAAAAGTCCTTTCCTTAGAAGTAAGAAAGAACATTTCTAGAAAAAAAGAAAGAGGACTGAAATCTATACATTGATTCACAATTTTTTTGAACCATATGCATCAAAAGGCGCATGTACGGTTCCCAAGATACAATTTTACCCTAATCAATCGACTTTATTGAGAAAGATTACTGTTTTTAGGCTAAGGGATTACTAACGATCTTTCGAATCAACTTATTGCTCTTATAGTATATCTCAGTATCGAGGATGAGATCAAAGAGTTGTATTTGTTTATAAAATCTCCTGGAAGCTAGGTAATATTTAGGGTGGCCATTTATGATACTATACCATTTGTGCGACCAGATATACACACAATATGCATAGGATTGGCCTCTTCAATGGGATCTTTTATCCTGTTCGGAGGAGAAATTATCAAATGTCTAGCATTCCTCATGCTTGGTGCTAATGGAGTTTTTATTTGAGAGAAAAAGAAAGACTATATCTTTGCCATATGAATACTAAGTAAAAATAGCATGGTACTTCAAATTCGATATGAGAAATTTTTGTATTTTTTTTTCTCAAAACATTAGATTATGTATCAAGAGAGTTGTATGAAATACGGGTATTTTTTATTTTTTCTTATCTATCGGGAGTTCAGTTCAGCGTCACGAACTGTTTTGGTTTCATTTCGGAGAGTTCTTAACCATATTTATGTTTTGAAAGAGTACAAAAAAAATATTTTTTTCTTATTTAATCGGATTAAAAAGAAACTTCAGGATTGATGAAACACAAACAAAAAATATAGATATAAAGCAACGAAGCCATCATAGTATTTTTTAACTCCTCCAAAAGAAGGATGGAAATTTGATTATTTACCCATCTGAGCCTGATAGATTCTATTTTTCTCTTTCTTCAATAGAAAGGAGGGGGGTCAATTTTCTTATAGAGCCGTATGCACAAAAGATGCATGTACAGTTGTTCAATTCTATCTTTTTTTTAAAAATTCTTTATCTTTCTTTTTTCTTTACTTTATCATGCGAGATAGGGGAAGATTTTCTTTTGTTATATCATTAGGGTAATGATGCATCAATCTGGTAGTGGTTATTATAAGATACAAAAACAGGAGAATTTATCCTGAAAGCGAAAGAACTGTTGAAACCGCATGAAATCCTCGCAAGATTTTTTGTACAAAGAACGGGAAAACCCTTGTGGGTTGTATCCGAAGATCTGGAAAGAGATGTTTTTATGTCAGTAATAGAAGCCCAAGCTTATGGTTCAATGAAAATAACATAGATTTTCCGCAAATCTGTGATTTGAGATTTTATCTTTGAATTGAATATTCTGTTAAATAGAATTAATTCATCATCATTCTGGAAGGATCAATCTAAACCAACCAATCATATTATGTATACAATTCAACATGCCAACTATTAAACAGCTTATTAGAAATACAAGACAACCAATTAAAAATGTCATGAAATCCCCCACTATTTGAGGGTGCTGAGTCTATATATATAACTGTATTCCTATAATCCTCTGATAAGTAACTGGATCAATTATCAACTCATCACTTGAATCTATTATTTCCTGGATATGCTAATCATACTCTCTAGTTGCCAATTTAGTAGTAGTAGTCATAGATATGTTGATTGGTTTGGCAACACTAAGAACAGTCTCAGATATTAACCAAAGAGCATATTTTCTTTGATGCATAACAATACCTTGTTTTGATCTTGAAAACTCAATACCTAAAAATACTTTAGTTCAACCATACATCATTGACTTTTGAGGCACAAACTATCCCTCAATTAGATTACTAGCCACATAGTTCATCAACCAAGACAAAACTATAACATGCATTTACCCTCTCCCATTGATTCCATAATGAAACTGGAAAGGACTCTTTCTTTCAAGTGCCATCAATAAACCTCAATTTATTTCTCCCTAATAAGGCTATCTTCATAGACTTACTCCATACTACATAACTTTCACTTCCTGACAATTGAAAAGAAATGACAGAAGTACCATTTACATTAGAGGGAGCAAGATACAGTAGGTGATTATAATCCATTGGGGCATGCATGGCCGACCTTTCTTGTCCTGCTTGAGGCTCGACTGATGTTGTTGAATTTGTATTTGTGTGAAGATTTTCACTGTGAATTTCTGTCATTGTTTAAATGAATATGATTGATAGATCTTGATTGATTCTATTTCTAGAAATCGCAAAAGTAAAAAAGATTCAGAGGACAATGTCACTTAGCTGAAACTGTAATTGAATTATGTAGATATGCTGTAAGAATCAACACCTACTCTGATACCATAAAAAATTGTATAAGTTCTTCAATGAAGAACCTTTAAACTCAAGAAAAAGAAAAAGAGAGATGAAGTATTGAAAAGAAGAGACAGAGAGTAGTATATTTTGATACTCAAAGTTGTGTATATTGTACAGTACATTGTGATATTACAGGTGGTTAGTTTAGACTAACTATCTAATTAAGATATGGTTAATATTAACTAACTCTTGGTTAACCACCTAAATAGAATGCTAATTATATTAATTGCCTCTAATTACTACTTATTTCAGAGGTCATAGATCGTTTGCATTCCAATCCATTGGTCAAAGTAAGAATTCATATACCTTCTAGCAATGGCTAAAGCTACCTTTCAAGAGACTTAGTCAGGCAAGAAGCCTAATTCCTAATGGTACGCAAAAGGGTCGAAAGTCGTAAAGAAGGCACCGTATAAGCAACTAACATAAACTACTATCATACAATGCATCCCGTGGGCGGCCTTCAAAGGCTATCATTCGTAGGACGAGATGCTAACCTACATGGGTTTACCTTGTTCACAGGTCGACCCCATGGCAGCAAGAAAAGGTGATCTTGTGCTATAATCCGGTGATATCTTTCCTACCGAGACATGCAAACTCCCATCGTGTCCCAAATCACATTCCGTGAATCAAAAGGGGAAGCCTACTCATCTATCAACTCCTATCGTAGATCGGTGACATGGTGTTGACGGTTAATATAGTCATTATAGGACTTAGTCTTAACGTTATTAATGCTTACGCGCTGCAAGTGAGATTAGATGAGAAGGCCAAGAAGCACTTCTGCGAGGAATTGGACAAGGTGGTGAAAGGTGTACTGTAATTTGAAAAGCTTGTCATTGGCAGAGTTTTCAATGGTTACATCGGATCAACTATTAGTGGTTTTGATGATGTGCATGGAGGTTTTGACTTTAGGGTTAGAAACGAAAGAGAAGCTTCGCTTTTACATTTTGTTAAATCTTCTGAGTTGGTGATAGCTAATTCGTGCTTTTCGAAGAAGGAGGATCACTTGGTTACCTTTTGTAGTTTGTTGGAAAAAACTTAGATAGATTTCTTACTCCTTAAGAAGGGTGATAGAGATTCGTAGAGACTGCAAGGTTATCCCCAGTGGAAATCTTACTATCAAACATAAGATATTGACAATAAATTTGAAGATTAATACAGAGGGGAAGAAGAGGACCAACTAGCATGGCTTGATCCCTTCCCGAGCCTAGGAGATGGAGGAGAGGTTAATGGAGATGGGGGCATGGGCGAGTACTGGAAACATGAACAAAATTTGGGATAGGACAAGTAATTGAATTAGGAAAGTAGTTAGATAGGTGTTAGGGGTTTTAAGGGGTAACTTTGGTGGTCATCGAGGGGATTCAAGGTGGAATCGCGAAGTCCAAGACAAAGTGAAAGAAAAGAAGACTACTTATGCAAAGTTGACTGAGAGTAAGAATAAGGAGGAGAAGTGGACAAGTATAGAAAGTAATAAAGCGACAATGAAGAAGACAAAGTTAGCAGTATAACAGTAAATACGATAGCTTTCGAACACTTGTATGTGAACTACGAGACAAAGGTGGTGATAAGAAGTTGCATAGGCTTGCTAAGGCGAGAGAGGGGAAATCTCGAGACCTGAATCACATGAAATGCATCAAAAGTGAGGAAGGTAAAGTATAAGGAGAATAGGCCCACATTAGACGAATATGAAAAGTATACTTTCATAAGCTCTTTAACGAAGAAGGGGACAGGGACATTGTCTTGGGTGATTTCGAGAACTAAAAGAGTTAGTGGGATTTTGGTTACAGTAGGTGTATTAAGGTTGAGAAGGTTAAGGGTGTTAGTGTAGGATGAATAGGGGTAGAGCGATCGGACCAGATGAGATTCTAGTGGAGTTCTGGAAGAGCACAAATAGGGCGTATTTGGAGTGGTTGTTTAATGTCATTTTCATGATGGCTAAAATACCGGTCAAATGAAGGCGGAGTACAATGATTTTATTGTACAAGAATAAGGGGATATTCAAAAATACAACACTATGTACAAGGGTATTAAGCTGCTGAGTACTCACATTATAGAAGTTTGATAGAGGGCGGTGGAGATGAGGGTAAGAATGAGTGCGTCCATTTATAAGAATTAGTTCGAATTCATCCCAGGGCGGTTAACTACTGAAGCCATTCATCTTATTAGGAGACTTGTGGAGAAATTTAGGGAAAGAAAGAGAGACTTATATATTGTATTCATGGACCTAGAAAAGACCTACAACAAAGTTTTGAGAGAAGTCCTTGGAGATATCTGGAGAATAAAAGTATTCCTATAGCGTACATTAGGTCAGTGAAGGACATGTATGATAGGGCCAAGACTGGGGTATGAACAGTCGAGGAGACATGGAGCACTTTACTATCAAGATGAAGTTTCACTAAGGATCATCACTTAGCCCATTTTTAGTTGTCTTGGTGATGGATAAATTAACGCGACATATTCAAGGTGAGGTGCCATGGTGTATGTTATTTGCAGTTAATATTATTTTGATTGAGGAGACTTGCGATAAAGTTAATTTTAGGTTGGAGGTGTGGAGACATCATCTAGAGTTTAAAGAGTTCAAGTTGAGCAAGACCAGAATAAAATATATGGAGTGTAAATTCAGTGATTCGATATATGATGCCGGCATGGAAGTGAGACTTGGTACACAAGTTGTCTTTAAGAGAGAAAGCTTTAAGTATCTTGGGTCTTTGAGCCAAGAAAATGGGGAGATCGATGATGATGTCACATATCGTATTGGTGCGATGTGGATAAAATGGAGGCTTACATTGGAAGTCTTATGTGATAAAAAGTTACCACTAAAACTTAAAGGTAAGTTCGATAGTTTAGACCGGCTATGTTGTATGGGGATAGAGTGCTGGTTGGTCAAGAACTCTCATATTTAGAAGATATAAGTGGCAAAAATGAAGAAGTTGAGATGGATGTGTGGACATAATTGGAGCGATAGGATTAGGAGTGAGGATATTCAAGACAAAGTAGGATTGACCTCTATGGTGGACAAGATGAGAGAAGGGAGGCAGAGATGGTTTGGGTAGGTGCAGAGGAGATGTGTAGATACCCCAGTGAAAAGGTGTGAGAAGTTTGATATTGTGGGAACAAGGAGAGGCAGAGATAGGCCGAAGAAGTATTGGGAAGATCTGATTAGACATGATATGGTGCATCTTCAACTTATCATGGACATGATCTTAGATAAGAAGGTATGGCGGTCGTGGATAAGGGTTAAAGGTTAGTAGATAATTAAATGTTGTCTTGATTTTCGACGGGATAGGGCTTGTTTGTAGTCTAGAGCACCTTGTCTGTCATAGTATTAGCCTTAGTCATGTAGTTTCAAGCTTTTGGTATCTGTTATCATATGATGTTTACTATGTTTAGGTTGTTGCACTATGTTATTAATGTTGCAACCCCTTGCATGTATGCTCTGCACTGCTTTGCTATGAGTTGTCATGTTTTTTCCATTGTTCTTTTCCGTTATATTACTACTTTGATTTACTCCACTCGAGCCGAGAGTCTTCCAGAAACAATCTCTCTACCTTCAAGATATAGGGGTAAGGTCTATATATACTCTACCTTCCCTAGATTTCACTTTTTGGGATTTCACTATTTGTTATTTGAGCACTTGATCAAGTTTTTGCACAACTACCCCTACTTCGAGTTGATCTTTAATTTTTGCTCATCAAATTGGTGGTCTTTAATTTTTATCCTTACTAGTCATTTTAATAATAATTTATTATTCAAAATATTCTTAATTATGACTTAATTTCTGTAAACCTTTTTAGAGAATATTTGCCTAAAGGCATAAGTTAAGTGTTATCAAATTCGGAAGATAAACCTTTACGCTTAATATTAAAAAAAAAATATCAGGCACAAGTTATATCCTATAATGCACAAGTTCATGTTATTGAATTTATGACTCAAGACACAAGTAATGCTAAGATATAAGTTTGCATGAACTTCTTAAGGCATAATGTTCTAAAAGTGAATTTATGCCTCAGGGCACAAGCTCATGCTACCGAAGTCATTCCATGCTACTAAACTTCTATCAAAAATACAAGTTCATGCTATTGAACTTCTGCCTCTAGGCACAAATTCATGCTACTGAAATTATGCTTCAACAAATAAGTTCATGTTACTTAACTTATACCTTTAGACATAACTTGTGCCAAAATTTAAATCTTGATAGTAGAAATAGTAGTAGAAATAGATTTTTTAAATCAAATTTACTATTTACTACTACTATTTACTTTACGACTTTTTACAAAAAACAAAAAACTTTACAGACACACATATCTTTTTTCTTTATATCTTTCTCTTTATGTCGCCTTCCTCTTTATGTCATTGATATTCCAGCTGGACCTGTGGTAGCTATTTGTTATCTTCACCTTGACATTTTGAACAGTGGTGATCTGGGTATTTTTGTCCTATAGTTTTACAGTATCTTGTCAGAAGTGTTGGAGAAATGTAGTTCTTCCGTATAGCTCTTGTTGTGGGTATCTCTTCTGGTTTAAGCAGACTAAGTATCCACTGGCGTAGTTCTTCCATGTCTGCTTCTTTATGCTCTCTCGAGTTTGCATATATCATTGTCTGGTCTCTTGCATAATAGCTCCAGATAGAATTCCCATTTAAGTAATTATTGGCTAGTAGAAATAGTAAATAGTAAATTTGATTTCTATAATCTTGACATAACTTATACCTTGCAAATTTAGATTATAGAAATCAAATTTACTATTTACTTTACTACTATTTACTTTACGACTTTTAAATCTTGCAATTTTTTTTTGGGGGGGAGGGGGGGGTTATTAGGTGTATTTTTAATCATTTTTTTTTAAATTACTTCAGGAGCAAAGATTATAGTCCATAATTTAAAAAATAAAAATTATAGACAATAATTTAAAAGGCAAAAATTAAAAAAAGCGGAGGCTTTATCTGCAGATGACCCGCACTTAATTGCAATTGTTCCGATACACAGTGATTCATGGCCATATTCACGTGGCAGCCTAGTCGGCAGTCGACAATGGAGGTGGGGCTCGGCCCCATCTTGACTCTTGAGTGGATAGCCCATTATCTTTTGCAAAAATCAAAGGGTCTTAGTGGAGTATCCGAGATTGAACTAAAGCTAATTGTAAAACATGGCTTGCAACTCTGAACCATTTCTTAATTTTAAAAAAAAAAAATCCTTCAAATTATTAACTAGTCAAAAAGTTGATTACACTTTACACCTATTAAAGCCTATGAATTTGTACTATATAAGAAACAATCTCCCAGAGGGACTTCAATAATTCATCCAACAAGAACAACTCCTAATAAAGAAACACTTCAAAGAAAAACACATTCAAAATTACCAACAAAATTCTCTACATGGAAACTACAACTTCAGCTTTATTAATTCAAGAACTCATGGAGAACTTCCACTACTCAAGAAGACTACTCCCAGAGGCCACTATGACGCCGCCTCCGGCAGCCGGAGTCAGCCACGATGGAACTGATCCACCACTTGGTCACAAGGTCAACACAATTGATGCAAATGTTATTATGGTGTTGGCAGTATTAGTATGTGCCTTAATTTGTTCACTTGTCTTGAATTCCATCATAAAGTGTGCATTTAAGTGCTCTAGCCTAATATTGGCAGATCCATCCTCAAATAACAACCCTAATTCTTCAACAAAATTAGGCAACAGAGGGATCAAGAAAAAAGCCCTCAAGACATTCCCTGTTATAACATACACTAGTGAGTTGAAACATCGAGGGATTGGCTCTGAGTGCGTCATTTGCTTATCGGAATTCGAAATCGGAAAGAAAATTAAAGTTCTGCCAAAGTGCAACCATGGCTTCCATGTCAAGTGTATCGATAAATGGCTCAATTCCCACTCTTCTTGTCCTACTTGCAGGCACTGCCTCATTGAAACTTGCCAGAAAATTGTCAGTGGCAGCAATTCTTCTAGTAATACTTCGTCATCACCTCCAGTACAAGAAGTTATAGCAATCATTATTGAACCTCTCCAACGTGAAGGTGTGATATCCAATTAAATATCAATCAAAATTTGGTAGAAAAATTGGATTAGTACGTAGACATTAGTTGACTGGTATACATATGTATCTCACACAGGTACTCAATTAGAATAGAATTGCTTAGCCAACTAGCATATACATATGAGGCAAAAATGCCAGTGTAGTTTTCCGATGATTCATTATATTACTCTTGCAAGTGTATATAAAAAAATTAAAATTTTATTTTGGTAACGTCTATTCGAAATTGATTTGAGTAACCTTCGTGTCCATTAAATGGACCAAATTTTTAACGGGAAGCAAAATTGAGTGATTTCAAATACATACTATAGGGGTAAATTTGAACTTTTTCTTTCTTTTTTTTTTTTTATTCGGCAAAGGCTATCGAGAGTTTTAAAAATATTCATATTATCTTCTTAAAAAATAATGCTTGTACTTACTAGAGACTGAAATTATATATATGTAGCCAAGATGATTTATCTTTCTTTAATTACAAACCACAAGAATACTTACGAAGGCTTATTAAACACTTGATTTCCGAATTGATTTCAGTTTTTTTGTGCCGATTACTTTTAATTTGGGTTGGTCTTTACCTTTTGTCTTTTAAATTAGTGATTTTTAATTTGTGTTTCTTAATTGGTGGTCTTTAATTTTTGCCTTTTAGTATCTTAAGTAATAAAAATGGAACAACTATATCCTCAATATTTTTTTAAAAAATCGCAAAACTTACAAAATTCGCAAGGCCAAAAAAATAATAATTCGTAAGGCATAAATTAGCCCTAGAAGACAGAAGTTCATGCTACTGAACTTATGCCCCAAGACATACATTTATGTTATCTAATTTGTGTCTAGGGGCAGAAATTCATGCAATTAAATTCATGCCTTATGAACTTCTACCCCAGGCATAAATTTATGTTATTGAAGTTGTACCTAGGGGCAATGGTGTGGGGTTATAGAAATTGAGGGCTACAAGGGTGAGGGACGAAGATAAAGTGTGTAAGAGGATGGGTCAAAGAGAACACAATCAATGAAATACCACTCGTAAAACTTATTTTTCTACTTATACTAGAAAAATTATTTTTTGTGAATAAACTCTTATTTTTAAAAAAAAGTTTCACCAATCGAATATAAAAAGTTAGAAAACATTTTCTACGCACCGGACACACCCTAAATGTTATAATATTCTTCAATGAGTACCCTTTTAATACAGGGTCCCTATCAGGAGAAGTTAAGATAGAAGCAATTGAGAAGATAATAAAGCACCCACCAAGATCAGGAGGAAAAAGAAAGAAGAAGAAAATCAAATCAAATCAAATATAATAGACACCACAAAGTTATTTGTTCTAAAACATTTAATGTATTGCTAATTTTATTTCGCTAAGTGACATCCTTTTCATATCAACTACCTTTTGGAATTTTCTTTAGCTAAATTTAATTATAGTATCCAAGTATCATGTATGAAATTAATGCAACTTGCATCCAATGAATGCAAAAAGATAACAAGGAATAAAACACTAGTGCAATATTTTCAAAGAAAAGACAACACATGAAATTAAAGAACATGAAGATTTAAATAGCAAAAGGAGATTAAACACTCTATAAATGATTCATAATAAAGGCAACAAATTTAAGAAACTAGCAAAGCACCCCTTAAGTCCTTAACAACCAATTAGTACAATTATATTGCTTATCCTTCCATTATAATTCACTATGAAAAAAAATTAGATGTGAGATTTGTCGCTTATCCATCATTAAATTGCTCGTAGTTAATAAATATTTTAATAATTCACTGTTGAATAAAATTGGAGACGTTTTTTACTATTTAGTTATAAAATTTGTCGACCGTTAATTTATCTTTTTATAAATAGAGATATCTCACGAAAAAAAAGTGATAGATCAGTTAATGAAAATAAGATATCCTACTCTAAGCGCACATGCACAAATAAATATATATATATTTATATAAAAGTATGAAAGACAACCAATATTGGTGCAATATTTGGTGATAAAGACAATATATAAGCTCTAGCTCTCGAGGATAACCCTCAAGGGTGCATGAAAAAGACAGGAACTTGAGGAATATATATATACATATATATTTGTGTTGGTGTTTTGTCAATAAAAGATGGAAGAAATCTTCTTCCCAACCCCACCAAAAGTCGAAATAACATAATGAATTACATGTATTATTATATTTCAATCATTTCCTATCATTATGCATTATGCATTATCCAGTAAAGTCCACCGCCCCTCTTCTTTGGCTTCACCTCCCATGTGCAATACCATGTACCATGATAGTAGTTGCACTATTCACACTAATTTGTGTCTTTTAATTTCTTCCATTTTTGTTAACCAAGTCAACCATGCTTTTTATTTTTATTTTTATTTTTTGCTCATCACCAACAAATATAACGCGGTTTTTCTTTGAAGTGGGGATATTTCTAGCGGTGGTATTACACAGAATTAAAGAGTATATTTCTAAAGAATTGTTCATTCTCAATAATATTAGGATGATATATAAATATGCTATAATAATATTATAAAGAATTGTGAGATTAGTTATTTTTTATAATTAATTAAAAAAAATATAAAAAATAAAAAAGTAACAAACCGCAATAAATAATTTGCTTCAATGAAACAACTATTTGTTTTTCACTTTAAAACAATAGAAAAACTATGTAAATTAACTTATCCATCTTTTCCTCCCAAAAAGATAACCATGAAGGGTGTGGTGGGGACAGGGTTAGGATCCCCTCTTGTGAATTTTGCTCCGATAGTTTTCATGGTTCTGCTTGTAAAATAATTTTATTAAATATTAAAAATTATAAAAAAAATAGTTAAAATTTAATAAAAATTAAACGAATTGAGTTTTGATTATTATTTTTGCTGATTTTAATTTAAATAATTGTTGAACAAATTACTAAGCCGTTCATTTACCCATTCCAGAGAGAGAGATATATAGTTATAAAATTATAAATAAGTGGAGACTCGGAGGGTCTTATCTGAATTGCTCATATCTCAACCTAAGCACGTTAATTTTTTTTTTTTGCAACCACTTATTTCCTCTGTATACAATATAATATCCTTCTTTTTTGTTTTATGGGAGCAGTCTTATCATATTTTACTCTATGAATTTCAGATAGACTTTTTCTCTTTTCATTGTGTAGAAATATTTACTTTCTATTGATGTTGAAATGAAATGTGATTAAATAATGAATTGAGCACGGGTGCATGCTGAATAATTTATATAATTATGATATAACTAAAGATCTATGGTCAAATATCATTACAATGACAATGCTTATTTGAAAATGTTATGGTTGCTACGGTAAGGTGCTGCTACATATATACTGATATTTAATATTTAAATTTTTTTTAGTTAATTTGAACAAAAAAGTACGCAAAAATCTAGTTTAATAATTTTGTATATCAAAAAGAATGAATGTATTTATTAACCAATTTAACCAAAAAAAAATAGAAAGAGTATGAATATAAAATTAAAAAAATAAATAAACAAACACCAGTATTTTTCCTTGTGAAGTTACAACTATAACCGGTTGGGCACTATTTTAATATATTTTTTTCCCTTTTAGATATTTGTACTTAAAATTTACTATATGCATGTCATTAGTGATGATTACTATAAATATTTTAATACTTATTTTTTTATACATAATATATTTAAAATAAAATATTATTGCAGAATAATTGAGTATAACTGTTATAGAGGGGTAATTTTCTAAAAAGTGCACCGCTATACTGAACACCACTGTTGTTATAAATAAGTCAAACATAACATAAAAAATTGATTCTGAAAAAAATCAAATAATTAAAATAAAATACTATTTATTATAATGAATGATTATTATACCAATATGTTTCTCCAAAGTTGAGTCCTTCTTGACTATAGTATGACTTTTGAGGTAATACTTGGCTTCAAGAAGTTTGGCAAGGAGAGTAGTTATGTTCTAAAGTTTCCATATCTCTATATTGACACTGTGTTACAATATCCTCTATATACTCTTGATACCTATCCCTTCTTTCTTCTCTGAAAAATATAATTTTTTCAAGAACTCTAACAATATTTATTATTATTATTATTTTTTGATCCCTAAAAGAATCTGGCAAAGTGTTCCTCTAAGAATTTCAGAGTGCTTTTGGCAGCGCAAATAACCAAGACAGTGTAAGTTGGAGAGATTTAAAAACATTTTTAGTGAGAATCAATCTTCTACGGTGATATAACATTTTTCCTTTCCATTCGCTTAGCGTCTTGATAATCTTTGTGACCATACTATCAAAATAGTCTACCTTCTTCCTTACAACATAGATAGGATATCCTAAATAGGTAAAAGGGAACTGCTTCTCCATAACCAGTACTAAAGAAATCTCAAGCAAGATACAGAGAAATCAAGGTATGTATTAATGATCAAAACGGTTGAGTACATGCTCCTATATATAAGTGTTGATACAGAGTGTTAGAATTCTAGGCTAATACAAGAGTCCTAGTTATGCTTATCTTGCATACTTAGAGTTATACTATATGTGAACTATACAATTGCAAGTGTAGAAGACTCTTAACTCCTAACAACTAACATAGATTTCTAACAGATCTCATTTTCAGCATGGTAGATCAACTTGACCTAACTTGATCATTATCTTTTATACTTCCCCTCAAGCTGGTGAATGGTGGAACAATTACTCCTAGCTTGCTTCTAAAGCCAGCAAAGACTTACTTTGTCAAAGCTTTTGTATGAATGTGTAATGCCGCAGAAACTCAAAGACTAGACCCGGGACTTAAAATAGAGAAAACTGAAAAATCTGCACTAGGTCACAGAACAAGTCGTGCTGTGACCCGTGGGGGTGACCACGAGACATTAAGTGACTCGAGGTGAGGACTTGGAACTTGACTGGAAATTTGAAAAATGGGTGACCATGAGTGTGACCATGATTCATGGTTAACACCACGAGTGGGGGGTGATCCGTGGTTAGTGATGGATTGAAAGTTGGAAAAGTCATACAGTGTACCCAACGGGTCCTCACCACGACTCGTCTGGGACACCACGAGTCGTGCTGTTGCTCGTGGGGACTCCAGGGAATTGTGGGCAGTGGAGACCATGAGAGGTGACCACGAGTCGTGATCACCAACCACGACCTGTTGGGTCCCTCGTGGTGACCCATAGAGAGAAATCAGGCAGTGCACTTATCGAGACCACGAGTCATAGCCACTGGGCACGACCTGTTAGGTCCCTCGTGGGGGCCTGACAGTCAATTTCTTATGTGAATTTTCTAAGGGTGTTTCAGTAATTTTCTATCCTCCTAAACTCTAAACTACGTCGTTTTAAGCATATTTTCATACTATTAGAGGGGTTAAACGGTTTCTTTCCCCATTTCCCCCATTCAGACTTCCAAAAAACAACGTAGGATTTCTCTCAGAGCATTTCAGAGCAAGAACTAGGGTAGTCCATTTCTCCTCAACTTCTCAAGGAAATTTTTCGAGCTTCTTCACCAGGTATGTGAGAATTCAATAAGGGAATAGTTCTTCCCTTGTGTCCCCCAAAATCCAGCTTTGTTTTCTCTAACATTTCTAGCCCTGAGATTTTCGAATGTGATGAAATTATCTGTCAGACCTCGCTAAATCATTTGAAATATCATTTATGTTAATTGTTGATGTTTTTCCACCAATTTGTGACTATGTTGTTGCTTATTCCTGTAATGTGAAATCTAGCCCTAGTCTTGAATACAGAGATACTAAAATTTTTCAATAGTGTTTACATATCAAAATTTTGCATGATTCTGTCAGTGTTGGGAACTCCCATGTTGTGACTGTATTTAAAATCAGTCAGACTATTGTCAGTTCGGTTTAAGACAAAGTGCTAGAATATCCAGTGTTAGTTAGAAATGTCAGCTGATCAGTTTGACTACATAAATTCTCGAGGTGCCAGTAGCACCTCCTAATTATCAGAATCAGACTCAGAACTTAGTTTTAATGGTTCTCTAGGCGGTCGTGATATTTTCAGATAAATAGCTCTCACCAGCCTTAGAACCCCAGTTACAGATTTTAGTTTGTTCTTTAGACAGCTATGCCACTTCCAGATAAGACGCTCTGACCTGTCTTAGAATTCAGATACATAATTCGGTCCGATAAGACTCTCAGGGTGTTTCTAGACAGATACTCTTGACTAATCTTGAGCCCCAGTTTCGAGCTATCAGCTTGTTAAACAGTCTAGAAATATCCAGTGGGAGTAAGACTTAGCACTGAGCGGCTGGGGTTCCAGCGCACCCAGATTCCAAGAACTACGTTTCCACAATAGGATTTACAATTTATTTGGCCTCATGACCCCAGATTTTGTGATCACCCAGTTCATGCCTTTATACCCTGGCAAGGTATATTGGGTCCTACCGATGAGGTGTATACATCGGACTCCACGTCTATCTCACGTGGTTATATATCGATTATAGACTCTCCCACTAGTCAGTTCAGTCTCAATTTATCTTAGATCAGTTCAGTCTCGGTTTAGCTCAGACCAGCTCAGTCTCGGTTTAGTTCAGTCCAGCTCAGTATCAATTTAGCTCAGTTCAGAACAGTTTCTGACTACTCATCACAGTTATGAGTTTAGTATAGTCTTACAGACCAGCACCTCAGATTCAGAGCATATCTTGACCATCAGAAAGGGTCGATTAGACCATCGCAGTTTATTACAGTTACTACAGTTAATTCAATTCCAATTGGTCATTTCACGTCTGTTCAGTTCAGTGTGTTATTATTTCATTTTTTTTCTCTCACTTACTTAGCACATTCAAAGTAGTAATGCATACTTTTATGTTATGTCATTTTATGATACAGCTACAGGATCTCAGTCTCAGCCTCGCTAGCCGAACGCTCTCAAAAGACTCCAGTTGTTCTATTTGGTGAATCCTCATCATTCGAGGACAAAGATTTCTTAATTTAGTTTTGCCTTTTTCTATTTAGATTTGGAGTTAGCTGGGGGCTTGTCCCAACAACTCCCTATTATAGTGGCTTTCAGACATAGACTTGGTTTTTTAGACTTGTAGTTTGTTCAGATGTTTTTTTTACTTTATGATTCAGCTTCATTATCATTAATGCTTTATATTATAATTTAAAGATTCCGCTATATTTATGTGTTTACTCATAATGCCAGTATATGATAGACCAAGGGTTGACTTGGGGCTACTTGTAACTCCAAGTACCATGTTCCGTCCAGGGTGTAGACTCGGGGCGTGACAGAATGTCAATTAGCTGATCCTTAGATCTAACAAACTATGTAAGAAGCTGTCCTCTAGCCACCTTTTCTCGAACAAAATGATAGTGTATTTCTACATGTTTGGTTCTGGCATGTTACAGGATTAACTGGCATGTACAAGGCACTCAAATTATCACAATACAATGTAGGTATTGTTTTGAGGTACACTCCAAGATCATGAAGCAAGTAGATGATCCATGTCATATCTGCTGCAGTGGAGGCTAGTGCTCTATATTCAAATTCAACACTTGATCTAGCCAATGTGGTCTGCTTCTTTGAGGCCCAAGAGATACAGTTTTCACATTGGTAGATGTTATAACCTATAATGGATCTCTTAGTGGTAGTGCATCCTCCCCAATCAGCATTTGAATAGCCATACAACCTACAAGGTGATTGTGAGATAAGTCTGAGTCCATAGCGTAGAGTACCTTTGATGTAACTGAGGATCCTTTTGACTTGTTAAAGATGTTCACTGTTGGGGCCTTACATAAACTGACTGGCTAGATTCACTACATGAGTGATATCAGGCCTTGTAAATGTCAGATATTGGAGGCTACCCACTATCTTTTTATACATAGATGTATCAACAGGGCTTCCAATGGCTTCATATAGACCATGTTTTGTGCCAAAGGGGTAGCAACAACTTTGGACAATCATATCAATCTTATCAAGTAGTTTAGCAGCATACTTACTTTGACTTAAGTGAATTCCTCTTGCAAAATATTTGACCTCTACTCCCAAAAAGAAGTGCAAAGGACCAAGATCTTTCATAGCAAACTCTCTTCCAAGTTGTGAAACCACTGCTGAGACATACGAGTGGTCCACTTCCAGTTACAATAATCTCATCTACATATAGTAAGAGAAATATGGTGCCTCTGTGAGTTTGTAATGTGAACAAGGAGAGGTCTGCCTTACTGCAAGTGAACCCAAGGTGTAGTAGATGTATGCTAAACCTATTAAACCAGGCTCTTGGTGCCTACTTAAGGCCATACAATGTCTTCTTAACATGGCGAGGCTACCTAACATCAATGAATTGAGGAGGTTGACTCATGTATACCTGTTCTTGCAGGAGACCATGTAAAAAGGTATTTTTGACATGTAACTACCTGATTTCCCATTTGGAGCTAACAACAACTGAAAGAACCACCCTGATAATTATGGCCTTAACGATTGGGCTGAATGTTTCTTCAGAGTCTATCCCTTCAAGTTAAGAAAAACCCCTAACAACATGTCTTGCTTCGTATTTTTCCATTGTTCCATTAGCCTTCAACATGGTCTTAAACCTATTTTGAACCAATAGTTTCATATCTGCAGTTTTGGGTATTGTTGTTGTGCAAGGCATTGATCTCCTCGTGCATAGCTGCAAGCTAATGTGGTGACTTTAGTGCCTCATTAGTAGTTCTTGGTTCTCTTAATGTCTCTTCTTTGCTAGCAACAAGAGACAGGTGATGCTGGAAAGCTATTTTTGTCTTGTGTCTGGTGATCATATGATGCCCTTGTGGTGCAGGAGGTGCTTCAACTGAGTCAATTTGTTGTAGTGTGGTATCTCTTGGTTGTTGGTTCTCAATCATATTATAGCCTGAGAGATCAACTTCTAACTATATCCCTTGTGGATTGGACATAAAGAAAGTAGAACTAGATGGACCACTATCTAAACCTACATCTGAGAGTTTAGCATCACTGCCATTATCAATAGGTAAGAGTGTTGGTACATGTGCAGCAAGAGTCCTAGTTATTCTTATCTTGCACACTTAGAGTTATACTACATGTGAACTATACAATTACAAGTGTAGAGGACTCTTAACTCCTAACAACTAACCAAGACTTCTAACAGATCTCATTCTCTGTATGGTAGATTAACTTGAACTGACTTGATCATTATCTTTAACAAGTACATCTCTAATTATATTAATCTGATAAGAACTTGATTTAGAATCTGTCAAAAAAAGTTTTTATCATTATTCAAATTTTGTATTGAGTCATAATCCCTTGGTATGTCTCATTATCAGTTTCATAGATTTGTTGTTACCACTAAAGAATATAACTAGAGTATCAACCATATGCAAGGTGAATAATTTGAGGTCCCCTGTCATTCATAGAAAAAGAAATAAAGTTGTAATACCCCGTGAGTTTAAAATTATTTAATCATTAGGTTTCAGACGTACAAGTCTAGTTTTACTACTATACATTGTACGTCAAGGATTAATATCGTGTCTGGAATATCGAGCATCGAATGAAAGTCAGAAAGGCTGAAAATTAAGCTTGGCACTAAGCGGTTGCGCGTCGCTCCAGGACAATTTGGCTCTAGACATTTCCTCTTTCATTTGTCTAAGTCCTTAAGCGGTGAAAAACCCTCTCCCTCTATATTTCTCTATATTTTTTAGGATTTTGAGCTTAAACTTATAATCCAAGTCCATCTTCGAAGTTAGATTATTGAATCTAGTGTGTGCTTGGGTTGTTGTCTTCATTCCATTAGTTTGGTGGCAGTTTCGTGGGAACTAGCTGGGTAAGTATTCTCCCTTCTCTATTTTCATCTTAATACTGTAGATATGAACTCGTGAGTATCGTTAGATTCTCATTTTGAAGTTTTTAGAATCGATTCTGTAGAAATCTTACCATATACATGTTTATATGTCTTTTTCTTTGGTTTAGTTATTGTTTAGTTGGGTGTTGTTGTGAGCTACCCTTGATAGTTTCTTGGTGCTTCATAGAGTGAATTTTAGCTAGATTCTTGATCGTCGATAGTAAAGTATGTCAAGTCTTGTCCTTATCTCTTTTTGACATGTTTTTCATTGAATTTCGTATTATTGATATATCATTCCTTGTGGGCTATTTTATAGTTCCTTGTTGTAATCTTAAATCTTGTGGTTTGGTTCGCTGTTTATGAATACTGTTGTGTTTGGTTGTGTCACTACAAAAAATTTTCCAAAAAATTTAAGGCCAATACCGACAGACAGGGTCAGTTTTTTTAACAAAACTGACGCCAAATGGACACACTTATAGATGTCAGAATTTAGCTCATCACTATTGTAAAATCAAAAGATAAGGTTGGTTAAAATCGAAGGACAGCTTATCCAGTCCATCGATTTTTACAAAATAAAAATTAATATATATTTTTTAAAAAAATCGAGGGACAAGGTCAGATTGTCTGTCGATTTTTTAGAAATATATATATAAAATGTAGCTACTTAAAATCGAACCCAACAAGTATTTACTATGGCATTAGACAATTCTACCACTCGACTATACATGTTGTTTGATGAAAATTTTCCTTCGTTTTCATTTATACTCTTCAACTGCAATTTTTCACTTCAAAAATCGATCCAATCCCTCATTTTTATTTTTTGTAAAAAAATAATTGAGGGACTGCATTGGTTTTTTTTTAAAAAATAATTTTTTTAATACATAATTTTCGCATAATTTTGCACGAAAAACGACATACAATTGACCTTTTCCATCAATCTTTTAAAATAAATAAAAATCGACAAACTGGATCAATTTTTCCTCGATTTATTAGATCGACTCTATCTGTCAGTTTTTGTTTCCTTGATTTTGGAAATATTTTTAGAAGTGTGTAATTCGGAGTTGGATAGAGAGATGTATGATTGGTGGAATATCGGTGGGTCGGGTGAATACGCGAAGTTGGTGTTATGTTGTGAGGATCGTCAGTCGATCTTGTTAGATGTTGTGGGTTGTTTGGTTGTGCATATTCATGTGGGTTTGTTGCATACTAACTGTGGTTGCCTTGGGGCTTTGCAAGTACCTAATAGGTGAGAGTAGTCCCAACAATGGGTTGAGCCCGGGGCTAAGCCGACCCAAGTGTCAAGTGATGTATACTCTAGAAGGGTCGAGCTTGTGTATGATTGTAATGTTTACTCCAGCATGATTAAACTAGTGTATGGTTGTGATGTTTACTCCGGTGAACTTGAGCTTGATTAATTAGTATATGACTATGACACTTACTCCGACGCACTTGAGCTTGAGTTAAGCTCGTGTATAGTTGTGATGTCTACTTTGGCGCACTAGAGTTTGTATGTGTGTATGGATTTGATGTTTACTTCGACGCACTTGAGCTTGTACATATCGTCAACTTGTAAGACCTTGAGTTATGCCCCAGCAAGTTCGAATTTGTGTATTGCTTTACAGTATATATATTGATTGTTGCATCATACTACACTTTGTATTGTTGTTTGTTCTGATTAGCTGTGTGTTGAATATGTGAGTTAGTTGTAGCTGAGGTTACTGTTATTGTTGGGAAGCCTAGAATGAGGGCAAGTAAGGTGTTGTGAGTTGTTGATATTGGTTACAGATTAGATTGATCTTTGGAATTATTCCTTATGTTTCCTTCCTGTTATCTTGTATCTTATCTTTCTATTTTCTTACATACTGAGTACATTTTTCATACTGACGCCCCGAGCCTTAGGGCGCAGCATACATGCCTGCAAGTGTTGATCGGTAGGTAGATCATGATCCATGTAGTTGAGTGAAGTTCTAGCTGCTAGTAAGCTCCAGGTTTTTCGGAGTTACCCGTCGTTTTGTTTTTGATCTACATACGTTATTTGTGTAGGTCGGAGCCTTGTCCCAATTATATTTTATCTATCAAATTCTTAGATGCTCATAGACTTTTATTTTAGGTCGTTGTACTGTTGAAGGTCGGATTATCCCTATTATACAGTTGTTGTTGATTTTTGGCCTTGTCGGTCTATTCTATATATGTTTGGTTTGTGGGCCAATTTCTATGATAGAGTCGAGTAGACTCTATCGATTTGTTGTTCTCTTTCTTGTTATTATATTGTATTGCAGTATCGAGCCTCATCGCCTCAGGCTTATTGTTGGTTGTTGGTTGGTTAGTTGTAGAGTACACTCGATCAACTGAGACACCGGGTGCCGGCCATGCCTACACGAATTTTGGGGTGTGACAAAAGTTAAGATCAATATAAAGATTATTTAATGATCTAGATAACACTTCCATAACCAAGATGAAAAGAGAAGGTGGTAGAGATTTTCCTTGTTTTAATCCTTGAGAAGATCTGAAGAATCCTTCTCTCGATCCATTAATGATTATGGAGTACCAAACTTTAGAAATGAGATTTTATACCCATTTTATCCATATTTGTGAAAACAAAATCTTTGGAGGACTGCAGTTAAAAAAGACCATGATATTTTATCGTATGCGTTGATCATATATGATTTATGCACAATATTTCCTTATTACAGATTCCTTGACCAGTCTCTTATGCTAACATTATATTTTAGGTGATCAGTTTTTCAGTAATGAAGTCACTTTAATTATCAGAAATAATACTGAGGAGAGGAAGGTTAACTCTATTAGCTAGAATTTTAGAAATGTTGTTATTAGCAATATTACCAAGACCAATAAATCTCAATTCTGAAAAAATAGTTAGAGACTCAACTTTTGTAATAAAAGCTAAACACGTATATGTAAAGTACTTAGTATATTATTTTCCTTTAAAGATGTTTAGGAAATAATCAATAAGACAGTAACATCAACTTTGATTATGTCTCAATCAACAATATCGTAATCATTTATTTGGTAATATCCTTTAAAAGGGGATTTCTCATTTTGTGATCCAACATAAACACAGTCAGATAGATTCTTTTTAAATAAGTTAACCTCCTATGAACTTTTGTCATACTTGATCTAATTCCACCAAAAAGTTACCGCATCTAATACTAAGGGAGTACCAATTTGACTAACAATTTATTTTACATAGTGCCAAGTATGATGAAATAGAATATTTGGAAGGAGGACCCAAACATGTGCTAGAAAGATGTCTTCCTCCGACTTAAAATTCGGAGATCATTTTTGTAGCCATATTCAAAGTTCGTCAATCTTAATTACCCTTCTAAATCACATAGCGTTAAAGTTATTCTCGTTAGTGAAATCGAGAAATATGATGTAATTATCAAAAAATCCTATCTTGTGTGATCGAGACCTTATAAATTGGGAAAAACTCCTTCAATATGGATCAAATTTTCTCAATTTGGGGCCTAGGTTTCGAGAATTTTCCGGCAATTATTAATCTACATTTCTAGATCATGATTTCGTAGTAATCTTCGGCGTTGAATATCACTGCTGGAACCCCATTATGTGTCTTATGCTTTGCCAATACCGTAACTCTCTTATGGCGGATTATTTTCAAATTTGAGTTTGAAGCTTTGTTCGTAGTCGTACATAAGTAATTTTATCAGGACAATGTAGCTTGCTCCTACCCCCGAACCTTCACTTCTTGTCTATCCCAAATTCACAATATTTTACTGGATTATATATAAATATTTTTTTAAAATTTTTTTTCATCCCTATCTAATTTGTCTATTAATATTCTTTTACTATTCCACTATCAATACATTATGACGGGAATACATTTTCTTAGTTGATTGATGCCTAACCATAGATAATCTACAAGATTTCTCTCTTAAAATAAAGTGTGGGCCAATAATATTAACATATTTTTTGCAAATCACTCGAGTCCATAATTGAATTGGGATGAGGCTTCTCTTCGTTTTCTCATTTTCTCCATTTTTTCCAAAGGAGACATGTGTCATAATTACAAATTAAAGGTTGACATCTGATTATTTAATATTAAGATCTTAATTATGATTAGAATAATGAATATTTTTATATTTACTTTAAAAAGAATAGCAATCCCAAATCTATAAGTTAATTCTATAGTTTTCTTTCTTTTCTTAATTTAATTACGAGCTTTTTTTTATTTAAATTAAAAATTTACAAATATTTTGTCTTTTTAGATTTTTAATGTTACTAGTATTAGAATAGCACAATGCATAATTAATATTATAATTAATCATAACATATTAGTATCATATTTTATTTATAATATCACATTAGATTTATTTGCTTCAATATTAAAACTGTCATTTTTGTTGAGGTCATTTTATTTCTCTTTTCGCATTTATTCTAGTTTCAACACATGAAATGTAATTAAGGGTTTCTAAGGTGATTTTTTAATAATTTTTAAGTAAAAAAAAAAATTAAAATCCAACTTTTATATAACAACTTTCTTTCACAAATATTATTTTTAATTATTACTCGTTCTCATCTATATTAATAATATTATTAAAATATTTATATTATTATTAATCCCATTCTATTTTCTTTTTTATAAAAAAAGATAATCCTATTTTTATCTTAGACATTTAGTTTTTCCGCATGTTCGATAGAGTATAAAGAGGACGAATGGTAAAAAAATAAAAAAGAACTGTAGATAAATAAATAAATAAAAATTGTTCAAAAGAAAGAAAAAAAACTCATGATAAAAATAGAAAAAAGAAAGAATTCTTTAGAATTAATTTATAGTGAGATAATGTTTTAGCTAGAAATGTGAAATTGTCAAATTTTTTAAAGTAAAGGAAATGTTATTTTAACTATGGTTAGGACTTTGATTTAAGTAATTAAATCTCAACCTTTAATTTGTAATTGTGACACATGTCTTTCATCTAAATAGGAACTTGAGAGGAGCCCCATCCATTGGATAAGGTCGAAGTGGTTATTAGTACAACCAAACTTCTCTGCAGTGGTTACGTTTGACTGAAAATTTTATGGCTACTATAGTGAGGTGTTGTTATATATGGGCATTTAGATCTCATTTAACTTTTATAAACAAAAGTACGCAAATATCTAGTTTAATAATTTTGTGTACCAAGAAGAAGGAATGTATTTGTTAGTCATTTGAACCAAAAAAATAGAAAGAGTATGAATGTAAAAAAATCAAAGTCTTTCCTCATGAAGTTACGACCATAATTGGTGGATACTATTTTAATATACTGTTTTCCTTTTAGATATTCGTATTTGAAATTTACTATGTGCATGACATTAATGATGATTATCATAAATATTTTAATATTTATTTACACATAATATATTTCATATAATTTATTGTATAATATTTGAAAATAACTGTTATAGAGGGATAATTTTACAAATAGTGTACCGCTATAATAAATATCACTACTGTTATAGGTAAAGTGCAGTTAAAGAGAACTAAAATATAACATGAAAAATCGATTCTAAAGAAAATTTAATCGTTATAATGAAATATTATTTTAATGAATGACTGTTATAGAGAGATTTGAGATTACATTATCAACAATCAAAAAGGATAACTAATTAATTGACTATCATAATTAGTACGAATATTAAAAATTAAAGAGTTAAAGCAAAACAGGATACTGTTATGGTATAAATATAATAGTTGTAGTACTCTTATCTTTAGAAATAGCTGTAGTACTTATCAAAGATTTTATCAAGTATCTCAAAAAGATTATCTTGCTTTAATTACAAGCCACAAGAATATATAACTGAGATTAATCTTGATTTCAAAATTGATTTGGTGCCTTGTGATCATACAACTTACAACAAGGATTACAACTTTGTCTCCAAATCTACAAGGATTGATGGGATTAGCTAGAGATTAGAAAGCATCAACAAATATAGTTAGAAAATGAGAAGTAGTACTTAATTAAAGTCTAAAGAGGGAATGTAAATTTCATATGTGGAAGATTTGTTTTCAAGTCTTCTACCCAACATATTTTTACATTAGTATTAAAAAAATAAGAAATTAGTGATAAAAATCTCACGTTAATTCTATTTAGCTACGAATTAGCAATGGAATATAAGCAAATTTAATTAATTAGGATCTTTTTAGCGATGAATTAACTGAAATTACTGATAAATTTCATAGCTAATTCCATATTTTCTAGTAGTCCACTGCTAATCAATAATAAGTACAATGAGCTAACATATATATGATGTTGACACCGGCCCACAGTTTGTTTGTTCCAACTGTCTTCAACAAAACTATAGCTCTATCATGGAGTAGTAATAGTATACAAGAAAATTGATTAATAATCTTTTAATAAATTGTTACTTTGCTAAAGATAGGACTGAAAAGTACCAATCAAAGTGATATTATGTAGAAACAAGATAACATTTGATCAAAACAGGAGAGTAATCTCTCAAGATTTCCTACCAAATGGGGACTTGTTTAATACTAAGAAGCGTAATCAAGGATTTAGTTTTCGTTAATGAAATCTAGAGGATTACTTACAAGAACAAAAAAGTAATTAAGTGGATGCCATGGAAAGGCCCAAGAGGTAACCAATGAAAGGGAAGATATGGTTTCAAGTTTTTACAACACATAAATTGTTTTAACTTCTCTTTTTGGTAACAAACATAGCAAAAAAAAATAAAATAATTGATTATAAACTTTATTGCTAATATGTGGTTAAATTGCTTGTCGCTACTAAATTTCTCTCTTAAGATAAAGTGTGGGCCATAATATCAACATATTTTTTTTTCAATTCAACCGCTGTAATTGGATAAGGATGAGGCTCCTCTTCATTTCTCATTTTCTCTATTTTCCTAATTTTTATTTGGATAAAAGCAGTGGCATAGCCATGTACAATAAAGGGTGACCAGCTAAACACTCTTTATTAAAAAATTTATAATATATATTAAATTTTGAACACCATTAATAAAAATTTTAACTACTTCACCGTGTGTCTTTATTATAAATTAAAGGTTGAGATCTAATTACCTAAATTAAAATCTTAATCATGGTTAAAATAACGAATATTTCTTTATTTACTTTAAAAAGAATAGCAATTCCAAATTCATAAATTAATTCTACAATTTTCTTTCTTTTCTTAATTTTATTACTAGCTCTTCTTTTTTTCATTTAAATCAAAATTTCACAAATACTTTATCTTTTTAGATTTTTAGTGTTACTAGTATTAGAATCCGTGCGATGCACGATTAATATTAAAAATAATTAATCATAGAATATTTAGTATTGTATTTTATTTATAATATCACATTAGATTTATTTGCTTCAATACTATAACTGTCATTTTAATTTGTTGAGGTCATTTTATTTTTCTTTTTGCATTTATTCTAGCATATACATATGAAATAAATTAAGGGCTGCTAAGGTGATTTTCAATAATTTTTTAAGTCAAAAAAAATAATTTAAAATCTAACTTTTATATAACAACTTTCTTTCACAAATACTATTTATAATTATTACTCGTTCTCATTTATATTAATAGTAATTTTAAAAGATTCATATTATTACTAATCCCATTCTATTTTTTTTTATAAAAGATAATTTTTTATTTTAGACATTTATTTTTTCCCATATTCAATAGAGTATAAAGAGGATGAAGGGAAAAAAATTAAGAAGAACTGTAAATAAATAAATAAAAATTGTTCAAAAGAAAAAAAAACTCATGATAAAATAGAAAAAGCGAGAAAATAAATTTTTAAAAATTAATTTATAGATGAGATAATATTTTAGCTAGAAATGTGAAATTGTCATTTTCTTTTGAGTAAGTAAAAGAAATATTTATTATTTTAACTATGTTTAGGACTTTGATTTAAGTAATTAAATCTCTACCTTTAATTTGTAACTGTGACATATGTCATTCATCTAAATAGGAACTTGGAAAAGTGAAGCGAATGAGAAATGGAGAAGAACCCCATCCATTGGATTCGGTCAAAGTGGTTATTAGTACATTACTAGTCTTGGTGTGCCTTGTGCGTGTTTGTTATATTAATAACAACAAATATCTAAAAATAGCATAAATAATATTTAAAAGATGTGTTTGTATAACAATATAAAACTTTAGAAAGGAAAGTATAAATTTCAAATTGATAAATGATTACATTTAAGAGATTAACCTAATCTAGTAGTTCTTTCTTCAGTTTGTTTTAATACTTGTTTCAATAAACAAAAACGTCGTAGATAGTGATCGATTGAAAGGTAAAAAAATTATTTCGCTTTTACATGAGCATTTAAATGCATGCACTATATCTATATTTCATGTTAATTATTACAAAATTTGTATTACTACACTTTTAACAGATTAACATTTAATAAAGATATTAGCATTAGAAAGATGCATTATAATACAAAGTTGTATAATATAATAGAATATATAGTATAAGTTATTCATCTAAATAATTAGCACTCACAAAATCATATTGTTAGTTGTTAGTGGCTTATTTTAGCACTAATAAATTGATATCATATCACAAATGCATTTATTTATTTGTAATTGGTCATCCACTAAGAAAAACTCATTAAAATTAGTGAAAACAACCATGAATGCTTGTATTAGGGTAGACTGTTTATATTATACTCCTTGGGATGCGATCCTTCTCAAGACCCTATTAACGTGGGATGTTTTGTGCACCCGGCTACCTTTTTTTTAAATTGCATTTTCAAAAGTCCCAAACATAATATTGATTTCCACTATAAATGCAATTTTTTTTCAATGTACATTTTTTTCTTAAAACACAAAATTTTAATCGCTTTCAAATTTCTAAACATTAATATTTTCTTTATATTTCAACTAAGAAAGGATTTAATACATAAAATTTAGTCAATTTTCAAAAATCTAAATATTAAAAAAATAATTAAATAACTATTTTGTCAAGTATAAACTCTATTTTTAAAAGGCAAAAAAAGTCAATGATATTTCACGATGTAGTTTCGATCGTACTTTAATACTTAGTAATAACTTAATTTAACATTTCATTTTAGCTCAATTTCTCTCTCTCTCTCTCTCTCTCTCTCTCTCTCTCTCTCTCTCTCTCTCTCTCTCTCTCTCTCACGATATAGTTTCGATCGTACTTTAATACTTAGTAATAACTTAATTTAACATTTCATTTTAGCTCAATCTCTCTCTCTCTCTCTCTCTCTCTTTCTCTTAATATATGCGTCTAGTCAAACACTTTCACTTAAACGGAATAAATTGTGTACATTTAATTAAAAACAATGAATAACAAGAATACTCGATTAATTGAAATAATTTAAAGTATGTTATGTTTCTATGTATATTCACACACACACACACACACACACATATATATTATATTATACAATTTTTTTAAAAGAAGAAGAAGAAGAAAAAGAAGAATAGCTTAATAAATAAATGATTGATATAAGTTAACAGTATTGTATTGACTTTAAAGTCTTAAATGTTAGAATTTTTAATATAGTTGAAATAAGAAAATATTTGAGAAACAAAATTTTATTCAATTTCAAAGTACTAAATATTAGGAGATCTTACTTTTTACAAATAAGTAAAGATTTAATATCTATAACTTTAATTAATTTTATGGTCCTAAATATTAAAATAATAATTAAATGATAATTATTTTTAAAAATAGTAAATGACAATTTTGTCTATTGTTAAGTCTTTTAGTGAAGGCAGAAATTTCAATCAAAATTTCTAAGTGCCTTCACACTTTTAATATAGTACTAGTTTTAGTGTATGTGCCTCGCGCGTGTCCTTCATATTGATAAGAATAAATTTTTAAAAATAACATAAATAATATTTAAAAGATGTGTTTGTATAACAATATAAGAAATTAGAAAGAAAATTATGAATTTTAAATTGATAAATGATTATGTTTAAGAGTTTGATCCAATTTAATAGTTCATTCTTCAATTCGTACTAATACTTGCTTCAATGAATAAAAATATTGTAGAAATGACGTTTGACTGAAAGGTAAAAAAAATATTCGCTTTTACATGAGCATGTAAATGCATGCATTATATGTATATTTCATGTAAGGTATTACGAAATTTCTATTACTACACTATTGACAGATTAATATTTAATATAAATATTGACATTTACGAAGACATATGTAATGCAAAGTTGTATACTAGAATAGAACATATAGTATAAATCATTAGTTTAAACAATTGGCACTTACGAAATCATTTAGTGAGTATTACTGACTTATTTTGGCACTAATAAATTGATATCATATCACAAACATATTTATTTATTTGTAATTGGTTGTCCAAGTTAACAAAGACTCATCAAAATTAGTGAAAACAACTACTAATATTTTGTCACGATCCAAATGACCGTGATTGACACCCACACTAACCCCCAAGTGGGTGAACCAACAATTCTCAATAAGTATCCCAATATTAAACTTTCAGAAAGAGATAAAAACTATAATTAATGAAAGGCGCCATTGGAAACAATAATCGACTTCTTACAACCAAACAAAATAAACTAAGTTAATCCCAAGATCTGAAAGCCATTGCACAAGACATCTATTTACATCTCTAAGAATATTTAAAACTAAAAACAAAGGAAATAGGTGTCCAGAAGAGAAGGACATCTTCAAAACGGGAGAGTGAAACTGCCTCCTTGTTCTACTCACCTTTCAACGAGTTACTGCTGCTTACAAGTGAGGACATGAGGAACTTCCTGATTCGAACTCTGCACTCAGAAAAGAAGTGCAAGCATATGGTCAGTACATAACCCCAATACTAGTAGGAATCTTCGGCCGACCTCAAATAATAACGTGTAAATATAGAAACAATGACATAAAACAAGTCTTTAGCATCATACAGAAGTACAGAAATTAATTCAGGTGCACTGGCTCTATCAAGGTGACAGTCGGCCTGCTCACTAGATTGGGCCTTTCGCTGCAGCGGTCACTTGATCGTTACAGCGGTCATGCCGCAGCAGAAGAAGTTTTGCTACAACAATAATGCCTTAGGCAGTAGCTCGACTAGCTGCACCTTCAGCAGTTCATCAGATCATCAACTCAACAGTTCAACAGTTCATCAATTCACATACTCTACAGATCAATTCAACTATCACACAAGTCTGAGAATCAATATATAGCAAGTCACAAGTCTGAGAATCAATATATAGCAAGTCTTTATCCCTTACGAATGCAACAGGTAATTATAGGCAAAAGTTCACTCAACAATTACCAGCATCATGATCGTGTCACATGTCTTTGTTTCAAATTACATAACAAAGTCCAAATTTTCCCATAACCATATCGCACATTTTTCATTCATTCTTATAAATAAGTGCATCACAACAAAAATAAAGTCAACATAGGGTGACATGTCGGGCACACGGCTCTGCCATATCCCCATTATGACTCAAAATTCACAAACTTAGCGTACACACATGCCAGAGGATCTTATTTTGATCTTCGAGCCATGACCTGCAGGGGACTCTAGAAATCCACATACTATACCGGCGCGGTACTTTCTCTCACTTATATGCTCGTCTGGATGCTCCCTTTGGACACGAGCCACTCAACAATATCGCTCGCTCAGATGCTCTCCTCGGGCACGAGCCACTCATCTCATGATACTTTAATTATCCAAATTATTCGTCATCCATTAAATGTAACATAATACAACTCATACATATACATATATAATTCAACACTTAGGAGTCTATATTCCACTCCCTCAATTGCATAGATATAAATCATCAGTTCACATTATAGCATTCTTAAAAGAAACTTGCTTCACAATTCCAAGAAATTTACACAACGGCTCATAATCATCTCACATTAATATGATCTCCCCTAATTATTCAAATAAACTATTTAACAATAGATAATGTTTGCAGACCAATCTCATATCATTATCACACGTGCATACAAGTCATTATATAGGGTCTAACCCTCTAACCATATCCAACCTAGAAATTCGGATATAGCGATTCGGCTACTATGCAAGAGCCTTTCTTCAAAGCTTCGGATCATTCGAAATCTACACAACAAGAGCAATTCATTACTTACTCTTCAATCATGGATCTAAACAGATCAAATCCTCCCCTTTGGAGTTTTCAAAAGTAAGACCCCAATTTTACTCGGTTCTAGTCTCAATTTCCCGCGAAACCCTCATTTCCACCACGTAATTCTAGGAGTGTGATAAAAAATCTTCAAATAACAACCCAAATCACCCCCTAATCATCCCACAATCCAGCCCTAGTTTAACTGCCTAGGGTTTTCTTTACAAAGCTTCCACCATTAAAGGTTCACAAGCAATCTAGGATCAACACTAATCATAGTATAGATAGGAAAATCGAAATTCTTACCTTAGGATAATAGTTCACTTCTCCGGAGAGATTTTCCATTCTCTAGCCCTTCTGATTGAGTTTTTAGAATAATGGGGTTAAAACCCCATAATTTCCACTTAAACCCACTTTCTGACTCCCGTTGTCCGCTGCAGCAATCACATTTCCGCTGCAGCAGACCCGCTACACCGATCAAAGTGTCACTGCGGAGGTTCCAGCGATCATTTCTCAAATTCATAACGGCGGGACTCCGACCACTACCACGGTCTCGTTGCAGCAGGAATTCCATTGCTGCAGTAGTCCCCTAAACCAGTAGCCACCCAAAATCAACCAGTTTTACACTTAAGAATATTTCACAACACCTTATATTCCTTCTTGAGCCTGTTACTAGTGTTCTAGGCCCTTAACTATCCCTTAATGACATCCGGGTCATTACATCAGATACCAATTAAAATATCATTCATCCACGAATGATCTTTATAAAGAAAGAGAGAGTGCTTATCGGATTCCATGAACAACTGAGGATACTTGATCCACATATCAGCCTTAGTCTCCCAAGTGTCTTCCTCAATTGGACGATTCTTCCATTAGACCTTTACTATCATAATTTCTTTCGAACCTCAGCTTCCAAACTTCTCTAGCCAATGTCGCTTATAGGTTCCTCTTCATAAGACAAATTCTCATCTAATAGCACCGAGTCACATTTGATAATATACGTTCCATCCCCATGGTACTTTTTCAATATTGAGATATAGAACGCCGGATGCACCCCTGACAACCTTGGCAGCAAAGCCAGCTCATATGCTACTTCCCCCACATGCTGGAGTATTTTAAACGGTCCAATATACCTTGGGATAAGCTTGCTCCACTTTTCAAACCTCATCACCCCCTTCATAGGAGACACCTTTAGCAACACTTGCTCCCCTCCATGAACTCCATATCCCTTACTCTTGTCTGCGTACTGCTTCTGTCTACTCTGAGCAGCTACCAATCAGTCCCGAATTATTTAAAATTTTTCCAAGGATTCCCTCAGCAAATCAGTTCCCCGAGGTCTCACTTCAAATGCATCAAACCAACCAATTGGAGACCTATATTTCCTGCCTTACAAAGCTTCAAATAGCGCAATGCCAATGCTTGAGTGATAGTTGTTGTTATAGGCGAACTCTGCCAAGAATAAGAATTCATCCCAATGGCCTTCAAAATCTATCACACACGCCCAAAGCATGTCCTTAAATACCTAGATAGTCCTTTCTGACTGTCCATCTATCTGAGGATGGAAGGTTGTACTCAAGTCCAACCTCGTATCCATCTCAGCCTGCAAGGTCCTCCAGAAATGAGAAATGAACTGAGTGCTTCTATTTGACACAATTGATATCGGCACCCCATGCAACTAAATCACTTTCTTCACGTATAGTTTAGCTAGTTTCTCTGTATTGTAAGTCACCTGGACTGGCAAGAAATGAGATGACTTGGTCAATCTGTCCATGGTAACCAAAATTGAGTCAAACTTCCCCAAGGTCTTGGGAAGACCTACCATAAAATCTATAGTTATTCTCTCCCATTTCGACTCGAGGATAGACATTCTCTGTAGTACTCCTCCAGGATTTTAGTGCTCGTACTTTACCTGCAGACAATTTAAACATTGGGCAATGTAGTCAACAATATCTCTCTTCATCCTACCCCACCAATAGTTTTGCTTCAGATCATGGTACATCTTGGTGACTCTAGGGTGGATGAAGTACCTTGAGTTGTAAGCTTCTATCAAAAGAGTTTTAATCAGCTCACCTACTCGAGGAATGCACACCCCCACTTTATTCTCAGGACCCCTTCATTATCTAACACTGCTTCCTTGGCTTCTTCCCGCAGAACTTTATCCCTGATCTTACCTAGCTTTTCATCTTCTAACTGTCTAGCTTTGATTTCCTCAAGCAGTGAGGACTTAGCCTCCATGTTGGATAATATCCCACCTATTTCTGTCAGTGACAACCTTACTAAACTATTTGCCAAAGTATGAACTTCTCTGGCCATCGGCCACTAAGAAGCTTCCAAGCAAGCTAAACTGCCCATGCTCACTAATTTCCGACTCAATGCATCTGCACCATATTAGCCTTTCCAGGGTAGTACAAAATTGTGACATCATAATCTTTCAACAGTTCCATCCATTGCTTTTGCCTCAAGTTGAGATCCTTCTGGGAGAATACATATTGCAAGCTGCGATGATCCGTGAACACCTCATATCGAGCTCCATACAGGTAGTGCCTCCAAATTTTCAAGGCAAACACCATTGCCGCTAACTCCAGGTCGTGTGCGGGGTAATTCTTCTCATACACCTTCAACTGTCTCTAGGAATAAGCAATAACCTGTCCTTCCTGCATTAAGACAACACCCAACCCAGACAGTGAGGCATCACAATAAACAACAAAGTCTTTACCTTCCACGGGTAACACCAACATAGATGCTATGGTCAGCAGAGTTTTGAGTTTCTGAAAACTTTCTTCACATTTCTCTGACCACTGAAAAGGTACATCCTTTTTCTTCAACTTGGTCAATGCCGAAACGATGGAGGAAAAAACCTTCACGAACCGATGGTAGTAACTGGCTAGCCCCACAAAGCTCCAAATTCAATTACATTTGTTGGCCTCGCCCAGTTTCTGACCACTCCAACTTTTGTGAATCAACTTGGATTCCCTCCTTGAAAACCACATGTCCCAGAAAAGACACTGATTCCAACCAAAACTCACACTTAGAGAATTTGGCATACAACTGCTTCTCCTTCAGTAATCCTAGCACAATTCTCAGATGATTTTCATGCTCCTTCTTAGTCTTAGAATACACCAAGATATCATCAATAAACACAATAACAAAGGATTCCAAGTAAGGTTTGAAAATACCGTTCATCAGGCTCATGAACGCAACTGGGGCATTAGTGAGTCCGAATGACATGACCAGAAACTCGTAATGCCATTACCTGATCCAAAAGACCTTTTTAGGAATATCCTCAGTCTGAATTTTTAGCTGGTGATATCCTGACCTCAAGTTGATCTTTGAAAACACCGCCACCCCCTGTAACTGATCAAACAAATCATCTTTTCGAGGAAGAGGGTACTTGTTCTGAATAGTTACCTTGTTCATCTGACGGTAGTCGAAGCACATCCGCATACTTCCATCCTTTTTCTTTACAAAAAAAATTGGAGCACCCCAAGGAAACACACTCGGTCTGATGAACCCTTTACTAAGAAACTCATGTAACTGCTCCTTGAGTTCACTCAACTCAGCAGGTGCCATCCGGTATGGAGGAATAGAAATAGGTCGAGTCCCCGGCTCTAAATCTATACAGAAATCAATGTCACAGTTCGGTGATATGCTGGGAAAATCTGCAGGGAATACCTCTAAAAACTCATGAACAATAGGGACCGACTCTATAGAAGGACCCTCGGAACTAGTGTCCCGAAATACACTAGATAAGCTGAACAATCCCGCTCTATCAACTCATGGGCACAAATATAAGAGATGAGTTTCTTAAGAGCAGGGCTAGAATTCCCTTTCAACTCCAACCTAGACGCCCCTGACCCTGATATAGTGACGATCTTAGCATGGAAATCTAGAATAACATGGTAAGGGGACAAGCAGCTCATTGCCAAAATTATATCAAAATCGACCATGTCTAAGATCATTAAGTCTGCCAAAGTGTCAACCCTATGAAATCAACAATGCAATCACGAACAATCCTATCCACCAACACAGAACCCTCAATAGGAGTAGACACACGGATAAGAGAATCACGCACATCATAAACAAGATCCAAACCCAATGCAAAACAAGTAGACACATAAGAAAATGTAGAGCCCGGATTAAACAACACAATAGCCATTCTATCAGCCACGAAGATCATACCTATAATAACGGCGTCTAAAACCTTTTCTTCTCCTCTACCAAGAAAAATATAGAAATGGGCTTGATTACCTACCTAAGAACTACCTCGGTTGGGTTGTGCCACCCCTCTACCTGACTGGGTTCCAACCCTACCAACCTGAGCACGTACTCTATCCTACTGAGCACCACCTCTAACAGCTAGCTGAATACCTCGTCCCAACTGTGGACGATTCGGATTGAATGCACTACCTCCTCTCTAGGTAGGGGCCGGAGCTCGAGGAGCTGAGTGAGGAATAATCTGCGCATGTGACCATACTCGCCACACTCATGACAGACCTTCTCAATAACTGGCCTCTGAGCCAAAAAAGAGGAAATAGGGCGAGCTCCGAAGTCTAAACGAACCTGATGGTCGCGGAGCTGTCCTTGTCGGACCTCCGACTGATACCTGCATGATAGACTGAATAGGGTGCCCAGAGAAACCCTGCGGTGTCGGAGCCTTGGCAAACGAATTACTAAAGGAACCCACTCTCCGAGCCTTCTTATCGGCGTTCTTTGCATATCTCTCCTGTCTCACCCCTTCCATGGACTTCACATACTCCACCACCTCTTGAAAGGTCTTACCTGAGGAGACCATCTAAAGAGCAGGTACTTGAAGACCCACATTCGGGCCTTTAATAAACCACCTGATCCTCTCCTCCTCCATGGGCAGTAAAGGTAGAGCATACCTGGACAGGGAATAAAATTGAGCCTCGTATGCTGCAATAGATGAGTTCCCCTGCTCGATGATGGTGAACTCATTCTTTCTCCTTTCCCTCAGAGTGAAGGGAACATACTTCTATAGGAATGTCGAGTAAAACTGGGTCCAAGTCAACGGAGGTGATCCTGCTGGTCTGCACTCCGCAAAGGCTCTCCACTAAAGCTTAGCATCCTCCATCAATTGGAAAGTGACGAAATCCATACCATATCTCTCCACCATCCCCATCTTGTGAAGCCTCTCATGACAATTAATAATGAACTCATAGGCGTCCTCCGCCTCAGTGCCATAGAAAGTGGTAGGCTTCATCTTGGTGAACCTCCAAAATAGATCACGCTCCTCCCCCGTTATCACCGGTCCCACTACCAGTCTTGGGAACACGACAACTTCTGATATGTCATCAATCCGAGGAGCCACAACAACTACATGTTATATCCTCGACTACTGCCCCACAGGAGTTGATAGCGTTGTTCCATTACCTACGAGGCCACTCAGGAGATTGAGGACCTGAGCCAGAACCGCGAAGGATGCTGGAATGGTAGGAGCTTCTCCCGAGTCGGAACTTCAACTTCAACAACCACTTGTTCTAGTACTGCTGGTGGCACAGGAGATGCAGACCTCTCACTGACTGGAGAAGAAGCACGAGCCCCTGCTCTAGCAGCAGCAGGCCTCCGTCTACGATCTATACCCCTTCCTCTGCCGCCAACTACGACTGCCACTGCTGTCTCGGGTGCTGTGTCTCTATTACCGTTAGCGCGTATTCTCACCACCTAATAAGGAAAGAAGAAACATTGTTAGATACCAATTTGGATCACCAAATATCAATTGAAATCAAGCAATCGCATGAAAGTAAAGAAGAATGGAGTTTTCCTAAAGTTCTGCAGCCTCTCGAAGATAAGTTACGGACGTCTCCGCACTGATCCGCGAGACTCTACTAGACTCGTCTTAGAGCAATGAGATCAACGAACCTAAGGCTTTGATACCAATTTTGTCACGACCCAAATGACTGCGATTGGCACCCAGACTAACCCCCTGGTAGGTTAGCCAATGATTCTCAATAAGTACTCCAACATTAGACTTTCAGAAAGAGATAAGAACTATAATTAATGAAAGGCACCATCGGAAACAGTAATACACTTCTAACAACCAAACAAAATAAACTAAAATTAATCCCAAAACTTGAAAGTCATTGCACAAGACGTCAGTTTACATCTCTAAGAATATCTAAAACTAAAAATAAAGGAAAGAAGTGTCCGAAAGAGAAGGACATCTTCAAAATGAGAGAGTGACATTGCCTCCTTGTTTTCTCACCTTTCAATGAGTTGCTGCTGCTTACAAGTAAGGACATGAGAAACTTCCTGGTTCAAACTCTGCACTCAGAAAAGAAGTACAGGCATAGTGTTAGTACATAATAGGTATTGGTAGGCATCATCTGCCGACCTCACATAATAACATGTAAAAATAGAAACAATGACATAAAATAAGTCTTTAGCATCTTACAGAAGTACAGAAATCAATTCATGTGCACTGGCTCTATCACAGGTGACAACCGGCCTGATCACTAGATTGGGCCTTTCGTTGCAGCGGTTACTTCATCGCTACAATGGTCTCGCCGCAGTGGAAGGAGTTTTGCTAAAGTGGTACTTCCTTAGGAAGTAGCTCGACTTAGCTGCACCTTCAGCAGTTCATCAGATCATCAACTCAACAGTTAAATAGTTCCTCAATTCACATACTCTACAGATCAATTAAACTATCACACAAGTCTGAGAATCAATAAATAGCAAGTCTTTATCCCTTACGAATGCAACAGCTAATTACAGGAAAAAATTCACTCAACAATTACCAGCATCGTGACCGTATCACACTTAGAATCAGATTCATGTTTTTGTTTCAAATTACATAACAAAGTCCAAATTTTCCCATAACCACATAGCACATTTTTCATTCATTCTTATATATAAGACAAAGCAACAAAAACAAAGTCAACACAGGGTGACACGTTGGGCACACGCCTCCGCAATGTCCTCATTACCACTTAAAATTCAAAAATGCAATGTATACACATACCAGAGGGTCTTATTTTGCCCTTCCGATCATGACTTGCAGGGGAATCTAGAAATCCACGTACTGTACCGGCGCGATATCCTCTCCCACTCATATGGTCGTCTGGATACTCCTTTCAGATACGAGTCACTCAACAATATCGCTCATCCAGATGCTCCCCTTGGACACGAGGCACTCATCTCAGGATACTTTTATTATCCAAATCATTCTTCATCCATTAAATATAATAGAATACAACTCATACATATACATATATAATTCAAAACTTAGGAGTCTACATTCCACTTCCTCACTTGCATAGATATAAATCATCGGTTCATTTTATAATATTCTTAAAAGAACTCGCTTCACAATTCCATGAAATTTACACAACGGCTCATAATCATCTCATGTTCACATGAACTCCCCCTAATTATTTAAATAAACCATTTAACAACAGATAATGTTTGAAGATCAATCTCATATCATTATCACACATGCATACAAGTCATTATATAAGTCTAACCCTTTAACCATTTCCAACCTTGAAATTCGAAGATAACGATTTGGCTACTCCGCGGGAGCCTTGCCCTTCATCAAAGCTTCGGATTGTTTGAAATCTACATAATAAGAGTAATTCATAACTTACTCTTCAATCATGGATACTCTTCAATCATGGATCAAATAGATCTAACCCTCCCTTCGGGGTATTTTTGATAGTAAAACCCCAATTCTACTTGGTTATAGTCTCAATTCCATGCGTAACCTTCGTTCCCAATACGTAATTCTAGGAGTGTGATCAAAACTCTTCAATTAACAATCCAAATCACCCCCTAATTATCCCACATTCCAGCCCTGGTTTAACAGCCTAGGGTTTTCTCTACAAAGCTTCCACCATTAAAGGTCCACAAGCAATCTAAAATCAACACTAATCGTAGTACAGATAGAAAAATCAAAATTCTTACCTTAGGAGAATAGTTCACTGCTCTGGAGAAATTTTCCGTTCACTAGCCCTTCTGATCGAGTTTTTGGAATAATGGGGTAAAACCCCCATAATTTCCACTTAAACCCACTTTCTGACTCCCGTCGTCTGCTGCAACGGTCACATTTCCACAATAGCGGACTCGCTACAACGATCAATGTGTCGTTGCTGCGGTTCAAATGGTCATTTCTCAAATTCGTCATGGCGGAACTCCGACTGCTACCACGGTCTCGCTGTAGCGGAATACAATGATCCCTCGAACCAGTAGCCACCTAAAATCAACTAGTTTCACACTTAGAATATTTCACAGCATCTTCTATTCCTTCCTTAGTCTGTTACCAATGTTCTAGGCCCCTAATTATCCTGTAACGATGTCTGGGTCGTTACATATTTGCAGTGGATAGACTGACTATATCGCACTCCTTGAGTGCAATCCTTCTTTGGATCTTGTTAATGCGGGATGCTTTATGCACAGTGCTGTCCTTTTCTCAAATTGTATTTTCAAAAGTCCAAAACATAAGATTGATTATAAGTACAATTTTATTCAACATGTAATTATTTTTTAAAGATAAAATATTAATTGCTTTTAAATATTTAAATATTAATATTTTTTATATATTTCAAATAAGGAAGAATTTAAAATATAAAATTTATTTAGTTTAAAATTCTAAATATTAAAAAATTATTAAATAACTATTTTTTTAAGTGTGAACTCTATTTTAAAAGGATAAAAGTTAAATGATATTTCACTATGAGGCTTCATACTTTAAATATTTAATAATAATTTAATTTTAAACTTTTAATTTTACCCTTATATGAGTCAGCTCAATTTTTTTCTCTCACTTAATCAATGTGTCTAGTCAAACATCTTGACACAAATTGAATTGAAAGAAATAATGTATATTTAACTAAAGAGAGTGAATAACAAGAACACTTGATTAATTGAAATAATTTAAAGTATGTTGTGTTTCTATTTTCTTTTCTTTTGTCAATTATACAGTTCTTTTAAAAAAAATGAAGAAAAAGAAGAAGAAGGAATTTAACGTATTAATGCATAATAAATTATACTCTTTAATTTATTTTCTCCCACTATGAGTTTAAAAAATAATGGATAATTAGTTAGTTTAATAAATAAAGGATTAATATAAGTTAATAAAATTATAATTGATTTTAAAGTTTTAAATGTTAGGACTTTTAATATAGTTCAAATGGGGAAAATTTTAAGAAGCAAAATTTTAATCAATTTTAAAATATTAAATATTAGGAGTTCTCAATTTACAACTAAGTAAAGATTTAATGACTATAATTTTTAATTAATTTTAAATTTTTAAATATTAGGATAATAATTAAATGATAATTTTTGAAGAAAAATAGTAAATGATGATTTTGTTTATTGAGAAATATTTTAAAATTTAAAATCAACTAAGTATGAATACAAATAACCTTCTTCTTTTTTTTTTGAAAAATCCAACCTCCCCCAAGTAATGTAAAAAAGATAGATTTTTAATTTGATATTAGATTTAGATTTCACCTACCAAATTGCATATAGGAGACGACAGAAAAGAATCCCAATAAATAATGTCACCTTAATTTTTGTTATACCCCGTAGAATTTCCGGCACCTAGACGACCTATTCGCACGTTGGTTAAGCATATTTGAAGGCCATACGTGCTGGAGAAAGGCCCGGGAAAAGATCAGACAAGAAACCTGTCGAACCATCGCGGAAGGAGCCGAGGCAGAGCCCCTCCGCGATGGCAGCGTGTCACGGAGGAGAGGCCTCCGCGTTGGCTCCGTGACACATTGGCCTTGTCCAGGCCCAAGTATATAAAGGCCACTTCGGTTTTAAATCATTTAAACACCTATTAATTTCTAGAAAACAGAGGGTAAGCAGCAGAGAGAAGGTAAGAACGAAGGAGATATTATAATTTTCGTCCGATTACGCTGCTAAACGTTGCCCAAACTCAAATTAACTTCAGATACTGAGGTATTTAGCAACAGAGAGCATTCCTACGGATTCAGTTTCGTGAAATACGGCCGACGAATCGTCGAGCCACCGAGCTAAGGTAAGTGGAATTGCTCTAAATTAGTGTCTATGTGTTCCTAGCTGTGAAGTGAATGTTTCTCCCTTCTGGACCTCTGAAAAATAGCGAGTTTTCGACCGTCTTTTGATAAGCCTAAGTTTAGGCTATTAACTATATCGAAAGTGACATTACCTTTTAAAATAAAGTTGTATTTAGTATTAATTGACATATTTATGAATGCAGTTGGGAGAAAATAGTTGAAGTACCGGCCGAGTCTCGTCCGACGGACGAATAGTTCAAGGATAAGGTATGTAAAGCTAGTTCCCTCGGCAAGTTAAGTAATATCGGTACAGTATAGTAATTTAAAGGCCAGTAGAATGTTCAGAAGTTAAGTGTTACATTTATTGCGAATGTTGATACGATATTAGAAGCATCGAGTTGTAACTTGCGTGGAACTTACTAGTATGACATAGATTTTAATACAAGTGTTAGAAACTGCACAACATGCTCAGTATGTGATGTAATACGAAATGTTGAGATATTATTGTATTCAGTTGAAACCCCGCAAAGTGATGCAATATCCGTAAGACATTTCAGAAATAGAATGGCAGGCTAAAATAAAGTTTAGAACGCATGTTAGGAATAGTAAATCACGTTAATACAGAAACTTAGTATACATCATAGTTTTCAGCAGAAACACTATATTTTGTATAGCATTTGCCCCAGTACAGTTTGGCAGAAGACCATATTTATACATATATTATTACCAGCCTCAGCATGTATTAAATACGTACATATTACTATTACTAGTTCAGCATGTAATATATACAATATTTTGCCACTATTAGCCTCAGCATGTGAGATATGCACACAATATTACTAGTTGAGACCGTTGTATTGTTTGGGGTTGGACTACCTAGCATCCATGACCGCCCTAGGGTTAATAGCTGTATCGACCCGTCTGCCAGAGGACGAGGATACGTCGCTCTACGGAGTGGCATGCCGTCCCACAGGGGACGAAGATGGGATGTCAATTTTCCCCATATTATGCCTTGGTTGGCTTTTACACACCCCTGTCGAGCGGATACGCCCGGGTGTTGATTCAGGAGTCCTTCCGACTCAGATGCAGTTATAGTCAGGGGCTCAGCGAGCCCAAGTGCATACCCAGGGGGCCGGCAGGATGCTTACAGGGTTATAGGAGATGGGATGACCGGGGTAGGGGTGTAGATTCTGTGCTGGTTGTACCTCCCGGCTTATGGGGGCCGGGTAAGGTTTGTGTGTGCTATGTGATGTTATGCCATGTTACGTTAGATATGAGTAGATCGGCAGTAGAGTGATACGTCTCCAGGTATGACTCCTATTCCTTCCAGTATAATTGAGAGAAGGTATGACTTACATTATCAGACAGTTAATTTGTTTCTTCTTACTTCAGTTTCATCAGTTATATTGTTGTTTTCAGATTTTGTTTTCAGTTATTGCTTTACATACTCAGTACCAGCGGTACTGACGCCCAGTGGGGCGCTGCATTACTTGCCTGCAGGTACTCATAGACGAGCAGGTGATACCACGTGATTCTTGTCAGCGATCGAGTATTTAGCTCCTGTTATCCGAAGACTGAATTCCAGAGGTGTATTTCATTTCCTTTTGTATATAGTACGGGTAGGTCGGGGCGCTGTACCGATCATTTCTATTGCTATTCCTAGAGGCTTGCAGTTTGTATATATTTCCCTGTGGTCAGATGGGCCGGTCGTGTGAGGTCGTGCAGTTTTTTAGTTGTTAGTACTTTTGTTTCTTTCATGTTGGCCGTGTGGGGCCATAGCCTGACAGTAGTGGTGACCTTGCTGGTCACATAGCTTCCTAATATTCTATGGTTAAGTTATAGATAACTAGACAGCATGGTGGCCTTGTCGGCCCGCATAGGTTTCCCTGAATTGGTATGTTTCTGGTCAGCTGTTAGTACAGGTACAGAAGGCTATAGGCCAATGGGCCGGGGGCTGTGTTTACAGTCGTAATATAACCCTTTGTTTCAGAAATGTGAGTTAGAGCCAGCTAGGCACCAAATGTGCCCAGGCTTAGCAGTCCAGCAGTTCAGGTCCTAGTAGGGCACCAGGTGCCAGTCATACCCCCCAAGGCGGGGTGTGACAAACTTGGTATCAGAGCAGGTCGTATCTCAGGGAGTCTGCAAGCCGTGCTAAGTAGAGTCCTGCCCATGGATGTGTTGTGCACCACATACTATGGGTAGGAGGCTGCAAGGCATGATAGGATGGTTATCTTTTGTTCTTATTCAGTCGTGCTGTAGAGCGGTACAATATAGGGTTGAGTCCCTAAAAGCTTACTATATTATTTGGTTACAGATAATGTCAAACCAGCGACATCCTATCACAGGTCGGAGCTTAGATGTTGCAGCAGGGGAAGGCACCAGCAGGATGCCTCACCCTCGTTTAGAAACAGCCCGATCAGAGGGCACTACAGAGGCATCGTCCCAGCCTCCTCAGCAGTCTCCACCACGTCAGGAGCCACTTGGGGCGATATTACCTTCAGCAGTCCCTATACCGACACCTTCCGACCAGGAGGTTAGGAGTGTTGTAGTTATGTTAGCATAGATGATGGCTGTTCAACGTCAGCCAAGGCCATCGACAGTTGCGGAGTCATCAGGAGGGCCCAGTAGTTCGAGGGTCCGAGAGTTCTTAGCCCTGAATCCCCCACAGTTTACAGGTTCGGATCGGAAAAAGGACCCTTAGGATTTTCTGGATCAAATGCAGAGAATCTTTAGGGTTATGCATGCCACGCCTACAGAATCAGTTGAGTTGGCAGCATTCCGATTACGGGATATCGCTGTGTTATGGTATGAAAGTTGGGAAAGGTCCCGAGGGAGAGATGTTTCCCCTCCCACCTGGTCCAGCTTTTCAAGAGCCTTTCTGGATCACTATTTACCACGGGAGATTCGACAGGCTCGGGTAGACCAGTTCCTACATCTGGAGCAGGGGCCATGAGTGTCCGGGAATATTCCTTGCGGTTTGATTCCTTGGCTCGATATGCACCGGCCTTTGTTGATACCATGGCATCCAGAGTACACCGTTTCATCATGGGGTTGAATCCAGAATATGTTGAGATTTGTATTACAGCCACACTGCGAGAGGACATGGACATTGCTCGAGTTCAGGAATTTGCCCAGAATATTGAGGGCATCAGACAGCGACAACGGGAGATCAGAAGGGTCAATCAGGAACAGCGTCGCCGGGACAGGCCAGTTGAGTTACAGAGGGAGGCCCGGGGAGGACCCAGGCCACGATTGTTAGACAGGCCGCCCAGGCCCCCGCCTCCGCTACAGTCGCAGGGGGGTAGATTCAGCCGCAGGGGGCAGTCAGAGACTGGTAGAGGCTCGCAGATGGCAGATTCACCATTACAGAGGAGGGCGGAGCAGAGTAGGTATACCCTACCACTTTGCCCTATATGCAGTCGACGCCATCCTGGAGCATGCAGGTATGGTTCCACTGCATGCTATATTTGTGGCCAAGAAGGCCATTTGATGAAAGATTGCCCAGCCAGAGGCCGAGAGGACCGAGATAGATAGGATAGGGCATCTGCAGGGTCACGAGCCACAGCATCCTCGACTGGGCGCAGGCCCTTAGTTTCAGCAGGCAGGGGTCGGGGCAGATCAGGGGCCTCCAGTACAGGTGCGGGTCCAAGCTGCACATATGCCTTACCAGGGAGGCAAGATTCGGAAGCGTCGCCTGATGTTGTGACAGGTATGTTAACTATCTGCTCACACCCTGCTTATGTGTTGATTGATCCAGGGTCTACTTTGTCCTACATTACTCCATTTGTGGCACGAAAGCTTAGTATTGCACCAGAATCATTGCAGCAGCCCTTCTTAGTATCCACGCCCGTCAGTGACTCTATCACAACTAGCCAAATCTACCGCGAGTGTACAGTAGAGGTTGCTGACCGTCAGACCACAGTAGATTTGGTCGAGTTAGAAATGATAGACTTCGATGCCATAATGGGTATGGACTGGTTACTACCGTGTTTTGCCAACATTGAATGTTGGACCACGACGGTCCGATTCCACTTCCCGGGAGAAGCAGTGCGGGAGTGGAAGGGCAGCACCGCTACGCCAAAAGGTAGGTTTATTTCCTACCTTCAGGCGAGAAAGTTGATATCTAAGGGATGTATTTACCATCTGGTCAGAGTCCAGGATGTCCAAATAGAATCTCCGACACTCCAGTCTGTTCCAGTGGTGAACGAATTTCCTGATGTATTCCCAGATGAGTTACCTCGTATTCCCCCAGAAAGGGAGATAGATTTTGCTATTGACTTGTTACCAGGCACTCAGCCGATATCAATTCCTCCCTATCGTATGGCTCCTGCAGAACTCAGAGAATTAAAGGAGCAGTTGAAAGATTTGTTGGATAAAGGTTTCATCAGGCCGAGTACTTCACCGTGGGGTGTGCCAGTTTTATTTGTGAGAAAGAAAGATGGCCCGCTCCGAATGTGTATAGATTACCAGCAACTAAATAAAGTTACAGTAAAGAACAAGTACCCGCTCCCCAGAATTGACGACTTATTTGATCAGTTACAGGGAGCCAGATACTTTTCTAAGATTGACTTGCGGTCCGGATATCACCAGGTCCGAGTACGTGAGAGAGATATTCCTAAGACAGCGTTCAGGACCCGATATGGATATTTTGAATTTCTAGTCATGTCCTTCAGGTTAACGAATGCCCCGGCAGTCTTCATGGACCTGATGAACAGTATTTTCAGACCTTTCCTGGACTTGTTCGTGATAGTGTTCATTGATGACATTCTGGTGTATTCTTGCTCTGAAGCAGATCACCGGACTCATTTGCGGACAGTGCTCCAGATTCTCAGGGACCGCCAGCTGTATGCTAAATTTTCTAAGTGTGAATTTTGGCTTAACTCAGTGGCCTTTTTAGGGCATATCGTCTCAGATGCTGGTATACAGGTAGACAAGCATAAAATAGAAGCAGTTAAGTCATGGCCTAGGCCTACCACCCCGACTGAAGTTCGTAGCTTTCTGGGATTGGCAGGGTATTACAGGAGGTTCGTTGAAGGGTCCTTGACCATTGCGGCACCTCTGACCAAATTGACACAGAAAGCAGCAAAGTTTCAATGGACAGAGGCATGTGAGCAGAGCTTCCAGGAACTGAAAGACAGATTAACCTCCGCCCCAGTATTAGCATTACCGGAAGGCACAAAAGGTTAATCAGTCTATTGCAACGCATCAGGCGTCGGGTTAGGTTGTGTGTTGATGCAGCATGGTAGAGTAATTGCATATGCTTCCACACAGCTGAGGAAACACGAAAAGAATTACCCTACCCACGACCTGGAATTGGCCGCAGTAATCCATGCCTTAAAGATGTGGAGGCATTACCTGTACGACGTCCATGTTGATATTTACACAGATCATAAGAGCTTACAGTACATTTTCACTCAGAGGGAGTTGAATCTACGACAACGCCGCTGGTTGGAGCTGTTAAACGATTATGATGTGAATATTCTATACCACCCCGGAAAAGCTAATGTTGTAGTAGATGCCCTGAGCCGTAAGTCAATGGGGAGTTTGGTGTATTTGCAACCTGAGAAGCGGAAGTTAACCAAGGAAATTCATCAATTAGCTGGTTTAGCCGTTCGAGTAATGGAAATAGAAAATAACAGAGCAGTAATTCAGAATTTTGTTGTGTCATCATTAGTCACAGAGGTATAAGAACGACAGTACGAGGATCCTGATTTAGTCCAACTCAGAGATATAATTCAGAGAGGTAAGGAGTCAGATTTTCAGGTAACTGAGGATGATGTGCTACGCTATAAGGGCTGCCTCTGTGTCCCGAATGTTTCAGGGCTTCGCGGGCGGATCATGCATGAGGTACATTACGCTCGCTATTCCCTCCATCCAGGAGCGACGAAAATGTACCACGACATCAGAGACACCTACTGGTGGCCAGGTATGAAAGCTGAGATAGCTGAATTTGTATCTAGATGTTCTAACTGTCAGCAGGTGAAAGCAGAGCACCAGAAATCGGGCGGTTTGACGCAAGATATAACGGTGCCTATGTGGAAATGGGAAGCGATAAACATGGATTTTGTAACAGGGTTACCCCGTACCAGACGCAGAAATGATTCCATTTGGGTGATAATCGACAGGCTGACAAAATCAGCTCATTTCCTGCCAGTGAGGGCTACCTTCTCGGCTGAGGATTATGCCGAACTATACATCAGAGAAATAGTTAGATTGCATGGAGTGCCGGTATCCATTATTTCAGATAGAGGAGCACAATTTACAGCTAGATTCTGGCAGTCGTTCCAGAAAGGTTTGGGAACGCAGATTAACTTGAGCACAGCATTCCATCCTCACACAGATGGGTAGGCTGAACGTACAATTCAGACGCTCGAAGATATGCTGTGAGCGTGTGTGCTAGATTTTGGGGGTAGCTGGGATGAGCATCTTTCGTTAATTGAATTTGCTTACAATAACAGTTACCATTCAGCCATCCAGATGGCGCCTTTCGAGGCATTATATGGGCGAAAATGCAGGTCGCCGATTGGTTGGTTTGAAATAGGAGAATCAGCATTGGTTGGCCCAGACATTGTTCGGCAGTCAGAGGAAAAGATAAAGCTTATCCGAGAACGTTTACTGACTGCTCAGAGCTGCCAGAAGTCTTATGCAGACATGCGGCGCAGAAGTCTAGAATTTGCGGTAAATGACTGGGTATATCTGAAAGTGTCCTCGATGAAAGGGGTAATGAGATTTGGCAAGAAAGGCAAGCTTAGCCCGAGATTCATTGGGCCATATTAGAATCGACGAAGAATAGGCCGAGTTGCATACGAATTGAACTTGCCTCCAGAGTTAGCATCTGTTCACCCAGTATTCCATGTCTCTATGTTAAGGAAGTTCGTAGGGGACCCTTCTACAGTAGTTCCAGTTCAGAATGTCCAGGTCACAGAAGAGTTAGCATATGAAGAGGTTCCCGTAGCTATCTTAGACAGACAGATTCGCAGGTTGAGGACTAAAGATGTTGCATCTGTCAAAGTATTGTGGTGTAACAGGAACCGTGAGGAAATGGCGTGGGAAGCTGAAGAAGATATGAAAGCCAGATACCCTCACCTATTCCAGGCCTAGTCAGGCGACAGGTATGTCCGTATTATTACTTATGCAGTACCTTATAGTTGTATGTGTGTGAATGAGAAAGATTGATACTTAGTTATCCAATGGATCCTAAAATATTACGTGCAGTGCCTGTGTTGGACTTTTCTGCATTTCAGGTTTTTGCTATAGTCTATATTACAGGGGAAACTCTGCCGAAATTTTTTTTTACATTCGAGGACGAATGTTCTTAAGGGGGGGAGAATGTTATACCCCGTAGAATTTCCGGCACCTAGACGACCTATTCGCACGTTGGTTAAGCATATTTGAAGGCCATACGTGCTGGAGAAAGGCCCGGGAAAAGATCAGACGAGAAACCTGTCGAACCATCGCAGAAGGAGCCGAGGCAGAGCCCCTCCGCGATGGCAGCGTGTCACGGAGGAGAGGCCTCCGCGTTGGCTCCGTGACACATTGGCCTTGTCCAGGCCCAAGTATATAAAGGCCACTTCGGTTTTAAATCATTTAGACACCTATTAATTTCCAGAAAACAGAGGGTAAGCAGCAGAGAGAAGGTAAGAACGAAGGAGATATTATAATTTTCGTCCGATTACGCTGCTAAACGTTGTCCAAACTCAAATTAACTTCAGATACTGAGGTATTTAGCAGCAGAGAGCACTCCTACGGATTCAGTTTCATGAAATACAGCCGACGAATCGTCGAGCCACCGAGCTAAGGTAAGTGGAATTGCTCTAAATTAGTGTCTATGTGTTCCTAGCTGTGAAGTGAATGTTTCTCCCTTCTGGACCTCTGAAAAATAGCGAGTTTTCGACCGTCTTTTGATAAGCCTAAGTTTAGGCTATTAACTATATCGAAAGTGACGTTACCTTTTAAAATAAAGTTGTATTTAGTATTAATTGACATATTTATGAATGCAGTTGGGAGAAAATAGTTGAAGTACCGGCCGAGTCTCGTCCGACGGACGAATAGTTCAAGGATAAGGTATGTAAAGCTAGTTCCCTCGGCAAGTTAAGTAATATCGGTACAGTATAGTAATTTAAAGGCCAGTAGAATGTTCAGAAGTTAAGTGTTACGTTTATTGCAAATGTTGATACGATATTAGAAGCATCGAGTTGTAACTTGCGTGGAACTTACTAGTACGACATAGATTTTAATACAAGTGTTAGAAACTGCACAGCATGCTCAGTATGTGATGTAATACGAAATGTTGAGATATTATTGTATTTAGTTGAAACCCCGCAAAGTGATGCAATATCCGTAAGACATTTCAGAAATAGAATGGCTGGCTAAAATAAAGTTTAGAACGCATGTTAGGAATAGTAAATCACGTTAATACAGAAACTCAGTATACAACATAGTTTTCAGCAGAAACACTGTATTTTGTATAGCATTTGCCCCAGTACAGTTTGGCAGAAGACCATATTTATACATATATTATTACGAGCCTCAGCATGTATTAAATACGTACATATTACTATTACTAGTTCAGCATGTAATATATACAATAGTTTACCACTATTAGCCTCAGCATGTGAGATATGCAGACAATATTACTAGTTGAGACCGTTGTATTGTTTGGGGTTGGACTACCTAGCATCCATGACCGCCCCAGGGTTAATAGCTGTATTGACCCGTCCGCCAGAGGACGAGGATACGTCGCTCTACGGAGTGGCATGTCGTCCCACAGGGGACGAAGATGGGATGCCAGTTTTCCCCATATTATGCCTTGGTTGGCTTTTACACACCTTTGTCGAGCGGATACACCCGGGTGTTGATTTAGGAGTCCTTCAGACTCAGATGCAGTTATAGTCAGGGGCTCAGCGAGCCCAAGTGCATACCCAGGGGGCCGACAGGACGCTTACAGGGTTATAGGAGATGGGATGACCGGGGTAGGGGTGTAGATTCTGTGCTGGTTGTACCTCCCGGCTTATGGGGGCCGGGTAAGGTTTGTGTGTGCTATGTGATGTTATGCCATGTTACGTTAGATACGAGTAGATCGGCAGTAGAGTGATACGTCTCCAGGTATGACTCCTATTCCTTCCAGTATAATTGAGCGAAGGTATGACTTACATTATCAGACAGTTAATCTGTTTCTTCTTACTTCAGTTTCATCAGTTACATTGTTGTTTTCAGATTTTATTTTCAATTATTGCTTTACATACTCAGTACCAGCGGTACTGACGCCCGGTGGAGCGCTGCATTACTTGCCTGCAGGCACTCATAGACGAGCAGGCGATACCACGTGATTCCTGTCAGCGATCGAGTATTCAGCTCCTGTTATCCGGAGACTGAATTCCAGAGGTGTATTTCATTTCCTTTTGTGTATAGTACGGGTAGGTCGGGGCCCTGTCCCGATTATTTCTATTGTTATTCTTAGAGACTTACAGTCTGTATATATTTTCCTGTGGTCAGATGGGCCGGTCGTGTGAGGCCGTGCAGTTGTTTAGTTGTTAGTACTTCTGTTTCTTTCATGTTGGCCGTGTGGGGCCATAGCCTGACAGTAGTGGTGACCTTGCTGGTCACATAGCTTCCTAATATTCTATGGTTAAGTTATAGATAACTAGACAGCATGGTGGCCTTGTCGGCCCGCATAGGTTTCCCTGAATTGGTATGTTTCTGGTCAGGTGTTAGTACAGGTACAGAAGGCTATAGGCCAATGGGTCGGGGGCTATGTTTACAGCCGTAATATAGCCCTTTGTTTCCAGAAATGTGAGTTAGAGCCAGCCAGACACCAGATGTGCCCAGGCTTAGCAGTCCAGCAGTTCAGGTCCTAGTAGGGCACCAGGTGCCAGTCATACCCCCCAAGGCAGGGTGTGACAATTTTAGTATTCTTTTAACGACATTTATTACTATATAGTAAAAAGAAGGATCCAAAAATAATGGTATTTTCTTACCAATATTATTGTAGAATAATGCAAATGAAAGAGAAGACCCTCAGAATTCATATTAAAATTAAATATAGTAAGTTTACTATATATAGAGATACAATAAGATAATAAAAATCTTTAAAAATTACACGCAATATAATAATAGATGACTTATATTAGGAGTTCTTACCTTTTACAAATAAATTGTCACGACCCAACTAAATAGGTTGTGCAGGCACCTACTCGAGTCTACTCGATAGGAGAATCCCTTTTTCCCTAGACAACAAACGTATCAATAAAACATAGTCATTTCATGATTCATAAGTCAAAATCTTTCTTTATTTATATTAGTTCTTACAACTCAACCAAGATAAACATAAAGAACCTCCCAACTAACACAACTCTTTCCAAGATCTAGTCTAAACAGGTACAAGAGCTCTACAACTGAGTATCGACAAATAAATGATACAACTCCATTTGCGGAAGAATGCAGAAGTTGTCGTTGAATGAGTGCCACTCCAAGATGAACTTCGACCTACCACAACCTACACCAAAAAGGCATAGCAAGAGTAGTATCAGTACACCACATATACTGGTAGGCATCATCGGCCAACTACAGTTAGTTCACATAACAATAAAATAATTAATAAGCATCGACATAAAATAAAACTAATTCTTATGTCTCTGTTGCCCTGAACTCACATTTTTTATACATTACCATAACCAATTAAGTCATGCAATATTACAAATACAACCACTCATATTACCACCTTGGCGCATTATTAGCCTGCCATTTTGTCTCTCCGTTTCCTCTACAACGCATATACTATCGCCGCCACAGTCCCGTTGTTGCGGCGATATGTTCACTGCAGCGGTAGTCACTAAACAGTAACCCAGAAACTCAGTCCTTTCAATTTTTTTATCACGTCTTTCATTCATTAAGTATTTTTCTATCCAAATTTACCTAGCAATTCACCATCACAGTAATTTTCTCACGAGATTTCTAACATATTATAATTTGTCCATACAAATATTATTTATGACAGTCATGCCCTCTCGTAAACACAAACAATAAGTGCGGGGTACATTCAACATGCATGCACATATATCACGTCAATTATCTCAAGGATATCATCAAACAAGTATCATAAATCATGTAAATCATACATTGTTAATTCAGAAAATCTAACACGCACACATACCTGTCGTTCATACGTAATTATACCTCACTTCATACCTGACCCCATAATTTTGATCATGAATTTTACACTTCATTCCAGGCTCATATTACAATGTACATCCTTTGGATCACATAAGTATATCGTCACTTTCCTGGTACCATCACCATTAATAAATATAGGTGTCATGCCTTACCAAAATCAATCTGAACTTGATCATACCAGTTGTAATGTGCCGGGCACATGCCTCTATCACATCACTATACACACATACCACAAGGTCTTACTTTTACCGTTTCGGTTATGACCTGTAGGGGACTCTAGAAATTCATGTACTGTACACCCAACCGTATGAGTCCTTTATCATACCGGTTAGTGTACTAATTTCGTACATCCAGTCGCATGGTAATTTAACCATATCTGTCAACGCACTCTCTCATACCGCTCGTCCGAATGCTCACCTCGGGTACGAGCCACTCATATCCACAGACCTCAATCAAGATCTGATCACACTGATCTAGTACCATACAAAGTACCTCCTCCTGGCCCCAGGCCGCACCTCTCTCATCGATATTACACAATCCTTTCTTACCATATTACATAACATCTTGGTCCACTAATACCGTTTATCAAGAACCACATTCTCACCCTTGAAATGCGCTCATCACAACATCATATCCATAGGTTCATTCACATAAAAATGTAGATAATAACACTTACAGATTTATAACAGAAATCCATACACAGTTGAAAAATTAACATCATTGTTTATAATACCGTTACCAATCTCCATATGCATAGAAAGACTCACATACCGCAAACTTTGAAAACACACATGTGTTTTTTACTTACCATCTTCCATTTTATATTTTAAGAGGTTAAATACAGATTATACCCTGTAGATCTTGAAGAGTTACGACCTGGCCCACTCAGTAGATTGGGCTGTGTTGCAGCAGTATTTCTACCGCTGCAGTGTTACCACTCTCGTTGTAGCATTACCACTCTCGCTGCAGCGGTACTATGTTAGTAGTACTCCGACCAGTCCTCTTTCAGCCTTTTTCTTACGGATCTTTTCATCATGAACATCGCGATTCACCAATGTTAGTACCTCTCGCCATAAAATCTCATCATATCAGACCTCGTATCGTAATAACATAACACAACTATTTACCCTCATTGTTAACGTGAAATTAACACTAATTCACGAGAGTTCAATAATTTCAAGGACATAACTTATGCTCAGACAAGAAATTCATCATAAATTCTATTATCTATAATTAATCAACATATTAATATTTATTCTCCTACGATTCATAAATCGAATTTCTAATCTCCTAACTCAAGATCTTCAACACATGCTATATGGTCCTCGTAAACCACCCAAATCAAGTAGTAAACACGGTTATCTTGCTCGTTTTAATCAATCAAATAAATTCTATTAAATACGGCACTTACATACATCACCCAAATCCACTCCCCTAATCTTCTGGCAAAGTCGTTATATCAATACTAATTCTCCCCTTCAATTCCTCACATGCGAGTCACACAATTTCACATTTCTACCTCTTTATTCCTAGGGTTAACTTTACAACTACGTGTGAAGTGCATCAATCACGTACACATATATGTTTAGCTAATCATAGGCTATCACAAAAGTGGGTAAGTCATAGTCTGCCTGGGCGCCAAGCTCTTTTCAAGTCATTTTTCAATCGCGTCTTTGCCTCGATTCCTTGGGTTCTTGCGAAGTCTCCTAGATATGGAGGATAATTCTCTCCCCTCTAGCTCCTTTTCTTGTTCCAAAAATCTATTATCTATTTTTGGGCTTTTTTATTCAACCCTTGCAAGGACTAGGTTTTTAAATCCAAATTAGGACAGGATTCTGCACTTCCTGCTTCACGTTCATCCGCTGCAGCGTGATCCTTACTGCTGCTGCGGTTCCGTTGTGGCGGGCCATGAGCCGCTGCGGCGTTCTACCGTCTGGCCTACCTGTTTTCGTCTCGATCCTTTCGGATCATATTTTTCTAAAATTTAGCCCCGAACTTCACCTTAATACAAAATTTTCAATTCTTCCTCGGACCCGGGCAGGATGGTTACTATGACGAACGAACGGGTCGTTACATCAAATACCAATTAAACATCCGTTCATCCCGAACGACCTTTCTAAGCGGAAGGAATTCTCTAGATATATGTCCGTCGTGCTTTTTTATCTTGGCCCCTTCCAGCCATTGGGTGGGAGGTGTATTCGAAGTTATTCATTCACCCACTCCAGTGTTTAGTCGCACGGTGTTTTCAGAATGGGACGGGGTCCCGGGTGGAATTCGAACCGTCACTTCCTGATAGTCCTCCGTTGCGGAAACTACTATTCTTGCCGCATCGAAATTTTAATTAATTTGAAAGTACTAAATTTTAGGATAATAATTAAATGGCAATTATTTTTAAGAAAAATAGTAAATAACAATTTTATCTATTGTGCATTCTTTTAATGAAGGGCAGAAAGTTCATTCAACATTAATATAGTATAGATAGATATGATCATTACTTTACTTTACTCATATATATATATATAATATAGTATGAATAGATTGATATGATGATTATTTTACTTTACTATTATATATCATATAAGGAAGAATACAGAAATTATCAAAGATTCTTTAATATAATTATTGGAAAGTATAATATGAACTTTTGAGCCCTATAAAAAATTAAACTTTAATGGTTAATAAACATATACATAAAAATATAAAATATAATAATAATAAATAAGAATTCAAACATATATAAGAAAAGTATAAAATATAATACAAAAAGAATCATTACTTCTTTGTCAACTAATATTATAGTCATTCAAGTGTCTTCCTTTGTTTCATTTTATACTTTTTTACCAGTCCATCTCCAAATATTAAGATTTTTTATTATCCAATGAGAATCGTTCGCCTTAAGTTGTTAATTGACACAATTTCGTTCACGAAATCTTTTTCAGATTCTATTGAAAGATTATCTAAAATAAATTGTGCACAACAATTATAATTTTATTTTAAAAAATTATTTTATGAGATGAGAAGATTACTTTACCTAAATAGATGAAATTTTTGAATATATGAGTAAATGATAAATGTCAGTTACAAATAACACAAATTTTAAATCACATAATATCAACGTAAGACTTAATTAAATCAGATAACATAGTATCAATATTAGACTCAACTAAAGGAGATATACTCTAAATTAAGTTATTTTGAATATAAATAATTTGAGCTGACATAACAATTACTATTGTCTTTTTCAAATTCACAATATGAAAAAAAAAGCTAGATTAACATTAAAACAAACAAAGTTGGAGATTGAATCAAAGGTGTTGATGAATTAAATTGTGCAACTATAAATCCTTTATAGAAGTAGAAGAATTTATAAACCACAAAAAATTTTAAAATATAAAAATATTAGGACACTACTTATAAAAGTTTGTGACTATCAAAAAAAAAAGAAATTGTGACTATGGGAAAAAAAGTTCGTGACTATAGAAAGAAAAATCATGAAAGAAAAAAAAAAAGTAAAAATAAGCTACCATTAAAAAGGAAAAAAAAAACTTCCGTAAAATTAGCTATCTTCAAAAAGGGAATAAAAACTTTTGATGGAAGGAATTTTATTATTATCTTTTTTTATATTTACATCATAATAGAGTTATACCATAAATAAAAAATTAATAGAATAATTGAAAACAATAATTGTGTAAAAATAATAAATGATAATTTTATCTATTGTGATGTCTTTTAATGAAGGACAAAAAATTTAATCAATATTTCTGAGAGATTTCACACTTTTAATATAGTATAAATAGACAGATGAACAACCAAAAAAGGATAACTAATTAATTAACTATCATAATTAGCACGAATATTAAAAACTAAAGAGTTAAAACTAAAAAGGAATACTATTATGGTATAAATATAATAGTTGTAGTACTCTAATACTCTTTATCTTTAAAAATAGTTGTAGTACTTAATAAAGATTTTATCAAGTATCTCAAAAAGATTATCTTGCTTTAATTACCAGCCACAAGAATAGATTAATCTTGATTTCAAAATTGATTTGGTGCCTTGTGATCATACAACTTACAACAATGACTAAAACTTTGTCTCCAAACCTAGCAGGATTAATGGGATTAGATAGAGATTAGAAAGCATCGACAAATATAATTAGAAAATGAGAAGTAGTACTTAATTAAAGTCTAAAGAGGGGATGTTAAATTTCATATGTGGAAGATATGGTTTCAAGTTTTCACCCAACATACTTTTATATTATTATTAAAAAATAAGAAATTAGTGACAGATAAAATTCTCTAGCTAAATAACCGAAATCTCACGCTAATTCTATTTAACTATGAATTAGCGATTGAAATATAAAAAAATATAATTAGCTAGGAGCTTTGTAGCAAAAAATTACCGGCATATTTCATACTTAATTTTATATTTTCGAGTAGTCAATAATAAGTACATATCAGCTAAGATATATATGATGTTAACAACCACAGTTTGTTTGTTCCAACTGTCTTCAACAAAACTATAGCTCTATCATGGAGTAGTAATAGCATACAAGGAAATTGATTAATAATCTTTTAATAAATCATTACTTTGCTAAAGATGGGACTGAAAAGTACCAATCAAAATGACATTATGTAGAAACAAGATAACATTTGATCCAAATAGAAGAGTTATCTCTCAAGATTTCCTACCAAATGGGGATTTGTTTAATACTAGGAAGCATAACCAAGGATTTGGTTTTGTTTACGAAATCTAGAGGATTACTTATACAAGGAAAGAAAGTAATTAAGTGGATGCCATGGAAAGGCCCAAGAGTAACCAATCAAAGGGAAGATATTGTTTCAAGTTTTTACAACACATATATTGGTTTTACTTCTCTTTTTAGTAACAAACACCAAAAAAAAAAAATTGGAATTAGTTATGAATTTTTTTGATATGTGCTGCTAAATTGCTTCTAGCTAAGATAATTTTTTTAATCTATCACTAATCCATTAATAAACAGGATTAATGATGAATTTTGCTGTTTAGCTATAAAATTTGTCCGTCGCCCTTTGAAGAAGGAAGCGGCTCTTCCCACGACGCAGTTATCATTGACTCTATTTATTATGATGGTAAATCAATATATCAAGATGTCAATCTAAGATCTTATTTCGATTTGATACATCCACCTACGAGACTCACCTTTGACTTGCATTTCGATAGATGTATTATTATATATTTTCTAAAAAAAAAAAAAACGTACCATTCATTTGCTACTTCCTATTTAGTTAGTAGTGGAATGCTTAGTGATATACAACAATTTTTCCAAGTCGCCCTTAACTTCCAAGAATTAAGTTATTATATCTTGAATTAAACGGGACAAGAATCAGGATGATGAATTTGTAAAGATTTTAAACAACTTGAACTAGTTAATAGATAAAAGAACTTAAGCGCCTAAGAGAAGATATGGCCATGTACTAGGAATCTAGATCAATTGATATGAAATCACACAAATAATTCAGAAAATGAGAAAAAGGTGAAATATACGTATTAAAAGGTAGACAATATATGGTTTAATTTCAAATTTCTATCAACAAAACCCAAGTAGTAGCATTTTTAAATATAATTTGGTAATTGACATGAAAACAATGCTGCTATAAGTTGTTTGAATCATTGACATTCAGCAAATGGATGTAGTGAAGACTCAATAGCCTGTGCATTGCATAAGCAGCATGCAGTATAATCCACTTGAATATGTAAATGTATTAATCTGTTCTTGGTCAGTTATGTAAATGTATTAGTCTGTACTGCTAACCACATAGTAAACCTGTATTTTGGTTGTGCAATAGCACTCTAGATAAGCTCAGTTATTCGTCATCTGCAATGGTGCCCCATAATCTGATTGTAACTCATGGTAATATATACTTCCCACTAGGAGTTAGTGAGTATTTATCTTGTGTGTACCAAGCCTTCATTATTTCCTTCACAGAGTTCAAATTCCTCCAATACCAGCTACAGTCTACTGGAACTTGATTAGACCAGATCATTTATTTTCCTTTATATTAGATACCAGGCACCCATTTGACCCATAAAAGACATTGCTTCCTAGTAAGTTGCCACAGCAGCTTCTCAACTGCTGCTATGTTCCAGTTTCTACATCCCTTGATATTCACTCCACCAACCTTCTTAGGTAGACATACCTTCTCCCATGCTACTAGAGATAGCTTCTTCTTTTCATCACTTTTACCCCAAAAGTAATTTTTGCATATCTTATCTACCTCCTTGAGAACACTTTGAAGGAGAATGAAGACAACACCCTAGAAATTATGAATAGAGAATAGGACTGTATTGATAATTTGAAGCCTGCCAGCATATGATAAGTGAACAACATATCCAGTTTTTATTCTGTTGGTGATTTTCTGAACAAGTTGATGGCAGTCAAGCTCATTTCATTTCTTAGGAGAAAGGGAGGCGCTAGGTACTTGATAGGCAGTAATCCCATAGCAAAACCAGTTCTAGATAACAATTGCTGCTTTGTTTTCTCATCCACTCCAACTATAAGTATGTTGGATTTATCCAAGTTTGCTAGAAGCCCAGTAACTTCACTAAAGTGTTTTAAAGTCTCCATAACTATGGCAACTGAACTGTCATTCCCTTGCAGAGGATCATCAAATCATAAGCAAATATAAGGTGGGATAATTTAGTTTGTTTGCACAAGGGTTGAAACTTGAACTTAGGCAGATCACTCATACGTAACAGAGTTCTAGAGAGATATTCCATGACTAAAATAAATAAAGAAAGACATTGGATCCCCTTGTCTCAATTCTCTTTGTCCAGTAATAACCATGACTTTCTCCATTAACCTTTACTGAGTACATTGGAATGTTACACAAGTTATCACTAGTTGTGGGTAAACCTAATAGGGAAATCATAATCAAGCAATACTTCTTCAAGGAATTCTCAACTTACCATATCATATGCCTTCCTCAAATCAATTTTCATCAAACACCTAGAGAAGTTTTTTTGTTATAATGCCTAAGAATATCATGACAAATCAACATATTATGAATCATACACTTGCCTTGGACAAAAATAACCTGATTTTCAGCTACTATGTACTAGAAGTCTCAGCCTTGTGCAAATTATCTTAGAAATGCACTTGTAGATCATATTACAACAGGAAATAGGTTTATATGGACTAGCATACTCAGGATCAGAGGTTTTAGGAATAAGAGCAATGTTAGTACTATTAAGCCGCTTTAACAGTTTATCATTCTCAAAGAACTCCATAAATGCTTTAGTGACATCTTTGTCCACAATGGTCCATGTTGCCTTGAAGAATCACTTCCATAGCCATCTAGCCCTGAACTCTTGATGCTATTTATCTGAAACATGACATGCTTCACCTTTGAACATGTGTAAGGTTTAACAAGATCAACTTGTTGTTCCAATGTAAGGATATGCCTATTTCTCATAAATTCATTAAAAGCTCTGACTCTATCTCTCATTCTCTTTCCAAGTAGCTCAACATAATATTGAACAAATAAATTAGCAATTGATTCTGGTTCACATTACCAGTTGCCACAGTCATCTTTCAGTCATGCTGCAACTTTCTATGCTTTATAGCTGAGTAAAAATACCTAGTATTATCATCCCTTAATTTGATTCAATTAGCTTTAAATCTTTGCTGGAGGTATATCTCATCCATATAAGAAGATGTTCTGAACTTCTTGTATAGCTCTCTTTCAGTCTTTTGGAATTCTATAAGGGGTCACTTTAAAGTAGATTCTGGATTTGAATGAGAACAGTTCTATCATCATTAACTTCATCAACAATATTCCTAAAATATTGTGTGTTTAGCCCCCTAAGGGATTTTTCAGTAACTTCTACTTCCTTACCACCTGGAAGATTTTAAAACATTCAATAGGAAAATTCTATCCTTCTTTCACTTTTTCCAGGAACAAAGGATGCTCGGTCCAGATATTATAAAATTGGAATGGCCTCCTTGACTTAAGTTCTCCTCCTTTAGTGTGACTAAAATAGGAAAGTGGTCACTTATCCCTTTTGAAAAATATATAGTCTTACATGCAGGCATAGTATCCAACCAAATATTATTGATAAATGTCCAATCAATTTTTGAGTAAATCTTTTGGTCCCCATGCTTGTCATTCTAGGTATACTTCTGTCTTGTATGTATCATTTCCATCAAACCACAATTGTCTGTACAATATTGAAAAGTCAGTAACTTCTGACCAAGATACAGGGTTCCCACCAATCCTATCCTCACTTCTGAATACAAAATTGAAATCCCAAGAACCACCCAAGGTTTTGCAGTCCTCAAATTCTGATCTAATAAGCTATTCCACAATAATCTTCTATCTTGTTTAGTATTAAAAGTATGAACAAATGAGATCACATATTTTACTTGAGAAGGAATGTGGCAGACTTCACAAGTAACTATCTATGCACTAATGGAAAGAGGCATCACATTGTAGTAATCAGGCTTCCAGAAGACTAAAATTCTCCCATTGTAATGGAACTCAATATTAGTGACATATTTTCAACCCCAAACATTTTACTAGCTAATTGATTAATTTTATCAGCCTTGATCTTAGTTTCTAATAATTCAACTAAACCAATCTGTAATTCATTGCAAAGGAGTTTAGTCTTCTTTTGCTTATTAGCGGCATTAAGCTCCCTAACATTTAAACACAAGACCTTCACCGTATCCAGAAATGAGGATAGGTTGGTCTCCCTCATTCCCTTCCTTTCTTTGTGCAATCTCACCAGTCTGAGTAGCTTCAACATTGTTTAATACATGAAAAGTGTTCCTGTCCTCCACATGCTGATGTGTTCTTCCCTTATTCCTGCCCACTTTTTCGGGGGTAATCCAGACTATTGTTTGTTGTGCTTCTGATTGTGATGCATTTGCTTCCTTAGCATTCCCTTTATCAACTGTGTTTGCTTGAATATTTGTTGTTGTTTCAAGATTCCTTCTATAGTTACTGGTTGAGATCCCTTCTTCTTCCTACAGTCTAGTTCAGCATGTCCATATTTTTCACAAAAACTCATAGAGAGTAGGTTTCCAATCATATGTAACTTTTTGCTCCAACAATTGACCTTCTTATTCCTGAATAGGACAGTTTCTGGAAGTTGAGTATCATACCTACTTCCACCAGTATCCTTGCAAAATTAAGGTCAATCTTCTTCTCAGTGTTATGGTCCACCATAAGAGTTTTAGCTACAAGACTGCCTATCTTACTTAATCCTTTAGGACTCCAATACATGAAATCTAGTGCAGGAATCTTAAATGGGTATAGTGTTTAACTTCTCCCTAACAAACTCCATGTCAGGGGACCAAGCCTTCACATTTAAGGGCATGTTATTAAGGTTATATATCCTTCCCTGAATTACTGTAGTTTTACCTTCCTCTGTGTCAAATATCACTAATATTATTTCATTTTTAGCATAACAATCTTGTTGATTCCATGCTTTTGCCCATAACCTCTTAATAAACCCCTTGATAACAACAAATGGTGAATGAGCTCCCAAAACATAGCAGACTACTGCTGATTTCATATAATCAATCTCAGAAGCAATATCCTCAACTTCTATATCAATAATAGGGGACTCACTAAGTAGAGTAGGTGGCATATACTCAAGCTTAAATCCTACGTTCGTAATCTTAGTGATGTCAAAGGTGTCCCATATAAAACCCTTCTGCTATGGGGTACTCAGTGCCTCTTCAACCTCATCAGCCTATGAAAGTCGACCGCTTTCTGGAAGAGGAGATTTACCACTCGAGCTTTGCATGACCTCAGTCCATTGACAAATATCCTGTGTTGTATCAACATTTCCCTCATTTGGAGCCCTAGTAACTGTTTGATTAGTTTCTCCCATGGACTTTTCAATTTGTGTTGTCTTCACAGTTTTCTGAGTTTCTTGACCTTGCTGGTTTGCCGCCTTTGTAGACTCCGCAATTTGAGCTTTCTGAGTTGGAATTCGAGCTCTCCTTCCCATGGCAGACGCAAGTTAGCAACTTTGTGCCGAGAGAGAGAAAACTATCATCCGAGTGACAAATAGCGGAGATTCATTATTTACGGTGTCATATTTTATATGTCTAGTAGTTTGAGAATTAGTTGGAGGAATTCATTTACCAAGCTATCTCCTAGACATTCTTGTTTGAGTAGAAATAGCGTCAAAAGGTCAAAACTGTCCTTCAATTATGAAAAATAAAATGACTTTTTCTTGCATTTGAATTTGATCTAAATACAATAAATTCACCCTCTATTTGTATGTGATGCCAAATATGCCCGTAAATCAACACGAGGGAATGAAATGAATGGGAAAGGACACTTGAACAAACATTAGTCATACATCCCCACCCCTTCTCTCTTGAAAGTTAATCAAAAGTCAACAGAGATAAGAAGAAAAGCTTGCAATTATTTTCCACGTAGGGGTGAGAATAGGAAACTTCCTGCTCCCTTCTTGGGCTTGAAGGATCCCAACATCATTTCTTGGGTCCCAAATCAGGTTTTTTTTGGTGGGGAGTTGGTTCATTAATCAAACATCATTATAATGCCAATATTAACGTGGCAGCCTACTCGGCAATCGACAATCGGCAATGGAAGTGGGCCTTTCTTGAGTGGATAGCCCAATAGCTTATACGTCTACGGTCTTAGTGGAGCATTCCAATTGAAAATTAGAAAAATAATATTTGAACTCTAATTTCAATGTACTGATAATATAAATATTTTTTTTACATTGTCAGGTTATAGCATCCTACAATTAAAGATATAATAATTATCTACAATAACAAAATTTTACAACTATTAGAATTGCAATGCCAAAATGGATAGAGTTTAGATAACTAGTCTCATTATTCTAAGAGAATAAACTCGCAGATGAAGATGCTACACATAGAGTAAAATTGGATGATTGAAATAAAAAAGTGCTATTAAAGGGTTATGCGATAGAAAAATGACTATTAAAATGAAAGGTGAATTTTATAAAATAATTATAAAATCTGCAATGTTATATTGAAGTGAATGTTGTACTATTAAAGTTTAATATATCCACAAGATAAGTATTGCAAAGATGCAGATACTAAGTTAGAATATGGTCTTATCAGATTAGATAAAATTAAAAATGATAATATTTTTTTAAAAAATAAAATAGCACATATTGACGATAAAATGTGAGAAAATAGCTTGAAAAGTGCTCGACATATTCTGCGACGATCAGTGGCGGATCTAAGATTTTAAAATAGTGGGTGCTCTCTATATTTAGAAAACATGATGTATTGTAGCATGTAATTAATGAGTTCAACTGAATACTACATTTTTATCACAAAATATAAAAATATAAGTAAAAAAATCAACAAATATAAATTTTGAAACGTCAAATTTAAAGCTTATATCCGACTGATAAAGCACAATTACTATGACTACCAAGTATAAGTGCAAAACTTTTTCTTAAAACTGACATTAAAAATATTTTAATGTAAACTAAATAAATATTATTGTCGGTTTTATTAACAAAAAAATGAAAATATCTGTAAATACATAATTATTTTTGATGTTTTCTTATCTAAGAAAAAAAACAGACACTAGCAATATTGCTTACACCAATATTATTTGCAAAATAACTATTTAATTTAAATTGAACATAAATTATATAATCTGATTTATCTACAAAAAGTAAGAAACATTTTTTTTTAAGGACACAATCTTAAATTGTAATTTATAAAAAAGAACAAAAAAAAATTACCTCAAAAGTCATAAGAGTAGTAAATTCTAGTTATAGGAATAAAAAGAAAAAGAAAAATAGAAAGTTAAAAAAGAAATCAAATAAAGAGAAGAAAAAAGAATAAAAGGGGAAGGAGGAAAATCACTGAAAATGGTATTGATGGGCTGAGCTTGATGTTTTATGATGGGTCGGTTCGATCTGACCCGTCAAATTCCGAAACCTATATAAGCTATTCTGAACGGATTGGACCGACCCATGTTTACACCTCCGAAAACAATATGTATTTTATACAAGAGAATTCATTTAAACTTATAAAAAGCTACATGCACAGGCTCCAATTGTTTATAACAAACTCTTAACCTATAGTGCTTAGAAGTAAATCTCATTAAATAAAATATAATATCCTTCTATATTAATTTAAGACTCAAAAAGTTGATCCAAACTTATACCCTTGTTAGCCCCATAAAAATTATAGTCCTATATAAATCACTGCCTCCAAAGGGAGACTTCAACTCATTCATCATTCAACATTCAACAAAAAACAAATTACAAAGCAAGTCTCAACCAAAAGCTCAATGGCAACTATAACTTCCACACAATTGATTCAAGAATTCATGGAAAACTTCCACTACTCAAGAAGACTACTTGTGGCACCAGCTACAATAATATCACAATACCACCCGGCTGAGGCCACCACCATGGCGCCGCTGCCAGCCGGAATTGATGATCTACCAATTGGAAATAACGTCAACACATTTGATGCAAATGTTATTATGGTGTTGGCAGTACTTGTAAGTGCTTTGATTTGTTCACTTGTGTTGAACTCCATCATCAAATGTGCATTCAAGTGTTATAGTAGCCTTATATTGATATCAGACTCTTCAGTAGGCGACAATAACAGAGGAATCACGAAAAAAGCCCTCAAGACATTTCCAATTATAACATATACCACTGAATTGAAACATCCGGGGCTTGGCTCTGAATGTGTCATTTGTTTAACAGAATTTGGAATCGGAGAGAAAGTTAAGGTTCTGCCAAAATGCAACCATGGATTCCACGTCAAGTGTATCGATAAATGGCTCAATTCACATTCTTCTTGCCCTACTTGCAGAAACTGCCTCATTCAAACTTGTCAAAAAATTGTTAACGGCCGCGACAATTCGGTAACAATTTCATCGGCAACCGTACTTCAAGAAACCATAATAAGGATTGAACCTCTTCAACGTGAAGGTGTTAATTATATCGTCTAATTTAACAATCAAAATTAGATAGAAAAATAGGATTTAGTTATTAATTGTATGTATCATGACACACTTAATTCTTTCTTTTTTCTTGAAAAAATAGGATTTAGCTAGTTGGAAAAGTTAGTTTTAATTTGCTATTAATTAGTCTTGCAAGTCGTGTTTATATATACTACTATTTCAACTTCTTATTATAACTTATGTTTCTTCCTTTCGAGATATTAAAACTTGGCTTTAACTTTAATTACAAACCACAAGAATAATTTAGGCTTACACTTAATTTTGTATGGGGGTTGAGGGCCAACTCATATGGTGCCTTTCCCAGTTGACCTGGAATTGATTCATAAGAAAATGCAAACAAATATAAACAAGAAAATGTCAAAGCACCCTTTAATTAACAACCAAACACTTTGCTTTTCCTTCCATTATCATTTAAGAAACAAGAAAAATGTTATGCATCAATTAATATAGACACAATTTAAACTACCAACTTTGCCAATATACAAGAAAAAAACAATAGCACGAATTATATATGTTGCAATGTTTGCTGATAAGGAAATATTTAATCTCTAGTTGTCAAGGCAAAAGTAAAGTGCTAAAAGTCTTTTTTTTTTTAAAAAAACAGAAGCCAAGGAATATATATCCACATACACTATATTGTGTTGGTGGTTTGGTGATAAAGATACAATAATTCATCTATTCAATGCCACCAATAAAGAAAATAACTAAGACTTTGATTAATCCATATCACAATGCCTACAAAAAGTATTATGGGAAAAATAACTTGAGAAAAAGACAAAGGCCCATCTGTCTCATGACCCACACCTTCATCGTAAATTGTTAAGTATTGCTCTAAATTTCATATCAATACTCGGGTTTTTCTTTATAAAAAATATAAAATTTTCATATGGTTAATCCTTTTTGCGGGAGGAAAAGAATTTAGGTTTCTATAAATTAAGGCACGTTTTTTTTTTACTTGGCAATATTTATCAGCTTTTTGTGTTGATTGTCTCTGTTTTAAGGTGATCTTTAATTTTTATCTCTTAAATTACTGGTCTTTAATTTTTATCATTTAGTGTTTTACGAAATAAAAAGAGGACAAAATTACCCCATAACCTAACCCCAGAGGGAGATGCAGAACTTCAGACCTGAGTTCGGAGGAGCTCCCTGTCTTCGATGGAGAAGACGACTGGAACCAAGAGGAGCAGAGTTACAGTTGATATTTCCCCCGATTCTAGATAGCTGCGGAGGAGTAGTGTAACTCTGCGATCTAACTGGCGGCAAATACATGCAGATCCCCGACAACCTGAAGCTGGAAGCGTCAAAGTGAAGAGGAAGTGCTACTGTCGATGGTGTCTGAAGAAGCTTCTAGGGGATGTCTTGGCCTCTTGGCTTCTTTACAATGTTTTTTTTGGTCTTAATTTTTAAGTTTTCCCCTTTTGAACTGCACCCCTTGATGTTGGCTTTGTTTGCCGATTTGGCAATAGGCATAAATTATAGTTGCAAGGTGAGTTTATTGCATGAAAAAAAATAAAATTATGCTCCAAATCTATAAGTCATGATAAAAGATATAAGTTATAAATACAGAAAGTTTATTGGATTGACAAAAAATAAAATCATGTCCTAAAGGCACAAGTTATGGCATAAGGCATAAATTATAAATGTAGGAAATTTATTACATCGGAGAAAAAATAAAATTATGCCTCAAAGGCACAACAAATTATGATATAAGACATAAGTGCATGAAGTTTATTAGATGGAAAATAAAATAAAATCATGCCTCAAATGCGCAAGTCATGGAATAAGGCATAAGTGTAGGAAGTTTATTGGATGGAAAATAAAATAAAATCATGCCCAAAGGCACAAGTCATAACATAAGACATAAGGCCAGGAAGTTTATTGGATGAAAAAAATAAAATCATACCGCAAAGGCACAAGGCATAACTTAAGACATAAATTATAAATGTAGGGAGTTTATTGCATTGGGGAAAAAATAAAATTATGTCTCAAAGGAACAAGTCATGGCATAAGGCATAAATTATAAATCCAGAAAGTCTATTGCCTAAAAAAATAAAATCATGCACCCAAAGCACAATCATGACATATGACATAAGTTATAATTGTAAGGAGTTTATTGTATGGGAACAAAATGAAAGTATGCTCTAAAGGCACAAGTCATAGTATAAGTGCAAGAAGTTTATTGGATGAGAAAAAATCATGTCCTAAAGGCACAAGTCATGACATAAGGCATGCATGCGTTATAGACGCGGAGAGTTTATTGCATGGGAAAAAAAATAAAATTATGCCGAAAAGCCACAACAAGTCATGGCATAAGGCATAAGTGCAGGAAGTTTATTGGATGAAAAAAAAAATCTTGCCCCAAAAAACATAAGTCAGGGCATAAGACATAAGTTATAAATATAGGGAGTTTATTGCATGGGGGGAAATGAAATTATGTCCCAACGGCACAAGTCATGCGTAAGACATAAGTGCAGAAAATTTATTGTGTGAAAAAAAAAATCATGCCCCAAAGGCACAATGCATAGCATAAGACATAAGTTATAAATGTAGGGAGTTTATTGCGTGGGGGAAAAAATCATGCCCCAAAGACACAAGTCAAGGCATGAGGTATAAGTTATAAATTTAAGGAGTTTATTGCATGTAGAAAAAATAAAATTATGCCCCAAAGGCACAAGGCATAGCATAAGATATAAGTTATAAATGTAGATAGTTTATTGCATGGGGAATTATGGACTAACGACAAAAGTCATGGCAATAAGGCATAAGTTATAAATCTAAAAAGTTAATTGCATAAAAAAAATTATGCCCCCAAAGTACAAGTCATGGCATAAGACATAAGTTATAAGTGTAGGAAGTTTATTGCATGGGAAAAAAATAAAATTATGTCCCAAAAGCACAAGTCATGACATAAGGCATAAGTGCAGAAAGTTTATTGGATGAAAAAAAATCATGTCCCAGAGGCACAAGTCATGGCATAAGACATAAATTATAAATGTAGGGAGTTTATTGCATGAGGAAAAAATGAAATTTGCACCTAAATGCACAAATCATGATATAAGACATAAGTTATAAATGTAGAAAGTTTATTGCATGGGGGGAAAATAAAATAAAATTAATCCCTAAAAGCACAAGTCATGGCATAAGGCATAAGTTATTAGTACACGGAGTTTATTGCATGAGAAAAGAAATAAAATTATGCCCCAAAGAAACAAGTCATGGCATAAGGCATAAGTGCAGGAAATTTATTGAATAGAAAAAAAATGAAATCATGCCCCCAAAGGCACAAGTCATAAGTTACAAATGTAGGGAATTTATTGAATGGAAAAACAATTATGCCCCAAATACTCAAGTCGTGACAGAGGAAGTTTATTGAAATAAAAATAAAATAAATCATGTCCAAAACTCACTCAAGGCATAAGTTATAAATGTAGTGAGTTTAATGCATGAAAAAAATAATTAAATTATGCCCCAAAGGCACAAGTCATAAGTTATAAATGCAGGGAGTTTATTGCATAAAAAAATAAAAATAAAAGTATGCTCCAAAGACACAAGTCATGGCAGAAGGCATAAATTATAAATGCAAAAAACTTATTGCATGAAAAACAAATGAAATCATGCTCCAAATGCATAAGTTATACTTCGAGGCATAAGTTATAGATGCAGGTAGTTATGCATAAAAAAGCAGAAAATTTTAAGCATACACACAATTTGAGTAGCAGAATTTATGTCTCAAGGTATAACTTGGGCAAAACTCATGCCCTGTGAATTTTTTTGTTGTTTGTTTTTGCTGTTAAGGATATTTTTGACCACTTTTTATTCACTTAAAATGCTGAAGGGCAAAAATTAAAAATCACAAATTTAAGGGGCAAAAATTAAAGACCACGTCAAAATACGGGCATTTATGCGAATGACCCAATATTTATCATGTATTCCTATAGACTTTGAGAGTATTATTTGAGGGGAGAATATTTATGAGACACAAGTGTTATCTTGTCACTTGCGTGAACTTCTTTTTTTTTGAGTGAATTTTGTGAGATTATTTCTCTCAATATCTTGTTCTCTCTTTTATATAATGAATTTTTCATATCTGCATGAGAATGTTGATCGATTGACCGAATTACGTTAAACTATTTTGTCTTTCTAGTATATTTCTCTTTTATTGTCCGATTCATCAATTTTTGAGATCTGCTTTGTTAGTTTTCGCATGACACCTAATTATTTCGATTTGCAGTGATGAGTGAGGATCACACTCATAAAATTATGCATAGCTACCCTAGGCAGCAGGGGAAATTAAGCTTATAGGTTCGGCCGAAGTCAACAACTTTAGTTCATATCTTATATAGTCTTAAAAAATTCATTAAATATATGTATAAATTATTAATTTAAAATTCAATAACTTCAAATAATTAATATATCAAACTCATAAATTTTAAATCCTCAATCTGCTTGTGCATAGCGCTTGTAATTATATTACTATCATGTCCTGTCACTAAGCAATAAGTGCCACTACCTCTTTACTTAGGCTCCACACCATGTGGGATATATTTCTGATAAGAAGTTCAAGGATTCATGTACCATGATAGTTGTACTATTGACTCTTTTAAGTGTCTTCCTCGGATATTGTTAACTAAGTCAACCATGATTTTTTCTTTCTGAAAGCGACAATGTTAATTATTTCTAGCCATGAACTAAGTTAAATAAAATAATGATGAAGTTGTGCATGCATTGCAATTTTTTATATGAAAAAAAGAAATTGATAATATCCTTTCAAAAGGAATTTCTCATTTTCTGATCCAACAACATAAATACTGTCAGACAAAATTTTAAGCAAGTCAACCTCCACACGAACTTTTATCATACTTGGCCTAATTCTACCAAAAAAGTTACCGCATCTAATGCTAAAGGAGTCACATTGTGCTAAGTATGAAGATGAAACAGAATACATGGGGAAAATCCCCCAAGCACATGTCTTTCTCCAACTTGAAATTTGGAAACCATTTATGTAGCCACATTTTAAGTCCGTCAGTCTAAATTACCCTTCTAAACCACAAAGTGTTGAAGTCATCCTCATTAGTGAAATTGAAAAATATGATGTAATTGTCAAAAAATCAATATCTTGCTTGAGCCCTTAATTGGGAAAAGCTCTTGAATTTTGATCAATTTGGGGCTTTGATTTCAAGAATCTTCCTACAATTATTAACCTACATTTCTGAATCATGATTCCATAGTAACCGTCGGCATTGGATATATCCATTGGAACCCCATTGTGTGTCATATGCTTTGCCACCATCATTATTCTCTTATGGCGCACTTTTCTCATATTCGAGCTTGAAGCTTTTTTCGTAGTCATAGATAAGTAATTTTATTAGAAATTCCTTCCATATACCCTTCATCTCATTCTGGGAGTCGTTTGAGCCACAGTCCAAGCCATACAACTTTAAGTGGAGGAACCCCAAATTCAAACCATTGCTTTGTTTAGTGTAAACCTGTACGGAATTATTATTAGTTTTACCTAAAGAGAACTAGCTCTCAATAAAAGGTGTTCAATATATATTATATACCTTTCGAATCTAATATTTTATCTATATACACATTATAATTTTTTGAGAAAGGATAATCAAGATTGCCCCCCTCCCCTCCCCCCCCCCCCCACCCACCCACAACCCTCACTCCCTATCCATCCCAAATTCATATTCGTAGTATTTTGCTTGATTACATATAATTTATTTTGAGATAATATTTTTTTCATCCCTATCTAATTTGACTATTAATATCCTTTTACTATCCATTATTAATATATTTTCTTAGTTGATTGACGCCTACCTATAGATAATCTATTGTAGATACATAATTTTTTATTCTTAATTTTTATATTATTTTAACGTTAAATTTTCTTTTACAGTTAATCTTAATTATAGCTTTTTTGTAAGTTTATATTTGTTGAAAGATTAGAAAAATGTATAAATTATTCATTTTTTTATAGCACAAATTTTAATTTCATTTATAAAAGAAAGAAATGATTAAAAAAAAAATTCTGTAGTTTTTCTTAGTCAATTATTTTGTCAATTTTTCTCTAGTTAAATTAGAATTTTTATTTTTAGTAATTACTTTATCCTTTAAACAGTTAACCATTAATTGTTTGACACCTCATAATATTTTCCCTTATCCCTTCTCTAACTAATTTTTTGGACCATTATAATTTCACCCCACCTCACCTGCACATGGGTTTTTTTTTTTACCACACACATTCTCACACACTCGCACTCATAAATACCATTTTTTTTTCTTGGCTGATCACTACTCAATACACTACACACACCAGCACTCTCCTCCCTCAAATCCACACACACTCACACTCATGCACATAGTCACACGCAGTAGCGTAGCCAAAAATATTATTAAGAATGTTCTGTTATAAATATACTTATATTATAGTAAATGTCTATAAAAGTATTTGTATTGTAGTGGATACATCTGTTTATAGTATAGTGAAAGTTTATCTTTGGAGAAAAGTTAGGAGGAATTATCCCTATAAATAGAGGGATTCTCCTTCATTATATTTCATCCCATCAAGAGAAATAAGAACTTTTCTCCTTATCTCTTTCTCTATAATATTCTTGTTCTTTCTTTATTATTTCATAACACGTTCACGAGACTATACCGTCTCAATTTGAAGGCTAAGATATGGATAATTCTCAAAGCAAGTTGTCCAATTATGAAGATATTTGTTTGATTGATTCTGAAACAACACATAGATTTTCAAAGATGAGAAATATTTTTCTCACTTAAACGTGGGCAAGATAAATGTTACTACGATATCTGGTAGTACCAATTTGATTGAAGGCTTTGGGAAAGCCATTATAATCTTGTCTAAGGGAACTAAACTCATCAAAAATGATGCCATATTTTCTCCTAAGTCTCGAAGAAATTTGTTTAGTTTTAAAGATATCCGTGAAATGGTTATCATATCAACACAATGGATGAGATGAATCTTGAATATCTTGGTATCACCAAGAATGTCTCTGGGTAGACATGTGTTATAGAAAAGTTCCCTGCTTTATCTTCTGGCTTGTATTGGACAAAGATTAGTGCAATTGAGGCACATTCTATAATAAACCAGAAGTTTACTAATTCCAATACTTTCTTACTTTGGCATGATCATCTGGGACATCCTGGATCTATAATGATGAGATGAATTATAGAAAATTCAAATGGGCATCCATTAAAGAACTTGAAGATTCTTTCAAATGGTGAATTTTCTTGTAGTGCTTGTTATCAAGACAAGTTAATTGTGAGACCATCACCAACAAAGGTTGAGATTGAGTCCCCTGCATTCTTGGAATGTATACATGAGGATATTTGCGGACCTATCCACCCACCTAGTGGGTCGTTTAGATACTTCATGGTCCTAATAGATGCTTCTTCTAGATGGTCTCACAACCTGGCATTTGCAAAATTATTGGCACAAATAATATGATTACTAGCACAATTTCCTGATAATCAGATTAAGTTTATTCGCCTTGATAATGCTGCAGAGTTTTCATCCCAAACATTTAATAATTATTGCTTATCAATTGGGATAAAAGTTGAACATCCTGTAGCTCATGTTCACACTCAAAATGGCCTTGCCGAGTCATGAATTAAACGTCTGCAGTTGATAGCAAGACCATTGCTCATGAAAACTAGGTTGCCCGCTTCTGTTTGGGGTCATGCGATTTTGCATGCTGCAACACTTATTCGTCTCAGACTGATAAATAATCATAAATTTTCTCCGTTGCAATCGGTTTGGGTCAAGAACTTAATAAATCTCATCTGAGAATTTTTGGATGTGTTGTATATGTGTTTGTAGCACCACCACATCGCACAAAGATGGGTCCCCAAAGAAGGTTAGGAATTTATGTTGGGTTTGAATCGCCCTCCATTATTCACTACCTTGAACCATTAACTGGAGATATATTTACTGCTCGATTTGCAGATTGACGGTTTGATGAGACAGTTTTTTCCAAATTTAGGGGGAGAAAATAGAGAAATCAAAAGAGAAATTTTGTGAAAAAATCTATCACTGTCTCATCTTGATCCACGTGATTTTTATTTGCGAGCAAGGAGTACAAAAGATTATTCACCTACAGAAAATTGCAAATCAAATGCCAGACAACATTTACAGATTTGAAAAGAATTACTGAATCACATATTCCTGCAGAGAATGTCCCAATTCGAATTGATGTCCCTAAAGGACCATCTACTAGTGTCATAGCTAATGAGTTCAAAGCACGCCTAACGCATGGTAGACCATTGGGTTCTAAGGATCGAAATCCTAGAAAAAAAATAAATGGTCAAGATGACACTACAAAAGAACCACATATGGAAGTTCAAGACTTGAGCAATTTTGATATCTATGAAGGAATCAATGATCCTGAGACTCAAGAAAGTGAGGAACTATCCATAAATTCAAGTGATGCTGGAATTAATCGATCAAAAATGGTGGTGGATTATGTCTTTGCATATAATGTTGCAACAAAAATCATGCAAGTTAGTGAGGATCTTGAACCTCAATCTGTCACAGAATATAGACAAAGAAATGATTGGCCAAGATGGCAAGAAGCAATTCAATCAGAATTGAATTCACTTATCAAGCGTGAAGTTTTTGGACCTTTAGCTCAAACACCTAATGGTATTAAACTTGTTGGCTATAAATAGGTCTTTGTACGAAAAAGAAATGACAAAAATGAAGTACAAAGGTACAAAGCACGCTTTGTTGCACAAGGATTTTTACAAAGGCCTGGTGTCGACTAAGAAGAGACATACTCACCAGTTATGGATGCAATAACATTGCGTTATCTTATTAGTTTCACTGTCCATGAGAGCTTTGAAATGCATTTGATGGATGTGGTTACAACCTATCTATATGGATCACTTGATAATGAGATATACATGAAAATTTTTGAAGGATTTAAAATGCATGAAGCATATCGTTCAAAGTTTCAGAAAATATATTCAATTAGATTGCAAAGATCATTGTATGGTTTGTAGCAATCTGGGCGCATGTGGTATAACCGTCTTAGTGAATATTTATCTAAGGAAGGTTATATAAATGATGAAATTTTCCCATGTGTTTTTATACAGAAAACAACATCGGAGTTTGTCATACTTGCTGTTTATGTAGATGACATAAATCTTATTGCAACTCCAATAGAGCTTCAAAAGGCAATTGATTATTTAAAGAAGGAATTTGAGATGAAAGACCTTGGAAAGACAAAATTATGTCTTGGTCTACAAATTAAGCATTTGAAAAATCGTGTCTTTGTTCATCAATCTGCCTATACAGAAAAGGTGTTGAAAAGGTTTTATATGGATGGTGCACATCCATTAAGTACTCCGATGGTTGTTCAATCACTTGATGTGAATAAGGATCCATTCCGACCTCAAGGAAAGAATGAGAAAATTCTTGGTCTTGAAGTACCATATCTTAGTGCAATTGGTGCACTAATGTATCTTGCTAACACTACAAGACCTGATATAGCCTTTTCGGTTAATTTGTTAGCAAGGTATAGTTCTGCTCCTACTAGGAGGGATTGGAATAGGATCAAACACATAATGCGGTATCTAAAAGGGACTACCGATATGGACATATTTTATTCTAACAATTGCAGTCTCGATCTGGTTGGTTATGCCAATGCAGGGTATTTATCTGACCCACACAAAACTCGATCTCAAACTGGCTACGTGTTCATACGTGGAGGTACTGCCATATCTTAGAGATCTACAAAGCAGTCTCTCATAGCTACTTCATCAGATTATGCTGAGATAATAGCTATTCATGAAACAAGCCGAGAATGTGTGTGGTGGAGGTTCATGATACATCTCATTAGAGAAAAATATGATTTGAAATGTGACAAAGTATGCACAATTTTATATGAAGATAATACAGTATGCATAGCACAACTAAAAGGAATGAGAAATAAGAACTTCTCTTAACTAAGGAATGAGAAATAAGAACTTCTCTTAACTAACAGCAAACCTCAAAGTTTTCAAAGGAGGACCATACCGCTGCACTATCACTATCAGTTGTGCTATAGGTGTGTGCATTTATTAATATATTAAAATACTAGAGAACTTTCTAACTCTAACTTGGTTATAGCTCCGCCCCTGGTCACACACCAATACATTACACATAATCACCTACCCACATAATTATTTTTGGGCAGATGCAATTTTTTTTTTTTTTAAAAAAAAGGAAACAGAGGAAATGGCTGGGGAAGAATGAAAAGAGGGAGAGGAATTTTTCTTGGCCACCACTCCATTCATTGTGGAGGGGGCTGGAAAAAAGAGATCACACACGAATTGGGAGTACAGAAACAGAGAGAAAAAGAAAAACTGATTTGTTGGTCACTGACGTTTTCCAATATTTTACTGGACTTCCACCGCTAAACAAACGACCCAAATATAAGCTAGGTAACCACCATCCCTTACCATAGCCCCGGCAAATTCCAAATCAATCCGACATCGCAACTTCCCCCCTTATCAGTGTTGGGATCAAAATAACATGGCGTCATGCAGAAGCTAATAAGTGCAAAACCTTATCCGCGATAAATTAGTCGAGAACAAAAATTGTAAAAAAAAACATACTATTTAATATAATTTGATCATCAAGTGACCTACATATTGAAAGACTAATCGTATTATTATATAGGTGAGAAACTCCTAAGTTGAAAATCAGATTACCATTTTGCTCCTCCACAAAATTTAAATTTAATTAATACATAATTAAATATTAATATTTTATCATATCATATCATATTTATATATTTATTACTATATAAGCGGGAAGACAAAAAGTGAAAAGTTAAAATAAGTAAATAATAATAAATATATATAAATAATAATAATGATAATAAATAAATAAATAAATATAAATAACGATAACGATAATAAATAAATATAATTATTATAATATATTATACTAATTAAAAGTGGAAAACCTTTATCTTAAAAGTTGGATTACCATTTTTCCCTTGTAGTAAATTAAAATATAATAAAATATCTAATTAAATAGTAATATTTTACCATCATATATATATATATATATATATGAATAAAGTCATTCATTGAACCGAGTGAATGAGGAGGACTGTTTCACTTGTCAGATAATTATTATAGGTTACTCTTTTATATTTTTTTAATTATTATTTCATATATTACCTTTTCACCTTCTAATTATTTAATCTTCTAACCTTCTACCGGTTACAATAGTATTTATACATAATCCTCTAATGAAGATTTATACCATTAAGAGACTCCATATGAAAAATATATTTTTTTGTCATGATCATACTCTACACTTTTTAATAGGTAATATGAAGTTGTTGCATTCTTTCTTCTTATTTTTGATAGTTTTTCAAATTTTCTGATTTACCTTCTTATTTTGTTGTTGTTGACATTTTGGGTTTGTATGTAATGTCCATAAACTTGATAGAAGCAGACTCAAACCGGCAGATTAAATTTACTCTTGGCTCATGGCTTATATTTATGTCCATCATGATAACTTGTATTTTATGTAATTCTTGCACTTTTCTGCATAAGTGTTGAAATTTTTTTTTGTTTTCATTTTATTTAGGTGATCTTGTCATACTTTAATACTCAATCTTCATCAAAACATTAGCAAACTAAGGTAACCAAAACACCAGTTCAATTATTTTGAATTTGCACTTATCGCAACTTTATATTTAATTATTTAATATGGATATACACGTGCGAAACACGTGTCCAGAAACTAGTATTAAAAAAATATAAAACTATTGAGAGTATAATCTCCCCCTAAACAAAATTCCTGAACGACTCTATTGTGGATGCTATTGTGTTATGTATGAGAAGAAGAGATTCTATTTTTAGAAGTCTAAATATTCTCATCCAAGAAAAGGATAGCTCTAGAAGAATTATTTTTTATAAAGAAAACTTTTTTGAATTAAAATACAATTGTGTACGATCCAAATAAGGTAGGAAATTCAAGACAAATCCTAACAATCAGTTCACTGCAAAATAATCCAAATATCAGTAGATCTGTCCGGGTTTTTGCTGGAAATAAACATCAAAGTGTCGTGGTCTCTTTTTGGATTTTTCAGCGAGGCTCAGGGCATGAGAATGTTTTTGGTTCAGAGGTTACAAACGTCGCGTGACTTTAGCATTGAAGGTCCATTTTTACTCCCCTTACTGCAATTACTCTTAAAATGCTTTATTTGCTTTTGAATAATGGAATATCTACTTGTAAGTTTAATTAAGCTTGTGGTGTGAGTATGTCATTTACTGTTGTATTTCGTAGGGGTCATTAACGTTATGGTCAGACCATTGAAGTGGTAGGCAAATGTTATGCCCATTAATTCTTTTTGTGTTTAATTACTTGCTAAATTCCATATATTCATATCTCGGGTGGAATGTCCCGAAAGAAAAATCAATATAAATTTAGAGGCCACGAAATTAGTTCAAACTTCTGTTGTTAGATGAACAAATAATTTGCTTAAAAAGATAAGTTGGGTTTTTAACCCAAAAGAAGCTTAATATAATTAATTTAAGTAATAATTAACGATGAATTCGGATAGAGTTTCTATCGATAAATCGTCTCAATAATATCTATTTACCATATTTAAAGTCGAATTAATGGAGTAGAAAACTTTTAAGTACGTTAGAAGCTTGTTTAGGAGCGGAAAAGTGGGACGACTCATAAAAGCCTCAAAGGCATGCAAATTAAATCGTGGTAAGATTAGAAAACGCTGCTACCAGTACGCCACACAGTAATAATTTAAAATTAATTTCAAAAAGTTTTAAAATAAACCGAAAAGACGAGCCAATAACTCTTAAACTCGTAAGCATAATATATCTAAAGATTAAGTTAAGCAGAGTATAAATGGATAAAGCAACCATGCTAGAATCACCGGACTCGAGGAATGCCTAGCACCTTCTTCTCGGTCAACATAATTGCTTACCCGATCTTTTTTTTTTTTGCGGACCAATAAATTAAAGTCACTTCCTTTTAATTAGGGATTCAATAGGTGACTTGGGACACCAAAATTCAGTTATAAGTGATGACTCTAAATAATAAATTAATCTCTTCTCAATATGTCACTTCAATTGAAAAAACCCTTTAAATAATAAGATCCGCTTCCATCACTTCGGATGCTAAAATCTTCGTAGAAAATGGGTGTGACATCTACTAGATTTCTCTCTTGAATAAAGTGTGGGCTAATAATTTCAACAATATTTTTGCAATACACGCGAGTCCGTAATTGGATAGAGTCGAAGTGGTTATTAGTACATTATGCACAACCAAAAAAGGATAAGTAATTAATTAACTATCATAATTAGTACGAATATTAAAAACTAAAGAGTTAAACTAAAAAGGAATACTGTTATGGTATAAATATAATAGTTGTGGTACTCTAATACTCTTTTATCTTTAAAAATAGTTGTAGTACTTAATAAAGATTAAAGATCTTGCTTTAATTACAAGCCACAAGAATAGATTAATCTTGATTTCAAAATTGATTTGGTGCCTTGTGATCATACAACTTACAACAAGGATTACAACTTTGTCTCCAAATCTACAAGGATTAATGGGATTAGCTAGAGATTAGGAAGCATCAGCAAATATAATTAGAAAATGAGAAGTAGTACTTAAATTAAAGTCTAAAGTGGGAATGTTAAAGAGTTCGTTTACCTTTGCTGATTTAAAATATCTGTTAAATATTTTTAAGTGTTAAAACTAACTTAATAAATAAACAGTTATGTATTTAAATAAAAGTGTTGAAATTAATAATAAACAGTTAAGTGTTTGATAAAAAGTTGATGATAAACACTTTCTTAATTAATTTTACTTAAATACTCTTCAAGTTATTTATACTAATAACAACGCATTTTTTATAAAATTTTAAATTTCAGTTTAATTTCAATATAAAGTAATTTATGTCTCATTTATTTTTAATATAACATTGATTAGATAAAATTATTTTTATGAATATAAATTATTTTATATAAGCTAAAATATAACCATACGATATTATAATTAATAATTTGACTAATATTTTTTGTAAAAACATATTTAAATAGTATATAAAATTTGTATAGAAACATAAAATACTTAATGGTTTATAATTAAACTAAAACATTTAACTATCATAAATATTTTCACCGATCAAATCACGAGTTGTCATCCAAATGTTAAAGGATTACACGTTTTCTGTTTTACTTCTTTTTTGAATTTTTGTATTTTGTGTTTATCAATAATATATTTTTTTCAATGTGATTAGCTCTTGAAATTTATTTTTTTGACTATGATTCAGCAATCCCAAAGTTTAATAAATATCTTAGAATATAAAAAAATAGGAGAAGGTTTCATGCTTTACCAAACCCATAAATCAACGATATTGATGTCAAGTTAAAAAACTGCATAATTTGTTGTTAACATTGAAGAGGTGGAGGAAATTTTAGGTTTGAAAGAACAGAGGTGGAAGTGAAAAATATTTTGGGGAATACATAAAAATATTAAAGATAAAATTATAAATAGTTTGATCAAACCAAAAGTGCTTATAAGTTGTAAAATCATAAGTTGGGGCTAACCAACTTATGACTTATGCATACCTTATTTTGATTTATAAGCATTTGGTTTCTAAGCACTTTCAATATTTATCAAATGCGTAGATAAATTTAAAGGTGTTTATTTATAAGCTTAGCGAAACACCCTCTAAATTTCATATATGGAAGATATGGTTTCAAGTTTTCTACCCAACATATTTTTATATTAGTACTAAAAAATAAAGAATTAGTGACAGATAAAATTCTATAGCTAAAGAACAAATGATCTTATTTAGCTACGGATTAGTAATGAAATATAAAAAAAAATTAATTAGCTAAAAGCTTTTTAATGATGAATTAAGTGAAATTACTAATAAATTTCATAGCTAATTTTATATTTTCTAGAAGTAACACTTCTCATCAATAATAAGTACAATCAGCTAACATATATATGATGTGGACAACCACAGTTTGTTTGTTCCAACTGTCTTCAACAAAACTATAGCTCTATCATGGAGTAGTAATTGCATACAAGGAAATTGATTAATAATCTTCTAATAAATTATTACTTTGCTAGAGATAGGACTGAAAAGTACCAATCAAAATGACATTATGCAGAAACAAGATAACATTTGATCCAAATAGAAGAGTTATCTCTCAATATTTCCTACCAAATGGGGATTTGTTTAATACTAGGAAGCATAACCAAGGATTTGGTTTTGTTTATGAAATCTAGAGGATTACTTATACAAGGAAAGAAAGTAATTAAGTGGATGCCATGGAAAGGCCCAAGAGTAACCAATTAAAGGGAAGATATGGTTTCAAGTTTTTACAACACATATATTGGTTTTACTTCTCTTTTTAGTAACAAACACCAAAAAAAAAAAAAATTAGAATTAGTTATGAATTTTTTTGATATGTGCTGCTAAATTGCTTCTAGCTAATATAATTTTTTTAATCTATCAGTAATCCATTAATAAACAGGATTAATGATGAATTTTGCTGTTTAGCTATAAAATTTATCTGTCGCCCTTTGAAGAAGGAAGCGGCTCTTTCCACGACGCAGGTACCATTGACTCTATTTATTATGATGGTAAATCAGTGTATCAAGATGTCAATCTAAGATCTTATTTCGATTTGATACGTCCACCTACGAGACTCATCTTTGATTTTTATCTCGATAGATATATTATTATATATTTTTCAAGAAAAGAAAAACATCCATTCAGTTGCTACTTCCTATTTACTTTAGTAGTGGATTGCTTAGTGATATACAACATTTTTTCCAAGTCGCCCTTAACTTCCAATGAAATGAGACAGGAATCAGGATGATGAATTTGTAAAAAATTTAAACAACTTGAACTAGTTAATAGACAAAAGAACTTAAGTGGCTAAGAGAAGATTTGATCATGTACTAGGAATCTAGATCAATTGATATGAAACCACACAAATAATTCAGAAAATGAGAAAAAGGTGAAGTATGCGTATCAAAAGGTAGACAATATATGGTTTAATTACAAATTTCTATCAACAAAGCCCAAGTAGTAGTATTTTTTTAATATAATTTGGTACCACTTTTCCTATTAAGTTTGTAGTACGTGCACATGGAATAGAGTAGCTTATCAGATTGATTCTAGTGGAGTGTTTTCTACTTCTTGGATATGATTTGTCTCCCCACTTGTCGAGTTTTTCTCTATTATTGAGCAATTTTACAATTTGATTAGATTAAACAAGTAATCTATTCATTCTAATTGATGTAACACATATAATTTGATTTGCTCCGATAAGTTTATCCTTTTAACTATGTCTTAAAATGAAGCACTAATTAATCATATGACTTATGCAAATAATAAACTATATGACAAAGTAGAGGCTCACATGATATGACAAATCAATTTGATCTGATAGTTATAGCTTCTGATGGGATAATAATTGGACCTGGATTGGCCCCATAGAGCCAGGAAGAGCACTACAACTCTAGTGAGACACTTCATAACGAATGAAAACTGAAATATCCCTCAAGTTATAAATCATTTTAGCATCTAATACTTCTATCCGACTTAACACATCTCGTCTTAATTAATTATGGAAATACTGCAAGAGTAAAATTCTCAAGCTTTGTTTGTTAAGTTAGCTGTGATTTAAGAACCAATTACTGCTCCAATGGTCATTACTTGTGTTTTGCGTACATACATTGACCCTTCACCCATTGTTCTCATCATGGCAATGCCTGCATTTCTACTGATGCTCTGTTTGTGCCAAAATGTCGTTTGTCATAGCTAGATTAGTTTTGTCTCTGAATTATCATGTTTTTTTTTCGTTGAGATTCACTCTTAAATGTAGTTTAAATTGTTTAGCTCTATAAAAAAATGGTGTTGCAGCAACCTTTGATGCCGAGCCTATAGACAACAAATCATTTTCCTCTACTTTGTAGTAGAATTAGAGTAATATTCATTTTGATTACTGTAATGTTTTCTTTTGGTTTATTTCTTTAGCCTTAGTAAGTATAAGAACAATGCTCGACACTACCTCCGTTCGTTTAAATTTGATCTAACTATTTGTTTCGTTGGGTCTACATCATGTCATTAAAAGTTAATACTTTAGAGTAATTTAAATTATTAAAGGCTTGTTATTTTTGTATTCAAGTTGACATATGAAGTGCCGTCTATTGTTTTATGTTGATGCGATAAGAGTAATATTTTACGACATGTCGTATTTTTGCTTTCATATTTTCCCTCTACTTGGTGATCAAAATTGCAGGTGTTTGGATAAAATCTTCAATGTCCATATATTGTGTTTAGACTAAAGATTTTTATTTCTTTGTTCCATGAATTTATCCGCATCGAGAATGCATTAGAGCTTTACCAAGTTTGAGCCTCATTTATAATGTTTGAGATTGAGCGAAATGGGTTACAAATTTATTCAAGACCCATCGTGTTTAGAACGAGTGGGAAGAACATTCAGTAAGGAGTGAGTTAGAATTTATTTTAGTTTAACTTTTATCAAAAAGAATGAGTCGAGTTCTTAAATTTAGAAATTAGATAATTAATTCAAATAATATTTTAACGATGAGGTTGGAAAGCGCTGCTACCAATAAGTCGCTTTAATAAAAATTATTTACCATTTAAAGCCGGATTAATAGGGTAGAAAAACTTTTTAAGTATGTTAGTGTTGGGTAAACACCGGAGCAACACAATGCGGAATAATACAAGAATGGTTACAAATAAAATAAAAGGGGACAAAAAATGAAAAGACAATGACACCAAGAATTTTTACATGGAAACCCTTCTGAATAAGGGAAAAACCACGGACCAAGAGAGCAAAGTGATTTCACTATAGTAAGGAATTTTACACCTGTGTAGTTCACGGGTACAACACTCAAAGTGACCACTACACAGACTTAAAAAGAGCTAACCCTCTTTTTACTCTCACCTCACTAAAATATCACTTAAAGAATGAACCTCACTCTTTACAATATGTTTTTTCTCTATTTTTGGTGTGTTTGAAATGAGTTAAGAAGCTCTCTATTTATAGGCAAAAAACATCCATTCATCCATTAATTTTTGCCTACCTACTTTTACAATTGTCAAGCCGCCCCTTGCAAAAGTCTCCACCGTCCAATCTTTTCCTATCTACTCACATGGGGCTGGACCTCACAAATCTCCTCCTCCAGTCCCATGCACCTGAAGGAGGTATCTTTATCTTCTCATAGATTGCTCACGCCGACAAGTTCTCTGCATAGATTGAACTTGTCTTTCTGTACCGCCTTGGTCAGCATATCTACGGGATTCTCACTTGTATGAATCTTTTTAATATGAAATGGTTCACTTTCCACTTGTTCACGAATCCAATGGTATCTGACATCAATGTGTTTTATCCTTGCATGGTACATGGAGTTCTTGCTCAAGTCTATTGCACTCTGACTGTCACAATAGAAAGCATACTCTATCTGTTGCAATCCAAGTTCTTGAAGGAACCGCTTGAGCCATATCATCTCCTTTCCAGCTTCAGTAGTTGCAATATACTCTGCTTCAGTTGTAGATAGTGCGACACACTTCTGCAACTTCGACTGCCACGATATAGCACCCCCTGAAAATGTAAACAGATATCTAGTAGTGGATTTCCTGTTATCAAGGTCACCTGCCATATCAGCATCTGTATAACCCTTCAAGATTGGATCATCTCCTCCAAAACACAAACAACTACTTGTAGTGCCTCTCAAGTATCTCAGGACCCATTTGACAGCTTCCCAATGTTTTCCTGAATTCTCCAGAAATTTGCTGACAACACCAACTGCGTGAGCAATGTCAGGTCTGGTGCAAACCATTGCATACATCAGACTTCAGACAACGGAGGAATATGGAACTTTGGCCATACTCTCTTTTTCCTCCCTTGTTGTGGGACACATCTTCTTACTTAACTTCATATGGCCTGCAAGAGGTGTGCTAACAGACTTAGCATTCTTCATATTGAAGCGCTCCAGTACACGCTCAATATACCTCTCTTGCGATAAATAAAGCTTCCTTTCATTCCTGTGATGAGTAATTCTCATGCCCAAAATCTGCTTAGCATGACCCAAGTCTTTCATGTCAAAAGATTTAAACAATTGTTTCTTCAATTCGGAAATCCTCGAAGCATTCTTGCCCACAATCAACATATCATCCACATACAACAAGAGGATGATAAAATCTTCGTCCGAAAATTTTTGTACAAACACACAATGATATGAAGAAGTTTTCTTGTAACCTTGCTCCCCCATGACAGATTCAAACTTCTTGTACCACTGTCTAGGAGCTTGTTTCAAGCCATAGAGACTCTTCTTCAGTTTGCACACAAAATTTTCTCTACCTTTTACCTTGAAGCCTTCAGGTTGTTCCATATAAATCTCCTCTTCTAGGTCACCGTGAAGAAAAGCCATCTTCACATCCATCTTCTCAATCTCTAGATCAAGACTAGCAGCTAGACCAAGAACCGTACGAATGGAGGTCATTTTCACAACGGGTGAAAATATTTCGTCAAAGTCAATGCCCTTTCTTTGACTAAATCCCTTAACAACCAATCTAGCTTTGTACCTAGGCTTCAAGTTGTGTTCTTCAACTTTCACTTTGAACACCCACTTATTCTTCAGAGCTCTCATGCCCTTGGGCAACTTTACCAGCTCGTAAGTGTGATTATCATGCAAAGACTTCATCTCACTTTGCATGGCTTTCCATTGATCCTTGTGCTCATCTTCAATGGCTTCCTCATAACATTCAGGTTCTCCCCCATCAGTGAATAACACATACTCATTGGGAGAATAACGAGAGGAAGGAATACGATGTCTTGTGGTCCTCCTAAGTGGAATATTTGATTCATCCACAACTTCATGATCCGGAGTATCGTCAATGGCAATATCATCGGCATTATCAACATCAACATGTTGATCCGGAGCACGATCCTGGCAATCACCGTGATTATCAAGTCCACCAACATCAGGAACTTGATCAAGATCGACTACACCATCAGAACTTGAAGATTCGGCTTTGTCAATATCTTCAATGTTTTGATTCTCCATGAAGACGATATCACGGCTTCTAACAAGCTTCTTTTCCACTGGATCATATAGCCTGTAGCCAAACTCATCAAGGCCATAACCAATAAAGATGCATTGCCTTGTCTTTGCATCTAACTTTGATCGCTCATCTTTGGGCACATGTATAAAAGTTTTGCATCCAAATACCCTCAAATGGTCATAGGAGACATATTTTCCATACCAAACTTTATTTGGAACATAACTTTGCAAAGCAACAACAGGAGATATGTTGATAACATGTGCAGCGGTCAATAAAGCCTCACCCCAAAAGGAGTTTGGCAACTTTGCTTCTGAAAGCAAACATCTCACTCTTTTCATCAGGGTCCTGTTCATCCTCTCAGCCAAGCCATTAAGCTGAGGGGTCTTAGGAGGAGTATTTTGGTGTCTAATACCTTGCTGCTTACAATATTCATCAAACGGTCCACAATATTCACCACCGTTGTCAGTACAAATACACTTCAGCTTCTTTCCAGTTTCTCTTTCAACTGACGCCTGAAACTGTTTAAAGACACCAAAAACTTGGTCTTTTGTCTTTAAGACATTGACCCAAAGTTTTCTTGAACAGTCATCAATGAAAGTGACAAAGTAAAGTGCGCCACCCAAGGTCCTTGTCTTCATAGGATCACATAAATCTGAGTGCACCAGTTCCAACAACTCTGTCTTTCTTGAAGGAGGACGAGACTTGAAAGAAACTCTATTTTGTTTTCCAGCCAAGCAGTGCTCTCAATTTTCTAATTTAACACTTTTGTAATCACCCAATAATTTCTTCTTGTTTAGAACGTTAAGTCCTTTCTCATTGATATGGCTAAGCCTCTTATGCCATAGTGACGTTGATGAGTTTTCGCTCTCAACTGCATTCACCATATGCGCACAAGTAGAAGCAGTAGTCCAGTATAGACCACGATGCTTGTTACCTCGAGCCACAACCAAGGAACCCTTAATGAGTTTCCATTTTCCATCATCATTTGTACTCACATATCCTTCATCATCAAGAACACCAACAGAAATTAGGTGCAGACGAACATCAGGTGCATGTTTTACATTGTTCAAAACTACTTCAGTTCCGTTATTAGTTTTCAAAAATACTGTACCGATACCAGCCACCTTGGATACCGACTCATTACCCATACTCAAGGTTCCAAAATCACTAGGAGTATAAGATGAGAAAAATTCTCTCCTTGATGTCACGTGAGATGTGGCACCGCTGTCCACAACCCAACTTAACTCATCACAAGTAATATTTATCAGGTTCGCATCAAGGATAGTAACAAGATCTTCCGTGGTAGTGGTGGCTACACAATTTTCATTGCCACCTTCTTCAATTTTCTCCTTGCCTTTCTCCTGCTTCCACTTTTGGCAAAACTTCTTTATATGCCCTTTCATCCCACAATGATGGCACTTAATATTTTTAAGTTTTCCTCTAATTTGTTTCTATGATGTTCTCTATCTTGAGAACCCCGACTCTTGTTTCTCCCCCTGGAGTCAGTCACCAATACATCCATTGATAGAGAATCTTGAGACTTCCGTCTCATCTCTTCATTCAAAATACTGCTCTTGGCAAGATCCATAGAGATCACACCATCTGGAGCGAAATTTGACAATGAAGTTCTAAACGTTTCCCAAGAGTCTGGCAGGGAACCAAGTAGAAGCAAACCTTGGATTTCTTCGTCAACCTTGATTCCCATAGAGAACAACTGGTTCATAATTCCCTGAAAGTTATTCAGGTGATCTGTCATCGTAGAACTATCGTTGTATTTCAAACTCAGCATCTGCTTTATCAAGTACATTTTATTGTTACCAGTCTTCCGAGCATAAAGACTTTCTAAATGTTCCCATAGGGTTTGAGCATGCGTCTCTCCAGAAATATGGTTCAACATATTATCATCAACCCATTGTCTAATAAATCCACAAACCTGTCTGTGTAACAGATTTCATTCGTCTTCTGTTTTACTCTCAGGCTTTACAGTAGTAAAAACTGGTTGATAAAAATTCTTGACATAAAGAAGATCTTCCATTTTTCCCTTCCAAATGGCATAATTGGTTTCATTCAATGTGACCATTCTACTTGTGTTGGCTTCCATTGTTTGCCCAAAAAATACGGATAACCAAAGTAATTCTTTTATGATGTGGAAGATCAGACTACGCTGCAACCACAGAGCATACTCAGATAGAACCTTGGCTCTGATACCAGATTGTTGGGTAAAAATCGGAGCAACACAATGCGGAATAATACAAGAATGGTTACTAAGAAAATAAAAGGGGACAAAAAACGGAAAAATAATGACACCAAGAATTTTTACGTGGAAACCCTTCTAAATAAGGGAAAAACCACGGGCCAAGAGAGAAAAGTGATTTTACTATAGTAAGGAATTTTACACCTGTGTAGTTCACGAGAACAACACTCAAAGCGACCACTACACAGACTTCAAAAGAGCTAACCCTCTTTTTACTCTCACCTCACTAAAATATCACTCAAAGAATGAACCTCACTCTTTACAATATATTTTTTTCTCTATTTTTGGTGTGTTTGTTTTATACACCGTAGAATTCCCGACACTTAGATGACCTATTCGCACGTTGGTTAAGCATATTTGGAAGCCATACGTGCTAGGGAAAGGCCCGGGAAAAGATCGGACGAGAAACCCGTCGAACCATCGCGGGAGGAGCCGAGGCAGAGCCCCTCCGCGATGGCAGCGTGTCACGGAGGTGAGGCCTCCGCGATGGCTCCGTGACACGTTGCCCTTGTCCAGGCCCAAGTATATAAAACCCCACTTCGGGTTAAACTCATTTTCATCACTTAGCAATTTCCAGAAACGTAGTGAACAGAGAAAAACGAAGGAAAATTATATATTTCCGTCCGATTACGCTGCCAAACGCTGCCCAAACTCAAATTAATCCCAGATACCCGAGTATTTAGTAGCAGAGAGCATTTCTATGGAATTAGTTTCGCGAAATACGGCCGACGAATCGGCGAGCCACCGAACTAAAGTAAGTAGAATTGCTCTAAATTAATGTCTATGTGTTCCGAGCTGAGAAGTGAATACTTCTCCCTTCTGGGCCGCTGAAAAATAGCTGAGTTTTCGACCGTCTTTCGATAAGCCTAAGTTTAGGCTATAAACTATATCGAAAGTAACGTTGCTCTTTACAATAAAGCTGTATTTAGTATTGATTGACGTATTTATGAATGCAGTTGGGAGAAGATAGTTGAAGTACCGGCCGAGCCTCGTCCGAAAGACGAATAGTCGAAGATAAGGTATGTAAAGTTAGTTTCCTTCGGCAAGTTAAGTAATATCAGTATAGTGTAATAAATTACGGACCAGTAGAATGTTCAGAAGTCGAGTATTGCGTTATTATGAATATTGGTACGATGTGAGAAACATTGGGTTGTAATGTATATGAAACCTATCAGTATGATACAGATTCTAACGCAAGTGTTAGAGATTGCCCAGTATACTCAGTATGTAATGTGATATGCCATGTTGAGATATGGTTGTATTCAGTTGAAGCCCTGTATAGTAACATTATCTTATATAGCATTTGCCCAGTACAGCCCGGCAGATACCCGAGTATTTAGTAGCAGAGAGCATTTCTATGGAATTAGTTTCGCGAAATACGGCCGACGAATCGGCGAGCCACCGAACTAAAGTAAGTAGAATTGCTCTAAATTAATGTCTATGTGTTCCGAGCTGAGAAGTGAATACTTCTCCCTTCTGGGCCGCTGAAAAATAGCGAGTTTTCGACCGTCTTTCGATAAGCCTAAGTTTAGGCTATAAACTATATCGAAAGTAACGTTGCTCTTTACAATAAAGCTGTATTTAGTATTGATTGACGTATTTATGAATGCAGTTGGGAGAAGATAGTTGAAGTACCGGCCGAGCCTCGTCCGAAAGACGAATAGTCGAAGATAAGGTATGTAAAGTTAGTTTCCTTCGGCAAGTTAAGTAATATCAGTATAGTGTAATAAATTACGGACCAGTAGAATGTTCAGAAGTCGAGTATTGCGTTATTATGAATATTGGTACGATGTGAGAAACATTGGGTTGTAATGTATATGAAACCTATCAGTATGATACAGATTCTAACGCAAGTGTTAGAGATTGCCCAGTATACTCAGTATGTAATGTGATATGCCATGTTGAGATATGGTTGTATTCAGTTGAAGCCCTGTATAGTAACATTATCTTATATAGCATTTGCCCAGTACAGCCCGGCAGGAGACTATATTCAAATTTATATATCTTTACCTGCCTCAGCACGTATTAAATACGTACAGATTACTATCATTAGCCCAGCAAGTAATATATATGATACTTTACCCCTAGTAGCCTCAGCATGTGAGATATACAGATAGTATTACCAGTTGAGACCGTTGTATTGTTTGGGGTTGGATTACCTAGCATCCATGACCGCCCAGGGTTAATAGCTGTATCGACTCGTCCGCCAGAGGACGAGGATACGTCACTCTACGGAGTGGCATGCCGTCCCGCCAGGGGACGAAGATGGGATGCCAGTTTTTCCCCATATTTGTGCCTTGATCGGCCTTACATACCCCAGTCGAGCGGATACGCCCGGGTGCAGATTCAGGAGTCCTCCGGACTCAGATGCAGTTATCGTCAGGGGCTCAGCGAGCCCAAGTGCATACCCAGGGGACCGGCAGGATGTTTACAGCCAGTGTAGGAGATGGGTTGACCGGGGTAGGGGTATAGATTCTGTGTTGATTGTACCTCCCGGCTTATGGGGGCCGGGTAAGGTTGTGTATGCCATATTACGTTATGTATGTTATGTTATATTACAGTAGATACGAGCAGATTAGTAGTAGAATGATACGTCTCCAGGTATGATTCCTACTCCCTTCAGTATGATTAAGAACAGGTATGATCTACACCATCAGACAGTTATCTACTCCTTCTTATTTCAGTTTTGACAGTTATGTTATTGATTGCAGATATCCCTTCAGTTCTTACAGATTCAGTTATCTCCTACTATTCAGAATTTTTAGTTATATTACTTGTATTCAGCTGTATTCAGTTTGCTTTACATACTCAGTACCAGCGGTACTGACGCCCAGTGGGGCGCTGCATTACTTGCCTGCAGGTACCCATAGCCGAGCAGGCGATACCACGTGATCCCCATCAGCGGTTGAGTATTCAGCTCCTGTCATCCGGAGACTGAATTTCTAGAGGTGTAGTTCAGTTTCTTTTGTTGTACAGTACGGGTAGGTCGGGGCCCTGTCCCGATCATTTCTATTATCCTTCCTAGAGGCTTGCAGTCTGTATATATTCCCTGTGGTCAGATGAGCCGGTCGTGTGGGGCCGTGCAGTTGTATAGTTGCCTTTACTCCTTTTTTCTTTTGTAATGGCCGTGTGGGGCCATAGTTTGCCAATAGTGGTGACCTTGCCGGTCACGTAGCTTTTCAGTATGTTATGCTTGAGTTACAGATAACTAGACAGCATGGTGGCCTTGTCGGCCTGCATAGGTTCCCCTGAATTACCTTGTTTCTGGTCAGCTGTAATACAGGTACAGAATGCTATAGGCCAATGGGCCGGGGGATGTATTTACAGCCGTTATATAGCCCTTTGTTTCCAGAAATTTGATTTAGAGCCAGCCAGGCGCCAGACGCGCCCAGGCTTAACAGTTCAGCAGGTCAGGTCTTAGTTGGGCACCAGGTGCCAGTCATAACCCCAAAGTGGGGCGTGACAAACTTGGTATTAGAGCAGGTCGTATCCCAGGGAGTCTGCAAGCCGTACTAAGCAGAGTCTTGTCCATGGATGTGTTGTGCACCACATACTATGGATAGGAGGCTGCAAGGCATGATAGGATGGATGTCGTTTATTCTTATTCAGTCGTGCTGTAGAGCGGTACAGTTTAGGGTTGAGTCCCTAAAAATCTTACCATACTCTTTGGTTACAGATAATGTCAGACCAGCGCCATCCTATCACAGGTCGGAACTTAGATGTTGCAGCAGGGGAAGGCACCAGCAGGATGCCTCACCCTCCTTTGGAGACAGCCCGACCAGAGGGCACTACAGAGGCATCATCTCAGCCTCCTCAGCAGTCTCCACCACGTCAGGAGTCACTTGGGGCGACATTACCTTCAGCAGCCCCTATATTGACTCCTTCCGATCAGGAGGTTAGGAGTGCTGTAGTTCTGTTAGCACAGATGATGGTTGCTCAGCGTCAGCCAATGCCATCTATAGTTGCAGAATCATCAGGAGGGCCCGGTAGTTCGAGGGTCCGAGAGTTCTTAGCCCTGAATCCCCCACAGTTCACAGGTACGGACCGAACAGAGGACCCCCAAGATTTTCTGGATCAGATGCAGAGAATCTTCAGGGTTATGCATGCCACGTCTACCGAGTCAGTTGAGTTGGCCGCATTCCGGTTACGGGATATTGCGGTGTTATGGTACGAAAGCTGGGAAAGGTCCCGAGGGAGAGATGTTTCCCCTCCCACCTGGTCCAGCTTTTCAGGAGCCTTTCTGGATCATTATCTGCCGCGGGAGATTCGATAGGCCCGGGTAGACCAGTTCCTACATCTAGAACAGGGGGCCATGAGTGTTCGGGAATATTCTTTGCAGTTTGATTCTCTAGCCAGATATGCCCCGGCCTTCGTTGATACCATGGCATCCAGAGTGCATCGTTTCATTACGGGCTTGAATCCAGAATATGTTGAGATTTGTACCACAGCTACACTGCGAGAGGACATGGATATTGCTCGCATTCAGGCATTTGCTCAGAATATTGAGGGCATCAGACAGCGGCAACAAGAGGTTAGAAGGGTTAATCAGGAACAGCGTCGCCGGGACAGGCCAGTTGAATTACAGGGAGAGGCCCGGGGAGGACCCAGGCCCCGAATGTCAGACAGGTCGCCCAGGCCCCCGCCTCCGCCACAGTCACAGGGTGGGTAGATCCGGCCGCAGGGGACAGTCAGGGACTGGTAGAGGCTCGCAGATAGTAGATTCACCATCACAGAGGAGGGCAGAGCAGAGCAGGTATACCCTACCACTTTGCCCTATATGCAGTCGACGCCATCCTGGAGCATGCAGATATGGCTCCACCGCATTTTATAATTGTGGCCAAGAAGGCCATTTGATGAAAGATTGCCCAGCCAGGGGTCGAGAGGACCGGGATAGACAGGATAGGGCATCAACAGGATCACGAGCTACAGCATCTTCAATTGGGCGCAGGCCCTCAGTTTCAGCAGGCAGGGGTCGGGGCAGATCAGGGGCCTCCAGTACAGGTGCGGGCCCAAGCCGTACATATGCCTTACCAGGGAGGCAAGATTCAGAAGCGTCGCCTGATGTTGTGACAGGTATGTTAACTATCTGCTCACACCCTGCTTATGTGTTAATTGATCCAGGGTCTACTTTGTCCTATATTACTCCATTTGTGGAACGGAAGTTTAGTATTGTACCAGAATCATTACGACAGCCCTTCTTAGTATCTACGCCCGTCGGTGACTCTATCGCAGCTAGTCGAATCTACCGCGGGTGTACAGTAGAGATTGTTGACCGCCAGACCACAGTAGATCTGGTCGAGTTAGAAATGATAGATTTCGATGCCATAATGGGTATGGACTGGTTAGTGCCATGCTTTGCCAATGTTGAATTTTGGACCAAAACGGTTCGATTCCACTTCCCGGGGGAAGCAGTACGGGAGTGGAAGGGCAGCACCGTGACGCCAAAAGGTAGGTTTATTTCCTACCTTCAGGCGAGGAAATTGATATCTAAGGGGTGCATTTACCATCTTGTCAGAGTTCAGGATGTCCAAGCAGAATCTCCGACACTCCAGTCTGTCCCAGTGGTAAATGAATTCCCAGATGTATTTCCTGATGAGTTACCTGGTATTCCCCCAGAAAGGGAAATAGACTTTGCTATCGACTTGTTACCAGGCACTCAGCCAATATCAATACCTCCTTATCGTATGGCTCCTGCAGAACTCAGAGAATTAAAGGAGCAGTTGAGAGATTTGTTAGATAAAGGTTTTATCAGGCCGAGTACTTCACCGTGGGGTGCGCCAGTTTTATTCGTGAGAAAGAAAGATGGCTCGCTCCGAATGTGCATAGATTATCGGCAGCTAAACAAAGTTACAGTAAAGAACAAGTATCCGCTTCCCAGAATTGATGACTTATTTGATCAGCTGCAGGGAGCCAGATACTTTTCTAAGATTGACTTGCGGTCTGGATACCACCAGGTCCGAGTACGTGAAAGTGATATTCCTAAGACAGCATTCAGGACCCGATATGGACATTTTGAATTTCTGGTTATGTCCTTCGGGCTAACGAAAGCCCCAGCAGTTTTTATGGACCTGATGAACAGTATTTTCAGGCCTTTCCTGGACTTGTTCGTGATAGTATTCATTGATGACATTCTGGTGTATTCTCGCTCTGAAGCAGATCACCGGATTCATTTACGGACAGTGCTCCAGATTCTCAGGGACCGCCAGTTGTATGCTAAGTTTTCAAAGTGTGAATTCTGGCTTAACTCAGTGGCCTTTTTAGGGCATATTGTCTCAGACGCTGGTATACAGGTAGATAAGCAGAAGATAGAAGCAGTTAAGTCATGGCCTAGGCCTACCACCCCGACTGAAGTTCGTAGTTTTCTGGGGTTATCAGGGTATTATCGGAGATTCGTTGAGGGATTCTCAACCATTGCATCACCTTTAACTAAATTGACACAGAAAGCAACAAAGTTTCAGTGGACGGAGGCATGCGAGCAGAGTTTCCAGGAATTGAAAGACAGGTTAACCTCTACCCCAGTATTAGCATTGCCGGAAGGCACAGAGGGTTATTCAGTCTATTGCGACGCGTCAGGTGTCGGATTGGGTTGTGTGTTAATGCAGCATGGTAGAGTGATTGCATATGCTTCCAGACAGCTGAGAAGACACGAAAAGAATTACCCTACCCATGACTTGGAATTGGCCGCAGTAATCCATGCCTTGAAGATGTGGAGGCATTATCTGTACGGCGTCCATGTTGACATTTATACAGATCATAAGAGCTTACAGTACATTTTCACCCAGAGGGAGTTGAATCTGCGGCAACGCCGCTGGTTAGAGTTGTTGAAAGACTATGATGTGAATATTCTATACCACCCCGGAAAAGCTAATGTTGTAGCAGATGCCCTGAGCCGTAAGTCAATGGGGAGTTTGGCGTATTTGCGACCTGAGAAACAGAAATTAGCTAAAGAAATTCATCAGTTAGCTGGCCTAGCCGTTCGAGTAATAGAAACAGAAAATAATGGACCAGTAATTCAGAATTCTGCAGTGTCATCGTTAGTTACAGAGGTAAAAGAACGGCAGTATGAGGATCCCGATTTAGTCCAGCTCAGAGATAGAGTTCAGAAAGGTAAGGAGCCAGATTTTCATATAACCGAGGATGGTGTGCTATATTGTAAGGGCCACCTTTGTGTCCCGAATGTCACAGGACTTCGTGGGCAGATCATGCATGAGGTACACTACGCTCGCTATTCCCTTCACCCAGGGGCGACGAAAATGTACCACGACATCAGAGACATCTACTGGTGGCCAGGTATGAAAACTGAGATAGCTGAATTTGTATCTAGGTGTGCTAATTGTCAGCAGGTGAAAGCAGAGCACCAGAAACCGGGCGGTTTGACTCAGGAGATAATGATACCTATGTGGAAATGGGAAGTAATAAACATGGATTTTGTAACAGGGTTACCCCGTACTAGACGCAGAAATGATTCCATTTGGTTAATAGTTGACAGGCTGACAAAATCAGCTCATTTCCTGCCAGTAAGGGCTACCTTCTCAGCTGAGGACTATGCCGAATTATATATCAGAGAAATAGTTAGATTGCATGGAGTGCCGGTATCTATTATTTCAGATAGGGGAGCACAGTTTACAGCTAGATTCTGGCAGTCATTTCAGAAAGGTCTGGGGACGCAGATTAATTTGAGCACAGTATTCCATCCTCAGACAGACGGGCAGGCGGAACGTACAATTCAGACGCTCGAAGATATGCTACGAGCGTGTGTGTTAGATTTTGGGGGTAGCTGGGATGAACATCTTTCGTTAATTGAATTTGCTTATAATAACAGCTACCATTCAGCTATTCAGATGGCGCCTTTCGAGGCATTGTACGGGCGAAAATGTAGATCGCCGGTGGGCTGGTTTGAGATAGGAGAATCAGCATTAGTTGGCCCAGACATTGTTCGGCAGTCCGAGGAAAAGATAAAGCTTATCCGAGAACGTTTACTGACCGCTCAGAGCCGCCAAAAGTCATACGCAGATAGGCGGCGTAGAAATCTAGAATTTTCGGTAAACGATTGGGTATATCTGAAAGTGTCCCTGATGAAAGGGGTAATGAGGTTTGGCAAGAAGGGCAAGCTTAGCCCAAGATTCATTGGGCCGTATCAGGTTCGGCGAAGAATAGGCCGCGTGGCATACGAGTTGAACTTGCCTCCAGAGTTAGCGTCGGTTCACCCAGTATTCCATGTTTCTATGTTAAGGAAGTTCGTAGGGGTCCCTTCTACAGTAGTTCCAGTTCAGGATGTCCAGATCACAGAAGAGTTAGCATATGAAGAGGTTCCCGTAGCCATTTTAGACAGACAGATTCGCAGGCTGAGAACTAAAGATGTTGCATCTGTCAAGGTATTGTGGCGTAACAGAAATCGGGAGGAAATAACGTGGGAGGCAGAAGAAGATATGAAAACTAGATACCCTCACTTATTTCAGGCCTAGTCAGACGACAGGTATGTCCGTATCATTATTTACACAGTACTTTATGGTATGTATGTTGTAAATGATAAAGAAAGAAGTGATATTTAGTTGTCCAATGGATTGTAGAATATTGTGTGCAGTGCCTGTGTTGGACTTTTTCTGCGTTTCAGGTCTTTGCGATAGTCCATATTACAGGGGAAACTCTGCCAAAATTTTTCCAGAAACTAGAGTAAGCAGTCCTCTAGATAGCAGTATACATTCGAGGACGAATGTTCCTAAGGGGGGGAGAATGTTATACCCCGTAGAATTCCCGGAACTTAGATGACCTATTCGCACGTTGGTTAAGCATATTTGGAAGCCATACGTGCTAGGGAAAGGCCCGGGAAAAGATCGGACGAGAAACCCGTCGAACCATCGCGGGAGGAGCCGAGGCAGAGCCCCTCCGCGATGGCAGCGTGTCACGGAGGTGAGGCCTCCGCGATGGCTCCATGACACGTTGCCCTTGTCCAGGCCCAAGTATATAAAGCCCCCACTTCGGGTTAAACTCATTTTCATCACTTAGCAATTTCCAGAAACGTAGTGAACAGAGAAAAACGAAGGAAAATTATATATTTCCGTCCGATTACGCTGCCAAACGCTGCCCAAACTCAAATTAATCCCAGATACCCGAGTATTTAGCAGCAGAGAGCATTTCTACGGAATTAGTTTCGCGAAATACGGCCGACGAATCGGCGAGCCACCGAACTAAAGTAAGTAGAATTGCTCTAAATTAATGTCTATGTGTTCCTAGCTGAGAAGTGAATACTTCTCCCTTCTGGGCCGCTGAAAAATAGCGAGTTTTAGACCGTCTTTCGATAAGCCTAAGTTTAGGCTATAAACTATATCGAAAGTAACGTTGCTCTTTACAATAAAGCTGTATTTAGTATTGATTGACGTATTTATGAATGCAGTTGGGAGAAGATAGTTGAAGTACCGGCCGAGCCTCGTCCGACGGACGAATAGTCGAAGATAAGGTATGTAAAGTTAGTTTCCTTCGGCAAGTTAAGTAATATCAGTATAGTGTAATAAATTACGGACCAGTAGAATGTTCAGAAGTCGAGTATTGCATTATTATGAATATTGGTACGATGTGAGAAACATTGGGTTGTAATGTATATGAAACCTATCAGTATGATACAGATTCTAACGCAAGTGTTAGAGATTGCCCAGTATACTCAGTATGTAATGTGATATGCCATGTTGAGATATGGTTGTATTCAGTTGAAGCCCCGTATAGTAATGCAATACCCGTAAAGCACTTCAGAAATAGAATAGCAGACTAAAATGAAGTTCAGAAAGCATGTCAGGATTAGTAAATCATGTTACTATAGAAAGTCAGTATACAGCGTAGTCTAGCAGAAAGATTATATTCGTACATACATATATAGTACTTCTAGCCTCAGCATGTATTAAGTATGTACTTATTCCTATCACTAGTCCAGCATATAGTGTATACAGAAACTTAGTAAACAACAGAGTTTTCAATAGAAACATTATCTTATATAGCATTTGCCCAGTACAGCCCGGCAGGAGACTATATTCATATTTATATATCTTTACCTGCCTCAGCACGTATTAAATACGTACAGATTACTATCATTAGCCCAGCATGTAATATATATGATACTTTACCCCTAGTAGCCTCAGCATGTGAGATACACAGATAGTATTACCAGTTGAGACCGTTGTATTGTTTGGGGTTGGATTACCTAGCATCCATGACCGCCCAGGGTTAATAGCTGTATCGACTCGTCCGCCAGAGGACGAGGATACGTCACTCTACGGAGTGGCATGCCGTCCCGCCAGGGGACGAAGATGGGATGCCAGTTTTTCCCCATATTTGTGCCTTGATCGGCCTTACACACCCCAGTCGAGCGGATACGCCCGGGTGCAGATTCAGGAGTCCTCCAGACTCAGATGCAGTTATAGTCAGGGGCTCAGCGAGCCCAAGTGCATACCCAGGGGACCGGCAGGATGCTTATAGCTAGTGTAGGAGATGGGTTGACCGGGGTAGGGGTATAGATTCTGTGTTGATTGTACCTCCCGGCTTATGGGGGCCGGGTAAGGTTGTGTATGCCATGTTACGTTATGTATGTTATGTTATATTACAGTAGATACGAGCAGATTAGTAGTAGAATGATACGTCTCCAGGTATGATTCCTACTCCCTTCAGTATGATTAAGAACAGGTACGATCTACACCATCACACAATTATCTACTCCTTCTTATTTCAGTTTTGACAGTTATGTTATTGATTGCAGATATCCCTTCAGTTCTTACAGATTCAGTTATCTCCTACTATTCAGAATTTTTAGTTATATTACTTGTATTCAGCTGTATTCAGTTTGCTTTACATACTCAGTACCAGCGGTACTAACGCCCAGTGGGGCGCTGCATTACTTGCCTGCAGGTACCCATAGCCGAGCAGGCGATACCACGTGATCCCCATCAGCGGTTGAGTATTCAGCTCCTGTCATCCGGAGACTGAATTTCTAGAGGTGTAGTTCAGTTTCTTTTGTTGTACAGTACAGGTAGGTCGGGGCCCTGTCCCGATCATTTCTATTATCCTTCCTAGAGGCTTGCAGTCTGTATATATTCCCTGTGGTCAGATGAACCGGTCGTGTGGGGCCGTGCAGTTGTATAGTTGCCTTTACTCCTTTTTTCTTTTGTAATGGCCGTGTGGGGCCATAGTTTGCCAGTAGTGGTGACCTTGCCGGTCACGTAGCTTTTCAGTATGTTATGCTTGAGTTACAGATAACTAGACAGCATGGTGGCCTTGTCGGCCCGCATAGGTTCCCCTGAATTACCTTGTTTCTGGTCAGCTGTAATACAGGTACAGAAGGCTATAGGCCAATGGGCCGGGGGCTGTATTTACAGCCATTATATAACCCTTTGTTTCCAGAAATTTGAGTTAGAGCCAGCCAGGCGCCAGACGCGCCCAGGCTTAACAGTTCAGCAGGTCAGGTCTTAGTTGGGCACCAGGTGCCAGTCATACCCCCCAAGGTGGGGCGTGACAGTTTGAAATGAGTTAAGAAGCTCTCTATTTATAAGCAAAAAACATCCATTCATCCATCAATTTTTGCCTACCTACTTTTACAATTGTCAAGCCGCCCCTTGCAAAAGTCTCCACCATCCAATCTTTTCCTATCTACTCACATGGGGCTGGACCCCACAGTTAGATGTTCATTGAGGCGCGAGAAGGTGGGACGACTCAATATCCTCAAAAGGCGCGGGATATCAATCAATAAATCGTGGTAAGACTGGAAAGAGCTGCTACCAGTATGCCACATATTAACAATTAAAATTTAATTTCAAAAAGTTTTAAAACAAATCAAGAAGGCGAGCCAACAAATTCTTAAGTCCTTTAAATCATAATATATCCAAAATTTAAGTTTAGCTAAATATAAATTGATAAAGCGACCGTGCTTGAACCACGAGACTCGAGGGATGCCTAATACCTTCTCCTCGGTAAACAGAATTTCTTACTCGGTCTTTTATTTTCGCGGACCAAAAATAATAGTCACTTCCTTTTAATTAGAGATTCAAATAGGTGACTTGAAACACCAAAACTCGATTCTAAGTGGCGACTCTGAATAAATAATTTAATCTCTTCTCAATACGTCACTTCAATTGGGAAAATCCTTTGATAAATTAAATTCGCTTCCGTCAGACGAGAGCTTTTTCGTTGTTAAAAAAGGGGTGTGACAAGTTTTTGTATAAATATATATGTTAGTACGTTAATATATGCTTAATTAGAGGCGGACAAGTGCATATTATCCATGAACTGTTTTGAAGCATGTCTAGATGATTTTTGCATGAGATGAATGCCTACTCTCATAATATTACCTACACTTTCCATGACTCTATTTGTTTATATGATTCATGAAATAAAAAGACTTCTCCTAATTTTTACATTAAATTGTATAAATAAATGTGTTTAAGGAACTATTTCATGACTTGAGAATAGATACCTCAAGCGTCATAGAAAGCTTTGAGAATGGTTTTGGGAGTTTTCTTAGATTTTTAGCAACGTTTATGGCCTATTAATCTGAAATTACTCGTGCCAGAATAGAAATTACTGAGATTGTTGGTTCAATAACTGTAATAAAAATTGTCTTGGTAAAACATAAAATGTGAGTATGCTAGATCCTTGAATCAAGTGGTACCTGGGGAATGGGATCTAATCTACCATGTTGGGATAATTTTTTTCTTAAATACCTTACTATATAATATAATTTTTTGTCAAGGAAATTCGAGTGAACCCCCTGGATCTGCCCCTGGTTGGAACCGATCCCATGCTGATCACATGATGACTATGTTGAAATACGATGATGTTCTTCTGAGGAACGAAGAAGAAGAAAAGGCTAGGGCATGAACGAGTTCTACATAGAACAGATCGAAGTATCCCTAGCCCTTCACACAATACATGTACTAGATCACAGCCATTAACACACTATGATAATGGATTAAATCTTAGCCATCCAACTCAGCACACAAATACAACTAATACAGCTATCAAAAGGAATATAATCTATTTAGGCAGTTATTAGATAGCCAATAGGAATTGAATAAATTATATAAAATTATTCTATTTTCTAGATACTTGTATATCGAAACAACAGACAAATTCAATTGTTCATTTACATTCTTACATGGTATCGTTCATTTACATTCTTACATGGTATCAGAGAAAGCCTAAATTTTTCTATATAATCAACAATGTTTACTGTTGGAGAATCTACTGTCACTACTAGTGCATCAGGAGGTACTCTGATGTAATCACCCTTATCATCTTAACTCTTCAGATGCGCCTGAGATGGATTTAGTCAATAACCATTTTGACAGAAGAGATCTGTCCTCATTGCTCTCTTAGCTAAAAAACAACACCCTTCACCAGTAACAGGCTCTTCAGATCTTCAAATTTGGAGTAGATGTAACGATATGGTAACATCTTGTCTTCTCAACTCTCTTTCGAAAAATACTGCAGAGAGTGTTATCTACTTAAGAACTGTAAAACAGATAAGCAACCTCAAAGGTTCTCTAGTCCAGGATCCTTTCAGATGAACAACAACAACTTTTAAAAAATGATCTATCTACCACTAGCAAGATATTAGAGACAGAACCTAAAATTTAAAGGAAGGAAAGGAAAATACAATCCAAATGTATCATGCACTCACTGTGGTAAGATAGGACATGTGATTGATGATAGATTTTTCAAAAGATTTTCAGTTCGCCAATGAAAAGGGATATCAAAATCAAGTCAAAGGAAATGGAGCAGTAGCTATGGAAAAAGCAGATAATGGAAATCATATTGATTTCAATATTCTAAAACAACATCTCAACAAAGAACAGTACAATTATCTCATTCAATCATTGAGGTAGATAGATGAAAATAGGAGATTATTCAAATGGAATTACAGGACCTGAGATAAATGCCAATGCAGTAGCTGGTACAATGATAAAATATCTTAGTTCTTGTTTCTTTGTTTTTAACTCAAGCACCTGGATCATATATTTAGGTGTTTCAGAGCATATGTGCTTTAATCCTACTTCGTTTATATCCATGACACCCTTAGAGTCCCTCTAAATGTCAATCTACTTAATTCACAATCTATTGTGGTCACACATACAGGAATTGTGTCAATATTTTTTTATATGATATTGCATAATGTTCTATATATTTCCAATTTTAAATACAATCTATTGTCAGTTTATAAAGTTTGCATCCAATTCAGTGTCTCAGTCTTCTTCACTACTAAATTTGTATTATGCAGGGCCATTTAATTAAGAGTCCTTAGATTTTTGGTGAAGCTAAGGAGAGTCTCTATCTGCTCCAGCCAAACCCCAAGGAATCTAGTTTTAAGCAGAATATTTTCTGTTCACTATCTTTAACAAAATCTGTTTCATTTCTAGTTTATTCTAGTGCTTCTTCTAATATAAAACTGTGGCATATTAGACTTGATCATTTGCCTCTATCTCCAATGAAAAATGTGAGTTTCATTTTTATTCCTTCCTATTTTGATTGTCACTGTGATGTATGTCCTCAAGCTAGGCAATCTAGGCTTCCTTTCCCTATAAGTCAAATTGATTTCAGGTCTAATTTTGAATTAATTCATGTTGACACTTGAGACCCATAAAAAGTGCCGACTTATAATAATTATTAGTATTTCCTAACTATAGTGGATGACTATAGTAGGGAAACTTGGACATATTTGCTAGCAACCAAGAGTAATATCTTCACTGTACTAAAATGCTTTCTGTAGATGGTTGAAAGATATTTTAATACTAAAGTAAAGGTGATCAGGTCTGATAATGCTATGGAGCTGGGGAAGAGTGAAGAAGGATCAAATTTCTTCAATACCGATGGGATTATTCATCAGACTTTTTGTGTTGCTACTCCACAACAGAATGAAGTAGTTGAAAGGAAACATAAGCATATACTTGAGATACCCAGATCCTTTTTGTCTCAATCCAAGGTACCCTTGAAGTATTGGGGTGAATCTATCTTTTTTTATTATCAGGCTGTCTTATAAGGTTCTTCATGGGAGAACACCTTGTGAAATCATTTTTAGAAAATGCCCATGTTATCATTTTTTTTTAAATTTTTTTTTGATTGTTTGTGCTATGCCAATACTTTAGCACATGAAAGAAGTAAGTTTGAGGTAAGAGCTAGAAGGTGTGTTTTTTTTAGGTATCCCAGTGACCAAAAAGGTTATAAGTTATTAGATTTGAACACTAATAAAGTGTTGGTCTCTAGAGATGTGCATCTTTATGAAGATATCTTACCTTTTGCTGCTAATAGTGATGCTGTCTCTTATTATTCTTTCCAGAAGTGTTCCTGATACTTCTTATCAGCCTTCACAGCTTTCTCAAGACATACAACCTACTGACCAAATAGACTCTTCTTCTTCACCTAGTCAAATTTCAAATCCTTCACCCAACAACATCGTTTCCTTTTATTTAATTCTGACCTACCTAACATTCCTTCTCCCATTGCTGAGGTACATACTCCCTCTTATTTTCTTCTAAGAAGATCTCTTAGATCTAATAAAGGAAGCTTACCCTCTCATCTCAAAGACTATCTCTATAACACTATTTTTATAACTCTTGCTTTTAGTGATCTCTCTAATCATAACCAACTCACTCTTAATTCAGTTGTTGCTATCACAAAACCAACAAGTTGACTCAATGTAGATGTATGTGGTGACAGTCTGACAGACGAGCATATACTACAGACTAGAATAGCCCCTTACATCAGCGGTCATATGGTGAGCTCCTCCGCCTTTGATTAGTGGAGTTTCATTGTTAACGATGTCATATTTTATTTATCTAATAGTTTGAGAATTAATCTGCTAGACAATATTCTTGTTAGAGATTTCAGAGAGAGTGTCAAAAAAGGTTAAAAATATCCTTCTAAATTTATCCTTCGTTTGAATTTGATGCCAAATATGCCCTTAAATCAACACAGAGAAATGAAATGAATGGAAAAGGACACTTCAACAAACATTAGTCATACACCCCCACCCCCTCTCTCTTTTGAAAGTTAGTCAAAAGTCAACAGAAATAAGAAGAAAAGCTTGCAATTATTTTCCATGTAGGGGGTGAGAATAGGAAACTTCCTGCCCACTTCTTGGGCTCTAGGGATCCCAACAGCACTTCTTGGGTCCCAAATAAGGTGGTTTTGTGGAGAGTTGGTTCATTAATCATCCATCATTATAATGCCAATACTAATGTGGCAGCCTACTCGGCAATCGGCAAATGGCGGTGGGCCTTTCTTGAGTGGATAGCCCATTGGCTTATACAGAGGGTCTTAGTGGAGCATTCTAATTGAAAAGAAAAAAAAAAATTTGAAGTGTAATTTCAATGTACTGATAATATAAATATTTTCTTAACATTGTCAGATTGTAGTATTCTACCATCAAAAAATAATTATCTATGATAACAAAATTTTACAACTATAGAGTAGGGATGTATAAAGAAAATCGATAAATCATATTAATTTGATAATTTGAGTCAAATCGAGAAAAAAATCTGATTAGTAGTTTGATTCAATTTGGTTTGGTGTTGGAAAAAAAATCCAATCATAATAGGTTTGGTTTGATTTTAACTAAAAAAAAGTCAAACCGAACCAAAGCAACCCGACATTATATGTATATAATTTTTATAACTAAATTTATGTAACTTATAAATACTTCTTAAACTTTATCATAATTTTTGACTTTTAACGCATTATTTTTTGAATGATGCATTAAGTATTATAGCTCATAGATGCATGTTATTAACACCAATAAATTTCAAACCAAAACCAAAGCAATATTGATGCTAACCAAAAAAAAATGATTTCAACACTAGGAATGATAAAAATATTAGATATCTATTCTTTAATTTTTGCATTGGTTAATTTACACAGCGAAAACACTCAACTTAAGTTTTTTAAAAATATTTAGTTATGTATGTAATATTTATTAGCCGTACTTAGTTTGACATGACTTATTACTTTTTGAGTATGATCATTTTCGTTGTGATTTATTAATTAGCAATATTTATTTTATGCTATTTTATTATCTTTTTGGTTTGAATATTAGTACAACGTCAACACTCCTCTCATATTTTATGTTATTTTCTTAATTAACAACCACATTAGATAGTTGTAAGTTACTAGAATTAAAGAAATATTTCAAGTATAGGTTATGTTTCGTATGAAGACTTTACCGGGAAAAAACTCGAGAAAATTGAAAAATTGGAAAAAATTCGAGGTCAAAAACTCCGACTTTTATTGATTTGATTTGGTTTATAGAGTTTAAAAAAATCCAATACAATTGGTTTGATTTGATATTTAGAAAATCGGAACCAACCCAGACTATGTGCACCCCTAGAGCATAAAATGATTAATATATTATGATAGATAAAAATATACCAATGGTGTAAAAAGATTTTGCAAAGTTAGGATTGACTACTAAAAAATTACTATTTTTCTATTGAAATGTTAAGTGACTATTTCCACTAATATTTTGATTGAATCTGTTGGAAAAGAAAAAATAATAGTGTTTTCACATGAAAAAAATCATGAAGCTTCCCATTATTTCAATGAGAATCTGTTTTTCACCATGCATTTTTTTAATGAACTGGTTCAATAGGAATGAGTGAAAAAATTATGTCTGTAATACAAATCTCCATTAATTTACAGCGAAAAAAAATTTTCTATTTCTAGTAATATATACACAAGAATTAAATAAAAATATATATTATAGTACTAAGACGGAGTACAAGCATTGCAGATTCAGACATTATGAGAAAAGAGAAATTAGAAATTGAGGCGAGACTAGACGGGATTGCAATGCCAAAATGCTTACGGTTTAGATAACTAGTCTCATTATTCTAAGAAAATGGAATGATAGATAAATTAAAATGTTACTCATAGAATAAATTAAAATTGAATGATTGAAATGGAGAAGTGTTATTGAAGTATTATATAACAAAAGGATGCCTATCAAAATGAAATATGAGTTGTATAAAAGAATTATAAAACTGACAATTTTATATGGTAGTGAATGTTGGATTGCTAAAGTCCACCGTGTTCACAAGTGAATATTGCAAAGACATGAATGCTAAGATAGATATGTTGTCATATCAGATTCGATAAAATTAAAATTAACAATATTTGTCCGAAGATATAAATAACATACATTGAGGATAAAATGCAAAATCGTTTGAGATGTATTGGAATGGTTCTGTGTCGACCTACAAATACACTATTTTGAAAGTGTGAAATAACAAAGATTTTAAATGAGAATAATATAAATCTAAAATTACATGAAAGAAAGTTATCATGATAGATCTAAAAATATTTAGATATCAATATAAACTTAGCTAAATGATATAAAATTTATGCCTTTAAACAATTTAAGTCAATGGTATGTTAACTTACTTTTCCTTATCAAAATAATAAATATTTTATACAGGAGAATTCACATAAAAAGCTACATGCACGGCTCCACTTGTTTATAACAAACTCTTAACCTATAGTGCTTAGAAGTAAATCTAATTAAATAAAATATAATATCCTTCTATATTAATTTAAGACTCAAAAAGTTGATCCAAACTTATACCCTTGTTAGCCCCATAAAAATTATAGTCCTATATAAATCACTGCCTCCAAAGGGAGACTTCAACTCATTCATCATTCAACATTCAACAAAAAACAAATTACAAAGCAAGTCTCAACCAAAAGCTCAATGGCAACTATAACTTCCACACAATTGATTCAAGAATTCATGGAAAACTTCCACTACTCAAGAAGACTACTTGTGGCACCAGCTACAATAATATCACAATACCAGCCGGCTGAGGCCACCACCATGGCGCCGCTGCCAGCCGGAATTGATGATCTACCAATTGGAAATAACGTCAACACATTTGATGCAAATGTTATTATGGTGTTGGCAGTACTTGTAAGTGCTTTGATTTGTTCATTTGTGTTGAACTCCATCATCAAATGTGCATTCAAGTGTTATAGTAGCCTGATATTGACGTCAGACTCTTCAGCAGACGATAATAACAGAGGGATCACGAAAAAAGCCCTCAAGACATTTCCAATTATAACATATACCACTGAATTGAAACATCCGGGGCTTGGCTCTGAATGTGTCATTTGTTTAACAGAATTCGGAATCGGAGAGAAAGTTAAGGTTCTGCCAAAATGCAACCATGGATTCCACGTCAAGTGTATCGATAAATGGCTCAATTCACATTCTTCTTGCCCTACTTGCAGAAACTGCCTCATTCAAACTTGTCAAAAAATTGTATTTCAAGAAACCATAGTAAGGATTGAACCTCTTCAACGTGAAGGTGTTAATTATATCGTCTAATTTAACAATCAACATTAGATAGAAAAATAGGATTAGTTATTAATTGTATGTATCATCACACACTTCTTTCTTTTTCTTGCTAGTTGGTAAAGTTAGTTTTCATTTGCTATTTATTATTCTTGCAAGTCATGTTTATATATACTACTATTTCAACTTCTTATTTACTTATGTTTCTTCCTTTCGATCGAGATATTAAAACTAGGCTTTTAACTCGTTTTAAAACATTCATATTAATCTTTTCAAAATGAATACTTATAAATAGAGACATAGATTAGATATCCAAGAAGATCATTATCTTCCTTTAACTACAACCCACAAGAATACTTTAGGTTTAAACTTAATTTTGTATGGGGATTGAGGGTCGACTTCTATAGTGCCTTTCCCAGTTGCATTGGCGGAACGCCTTAAGGCGAAGGTTGATTAGGTGTATATTTTTTGCTGAAAAATTATGTGGTGTACAAAGGTTAAATATTAGCTATTATGAATGTATATTTAGTTCTGTACACCCTTAACACAAATGAGAAGAAAATTTGTGATTCCGCCGCTCCCCAGGTGAGGTGAATGGTTCAAACCCCATCACTAGCCAGTAATACCAATAAGTTTATCAGTATCACTTTCACAGTTGACCCGGAACTGATTCATAAAAAAATACAATAAATATAAACAAGAAAATGTCAAAGCACCCCTTAATTAACAACCAATTAGTAGTTCCAACACTTTGCTTTTCCTTCTAATATTATTGTTTAAGAAAGAAGAAAATTGCATCGATTAATATAGAGACAATTTAAAAATAACAACTTTGCCTATATACAAGAAAAAAACAATAGCACGAACTATATATGTTGCAATGTTTACTGATAAGGAAATATTTAATCTCTAGTTGTCAAGGCAAAAGTAAAAGTGCTAAAAGTCTTTTTTTTTTAAAAAAAACAGAAGCTAAGGAATATATATCCACATAGACTATATTGTGTTGGTGGTTTGGTGATAAAGATACAATAATTCATCTATTGCATCCCACCAATAAAGAAAATAATTAAGACTTTGATTAATCCATATCACAATGCCTACATAAAGTATTGTTGGAAAGAAAAACTTGAAAAAAGACAAAGGGTAAAGGGTCCATCTATCTCATGATCCACACCATCGTTGTAAATTGTTAAGTATTGCTCTAAAATTTTCATATCATAATCGGATTTTTCTTGTCGAGAAATATAAATTTTACATATGGTTAATTCTTTTTTCGAGACGGAAAAGATTTTAAATTTTTATAAATTATGACTCATTTTTTTTATTTGACAATATTTACAATATATTTCTAAGGGTTTTGAAAGTCTTATTAGAGGGAGAATATTTATGAGACGCAAGTGTTACCTTGTCACTTGTGTGCCTTTTTTTTGTTTCTAAGTGAATTTTGTGAGGTTATTTCTTTCAATATCTTGTCTTCTATTTTATATAGTGAATTTCTCATATCCACATGTAAATATAGGTTGATTGACCTAACAATGTTAAGTTATTCTGTCCCTCTTGGTATATTTCTCTTGTGTTGTCTATTTATTATCTTTCGAGATTTGCTTTATTAGTTTTTACATGACACCTATTTATTTCTATTCTTGCAATAATGGGAGAGGATCACATTCATAAAATTATGCACAGCCTTGGCACCAAGAGAAAGCTTACGAGTTTAATCGAACTCAGTAACTTTTGATCCATATCTTATATGTCTAAAAAAATTCATTAAATATGTATAAATTATTAATTTAAAATAATTAAATATTAAATTCAAAGCTTCAAACCCGAATCCACCTCTGCTGAGCACTTGTATTAATATTACTATCATGTCCAATCACTAAGCAGTAAGTACCAGTACCTCTTTACTTTGGCTCCACACCACGTGGGATATATTTCTGCTAAGAATTTCAAGGATTCATGTACCATGATATATAGTTGTCCTATTGACTCTTAAGTGTCATTCTCAGATATTCTTAACTAAGTCAACCATGTTTTTTTTTCTTTCTGGAAGTGACTATGTTAGTTTCTAGGCATGAACTAAGTTAAATTAAATAATGATGATGTTGCATTGCAAATTTTTTTTTTCCTGAAGATGATGCGAGTTAAAGAAGTCTATAGGAACAACGCATGAGAATTAAGTGCAAATTTAGCATGAAGAACAATCACATGTGTAAACAAACATCATGCTCAATCAAATAATTTCACATAAATTTTTAATCTAAAAATAAGTTAACTACAATGTTTATCTAGTGGATATCTCTATAGGTATAATGCTTATATAGTATTGTAAGAAATATAATTTGAAAAAGGGACAAAGGATGTCACCTATTTCGAGGCCTACACATTTATTACTACAGTGGGGGATCACCTCCATGAAGTTATGTACAACTATAACATTTGGCCTTGCATATTTCAATCTTTTCCTACCACTATAAGCAGTGAAGTGCCACTGCCCATTCACTTAGGCTCCACACACCATGTGGAATTTCTCATAATGATGCAAATTGAGGCAGTAAAGATTGAAATTAAGAGGTGCGCTATTTTGAATATGAAAGCTTTTAATCACCGTAAAAAGCTTAAAATGTCATGAAAAATTTATTAAAAGTGCTTTTAAAATTCATAACATTTTAAATTCAAATTCCCAATAGTCTCTGGGTATTTGCATTAAACTCCAAATGTCATTCACTTACACTGAGATGAATTTAAACATCCAATCCTCTAAATTTAAACAACATACCCCCAAAGAAAACCCTACTATACAGGTTTAATATCAAGCCTAAAACAGTTAGTTATTTAAAGTTCATAACATGCACAAATGCATATGTGATGAAAGTGATGACAGCCACAGAGGTCATTAAAAGACTTGGAGCATTCTTCCAACCATCATGAGCTTGAAGGACCTACTGACTGAATTGTTTGAATTAGTTGAAGGTGCGGAGTCTTCTTCTTTTGATTTGAGATGTTTTTCTAGTGAAAGTGCTTTTGATAAGGAATAGGTAAAAGCCTTGCCTTATTCAAGAGCACTAGATAGGAGAAGAATAAGCATTACCTCTGTTGAAGGAAGAAACACATGGAAAAAAGACTTCAAGGCCATGAACATGCTCATCAAGTGGGAATTTCAATAATATATATAGTCATTTATGTAATGTAGTTATTTTTGCAAGACTAGTGTAAATAGTCTTTTAAGTCTTCATATTAGGATTAGCTAATTTGAAAAATAGAAGAAAAATTAAATTTGAAAATTGAAGTGATTTTCGAGTGGCTATTGTTGGAGTTTGTTGGAAATGGTCTAAAGGGGTTGAATATGAAATTTGAAAGCATTTGGAGTTGATTTGGATTAATTTTTATTCAATTTTCTTCTATTTTTGCAATAGAAATTTAAGCATTGTGTAGTGTGTGAAAATTTGAATTTAGAGCTCTTTTTGTGCGAATTTTTGCTCCATCTTTTGGATTCAAGTTATTTTGATCATGAGTAAACTAAATTAGATTCTAATTTCGGGATGATAAATTGGGGTTCAATTTTGAATTTCAAAATTGAGTTATTTTGCTTGTGCGAATTTTCTAGAAAAAAAAAATAGAGTTTGAGTTGATTCCTTACATAAAAAGTTAGCGGGCGATGCTTAGAAATGCTTCATATTAATTGGGTAAACTTGATTTGAGTTAGGTGTTGATAGATTTAATCAAATTGTGGGACTTTTGAATGATTTTTCTTGTTGATTTTAGATTCTACTCGTCTTTCAAAACTAATTGTTTGCTGATATTTTAGAATACTTGCTCTTATCCTTTCATTAGTAATATATTGATTTCTTCAAATTCGTTTGTGCCAATTTATTCTTGTTTTTCTGTTTATTTTATTTGTGAATTGTTTGATTCAATTCCTACTAGTTTTATTATGCTTTTTTTGTTTATCATAAACTCCACTCTGAATCGATATTTGAAGTTTACTTTTTGTTAATTAAGTAGTTAATTCTTGAAGAGATGTGAGAAATTTTTCTTAAAAGAAAAAAGGCAAGAGTTGGTGAATTAATTGAGTGAGGTCCAAAGGACTTGACCTTGAATGTATACACAAAGTGTTGAATGATTTCATCTTAAGTGATTCATGTGAAGAAGTGAATATTCCTATTTCCGCATCTCTAACGTGAGATATTTTAAAATTTTCTTTTAAACGAGACCAAACAACATCTAGTAATCCAATAAACAACCAAAAAAAAAAAAGATATTTCCCTTGAATCTCCTTTCATATATATTGACTTGCTTTTGATGTTTTTCAAAACTATCATAGGTTGCAAGACAAATATGATATCAAAAGTCCAAAATTGAACAATTTCGTGAAAGCAGAAGACTGCAAATTAGCTTGCAAGAAAATTTGGGATTCTCATATTTACCCAATAAAACTCATTTTAAAGAAAGAGATTAATGATTTGCAACGGGTAAAAATAAGAATAAGAGAAAATCTAAAGGCAGAAACCACGAGAGGGTTTCTTACAGCTAGATTCGCCAGAGAAACTGATTGCTCGGAGACTCACCGAAGAGAGATATGGGGAAATGGAGTGAAGCACAGGGAGAAAGCTTAGTTTGAAAATGTGGGGGTTCTCGTTGTTGGATGCCGGAAGGGACAAAATTTGGGAAAATCAATATTTTTTGATAGTGATCTTTATCGGACTTAACATTTATTTTTAACATGTGATATTTCATAGTTGTGAGTTTTTTTTAATCAGAAGAAAGAGGAGATGTGAAGAAAAAGAAGGAGGTTGGGGTTAGGAATTTAAAGGGTTTGGGTCAAGTATAATATTAGGGGGTTAGTTTTAATTTGGTTGGATATTTTAATTTGGTGGATTTAAAATTAATGACATGACCTATTTAACTGATGCCACATATAAAAAAAATGGTATTGCAAAATCGGCCTTTTGAAACGTTAAAAAATAATGGTATAAATAGGTACTCTGAATCACGACAATAACATAAATGAGTCCAACTATTAATGAATGACATGAATAAGCCTTTTTGAAAGTACGACGGCATGTTTGAACTTTTTTCCCTATTACATATATACTATTTGAGAGAAGTTAACCTTATAGCTAACTTCCTGGCCTAATAAGCCTCGACTGATGGAAAAGAATCTTTTATATGAAAGAGGTTAAAGGTTTACTCCAATTAGATAAATCGCAACTTTTCACAATGAGGAGAAAATATGAGAAGAGCAACTCTTTTGTTAGCTAGATATTTTCTTTTTGTCTTTTTAGAAAAGGATTTGATAGGCTGATCAGTTTTCACTTTCTTTGGAAGTTTTTGTGCAATTGTTTATAGTTGGAGGTTTGGTCCATATCCCCCTCCAACTCTCTATGACTGTTATTGAGCTACTAAAATATGGTGATTAGTTAATTTTGTTAGCAACTGATAAAGATTGTTAAGAAGTGGTTAGAGCAGCTAGAAGGGACAGCTGGCAAGGGGTTAGTTGGGTTAGTTTTTTAGTGTATTGGTGGTGACAACTGTAAATTGGTTAAGTCGGTGATGCTCTTCCTATAAAAGCAAGAGCAGTGTATTGTATTGTTTTCAGATCAATAATAAAAATTCGCTCTATGCTTTAAGCTTCACATGTGCTTTCTTCAAGCTCATTAGAAACAAGCAGAAGTCAAAAATCAACATGGTATCAGAGCTGTATGGAATGATTCGAGGCCAATAGAGTTTTGCAGAGACCGATTGTTCGAGTAGAAAAGCTTTGACAATGGCGGATAATCAAGGATCGAGCGCCATAGAAGAGTCGCAGATTGATCCACAGACAGATCACAATCCTCCGTTGCATTTGCAGGCATCAGATATTCCTGGTGTTGCCTTGATCTCTATGAAGCTCACAGGGTCAGAAAATTATTGTGTGTGGAGCAGATCAATGTGTCTAGCGATACTAGTGAAGAATAAAGTAGGTTTTATTGATGGTACCTGCATGAAAAGCTCCTACAAAGAAACATTAGCAATCAAGTGGGAGAGGTGTGATGCTGTTGTTCTATCTTGGATTAGTGCAACAGTATCTCCAGAGTTAATGACTAGCATAGTTTATGCTTCAAGTTCAAGGAAGATCTGGAATAATTTTAAAGAGAGATTTGACGAATCAAATCTAACTAGAGTTTTCTATCTGTGGAAGGAGATCATTATGTTGACTGAAGGTACTGACTCAATTACTGCCTATTATTCCAAAATGAGAGATTTGTGGGATGAGATTGATGTGATGATTCCTTCTCCATCCTGTGAATGTGAAGAATCGAGGCATTTTGTCGAACACCTTAAGCAACATAGATTGTTGCAATTTTTAATAGGGCTGAATGTTAGTTATGCACAAGTGAGAAGTGCAATACTACTTAATACATCAGTTCCAACTGTAAACCAAGCTTATGTGATGACAATTCAAGAAGAAAGTCAAAGGAAACTTGGATCAGTGGACGGAGGAAAGGAACCACTAACTATGCTTGCAGGAAGAGTTCAGAATTTTCAGACTAATAACAGCCAATCACACGGAAGAAGTGCTCAAATTCATCATTCACAAGGAAGGAGGACATGACTTATATGTGACAATTGTGGCTTCAAGGGACATACCAGGGAGAATTGCTATCTAATAGTAGGATTTCCTGCGGATTTCAAAAGCAAAAGGAAGGGACAAGGAGAAGGATTTAAGCCTTATGCTAACAATACCACAACAATTGAGAGTAGTAATACTGGTGAAAGGAGCAGTGAACAGTCACAGAGTAAATCACAGTGGTATTTTTCAGAAGGGTATTTCACAAAGGAACAGTATGATCAGGTGTTAAGATGATGAATCCTTCACCAACAGGTAATTGTAAGGCTAATGCAGCAGCAGGTATGACTACTTCATTAGCTAGTAATACATATATAGAATGGATTATTGGTTCAGGGACATCACATCACATCACATGTTGTGAGACTGCATTGCATAATTGTAGAAACGTAGCAAGTCCAAAGGATAATAAGTGCAGTTTCCAACTGGAAACAAAATTCAAATAGCGCACATTGGGAATGCATTAATCTTAGGAGATCTGATTCTAGAGGATGTATTGCATGTGCCAGATTTTAAGTTCACCAATTGAGACAGTCATCAAAGATAAAAGAAAAGAGGATCAGAAGTTGTGGCATCTCAGATTGGGACACCCTTCCATGACAGTGATGAAGAACATTTCTTTACTAAAGGACAATGTAGATTCAACATCACAGCAAGACTGTTTGATCTGTCCTTTAGCTAAGCAATGTAGACAAAAGTTCCCGGTCAGTAGTTCCAAGTCTAGTCATCCTTTCCAGCTTATACATTTAGATGTTTGGGGGCCTCACAAACATCCCACTCATGATAGGAAACATTATTTTCTGACTGTAGTAGATGATTTTAGTAGGTTTACCTGGATTACATTGTTGCAATCTAAGAGAGAAGTAGTAGTGGTCTTGAAAAACTTCATCTCTATGATTTCTACTCAATTTGGAACTAGAATAAAAAACCTGAGATCAGATAATGGCATTGAGTTCTTTAATAGTCAGATGAATGCTTTATTACTCAATTTAGGTATCATCCACCAAAGTAGTTGCCCATACACACCACAACAAAATGGTGTGGTTGAAAGAAAACTCAGGCACATATTGGAAATGGCTAGAGCACTCAAGTTACAATCACATATACCAAGCAAATTTTGGGGAGAATGTGTGTTGACAGTAGTATATTTAATTAATAGATTGTCTACTGCTGTATTGAGTGGAAAGTCTCCTTTTGAGTAGTTATTTGGAAAGGCTCCAAAGCTGGAACATTTGAGGGTGTTTGGCTGCTTGTGTTTTGCAAGTGTATTGCCCAAAGGTGATAAATTTGAAGGAAGAGGTAAGCAAGCTATTTTACTTGGTTTCTCTTCTACACAAAAGAGATACAAGCTCTATGACTTGGAGACTAGGTCTTTTTTATCAGCAAAGATGTTGTCTTTAGGGAAGATGTGTTTCCATTCAAAGGAAAAAATTCCCAAGATGGTCCTTTGCCTTTACTTTCCCCTTTCCTGCAAGATGCAGAGACATTAGATGAAGATATACAGGAAGACTCTAATTCTAAAGTGGTGATTTCATTGCCAGATACTACTACTGTCATTGCTGACTCCACAGGTCAAGCATCTAGTCAGCCTTCTCCTAATGAGGCAGATCAAGTTACAGGAGTACCTGATCAGCATGAAATTGTTCCTCTTGATGAAAATGAAGTTGTTCCTCTTGTTGAGAGTAATTGTCCTCATCATAACAGAGATCATATATTATCTGGTCCCAGAAGAACAGGAAGGGCATCCAGACCTCCTATATGGATCAAGGATTATGAAGTACCTCGCAAGACTAGTTTATATTTACTTACTGATCATATTTCCTGTGATCACCTGTCCACAGGCTATCAAGAATATGTTTGTGCTCTATCAGCCATTATTGAACCCTCTAATTTTAAACAAGCTTCACGAGATGAAAGGTGGATTGAAGTTATGCAACAGGAAATCCAGGCCCTAGAGGAGAACCAGACTTGGGTTGTTGTAGATTTACCCCCAAGAGAGAAGGTTATTGGATCCAAATGGGTGTGCAAAGTTAAATACAAATTAAATGGGGAGGTGGATAGATACAAAGCTACACTTGTTGCAAAGGGTTACACACAAAGGGAAGGCATTGACTATCATAAAACTTTCTCTCCTGTTGCCAAGATGGTAACAGTTAGAACCATTATCAACATAGCTGCATCTCATGGCTGGGATCTTTATCAAATGGATGTGAATAATACATTCCTTCAAGGTGATTTGTGTGAGACAATATATATGGAAATGCCTTTGGGATTCCAAAGTCAGGGGGAGCACAAAGTGTGTAAACTCAAAAAGTCCCTTTATGGTCTGAAGTAGGCTTCTAGACAATGGAATATCAAGCTTATTGATGTGCTACTAGCAGTAGGATATAGCCAAAATGGGCATGATCATTCACTTTTTCTAAAGAAGATTGGGAATGGTATGGTGGTCATCTTGATCTATGTGGATGATCTTCTTATTACTGGGACTGATTCACAATTGATTTATGAGGCAAAGTCCTACATCAACATTTCAAGACGAAGGATCTAGGTGATCTTAGATACTTTTGGGGGATTGAGATACTGAGATCAAAGGATGACATACTGTTGAATCAAAGGAAGTACACTTTGGAACTCTTGTCAGAATGTGGACTTAGTGAAGCCAAGCATGTTAGCACACCACTTGAGTTTAATCATAAACTCACCTCAGTAGAATATGATCAACTCACTGGGTACTCTTCAGACCCAGAGCTGGAGGATGTTGCAAGCTATCAGAGATTAATTGGTAAGTTGCTTTACTTGACAATTACCAAGCCAGACATATGCTTTAGCGTACAAGTATTGAGCCAGTTCATGCAGCATCCCAAGGTGTCACATTGGGAGGCTTCTATAAGGATTGTTAAATATCTTAAGAAGTCACCAGAACTTGGAATTTTCTTCAAAAGGGGGTCAGTTACAGAGTTAATAGGTTTCTGTGATTCTGATTGGGCCTCTTCTCCAAACACTAGAAGATTTGTCACTGGGTATGCTGTGAAGCTGGGAGATGCCTTGATTTCTTGGAAATCCAAGAAGCAACAAACAGTTAGTCGAAGTTCAGCTGAGGCTGAATATAGAAGCATGGCAGCATTGGTTGCTGAGTTGATTTGGTTGGCTGGTCTGTTAAAAGAATTGGATATTTCTGTTTCTCTTCCTATAAAAGTATATTCAGATAGTAAAGCGGCTATTCAGTTGGTTGGTAATCCTATGTTTCATGAACGCACGAAACACATAGAGATTGATTTTCATTTCATCACGGAAAGAGTCAAGTCCAATTTTTTTGGAACCTCAATATCTTTGTTCTTATATGCAGTTAGCTGACATTCTCACCAAAGGACTAGGAGCAGGGCAACATGATCTTTTGTTATCCAAACTTGGTGTGTTGGACATTTTCCACCCACCAGTTTGAGAGGGAGTATTGAGCTACTAAAAGATGGTGATTAGTTAAGTTTGTTAGCAATTGATAGAGGTTATTAAGAAGTGGTTAGAGCAGTTAGAAGGGACAGCTGGCAAGGGGTTAGTTGGATTAGTTGTTTAGTGTATTGGTGGTGACAGCTGTAAATTGATTAAGTTGGTGTTGCTCTTCCTATAAAAGCAAGAGCAGTGTATTGTATTGTTTTCAGATTAGTAATAAAAAATTTCTCTATGCTTTAAGCTTCACATGTGCTTTCTTCAAACTCATTAGAAACAAGCAGAAGTCAAAAATCAATAACTGTTTGAATTAATGGACTTGATAGGGGTCATATCTAACCCCTGCACCCATGATTCACAATTATTGGTGATGCTTAAAATAAAACTATAAGAAAAGTTGAACACTGATTGTTCAGTGTTACCAAAGATTTGAGGATTATAAGAAATGGTTGATTATGTAAAATTAATCGGAATCTTATTTGAGTGCTTATATTTATGCAAATATATGAGTAGTTCATGTTTTCATATTTTAGTTTGGGAAAAAAAATTATTCAAAAAAAGAAAAGTCATCAAAAAAATATTGCATAAGGGAGTAACTGTTTCCTTAAATATTAAGGGATCATTTGGTTACAGGTTAGAATTATGTAGGTATTAGTAATACATGAATTAGTTATGAGGGAATCTATGTATTATTTTATGTAGGTATTAGTTATGCAGGTATTAGTTATGCAGGTATTAGTTATGCATGTATTAGTTATATAGGTTTTAGTTGTGTAGGTTTTAGTTATATAGAGATTACAATACATGAATTATTGATTATTAAATATCTAATTTGTTATAAATTAATATATATTATTTACAAATAAATAAGTAAAAAAAGTATAAAATTACTGTATATTGATTTTTTTAAAAGAAGAAAATGGAGGTGAAAATATACACCGAATAAAAAAAAGTGAATCAATAATAGTTTACATATATATATATATATATATATATATATATATATATATATATATATATATATATATATATATATATGTAACATTCATATTATCCAAAAAAATAAAAAAATAAAAAAAAGTAATAACTAATTCCTAGGGTAAATATACACGGAATAAAGTACAATTTTTAAAAAAAGTACCGAATTAAAAATGATTTTAAAAGAGGGTAAATGTGTAATTTTATAATTTTAATCCATGTATAACTAATACCCACATAACTTATTCCACCTTCTACCCCACATAAAATTATACATAGATTTCCTCATAAGTTATGTGAGCATTAGTTATGTAGAATTACTAAAACACAACCAAACATTGTATAACATTCACTCATAATAACTTTTATACAACATTTGAGACCTATCAACCAAATACGGTATAAAATTAATACATGAATAAAATTTATCCTATTTAAAAACCAAACATGACATAAAATTAATACATAAATAACTTGATTATTCATGTATTATTTTGATCCTTATCCAGTAACCAAACGAACCTTAAGAAAATAAAGCGGAATTGACTTTTTTTAAAAAGAAATTAAGCAGTACACACTTGTAACATACGTACACTAAAATTACTTAAATATTAATAAGTCATCCAAAAAATGACCGTTTCTTAGTTGTTTGGCACATACTTTAATGGTGATGGAAATATAGATAATTCATTTATTGCAAAGACTTATTATTATTCTTTTATAAGAATGCATATGTACACAGGTGTCTTCAAATTTTGGACATTCTTACATTTATTCTGATTATCATAATCTTCTTATTTTTATTTTCTTATGGTTTAAAGAAAATGACAACACACTGAATGAGACCATACTCGAATAGGGAGGATGACCTGTAAGTAACACGATTAGATTCATTTAGAAAAATCATGTAGCCCGAGCAAGATAAAATTTATATGCATCCAATGTTTCCATCATATAATTGTGAATGTCAGATATATAATTTGATGTACACTCAAATATAAATAAGTATTTACCGAATGACTAGCAAAATCAAAGAGGAGATGGGATAGCTAGCAAAGGATGAGCTTTAGGTGAGATAAAACCAAATTTCTCCTCCATATCTAAGTCTTTTGGCTCAATACCTGCCTCAAATTTTCAATTGAATGAATGTAACATCGAGCCTAACATTAGAGGAATTATTCTCAATGCCAATGGCAAGCTAACGCATATTCTTCTGCCAGCACCAAATGGAATCAGTTCAAAATCTTTTCCTCGCACATCTACTTCTAAACTCATAAACCTATCTGGTTTAAATACCAAAGGGTCCTTCCAAAAAGTAGAATCTCGACCAATCGCCCACACGTTGACTAGTACCATTGAGCCTTTTGGGACGATGTAATCACACAATTCAATATCTTGCTCGACTCTGCGTGGGACTACAAATGGAGCTTGTGGATGTATTCTTAAGGTTTCTTTGATAATGAATTGCAAGTATGGGAGTTTACAAATATTAGTTTCTTCTATTGGTTTTCCTTTTCCGATGATTTCTGCAAGCGCAGCTTGGGCTTTTTTCATAATCTCTAGATGCTTAAGTATTTCTGTCATTGTCCATACCAATGTGCTTGTCGTTGAATCAGTACCACCAACAAATAAGTCCTGTAAAATTGTGTAATTCTCGCAAATAAATTAGGGGTATCAAATGAATAAATTGAGATGAATTTGAGTGTACCAAAATAAATTGAGTTAATAAATAAATGAGTCAATAACCAACTCAAATATTATTAGATTTTACATATTTGACCACTCAATTCAGAATAATTATAGCCGCTAGACAATATACAAAAAAAATGTACATTATTGTTGATATATAACAAGGGTTTTATTGAAGAACAAGAAAAGAAATAATCAAAAAGGCTAACTGAGAATTGAATACAATGATCTAGAATGGGGAAGGGGGTGCCTATATATAGGCATAAACTAAAATCCTAATGCCCATAGGAATAGGACTACCTAAAATCCTAATGCCCATAGGACTACCTAAAATCCTAATGCCCATAGGACTACCTAAAATCCTAAGGCCTATTTGCTAACAATTATATGAGCTAACATTCCCCCTCAAACTCATAATGCGACAGTAATAAGCATTGAGAGTTTGTCACACAAGAAACGAAACTGAGACGTCGACTGAGCCTTCGTAAAAAGGTCAGCAATCTGCAAGGCTGATGGAACAAAAGGAAGCGATATAGTCCCGAGCTGGAGATGATGACGAGTGAAGTGACAATCAATCTCAATGTGCTTCGTCCGCTCAAGGAAAACAGAGTTCTTTGCAATTTGCATCGCACTCTTGTTATCACAATATAGAGGAGTAGGCCAAGAAATGTGAACCCCCATATCTGCAAGAAGCCAGCGTAACCAAACAATCTCACATGTAGTCACTGCCATAGCACGATACTCAGCCTCCGTGGAAGATCTAGAGACAACATCTTGTTTCTTGCTCTTCCATGATATCAAAGAATCTCTAAGAAAAACACAAAAATCAGTGGTGGATTTGCGATCATTGCGATCGCCATCCCAGTCAGCATCACTATAGGCTCGCAACTCGAGAGATGACATCGAGGGAAACAAGAGGTTCTGAAACTGGGTGCCACGAAGATATCTCAAAATACGAAGTACAGCTCCCCAGTGAACTGAAGTAGGAGCAGTAACAAACTGGCTAACAACGTGAACTGCATGAGCTATATCCGGGCGAGTAACGGTAAGATACACCAAGCTACCTACAACAATCCGATAAAGACTCGGATCTGTTAAAAAAACACCATCACTAGGAGAGTACTGTGCATTGGTTTCAAGTGGAGTATCTGCAGTCCTGTTGTCAGAAAGGCGCGCCCGTTTAAACAAGTCAGATATATACTTAGTTTGAGAGAGAAGATATCCTTTCTTAGACTGAGCCACCTCAATACCCAAAAAATAACGTAGCAGGCCCAAGTCCTTCATGGCAAACCGATGAGCCAAATTATGCTTCAATGACTCAATACCATCATGATCATCACCAATTATAACCATATCATCTACATATAAGCACAAAAGGATTCGCCCTGCACTCGTACTTCTAACAAACAATGCCGAATTATGGTTACTCGGGACAAAGCCAAGGGAAGTAATCACAGTGGAGAATTTCTCAAACCAAGCACGAGGGGCTTGCTTGAAACCATATAGAGCTTTTCGAAGCCGACAAACTTCACCCGGTTGGTGATCAATACCTGGCGGAGGAGTCATATACACTTCCTCATGGAGATCATCATTCAGAAATGCATTCTTGACATCCATTTGAAATATCTTCCACTGTCGAACGGATGCAACTGCAATCATAGTGCGAACAGTCGTCATCTTCGTCACCGGGGCAAAGGTCTCCTCATAGTCCATACCATATTTTTGTGAGTACCCTTTTGCCACAAGTCTAGCCTTGTATCGCTCAATAGACCCATCAGGCTTTGTTTTTATCTTATACACCCATCGACAGCCAATCATATGTTTACCAGGTGGGAGGGTAACCAAATCCCATGTGTGTGTCTGATGAAGAGCAGTAAGTTCCTCTGCCATAGCATTCTGCCAAAGAGGATCAGACACAGCCTCTCTATAGGACTCAGGTTCAGAAAATTGATGTATGTTTGCAATAAAGGAAGCAAATGGGGGTGAGTAGACAGAATAAGCAAAATCAGGTAGTCTGGTGGACTTACTCTGACGAGTAGACCTCCTCAGAGGTGGTGGATCTCCAGTCTCAGGCGGGGCTGAAGCACTGTCAGGCAGCACATCGAGTGGCACGGCTGAATCCGAAACTGGAGCCTCTGTGTCAATGCCAAATGGATCAATACACCGAAGATCTGGCTTACTAACATCATGGGATTTAGCTGGAATTGAATAGAAAGGAATATGCTCCAAAAAGGTGACATGCCGTGAAACATATAATTTCTGACTGACTGGATCATAGCAACGATAACCTTTCTGTCCAACACCATACCCCAAAAACACACATATAGCTGATTTTGGCTCCATCTTGTTTCTTTCAACATGAGGACGAAGGACAAAACAAGTACATCCAAAAACGCGTAACGTAGAGTAATCTGGAATGTGACCATATAATTTCTAAAACGGAGACATCCCTAAAGTCAATGCAGTAGGAATACGATTGATCACATATACAGCAGTTAGGATTGCTTCTCCCCAAAAATTACTAGGAACCTCTGCAGATAATAGTAAGGAGCGTGTTGTCTCAACAATATGACGGTGTTTCCTTTCGGCAACACCGTTCTGCTCAGGAGTATCTGTACAAGATGACTGGTGTATGGTACCATCAGAGGCAAGTAACTGAGTGAAATCATTGGAGGTATATTCACCCCCTTAGTCACACCTGAAACACTTTATCACAGCCGAATGTTGCGTTTTAACAAGGGCTCTAAAATTGCTGTAAATGCCAAAGAAGTCAGACTTGCGCTTCATAAGATAAACCCAGGTATACCAAGTATAGTCATCTATAAATGAAACATAATAGTTCGAACCACCCTTAGTGGATACTGGTGATGGTCCCCATACATCAGAATGAATAATGTCAAAAGGAGCAACTGAATAAGACATACTTTTATTAAAAGATAAGGCAGAAAATTTTGCCAGTTTACAACCACTACAATCAGAAATATCAGAAGTGCTTACATGACCTAAAGCACCAGTAGAGGCTAAAAAACATAAACGTGACACTGATACATGTCCCAAGCGGGAATGCCAAAGATAAAACTGCGACGACAATGGACTCAAACGAAAAGAAGACAAATCAATGCTGGAGGCGGCAACAGCAGACACTCTGAGACTCTCCAGGACATAGAGTTCCCCCAACCTACGGCCAATCCCAATCACCTTCTGAGTGTGTTGGTTCTGTACAACACAAACGGAGTCAGAAAAGAATACCCAATGACCAGTTCTACACAACTGACTGACCGAAGCAAGATTGAAAGCAAGTTTAGGAATATAATAGACATCAAACAGAACAATGTGAGAGGTAGTAATAGAACCGACACCCTCGACTATCATAGATGTAGCACTGGCAGACATAACAGAGAGTGGTGAAATGGGTGACAAAGAACCAAAAGATGACAGACAATGTGACATATGATGGGTCGCACCAGAATCCAGAATCCACAAGGATGGGGGAATACCTGATGTACTGGAGGAAGCTGGGCCTAAGCTGGACGCTGACATGGCAGTAGGATTGGATGCCAAAAACTGTCTGAACTGTTCGAACACCCGAGGATCCAACGCCGAAGGAGGCACAGTGCTAGACTCAGCATCTACTGATGGTGCAGCAGCAGCGAACTGTGGAGGAGTACCAAAGGAGTGTGGCTGTCCATTCTTCTGTTGCTGACCAAACTTAGCCTTGATGAGTAACAAGGGACACTGAGCCTTCCAATGATTTTTCTGCTTGCAAAATGCACACTCATCAAACACAACTTTAGGAGATCGTTGCGATTGATTGAAAGTCTGAGGCTGAGAAAGTTGTGGTCTGGACTGATCCGGTGAAGCAACAAACACAGCAGGAGTAGGTGTTTTTGACCCTTTATCCAATTGAGACTTGATACGAGTCTCTTCTGCAATCAGGTCATGGACAACTGAATCAACTGTGGGGAGGGGAGATCGATGAAGAATTGTTCCACGCAGTCCTTCAAAATCAGAACGTAATGCCATCAAAAATTGAACCAAACATTGCTCTTCCCTCCTAGCAATATATGACGTAAAACCTTTCAATTCTGCGGATTCGATAAGGGCCAATTGATCCCACAAATCAGACATAGCAGTATAAAAATCTTGAATGCTCATAGCATTCTATTGAAGAGCACGGATATCGTATTCTAATTGGTACTGCTTGGCAAAGATAGACTGAGTGTACAGTCTCTCCAAGTGATCCCAGATTTCTTTAGTTGTGTCATATTTAGCCAATTGCATACCAATTGACTGAGTTACTGAGTTGTTAATCCAAGTGATAACCTTGGAGTTAGCAGTTTCCCATAAATCCAATGACAATACAAAGTCCTCAGCCTTCTCATCCTTAGGTTTGGATTTAACCCCACTAACATAGCCCCACATGTTTTTTCCATGAAGAAAATTCTTCATGACATAACTTCAATACGCATAATTTTTGCCATCTAATTGAGTGTTAATGGATTGGAGAGAATCATCCTTTCCAGCCATATTGACAAAAGCAAAGTGAATACAACAAGATAAGCAACCCCAAAACAACGATAAGAACAAAATACCCTAGTCACAAAACAAACCAACAACGGCGTCCAAATCAAACCAAACCAACAACGACAATCATACAACGCCGTCCAAAGCAAACCAAACCAACAACGAATTTAGCGGAAGCATCAAACACAGGAGAACATCAACTCGATCCGCGAAAATTGGTGATTATTTACAAGTAGGGAAGAATCGATTTATTTTGGCTCTGATACCATGTTGATATATAACAAGGGTTTTATTGAAGAACAAGAAAAGAAAGAATCAAAAAGGCTAACTGAAAATTGAATACAATGATCTAGAATGGGGAAGGGGGTGCCTATATATAGGCATAAACTAAAATCCTAATGCCCATAGGAATAGGACTACCTAAAATCCTAATGCCCATAGGACTACCTAAAATCCTAAGGCCTATTTGCTAACAATTATATGGGCTAACAATTATCATTGGTTGGTCAACATGCATAAAATTAGAGAAAGATAATATTTTCAGTCCAATTTATTTGAGAACAAAACTATGTATAGTTCAATGGAACATTACAGTTGTTAGAAGAATCAAGCAACATAAATCCAAGTGCATTCTCAATTCTTATTATTATTATTCTTATTATAATTTACACAATTTTTTTTAAAAAAAGAATTAAGGTTTGGAGTAGGAGCAGAGTTAGAATTTTTATTTTATAAATTTTGAATAATAATTTTTTTTGCTTATTAAGTTCTAGATCGATTATTATATCTAATATATTAAATAATTTTTTAATATAAATATAGCATTTGAGCAAAAGTTACTAGTCTTCCAAACTCGAAGTTTTAAAACTAATTTAGCCCCCTGACTGAGAGGCTTGGGAGGGCAAGGAAAAGGATAAAAGAGAAGATCAACATGAACCAGCAACAAGTATTTTATATGATTCTGATCGAGCGCTTCAAGATTTTCCGTAGAGATGTTGAGTAACACTTCCAGATGATCACTATTTTCATTGCGACTCTTTCTTTTTTCCTCCAATCGCTCACTAATCAAACTATCAAGAAACCTAAAAAGCTTGGCGGAATGAAATGTTGCACGATGCCTTATACCTTGAGGATCAAACTTTTCAAGTATGGGGAAAAAATCCACTAGGTTAGATTTCCCAGCCTCAGTCATAATGTTCGAGATCATGTCATAAGATTTCCCAGCCTCAGTCATAATGCTCGAGACCACCTCATTCAACTCTAGCTTTAGATTCAGAAAAAGAAAAAAAAGCCATAAAATATTAAAAGTTACTTACTGTAATAATAACTATTAGTTACGTAGAGTCATTATTATCTGAAAAATTAAATCAATTAATTATTAATAAATAATAACTCAAAACAAGAGGTGAGGATGTAAGAAAGCTCTACCTTTGGATTAAAAAGAAGGGTGATAAACAATCATATCAACAATATAATACTCCTTTTATTCTAATTTACGTGACACACTTTTCTTTTTAATCAGTCTTAAAAAAATGATATGTTTCTATTTAGTATTAATTTAACTTTAAAATACTCATTTCACCTTTAATGAGACGATTTTTAGCCACACAAACATATATAACTTGCTTTAGACCACAAATTTCAAAAATCTTCCCATATTTCTTAAATTTTGTGCCAAATCAAACTACGTCACATTATTCAATATTACCTTTGAATCTGAAAAAGGGTCAGCCAAGTCCTTGGAGAAAAGGGTGTTGGACAACAAGTTGAGATTAGTCTTGAAAACAACTTGACCTACATCCAAAGCTTTACCTTCTTGGCTACATTTTGCACAATAAGCAAGAAGCTCTTTCACCTTTTGAGATCTTAAATGTTGATTTGCATCAAGCCTATTGGAAGAGAGGATATTTGTGTTCAAGATTCTCTTAAGTGTTCTCCATTGAGGACAAACAGGAAGCCATGCCACAGAATATTTGTAATGGTTGTGTGCTTGAACAGCATTAGGAATAAATCTAGTAGAAAAAGCTTGATCTTGATATTTAAGGACTTGTTTTGCAATGGTTGAAGAAGAAATGACCACTGTGGTTATTTGGCCTAACTTTAAACTCATGATTGGACCATAAATTTTTGCAAGATTAGCTAGTGATAAATGAGGTTTTGGACCTAACAAGTGAAAGTTTCCAATAATTGGCCATGGTGATGGACCTGGTGGAAGTTTTTTTCCTGTCTTTGCTGCATAGTTTTGCTATAATATAAAGAAAACTAAAGGTAAAAAATGATCCCATTACAAGTATATATATAGTAATCCATTATGCCTTTCCCACTCTCTTCCTCAACTTTGATACTATTCACAAAGTTGATGTGTAAAAGACACGCAACTCTATCAATGTGGAATGTATATTTATACTAGATAAGGAAATTCCTGTTTTACGGTCCAACATTATAAGTTTAATTTAATATTATTATTTTTAAAAAAAAATTAATTAATTTATATTTTTTTAATTCAAGAACATAAATAGCATAATAAGATTTTTTTTATTTATACTGCACAATAAATTTTTTTTTTTTATTTATCAAGCTTAGCAATAACTTATAATTTATTTAAGTTGCTCAAATAACATTAAAAGATTTACATGTTTCAATGCTTATTCTAAATATAATTTGTGTCAAATTCAAATATTGAGTTGAATAATTAATTTAAATAATATGCATCCACATCTTGTATTTGAATATTTTATAGAATAGATTAAATTACAAGTGTCGTATGCATTGAATAAATTTTGAGATGAAACTAATAAATGATTTTATATAATTCTTCACAACATAAAAAGAAGTTGAAAAGAAAATATTATGATTGTTTTAGTTCATATATTGGGTATAACAAAAACAATACAAATATTGTAGTGTAGTAAAAGAATTAGTTTTAAAAGAGATTTACTCAGCTAATAAGACAATATGGTATCTTAGCAAAGAGATTAAAAATACTAATTATATTCAAAAAGAATTAAATATATTAAGGGTTAATAAATCTTACTTCATAAATTACATTTAAAAATACTAAATTTCAGTTTGAAATTGGGTGAAAATCATTTTCATTCCCCAACTTTGTTTTAAAAATCAAACTCCCCTAGACATTCTCCTCCTTTTATCCTGATTGAATATTTTAAATATCTGTTTTACTATTACATTATCAACTTTATCTTCTTCTTTTACTTATTTAAAATCATAATTTTTTTAAAAAGCTATGTAAAAAATTTTAATTAAAAAAAAATAAATATTAACTTTTGGGCAAAATAAAATTAAAAAAAAGTAATTGAGTATATAAGTTAATGATGTTTTATAATGAAGTAAACTCACAGAATAATAAATAATTTTATTAATAATAATCAAAACTCTAATATTTATTTATACAAGTAAAACTAAAAGGTAATAATAATTTTATAAATATATCTCAATTCATAATATATAAAAAAAAAAAAAGATAAATTTAAAGATTATTTATTTATAATGTAAATTAATATTTTAACTAAAATATATCAAAATATTCTATTAATAACAATCAAATTTTATTTACTTAAATAGACAATAGAGGATAAGAAGAAGGAGAAACATAAATATACACACACATGCATTCACATACATATATCACATTTAATCCATATAATATTTTAATAACAATAATAAAAAATATTAACTATCATTAGATTTATGACAAATCATAGAAGTATTGTCCTACTTATATGTTATTGAATTTAAATAAGAAACTATAAATATCTAGACTAAAAAATAAATACTATATTATATATATATATATAATATTATATAAATGGAGGATTGAAAATAACAAGGGTAAAACATGTATTTTAAAAAGTCAATTAGAATAAAGGGGAGAGAATATCTATTGTTCAAAGTTGAGTGGAAGTTTGATTTTTAAAGCAAAGTTGAGAAATGAAAATAATTTTCACCCGTTTGAAATTTAATTTTAAAAAGTGTGAATAGGTATAAGAATCTTTTAAATATTAATACATTTTTTGTTATTCTATTATAATTTTGTACCATATTCAAATGTGCAAGTGAACACTCTATTAAAATAATTACCTTAATGTATATGATGTTATTATAGGGTGAAAATTAATTACATTTCAACTTTATTTTCAAAATCAACTTCTCTTCAATTCTAAGCATTAAGTATTCTCTTCTTGTATCAAAATTAATCTTTAAATGTCTAATTTATTCTTATATTATAAACCTATTTTACTTTTTATCTTCTTAGAATTGTGATATTTTAATTTTTTTTAATCTACCAAATTTTAAGATAAAATAAATATTATTTTAGAAATAAAAATATAAAATAAAATAAAATAAAAATATTAATAGAGTATACAAGTGAATGACATTCTATAATGAACTACATGAGTAGAATAATTAATTTTATTAATAATAGCAATTAAAATTATGATATCTATTTATATATGTAAAATTAAGGAAGAGTGATATCTTTATAAACATATTTCAATGTTGTTAATTTAAAAAAAATTAAAAGTAAAAATATATTCTCAACATATTTTTAAAAAATTATCTATTTGTATAATAAATAATTTTAAGCTTATAATTTAAAAAATATTTCATTAATGACCGTCAAAACTCGTTAATCAAAATATATATATATATATATATATAAGAGTTAAATTTTAATATTTAATTATTATACATATATAGATGAAAGTTTGTGATATTACATAAATAAAAGATCTAAATTATTGAGAATAAAATAAAAATTACATATACAAGATAGACGAAATAAACAAAGGTGGAATAAAAAATATAATGCAATATTTAACCATGTGTTAAAAAATTGGAGGCCAACTTTATAAAATAATTTAATATATAAAAATATATAACGATTAGATGGACAAAAAGATAATTTTACCTTTAAATATAAATAAAAAATAAAAAGATAAATACGTTCTTGATCTACCACCTCTTCACATTTTTATATAATAAAAATATGTTCCTTGTAATTCACACAACACGAAGCTAAAGCCCGTAGAGGGAAAGCCCGTCTATGAGGAAATTTTTTTTATTTTAAAATTTAAAATTGAGATATCTAATTAAAAATTGAGAAACATATTCATCCCACTATATTCTTGTAAAATCGAATAAAGAATGAACAAAACACATTGCATTGATTCATTATATTGCTTCTTGCCTTAAAAATAAATTAAATCAAAGACTACATCATTATTTCTAGAGAACTAAATAAAATACAATAAAAAAAGAAAGTAGATGCTGTTTTCCTCAAGATACTAAATCAAAAGGAAATTAAATATTCTGTGATTCATATAAACCCTAGACTTAGAAAGAAAGAAAAAACATTCTAAAATATTCTTAGACAAAAAAAGAAAGTAAATATTTTATCATTATGTAAATAATAAAGTAGATGAATAGTAAATTTGAAAATTTTCCCTCAAACTCAAGTTGATGTACCCAATTTGAGTTTGAACACACAATTATTTTTCTTCTTCTTCTCGAATATCGTGTAAAATTATTTTCTAACTTCGTCTTCACTAACCAATTGTGATATTTTTTATTAGTAAAGATTTGTGGGTATTCAAAGATATATATAGATGTTTGTTTTGATTTAAAATAGGCATGATTTAAAATTAGAGTTTGATGCATTAAAAGCGAGCATAAATTAAAGATATTGAAGTCTTAAAAGCTTAAAAATAAACCCTTACGAGTTAAAAATGAGTTCTAATGAATTAAAAATAATTGAAAATTTTTCAACAAACCTCGCAAATCCACGAAGATTGATTAAAATTCTGATACCACAGTTATAGAAGCGTAGAAATGGAAAAGAACTCGAGGGAATGGACAAAACTCATTTCGTTGATTCATTACATTATTTATTGTCTTAAAAATAAAAGACTACATCACTATTATAGAGAATTAAAAAGAACAAAATAAAAGTCACTAATCCACAGTTAAATAAAATTAGCATGAGATTTTTGTTATTTAACTATAGAATTTTGCCTATCGCTAATTTCTTATTCTAGCAGGAAACAAATTTGAGTATTGCTTGACACATCCATCAGTGCAACCAATTTTTATGTTCATTGTATTAGAACGGAACTAATGAACAACTTTAATGCAGATGAAGCTAAAATTGGTGAAATCAAGCATTGTCCATTATTACTTGAGGATTTTTTAGTAAGTTTTAATTCTATAACATCTGGGAAGAGCTTGAAGATCTTTACTGATGACATCAAATCAAGGTAGCTAAACTTCATGCATTTTTCCTAGTTTTAGTCTTCTATTTTGACTGTTTTATTTGTAAAGCTCAAACAACTTAAATCTTTTCTAAGTTTGTCTTTTGTAACTTTATTTTGTTTTTTCTTTTTGTTTCTTGTAAGACATTGTGATTTCTCTTATTTATTTAACCAATAGTTGATAGTGATCTTTTGTCAAAAATAAAATAAAATACATAACTTTCTTTTTTGGGAAAATGGTCAAATTTATTCTTTTTCTTTCATTTATTAGTTAACTTTGGTCATTCGTTATACTATTTGGCTAAATATATCCCTGCTATTATGAAACTTAATAAATATATCTTTATTTTTAACGATTGTTCGTTATGACTTTTTAAAATCACATGTAACCTGACATTTGGATAAGGTGGATGCCACGTGGCATGCCACCTCAGTGCTAGATTCTTATTCTTTTTTCATTTCAATTGTTTTTCTTCAGTTACTTTTTCCTTTTCTCTTCTTACTTTTCTTTTTCCTATGTATATTGATCCACGATATTTATGGTGTGTACTCCATAGTTGCAAGCTCTTGCTTCAACCAAACCCACCATTTCCTCATCCAAAAACCACTCAAAAATTTGCCTTTTCAGGATCCAAACTGTAACGATCCGTTCGGCAGTTATAGCAGTCCGACCACCTAAAAGCGATCGAATTTAAATTTTTAGAAAATTAAAAAAAAAAATTCCCGAGAGACGAAGGACACGCGACAAGTAAATTTGAATGGGCTTGGTCATAATCGGGTGGACCCAGGTAGATGTACACCGCAGCGGGACGTTTCCCGCCATAGCGGCACCGTTTCAGCGGTAAGGGTGCTCGCTGTCGCAGGTGACGCGGACCAGAATTTCGCAATCTTGTTTCAATTAGGATTTTTGAAAACCTAGTCTCTAAGGAGGACTTAATAAGAACGCCCAAAAACAGAAAATAGATTTTTGAAAAAATAAGAAAGACCAAGAGGTGAAGATTCAACCTCCATAGCTAGGAATTCCCCCGAGAAATCAATAAAATGATGCAACCCGGCCGTTGGGAATGTCTAGACGATAGCTTGGCATTCAGGTAGGCTATGGGTTACTCACTCTGGTGTTAGACTTTGATTAGCTAAACATATATGTGTATATGGTTGATATGCTTTTGATGTGTACGCCCTAAACTTGGATAGCTTGTAGTCGACTAATTGAAATGGATATAATTTTGAGGATGATCAGGTTAGAAAAAGGGAAATGATATTCCCATAATGAGAAAACCCCTAGAAGAGAGAGAGTGTAATAATAATTAATTTATGATTTAGGGTGTATGTGGGATCAAATCAAGTGTATGTAATTGACTTTCTGGCGTGTATTCAATGTGATTCCTTGCGTATCGAATTATAGGGTCGCTCTTTTAGAATTGAAATCTTGGATAGTTAATCATATAAGTATGCTTAAAAGATACAATAAATGAATGATTGGCTGGTTATGATTATTGTTGAACATGAGTTGAAGCCCGAGAATTAGGGTAGTTATACTTTTCATAATGACTTGAATGTGTTGCGATTAATATTACATTATTTAGGTCGGTGAATATTGTATGTGTGGATGGTTGCAATGTGGAATTTTTAACTGTTGAGATAAATTTGATTTGACTGCCATCATTATGGTGGGCATGATAGAGAATGAGACGTTAAATGGAGAGAAAACAAATCGTGGATGAAGCTAGGGATGAAGACTGGTCATAGTACTGCCTGCAATATCAATGCAGCGAGACCATTGTGGCGGCAGAAGTGTCGCTGCATCGGGCCCATACCAGTGAGCGGGCCAACTTGTAATTCCTGGTAATATATTAATGTAACTGATACTTTTAATATTTGGGGATGAGATTGGGTTCAATGTTTCTCATGTGATTATACTCGTTGATATATATATATATGTAACTTTTGTCGTATATGAATTATTATTTGTTATGTTATATTATGCATCTCGAGATTAAGGGGAGAGTTAGTATCGAACAAATGCATGATACAGAAAGGAAATCATTGTTATGATGAATGTAAGGCATGGGGCCAAAGGTAAGAAAATTTAGATGAACAGGTTAGTACGATCAGACTCTAAAGGAGAATTGGATACTTGAGTGGCTCATGCCCGAAGTGAGCATCCGGGCGAGCGATACAAGAGGGTGCACATACAGGTATTGCTAAAAGACTATGCGGTTGAGTGTACAAATATGAGTACACAGACATGTATGATAAAAGACTCATACGACTAGGTGTATAGTACATGGATTTCTAGAGTCCCCTACAGGTCATGACTAGAAGAGCAAGCATAAGACACTCTGGCATGTGTGTATAGTGATGTGATGGAGGCGCGTGCCCGACATATCACCAATATATGATTATGAGATAGAGGTTGTGCGGGTATGATTTAATTATACATATGACTGCCGAGACAGAAGGGTACAGGTATACAAGTGCGATACATAATATGCCGACATGTCACGCCCCCACCTTGGGAGGCATGACTGGTACCTAATTCTATACTGGGATCTAGGATGATCTGGCTGAGAACAGGCGCCTCTGATGCCTACTAGCGACTCAAACTCAAGAAAATAAACTGCTATATCTTGACTGTAAACACATCCTCGGGCCGACACGACCACGCAGCACCTGTAAAAGATAATAGTTAACCCAGCCAACATACATCAATAAGGATCCTATGCGGGTCGACAAGACCACCATGCTGTCTAGTTATAACAAAAAGAGAAATAAGCAGCTATACTAGGCCCCACACGGCCAACACATAAATAAGACATATATGGGCCCCACACGGACAACACCTAAAATAAAACATACATGGGCCCCACACGGTCAAGAACAGCTAACTAATTGGATACTGTAGTCTGCAAGCCTTTAAGAATACAAACAGTGGTCGAGACTGGGCCCCAGCCTATCCAAATGCTATATAAATGAAAGAATGTAATTTCTACAACCTGACAACTCCGAATGAAACGAGCTTGCCAAACTGCTAACTCTAAACAGCTGCTACTGAAGATCCTGAACTCTGTCTGTCTAAACCTGCAGGCAAGTAATGCAACACCCCATAGTTGGGCGTTAGTACAATATGTAAGGTAGTAAATAAGTTGTTAAAGACTGAAAGTAAGTAGAAGGAAGGGGCAGAAAGTAACCTGAAAGTTTTCTTATTCACAACATGTATCTAGTAAACACTACATGTATATGAGTTAAGACTTAATAACTACATATTCATAAGCTGTGACTAGCAGGCAAGAATACAAACAAGAACCTAATCTGGCCCCCATAAGCCTTGACAAGTACACTTCAATCTGTATACCCCTATCCAGGTTTCTATGACTCTACTGGTGCTATAGCCAACCTACTTGTCCCCTGGCCTGCAACTGAACCCACTCGGCTCCTGATCTGTAGCTGTATCTGAATCCGGTGGACTCCTAATAACTGCACCCTAGGCACCAGGCTCGACGAAGGTCAGTGATGTCAATACGGCAAAAAGATAATAGTCCAACCATGGAATGGACTGTAATATGGACCTTGGGCCTCTGCATCGTCCTTTGATGGCATATCACTCCTTGGAAAATGTCATATAGCTCCATAGGCGAAGACACAGCTAATAACTCTAGGGTGGTCACGGAAGGCTCCTAGGTGAGGGCAATCCCAACCGATGTGCTATACTGAAGTCTCAATCTAGCCACTTAAAAGGCATATCTGGCCTTCTGGGCCTAACGCGACTGCTACTCGCCCTTAGAATAATCTGTATAGCTGCTAGAAGGCACACGCTGTGTACCTGTATCAGATCAGAGGATCCTGATAGTAATCATAATCTCTAATGGTCTAGATCAGATAGGGCGAGGTCAGAAGTGGCCTAACAATAATCTGAATGTCCTGCTCGGACAACTATAATTTATAAGAAACTGTAGGGTCGCAGACAACCAATTACTTAGTTCCTTTGCTTAGAACGACTGTAGGGCTGTTACTGACCGAACATGCTTTTGAGCGGTTGGCCCCTAATCCTCCACAGGCAGCCTACTGCAATTCTTAGCCTGAGGGTAATATTGTGCTAACATGGTTCTAGTCCTTTGAAACTTAACTTGGTCTATTCGGGTCTTATATGACTCTTCTGGACGATTCTTAACCTTGTAGGTAAGTTTACATTGACCTATCCACTCACGACAACCTGTACCTGAGCATCTTATAGGAGAAGGTTGGGTGTTGGCCCCGCCTCTAACTGTTAATAAGGCCCCCTTTCTTAGAATATCCACGGGTCTATTTGACCTAAACGATTGGGATGGCTTCCTAAGTGACCTGTATGACGAATACTAAGTCAACTGGAACTGATAGTCACTGGTAGTAGCTAACTTGATGGTATACTGTCACTCAGTTCACTAGAAAACCCTAGTGTCGCTAACTCTAAAGCATGGCCATCCTATCTAAATTTCTGGCCCTGGGGTGTGAGAGTACTCCAATGGCCTCTGGGCGTGCTTCACTGACAATACAGGTGCCAAACTGGTAGTTATATTGCCTAGCTGCACCTATGCTATTCAACTTACTAACTCAGGCCCAATAACTATCCACGAGCTTCCAAGGTCTAAACCTGACAATAAAACATCCAATTCTACTAACACAATGAACTGAAGAACAGAGGAGTTCCTATGATGCTTCTAGTGCGTGTCACACTTAACATGTTCTTTTCCGACAAGGGATACTGCAATACAATTTTTATATGTTTTCTAGCAGCTAACCACAACATATGTAACCGTAATATACTGATAGCAGCTAATCATGACATACCTGATTCTTATATACCAGCAGCAACTAATTACAACACATGGGATCGTTATCTACGTTTAAAACATAGATCGTATCACTATACGACGAGAATAACTTCCGAAGGAATAAGCCTTAACATACCTCAAATGCCAACTTTCGTTCAGCTGGCGAGTTTCAACTTGCAATTGGCGATTCTTCCCAACCGTAACCTTTATACCGAGAGAATAGAACTAATTTCAATATTAAACTCGACAAATATCGATAACTTTCAGTAATAGAATTAACTACAATCCAACTTCGAATAACTCAACCGAAAATCTATAATTACTCGAGAGTTCAGAAGGGAAAAGTGCTTACCTAATGCCTGTGACCGTATAGAATTCAATTTGGAGTAATTCTGACAACTTTTACTCGGCGGAGTTTCGATTTGCTGAGCGAATTTTTGAGAAATAACACCGTAGTAATGCTTCCCGTAGGCCTAGAACTTATTACCCGAAGTTAATTTGAGATTGGACGGAGTTTGATAACGTAATTCGATGAAAATTCGATGAAAGTTGTGGTTTTTCTCTTCTCTGGCCGAAGAACACTTTCCAAATGATTTAAAGTTGAGTGAGGGGAGTATATATATATATATATAAGCATAGTGCGGTGGCCGAGGTGTGCCTCGCGCTGCCTAATACGCCAGAAGGCCCCCCATGCCGCGCCTCCCATAGTGGCAGCAGGTCTGGCGCGCCGCGCTAGCCAGGGCACTGCAAGCTGGCGTGTCGCGCTAGCTTCTCACGGCCTGGCCTTGCCAAACACTTACTACCGTTAACATTTTACGGGATGTAACAGACATGATTCGGGTTTGTGGTGAAAAACATGTTTGGAGTACCGTATATGGTTATACAGTCCAGGTATGATATCTTATGACATTTTATTGGTATGGATATAGGTAGGTATGTGCATAAACTTTAATATTTGGAAAGTTGACTCCCTTGACATGTGTTGATGACTTCTTGTGTGTACTTAAATTAGTAAATCCGTAATTGTGATTGCATGTTGTTTTAGTTGGTTTTGTGGGGGATGGAAGGGAACATGATAGGTTTAGTATAAGGTAGCGAATTGTCGGAAAATAGCGAGTAGACTTTGTTAATTAATGTGCTAGATTTGAAAAGACCGAAAAAGCTCTGTAAGTAATTGTGTAGGTTAACAAATGGTAACGGACGGACCTAGTCGATCATGGGAACATGGTAATAGAGGTAGATGGATTACAAAACTGTATGGCGAAATAGGACGAAATTGGATTTGGAAAAATCGGTTACTGGTTGTTGGGATACCGCTGCAGCGGACGCATGACCGCGGTAATGGAACCGCTATAGCGGCCCAAGCCGATGCTACAGCGGAAATAGAGGGAGGCAGCATGAAGGATTAAATAACAGTTAGGTTTGTAAAGTAATTGCATGAACCTTGATGAGGCTTAAAGACGATGGTGTAGTCGTCCATTTAGTGGGATATTGCATAGGGGCAATAATTGTTGAATTTAATAACATTGATTGTATGTCGATTATTATGCTGTTATGTGAATTAATTTTAGTCGGGACGGTGATGCCTACCAGTACGTGTGGTGTACTAATACTACCTTGCTACACTCTTTCTAGTGTAGGTTGTGGCAGGTTTGAAGTTCCTTGATTCGCGTGGAATACTCAGCATTAGCTTCCGAGTTTTCTTCCCAGACGAAGCTGTGTCTTTTGCTCTTGTCATGTATTCTATTAGAGTTCTTATACCTGTCTAGACTAGATATTGGGAGAGTCGTGTTTTGGGAAAATCTTGTATTGTTAATTTTGAAGTTATCATTGATTATGAAAATTTGCGGGAAATTATTTTAATATTAATGGTAATATTTCCCAAGGATTTTCCTATCGAGTAGAGTTATCATAAATGCCCGCGCGACAAACATACCCTTATTTGCAATTGTACGCACTTCTTGAAGTGTTACTCTAGAAATTGATAAAATCTGCTAATAAATCATTGGAGGAGAAAGAGGGGCGGAAGGAATTTCTAAATTTGAAGAGTCAAAATCAAGAACAATTACATCCACCCCCAACCCAAACAAAACCCCAAACTAAACCAAAACCCAGAACAAACCTATTGCAGATCTAACCCCGTTTCACCATATTTCCCCAAGTAATCAATAAAAACTTCAACTTTCAACCTTATACAAGCAATTAACAATATAGATCAAAATAAGTGAGAGAGGAACAAAGACAGAGTTAAAGCGAGGTGAGATCATACAGGGAAGAAGTTGGAAGTATTAATTGTAAGAAGAGAGATCTCATCCACTTTAGATCTTAGTTAAGATTGTTAATTAAAGATTGTAATTTTTGAGGATATTTTGAGTTAGATTAGGGATTAATATATAAAATATTATTAATGAAAAAAAAAATTTGAATACAAAAATTTAAAATTATTTTAAAATATAGTGTATTTTTAGATAATGAGATTTGACGCTGAGGTCGCACATCACGTGGTATCCATCTCATTCAAATGTCAGTCTACATGTTATTTTAAAAAGTTGTGGTGGACAATCATTAAAAATAGGGGTATTTTTGTTAAGTTTCATAATGGTAGGAATATATTTGGTCAAATAGCATAATAAAGGACAAATTTAGATAATAAATAAAAGTTGAAGGGTAAATTTGATCCTTTTCCCTTTTTTTTCTATATCTAGTAGAGCTATTCTCAAATAGTCTAAGAGCTAAGTGAGAATCTTATTTGATATTCTTATTTTCTTTCGAAGCGAAATAATCACTCATATAGTTTATTGCGCTTGATATGCATTCTACGTAATTCGATTAAACTTTTCAAATCAGACTTTAAGTTGGTGTGCCGCGTGTTAAGAAGGTAGAGACCGATCCAGGTTTCATTCTAATTCCCATCTAAGGTTGAATAAAAATATATTAGACTTGTTAAATTCGTTCTCGAATGATTCATCAATGAAATTAGGCTTAGGTGTACGAATATTTTTTAATAATTTCCTTCTTTCTTTGACAAAGGCATATAAATATTAATAATACAACAATAATAACAACATATTTAATGTGATTTTACAAGTGAAATTTGATAAAAATGAAATATACGTAGAGATTATCCTACTTTTATAAGGTAATTCCTAACTTTTGAGTGGGGAAATGCCCAACTTTTGAGTGACTTTCTTTGTCTATAACTACTTTCATCTATCAATGTTAAACGTGAAGGCCTAACTTTTGTTCAACTTTCTGAGTTTACAATAATTAATATAAGATATATTAATTATAAATAGTTGTCATATTTTATTTTTTAGAGTTAATTTGACTTAACTCAAAGTTAAATTAAATTAAATTAAATTAATATTTTAAAATTAAAATTTAAATATTTAATAATTATAAAAAATATTATTGTATGATGAAAAATACATTTTAAAAAATCAATCAAAGGGGAAAGTACTTCCCACAATCCTATACAAGTAATATTTAGAAAATTGATGCATCATGAAGAAATCACTTAATTATACTGATTAAGAGAGTTATTTAACTAAAAGACCTCTTATCTCTCCTCTTTAATCTATGCCTAGAGAAATACAGACGATGATGCTAAATAATCACAATTGTGTGTTTACAATTTAGCCATAAAAGTTAAAAAAATCATATTGACTTTTTTTTTAAAAAAAAATAAAGTTAAATTTTTGTTATTTTTTAAATTCTAAAAATTAGTGTAACTGTAATTATTATATTGGGTGAAACATAACTATTATTAAATTTGTAATAAAATTATTTACATCGTTGTATGTTTTATTTTTATTGCCTTGATTTATATCCCAGAGTACTCCTATGACCGAACTGTCACCCAACCTACTTAAACAACCTAAAGGCTTGACTTTATAATGGAGACCCAATCATATCATCTTACTTTGTTTTTTCCTCATTCTATCCGGTTCACTTTTTTCCTTGATTTCTCTTCTCTTGTTCTTTTTAATTTTTAATTTTTTATGTGTGTGTATTTTATCAAATTTTTAAAACTAATTTTGTTTTACATGGATCATAATTCTTTAAAATATGTGTAAATAAAGTTCATCATTTAAATTTGAATTTATCACATAAAATTTATTTTTTTTAATTTATTATATAAAAGTCATTCAATTCTAAAATTTTATTCGCACAAATCATTTTAAATTTTAATATATTTTTTTACCTAAAAATCATTCAACTTTAAAATTTATCACACAAAAGTTAATTTTTCTTATTTTTTGTTACTTAAAAGTTATTCAACTTTGACCAAGTTAACAAAAAATAAATTTCATTTGAATTTTAGAAACATCCCTTAATATTTTGCTTCATAACACAAAACTCGTTGGAGGTGTACAATATTACATTTGTTTTCTTAGTTTTATTTTTTAAAAATTATTTTAACGCACTCATTAATATTAAATAAAATATAATTTGATTGTTTTTTTCTTGTTAATGCACTCATTTATATAGTAAATTCTACAAACGCCTTTTTTAAAAAATAACTAAATAATTTTTGTGTGATAAAATTTAAAGCTAGATTAATTTTATGTGATAAAAAATAAAATAAAAATAATTTTTGGGTAATAAATTTTAAATTAAGATGACTTTGATGTAACCAAAAAACAACTTTTTGTATGATAAACTCTAGGGGTGGGCGTTCATGCCATCGGATTGGATATGAGAATTTCGATTTGGATATTCGATTTTCGGATTAAAAAAAGTACAATCCAAATTCAATCCAAATAAATTCGAATTGGATTGGATTTTTTAAGTTCCGTTTCGGATTAATCGGTTTGGATTTTTTAAATTTTTGGTTTTGACTTTTGAGCTTTTTAGGTAGAGCATAATATTTAACAACCTCAATCCACCTAATAGTTTGCTCCTTAAAATTTATAACTCTCAACAATTAATAAGAAGAAAGGTGACTCTACCGCTCATATCGTGTATTAAACTTTACTTGCTCATGATATGTTTTACATTTCTATATTTGATTAATAAAAAATTTCATATTGTTTATGGGTCGTAGGTATTAAACTATTGGATCTTGAAAATTGAACTTATTAGTACTGGACACATATGATATGAGTAATTGAGTAGGGTTATATTCGGATTTTTGGATATCCAAAAATCCATAATACTAAATCCGATATCCAATTCAAAATCCATAAATTTTAAAAATGAAATCCATAATCCAAAAATCCAACCCAAATATCCAAAAAATTCAAATTTCGATTTGAATTTTAGATTGGCCCAAACTATGCCCACCCCTAATAAACTGAGAGTTAGATTATCACTAGTAAAATTTATCAAAATATTCTTCAATTTCATTATCCAAGTTTTACAATTCTTTCAATTTTCACCTATCTTATTTTTTTTCCAAATTAATAAAAATAAAAGATCAAATAAAATAAGAGTAATGATAAAATAAGGATTGATTACTCATAAAAAATACTGCTTAATTTCATAATATTTAAAAAGAAGATATAAGAGAATGAAAACTAGCCGAGAAAAAATTACTTGAATTTTTTATTGCATCAAAAGTGAAATCTACTGCAGTGCATTTTTCAATAAATGGATGCTCTCACACAAGTATGACTTGGCATGTCTCACACATAATAAAATTTATACATAGCGCCGCAAGACTACAATATTACTTATATGACTCTTGGATTGCTGCTAACTAGGATCAATACTCATAAACTATATGATTTTTATGATTTCTATAATATGATGATGTCTATCATGTCCACTTTGAGTTTTGACTATTGTGAAATATTTTCAAATTATATTTTTAAAAGTATTTAATATGTAGTTTAAATTTATTTAAATATAATAATTAATAAAATTATTTAACTAAAGGTCATTTTAATAATAAATATAAGCAATGATTCACAAGTTATCAAATCGGTGTAACATAAGGATGCAATACTACAATATTAATGTGTGACTCTCTTAGGTTGCCGTTAACTAGGGTCGACATTTATGAACTATATGACTTTTATGATTTTTATAATGTGTTGATGTCTACCATGACTAAAGCATTTTGCGTTCTGACTGTTGCTATTAAAATATTTCAAGCTATATTTAAAGAATTATTTAAACATGAAGTTTAAATTTATTTAAAAATAATAATTGATAAAATTACTTAATTAGAGGTTATTTTAATAACAAATATAAGTAATGATTCGCAATTTATCAAATCAGTAAATAGGAATACAAAAAATAAAATAAAACGTACATATGAGAATGTTGAAAAAATTTTATAACCATATTTTGTAGATGTGAGATCTACTATAAATTTGTGTACATATGAACATATATATATAAGATCCTCTATAAATTTGTAGAAATAGGATCCGCTATAAATTTATTCATTCTCCATGTATTAGAAAAGTTTCTCATGTATTAAATATAATTAACAAATATAAATTGGTCAGAAAATTTGAATTTGGGAGAGAAGGGTAAAAACATCAAAAAAGTTTATTTATAATGAGAATAGACAATACATCATATATTGGGTCATTGTGGTCAAAAAAAAATTCAACAAAATAATATGGGAGTGGGATGGATGGAAAAGAAAGTCGGGATTTGGGGGTGGCAGGTAGGGGTATTGTATGAATGGGAGGAGACAATGAACTTGAAATGTTCCTCATAAAACTTATTTCTCCTATTTTCATTAGAATTTTTTTTTCCATTTAAGGAAACTGGTTTATTTTTTTAAAAGAAAATACTTTCTAAAATATTTTTATCCAACCAATATGAAGAAATTTAAAAACCTCTCCAGAAACTACTTTCCTTTATACCAAACACACTCTAAGAGTGTGTGTGTATGTGTAGTATTAGATCGTTTAAAATATAATTATATGTAATTATTCTTCTTATTTTTAAAGTAATTTTTAAAATTTAACACACCCTAAAAAAAGTCATTTAATAGTTTTAATCAAATAAATTATTTTATTAAATATGTTTTTAATATACACATAAAAAAATATAAAGAAGTTTTAAAAGATTTTTTAAAAATTTGTTCAACATCTTTTAGACAAGTGTAATTTTAAAAATAAATTAATTAATACTACCTTTTTGATTTCTTAAAAAAATCACTTATTTTAGAATAAATTTAAAAAATTAGATTGGAAAAAATAATAGTCTACGATAAATATGAAATTAATAAGTCAGAAAATAAGGCAATAATCTGCTAAAATATGTTCAACATACTATAATTTTTTTAAAAAAAAATAAAAAATTGGTCTCTTCATTTCAAATTATCTTGCGTGTTTCTCTTTCACATCCACTAAAAGAATATTAATTGGGAGGTTTTTCTTATTACTAGTTTACCCTCATTTATGTCGTAAGATATAATCTCTTCTCATTAAATATTGATTCTCAAAAATAATTACTATTAAAGATAAAATGACAAAAAAATATAAGTATGTCTTGAACTTCTAAAATGAAAGATAATTTGACATAACTATTTTTAAAAGTCATGAAAGACAATTTGAGATGGAAGAAGTCGACACATATGAATTAAATCAAAAACAAAAATATCTCTTGATAGCAACCCCAAACATATATGCTTCCTTTTATAAATTCCTAAGAATAGGAATATTATTATTGTAATTACCAAGGAATGATTTCCATTAATACTAATTACTCTTACATCAATGAAGAAATTAAATTTGAGAAGGAAGGGTAAAAGTGTAAACAAAAATTAGTTTATAATGTGAATGAACCAGTGTGGCCAAACTTATTATGGCCAAATAGACTTTTCCAAATATAAATAGGCGTTATTCTCTACGTTTTAAAATAAGTGGTGCTTTCAGTTTGAGCACACCTCTTAAGAAAACTCCTCATTCCTAGACAAAAAAAATATAATTTTACCTACTTACCCTAATATCTTGAAAAATATGTAACTCTTTAATATTTGTTGATTATGTAAAACTCTCTCCACTTAAATAAGGGCAAAATTGAAAGAACATCGTTAATGTCTTCTTGATATATAAAACACCATTTATTGAAACAAAATCAAAAGATCAAACACCACTTATTTTGAAATAGAGGGAGTAAAAGACTTCTTAAAAATTTGTTCAATTATTTATTAAACAAGGATCGATAATTTTGAGAAAAAAAGTAATATATTTCTTATTGAATTTTAAAAAGTTACTTATTTTGAACCAAATTTAATAAGTAAAAAATTATTTATACCATGAAGGAAGTATTGACTTGAATTTTATGAAAAGAGAAACTGTCACGTCCCAAATTACTCTCTAGACGTGATAGGCACCCATCACATACCCCCGTCAGGCGAGTTCTTTTTTCATTCACTAACCATTAATTTACAACACTTAATAAATTAAATAAGTACACAAATAATATGATAATTAAATACGATCACTTAGTATTCCAAAATATTAATTTAAAACTCTTGCACAAATTTCATAATTGACCATATAGCATCTAAGTAAACTACAAAAGATTTAAGTGTGTAAACCCAACAAGAAAACGTAAGATAAATAAATGATGAGGACTCTTTTGGAAATTCGCCACGAATAATGCGGAGGCTCACCTTAACAACTAGATTAACTCCAGTACATTCGTCAACTACTAATGCTGTGGTCACCAATAGTATCTACATGGACATGCAGGTAAGGAGCTAATTATACGTAAATATAACTCAGTAAGATCCTCGACCCGCCACTTTAAATATCCTTAGAACAAGTGTTAGAAAATAAAAACACTCCACAAGCACAAAAATATCATGCACAAGAATTATATTATAAATGAATTTTTCAACAAAGTTCACACAATTATTTATCAAAAATACTATATCAACACAATTTACGCTAAGGTCTTGTCATAAATGACGATTACAACAATTAATCAACATCACAAGTCCACGACAACATACACAATGTGCCAAACATATTAGGAAGTATATACAATGCTCAATATTATCAAGAAGCACATATAATGCCCAATATTGTCAAAAAGCATACACAATGCCCAAATATATTAGGAAGCATACACAATGTTCAGTATTGTCAAGAAGCATACAAAATACCCAATACTTCCAAGAAGCATCCACAATTACCAGAAGCAAACACTATCTTAATGATATCAAGAAATAGATACAATGCCCCAACCTCCATATCACTCCACGAAATGAATTTATAATAGCGAGTCTTAATATTCTTAGACATAAAGTATATGCGGCTGGCCTCATAGATCGCCGATTCTGTCGAGCACACGCTTGTCCCAACACATGGACCAGGCAAACAATACATATTTTTTAAAAGTAAATTTGAAAAGCAAGCATCCAAAGCTTAAAGTCTTACTTACCTGACATTCACAACTCAAGCATCCTTCCGATAAAGAAGAACTATATTCTCGGGTCTCCATATCATTTCAAACTACACAAAAACGGATTTAGAATTGTCAAAAAACTTTGGACAAACATTTCTTATATTTTTAACAAAAGTCATATTCGCGGTCAAAGTTTGACCGAAAAGGTCAACTCTAGTCAACGGATCAGAATGCCCGAACCACGAACATCAATAGATTCTCCTCGACCAGAGAATTTCGTAACACTATTCAAAATTAAATTTTAATAACGTTTTCCCTTTCAAATTAATGATTTAGGTTGAAGAACCCTATGGCTAAACTTTCTCAATTCCTCATAAATTTTTTCATGTTTCTATCATAAAAATTTTATCCATAATCACATGATAATCTCATAGAAAAGTTTAGAATCATTATCTTGATACTTTGGGATGAAAATTCTTATTTTTCTCTTATCTTTTCTTCTCTTTTTTTTTCTCCCTTTCTTCTCTTTTCTTATACCGCATTTTCTTTTTTCTTCTTTTATTTTTCATGTTCTGCTTCTGATTTCCAATCAGACCAACCCTTTTATTTCTTTTCTTTTCTTTTTTCTTCTTATTCCTTCCTCTTTTTTTTTGCTTTTTTTTTTAGGTGAAAAATACAAATCAACTCCTAATTAATTTAGGGTCATTATATTTTTCCTATTTAAAATAACGTTCGTCCTCGAATATGTTTAAAACTTTTATCGAAGTATCAGGAAATGAACATAATCATGCATATCCAACTCAAATTCTCCAATAGTTTTTTCTAACAGATTGTTCTAAAATAATACTTTGACTGCAGAATACTTCTTTGACCTTAGCTAACAAAGTCATATGTTCAAATACAAAATATCAACTTTCTAAAATAATATAATTCTCATTTTACCAATACTATCTCAGTCTAACTAACATCGGATCATAAATATATTCTCAGAATGTATTTGTGTAATACAACATGTACATTTTGTAGCATAACAAGTCTCTTAACTAAGAAAACAACTTGTTGCAGAAAATCTTATCAGCAATATGCTAGAACCTCAATTTATCTTCCTTTCCAATATCTCACATACTACCATTGACGATAAAAGAAACCTCTATAATACACACGGTCGCTCACTATAAATTTAAATAATGATTTTCTCTTGTTGAAAATAAGTCTTTACCTGTTCTGAGTAGCAGTGAGGTGTTTTTGTTCCAAATTGACCTTACCCAAGACCTATCACACTAATTTTTATATATTAGTTTTACTCTTCATGAGTTAAAGCTACTCAGCTAGTGGACGATATCTATATCCACATAAAGTCTCAAACGACATCGTTTGCATACCATACCTCCTCTTAAGTAACCTTCGACGACCTCAATTATTACACATGTCTATTAACAATAGATTTTGGACTCTCGTTGTCAGTAAAATTTTCATCAAATCCCGCTTTCTCGGGTTAAATTATGTGAATATCAACATTAACGTATTGTCTAATCATAGACACTCAAAATGTAGAATGTACAATCGAAAATCCTTGAATACCAAGCAAGTCTATATTCTATTAATTTGATTCGATGCGATTCTCATACGGATCAACATATTTTTAAGCTTAATTTACTTTTCTTATAGAATCTCATAACTTCCTCTATGGAGTTAAAAGTCTTCTATTTTTTGTATCGCCTTTCATGATCTCCATACAACTAGCTCTCTATCTTCATAGGACTTTTGTTTGGTTTAAGCAGTCCAAAGTCGTTTAGTAGCAATGCGACTTTTCTTTTTTTTTTTTTCAATGTTTATTGATCCAACTTTGAATGCAATAGTTGTGACTAACCAAGTTCAAACCATCTATAACAAAAGATACCAACATCCATGTACAACCTCGATCAAAAGAAACTAATTATTAATATTCATTTGGCTAGTCTTGAGAGGGGATATCAATACTCATTTATACTTTTATTGTGCAAAAACACACTCCAGCGCACAAATCTCATCCAAATATTCTTACATACTGTAGGAATGAAACACACTCAAACATTCCTGCATAATGCTCTGACATAAGGTATCGCTGGAACACCAACCTATTCCTCTACATTTCGATCACATGTACGGTAGTATGGGAACACCTCCATACACTCCTACAAAATACTCTCGCATACGGTAGTGTTGGAATTCATCCATACACCCTTATGAAAACATTCCACATACTCTTATCCTTGTCACATATAGCAATATGAGTGTCTAGTACCATTGCACCATCTCTCAAAACATAGTGCCACATAGCCTAGTATTATATATAAACAATTTAACTTGAATCTAGTGCCCAATCTTGCTAAGCCTATCAAGGTCACCAAGCTACGATCACAACTATTTGACTAAATATGTAGATTAGCTACAAAGTCTATATTAATTTATTTACTTTCTCTTGAAGACAGCCTAATTATGAAAAATTTTCAATTCTCAAGCACTCGTACTTAATTTATAAACAGTTCAAACATAGAAGAACAACATTTGTAATACCCTTTATCATTATCTGTCAATGTTAGTTTACTTTCTTTGATCTCAATGCATATTTATGAATCTCAAAAGTACTGAATTTTATAAATGTTACTTCTCTTCGAGTACAAATCTCTTCAAGTCAACCATCACAAGTGCACACACAATGAATCCTCTACTGTAATGTTCCCCTTTTATTCGCTATCAAGTAAGCGCTTTGTCTTTAATAACTATCACCAACCCCTAACAAAGCCATTTTTTTTGCATCGATTAGTTTTCTTGCTCCAACAAAAATAATTGTATTGTATTAGTGCACATAATACTGTCAACTTGTCACCTATTTCTGGTTAATACTATGTTTAAAACATCACGACATAAAAATTAAAATTTACACTTTTGACCTTTGTTTAATCAGTATTATCTCGATGTTTGTAAAATCATCTTACATAGCTTCACATATTTCTTTCGATTATGAAAATATTCTCTTGTATCATTAGTGAATATCATAACAAAAATGCTAACAATTCGAATACTCGATTAATTTGGCCCATGACGATTACTAGTGTCTTTGACTATCTAAGAGACGTTACTAGATTTAACCACAAACCACAACAAGTCTTGAAACATGTATTTCAGAGTATCTAACCTATTTTTTTCTCCTTTTACTCGTGTCATCTCAATCACAATTCTATCTTATATTAATAAATAACACCTAGTAATTAAGGACATAAATTATCTAAGTATGAAAAAAATACTTGCCCTTCATGATATTCTAAGTCACTCGTCCCTTTATCAATAAACTCTACATGATTCACCGTTCTTCTCAATAAATCGAAATTAAACACTTCAGAGGACTATATTTTTATCCGTTACCTCTTAATCTTGAAGCCTTGCAATTTTTTTTTCGTTTCTTCGACTCTATAGAGCCATTCTGTGATACCGTATAGAAATAGACTATTTTTTGATAGTATATCTACACCCAAGTTTCTTTCCCTATCGTGTGGTACACTATTTAGACTCTCAAAAATATATTAGGAGACTCATTATCCACTGGAACTAACTTAATAGTCAGATACTCAACTCTGATGCCCCAAGTTATAGCTAGATACAACACATACCCTCACTTATCATTTATAAAACTTTCTGATGGGATTGCTTAGTCCGTAAACATACAAAGTGAATCATTTATATTCAACACTAAGCTCAACTGAACTGGAAAACTCAATTGTCTTTTCATGACAATCAAGAATAAGATAATGTGAAATCGTCCAATCTGAAATAAAGATAACCTCAAGGTCAATTATGCCAAGTTACAACAGTATGTAAGCATTTTATGACTCATTGTGTCCACACTTATTTGATAACCGGTCAATAGTATAGACTCCCCCATTTGGGTAGAACCCGTAAATTATATATTTAAGTACTCAACTTTTTTTCTCATCTACACTAGTATACCATTAACGGTGTTTCTCATCTTTCTCAGGCTTGAGCGTAGCCAAACACAACATATTCTAACAAACTGTCTAAACTGATTTTAAATTTTTTTTTTGTACAATCATGCCATTTTTTTCTTCATTTATTCAAACTTCTTTTACGGTTTCTTTATTTTCATGGTGAATGGTTGTAACACCCCCATATATTTTAACTAATATTTGCACTCCAATATACCACTCCTTGATAATAAGAATGACTTCTACTTCACAAGTTTTTAACTCGAATTTTGCGATGTTGAGATTTGCTTAGCTTAAATTGTGAACGTATTTTAAGGATTTGTCCCAGGGTATTTATGTAATATACTATCTAGATATTATCTTGGATTCCCTAGTAGGAAAACTTGCATAGAATATTAAAATAAGGATTTTAATTACAATTTTTACCAATATTTTACTTTATTTACTTAAATAATAAACTAATTACAAAAATATCAATATTAATATATATGATAATTATCATTAATATCCAAATAATACTTAATTATCCCCTTTTTTAGCATAAACAATTAATGAAAAAACAGTTTTATGCGTGAATTATTTCCAAGTCCGGTGTTTTTTCTCTCTCTTAAAAATTATTTGTTTCCTTTTCCAATACTCATCTCACTTTTAAACCGTAACTCTTTTTCTTCATCATAAATTAGACTTATTCTAAGAAATAATCTGTGATATTCAAAGCTTCATATACAATGAAATCCTAATAAAAAATAAAAACCCCTATTCGCAATCAAACAACGCCGATTGATAGAACCAATGAACTATTATCATATCCGAGTTTTGATTTAAATGCATATACTCAAACTCCAGTAAAGAAATTGGGAAGGACAAGAAAACAATATATCTTGTACCCCCAAAATTCTGAAAGTATGGGAAAGAAACTCATCGATTATTCTATCCCCAAAAACGTTGAAAGCAAGGGGAGGAAACCCATTATTTTAGATAGGTCAAAAAATTTCAAAAATAAAGATTTAAAGAGGAAAGCTAAAGAAATTTCAAGCAGCAAACCACCAAAAGCCAACTAAAATTCTGTTTTTGAAGATGAAATCGACCATGCAATAATTAAAACACCAAAGATAAAATTCTTTAATTATTTTTCTGTTAAGATTCTTCTTTTATTTTGTATTTACGAATATCGTATTTTTTTTTATTGATATATTGGTTCACAAGTTGTTACACACATTGGTATAGTTTATGTGTGAAAATTTAATTTTTGATTTACTTATTGTCATATGTATTAACGAATTATTCTTGGGATATATAAATGTATACAAATTGGGATTTAATTATTAAAAAAATTTCTATTTATTTTCTTGTCCGATGTTGATATTTTGGTTTATTTCTAGTAACGGTAGGCGAGAATGCGCCAGAAATGCACATATAGAAAATTCGTATTATATTAAAAAATCAAATTATAAATATTTGATAGACGATTTTGTTATGTTAAAATTGAAAAATAAATTAATTTTTATAATCTAACTAGATGCGCAACCTCATAGTTATTTTTTCAATTGCACAATCTTTACAGTATGTAATTTTAAATTAAGAGTTTATGTGTGATCGCGCATATGGAGGTGAAATCGTGCAGAGTAATCACGTAACATTATGATTTACATTCTTTAGTTAAGATTTACATAGTATGGTTTAAGTAATATATAGAATTTGATTTTATGTTTTATTTAAATTGTTTCTCGAGGTCCAAATTGTTTGTATATAATTAATCTTTAGAAAGTGGTATTAATTTTTTTAATCTAACTAGTTAAATCGCACAATTTGTACAGTATGTTATTTTGATTTAAGAGTTTATGTGTGCATCGCACATATGGAGGTGAAATCGCGCAAAAATCGCACAGAAATCGTACAGTGAAATCACTTAGCATTATGTTTTAAATTCTTTAGTTAAGATTTACATAGTATGGTTTAAGTAGTATATAGAATATGATTTTATATTTTATTTGAATTGTTTCTCGAAGTCCAAATTATTTATGTATAATTAATCTTTAGAAAGTGGTATTAATTTTTTTTAATATAACTAAGTGCGCAATCGCGCAGTTATTTTTTAAATCGTGCAATTTTTACCGTATATTATTTTGATTTAAGAGTTTATGTGCGAGATTGCGCATATGGAGGTGAAATCGCGCAGAAATCTCGCAGTGAAATCACATAACATTATGTTTTAAATTCTTTAGTTAAGATTTACATAGTATGATTTAAGTAATATATAGAATTTGATTTTATATTTTATTTGAATTGTATCTCGAGGTCCAAATTATTTGTGTATAATTAATCTTTAGAAAGTGGTATCAAAATGTCATTTAATATTTCTACACACACACACACACACATTTGTTATCTAATGGTAATTCTAATTTTATTTTTGTTCAGCCTGCTAAAAAATAGACCCATTGGTGCTGTTACACAAATCTCAAGAGTTTTTATCAATTAAGTTAAAGACTCAAAGAAGATCAGATTTTAATAAAGTTCCCCGCCCAAAAAATATGATTTCTTCTTCCCATCTCTAGTCACACAACTTTGTCGCCTATCAGGTGTACCAATGAAGAAATCTGATGAGTATCGTAAACATGAAGCAAAACTTAGAGCAGACAAAATGCATATTGGGCAAGATGCAATAGAGTTAGCAAATACGGTAGACTCTGGAAGTGAAGACTCTACAGAGGCCATGGAAAGACATGTGGAGGTTGTCATTGATACATCACAAACTCAGGCTCCTGAAAGCATATGGGAAAGGCGGTTTACCTTGCTTGAAGAGGAAGTATCGGTGATGCGAGTATCTATGGAAGGTCTAAATAATAAAATAGATGAGCTAACCATACTGTTATTAGAAGAGTTTTGATGATTGACAAAGGGGGAATTTGTTATTAGAAGAGTTTTGATGATTGACAAAGGGAGAATTTGTTATTAGAAGAGTTTTGATAATTGACTGTAATTGATAAAGTTTTTACAACTGACAAAGTGAACCAGGTTCATATGAATACGTGGGTGTCAACCAGATTCATATGCATACATATTTGTCATCATCAAAAAGGGAAAATTTGTTATGTGAAGATTTTGATGACTGACATAGATGAACCAGGTTCACTACACAACTGAAGATTTTGCATGTAGAATTTGACTTGGATCTGAAAATATCAAATAAGGAAAATACGTGGAATGTAAGAAGTCTAATGCGTGCAAGAAAATCAAGTCCTCGTAGGATTCTTTCCAAAAGGCAAGTTGTATTTGATTAAAGAGAGAACCAGATGCGTACAAGGAAATCAAATCCTTTTATGATTCTTTTCAAAATGCAAGTTGTATTTGACTAGGAGAGAACCAAGTATGGAAAATTTGACTTGAGAAAATTAAGTCCTTTTTGGATTCTTTTTTTCTTATTTGAGATATGAAAAGGTTTGAGGAAATAAAGTCCTATAGGATTCTTTTTCCTTATTTGAAACAAATCTAGGTTTGACAAAAACCACGTCCTTTGGTGCTATATAATGATCATAAACAATCACAGAATATTCAGCTATGCATTGGCCGTCAAGAAGATTATTTTAAAGCAATAGTTGTTCATAGCAAGAAACACTCTCACTAGACCAGATTCCTGTAAATGAAGAATTGGAGCCGAAGAATTATCCTGTGTTGATTGAGTTTATTATTTGTATTTTTAAGTTGTAACTATGGGCAACAAAATTTTATTAGATTTAAATCCACAAGAAATTTAGATTATATTAAATTTAAGATATATTAGTCCAAATAAATATTATGGATTAGTATAATTGAATTAATCATTTCAGTCCACTAAATATGTATTTGATTAATGATCCAATTTTTTTGGATTAATCCATCAAATTGGGCTACAAAAGATAAGCCACTTTACTGAGCCTAACATATCATCTTCCTAGAGGCCCGAATTGGCGCCACGTGTTAAATGACGTATCGTGTCAAGTCAAATAAGGAGCCAATAGGATCATGCCATATGTTAAAAATGACACAACATGCCTAGTAAAATCAAAGGCCAATGAAAATGCGCCATGTGTATAAGTGACATGTTCGGACCAATTAAATATGACTATGTCAACTTAAATCTGATTGGTTGAAAGAAGTTCATCCTTATCGCAACTCTTCCATCCTACAACTATAAATAGGGGTCTAATAACTCAGAAAAGAGATCGGAATTCCAACAACAAGCCAGAGAGAGCTCATGGATCAAACGCTGCAGATTTCTCTACAAACTATAAGCATTCAAGTACTCCAGTTTTTCTCTACAAGTTTCAGAGATCAAGACTAAGATTCAAGCTCTTGAATTAAACACGAATCAAGATCGAGACCACCAGATTCAAGATCAAGCTCAAAAGCCCTTGAATTCAAGTACAAGTCAAGATCAAATTCATCAAGTTCAAGATTAAGCTCAAAAGCCCTTGAATTTATTTTTGAAAGGAAGAATCAGAGGATTTATAGAGATTGTAATACTCATATTCATAATAAAATACTACGATTGTTGTGATACTTTTTCTGTCTTGATTATATTTTCTCGGCGCGAGATTTTATTATCTACAAAATTGGCAGGCCTAGTGAGACAATTTCTACCTCTCATCTTATCTTTTCAATCTTCAAATATCAAGAACATTGAAATGACTCCCAAGAAGATCAATTCCAATTCAACTTCCCCTAAGATTGCTGACTCCAAGTTCTCTGCTGAGGTGGAAAGCATCCTTAGTGTTACTTTTGGAAGTTTTGGATCCATCACAAGAAGCAAAGCAATCATGCTAGGACAACAAGCACTCCAAGTGCCGTCTGCATCAACTCCAATCTTTGGATCTTCATCCCCAAAAGGAGCAAGATCCTCTACCAACACATCAAAAGAAGAAGGCAATGTTGCTGAGAGAATCAAGAAGACTCTGGCTCTACTTGACCTCTCTGGATCCAAGAACTCGGCTACGCAGGGAGATGATAATACTTCGAGTGGTGGGTCTTCTACACTCACACCACATAAGGTGAGCCCGTAGAAGATCAATTTATGTGATAATCCATGCTATTCTCTAACATCTCCAACAATCATGCAAGAGATGGTAACCGACGCTTCATCAATGTAGGAGCAACTAGCGAACTTGATGAAGGTAATTGAAGGCCTGACCAAGTATGTGTAAAATCAAGATGCTCGGATTGAGAAGTTGATGAAAAAAGTGGACGGCCTAATGGAAGGAGAATCTAGTCATGCACCAGGAAAGGCTCCAGAAGTTCAAGATATTGAGGCTCTTGTGAAACATGCATCACCCATTAAGGAAATTTCAGTTTCTGCTGAAGGGATGATTCCACTGGACTAGCTGAAGGAGTTCATTGAAGGGACTATCAAGAACAAGTATGAAGTAACTTCCAAGCTCTCATGTATGCAAAACCATACACCATAAGAATCAATTGCCTCAAGATGTCCGCCGGTTATCAGCCTCCCAAATTCAGCAATTTGAAGGCAAAGGGAACCCGAAGCAACATATTGCGCATTTTATCAAAACATGTAATAATGCGGGAACCTATGGGGATTACCTTGTTAAGCAGTTTGTCCGCTCCCTCAAAGGGAAGCTTTCGATTGGCACATAGATCTTGAGCCTAAATCTATCGATAGTTGGGGCCAATTGGAGCAGGAGTTCCTTAATCGCTTCTACAGCACAAGGCGTACGGTGAGCATGGTGGAAATCACAAATACTCATCAAATGAAGGATGAACCGGTCATTGATTTCATTAATCGTTGGAGAAATGCAAGCTTAAACTGCAAAGATAGACTCAGTGAAGCTTCTGCAATAGAGATGTATATCTAGGGAATGCATTGAGGACTTCTCTACATCTTGCAGGGAATTAAACCAAGGTCTTTTGAAGAATTAGCTACTCGTGCTCATGACATGGAATTGAGAATATCTTCTGTTGGAAATGCAGACGACCCCCGTAAAGGGAAGGACAAGCGAGAACCCAAGAGATGGAGCAAGTTTGTACCCAAGGGTGACAACAAAGAATCCATGAACACCAATGTATCACCTGTGAAGTTTCCTACAAAGGTGAGCAAGAAGAAGAGTATTAAAACAACTTCTTCTTGAGGTAACCAAAATAAAAAATTAACCTTGAAGGAAATGCAAGAAAGGGAATACCCCTTCCTTGATTCTGATGTCCCTGAAATTTTTGAAGAACTACTTGAGTTAAAACTCATTCAATTGCCAGAAATGAAGCGAACCAATGAAGCTGGAAGAACAAATGATCCAAATTATTGCAAGTATCACCGGCTTGTGGGTCACCCTCTTGAGAAGTATTTTATTTTCAAAGACAAAATTATGCAGCTGGCTAATGAGAAGAAGATCGTGCTTGAGGATGACAAGGAAATTTCCAATCAAACATCTATCACCTTTGGTTCTCTTGATCCAGTCCAAATATGCAACTATAAAGAACGTAAAGAATGACCATTAAAGCAAGGTAAAACCCAAGTTGATGAAGATGATGATGAGGGTTGGATTCTAGTGACTAGACAGAGACGCTCCAAAGCACGCCCACAGAAGGAATCGTCTAAACAACTAACAAGAAAGAAGATAGTGAAAAAACCGAGGAATCAAAAACATGTTGAGCAATCAAAGAAACCAAAGGTGGAGGTGCGGTACGACCAGAAACCACGACGTCCCGTGACTTTGGAGGAATTCCTACCAAGTGGGTTCTACATGAAGATTGCTCAAAAAAACATCAAGGCGTCATGCTTTATTACCGACGAAGAGGTGAAGAATGGAAGCCTATCGACATTGTCTTCATTATCGCCGGAAAAGCTTTCTGATCCCTCTCTCCAAGAAGTTCATGCATGTGATACAAAAATTACATTTACAGATGACGATCTTCTACTTGGTGAAATACTTCACAACTGTCCTTTACATATGATGGGTCACACACTTGAGAAGAGGATATATAGATTCTTGATAGATGATGGATCTGGAGTTAACATTCATCCTATTCGCACCATGAAGGAACTCGACATCTCACCTGAGGAACTTATTGAGAGTCACTTGATGATTCAAGCTAGGGATCAGCATTGAAGATGTACGATTGAGCGCATGGCTGCGTGTAATTGAAACAAAGACTTCATATAATATGTTGCTTGGAAGGCCTTGGATACACAAGAATAAAATAGTTCCATCCTCCTACTATCAATGTTTGAAATATCTCGAAGGTGGAGTCGAGAAGAAGATAATTGATGATGATAAGCCATTTGCGAAAGGTGAATCACACTTCGCCGATGCAAAGTTCTACTTAAAAAACTACATTGTGAAAGAAATGAAAGTCGATAATGTCGCAATTAAAAGAGCTAATGCGACTGTCGAAAAGGCTAAAGTTGGCAATGAGGAGCCGCACTCCCTTTCAAATAAAGGGAACATTGTGCCTGTGAAAAAGAAGATAACACATGTACTCCGCTATGTACCGAAGGTGAAGAAAGAGGAAGGTCAATTTTCCGATACCCAAACAAGTGTACCAAATGGGATAACCTTACCTGTCAGACAAACTGACGCGATTAATTTATCCTTTAAGATACTTGGAGAGATCATGATTCAAAATATTCCGCAAAATGTGGCACTCCCTACAAGATGCACAAATGAAGGTTTTGATCCAAATGCTTATAAGTTATTTGCAAAGGCTAGGTACAACCCCAACGAACCATCAAAGTTAGGGAAACTCCCATCAGAAACTTCCATCAGGAAATCACGTGATATTTTGGGGTATAAGCAACCACCGCCAATTCGTATCTCCATAAGAAGAGCGACTGCCAATCACATCACTATCGTAGACGAATCTGGTGCACCTGAAAAAAGACCTTCTATCTTTGACCGATAGGGGAAATCAACTGTGAGAACTTCTGTGTTTGAAAGGTTAGGCCCATTAAAGCAGAAGAGAAAGCTCCATAGAAAATGTCAGATCATGAGAATGCCTACTTCGTTCAAAACCCAGAGAGATTTTCAAAGTTTTATTTCTTTTAGAATGAGGCAACAAAAAAACTTGTTGTTTTGTGTGGGGAGGTGCTGAAGGCGAAGAATCACACTGTGGTTTATACCAAGGAACGCGACGAAGAGGAAGAAAATGTAGGCTCTTCATGTACACAACTATAGCATGATACCTCATCTCGAATGGAGGTTAACAAGAAGCTAGAGGATGTCATCTGGTGTTATCACATAACGGTAAATGATAGCAATCCTCAAGAGGATGAAGATGTTGGGGATACTCCTCCAGAACTTGAAGAAGGAGTGAAGGCCACAGTAGACTCTCTAATGGAAGTTAATCTTGGCACCGATGAAGATCCAAGGCCCACCTATCTAAGTGCTTCCCTCACAATTGATGAAGAAATCTCTTACATGGATATACTAAGAGAATATAAGGATTTGTTTTCTTGGAGTTATAGGGAGATGCCTGGACTGGATCCCAAAGTAGCGGTCCATCAACTTGGAGTCATGAACAATGCTCGTTCTGTTCAGCAGGCTCAAAGACTTTTGAGACCAGACTTAGTTCCATTAATTGAAAATGAAGTTAACAAACTCATTGAAGCTGGCTTTGTTCGCGAAGTTAAATACCCCACATGGATTTCAAGTATCGTTCCGGTGAGAAAGAAGAATGGCCAAATTCGGGTTTGCATTGACTTTAGGGATCTCAATAACGCATGCCCTAAGGATGAGTTTTCGATTCCCATCCCAGAGTTGATGATTGATGCTACCAATGGTCGCGAGGTGATGCCTTTCATGGATGGTTCATCAGGATATAACCAAATCTGCATGGAACCAAAGGATAAAGAACTCATTGCATTTCATACGCCTAAGGGCATTTATTTTTATAAAGTAATGCCTTTCGGTTTGAAGAATTCTTGTGCCACTTATCAAAGGGCTACACAGAATATCTTTGACGACTTGCTCCACAAAAATGTTGAATGTTATGTTGATGACTTGGTGGTGAAGTTAAGAAAGAGAAACAACCACTTGCAAGACTTGAGAATGGTGTTCGAGCTGCTTCAAAGATATCAACTTAGGATGAACCCGTTGAAATATGCCTTTGGGGTTAGTTCTGAAAAGTTTCTGGGCTTCATCGTGTGACATAGGGGAATCGAAATCGATCAAGCTAAGGTTGAATAAATTTTTAAGACGCCCGAGCCTCGAAATATTCATGAATTAAAAAGTCTTCAAGGAAAGCTAGCGTATCTTAGGAGATTCATCTCGAACCTAGCTAGGAGATGCCAATCGTTTATCCATCTCATGAAGAAGGGTGCTCTTTCCAAATGGGATCGAGCTTGTGCTAACGCCTTTGAGAGAATCAAATCATATTTAATGAAACCTCCAGTTCTAGCGGCCCCTGTACCTGGAGAGCCATTGATATTATATATTTTAGCACAAGAAAGCTCTGTTGGAGTGCTACTGGCCCAAGATAATGATGAAGGGAAGGAAAACTCCCTTTATTACTTAAGTAGAATGATGACACGAAATGAGTTGAATTATTCGCCAATTGAAAAGTTATGTTTGGCGTTAGTCCTCTTAATTCAAAAATTGAAGCATTACTTTCAAGCTCACATTGTTCATCTCATCTCTAGAGCAAATCCTATCAATTTTTTGATGTCAAAACCAGTCCTCAGTGATCGATTAGCAAGGTGGTACCTCCAGTTTCAACAATTTGAGATTGTGTACATCCCTCAAAGGGCCATAAAGGGAAAAGCATTAGCAGATTTCCTGGCAGATCACCCAATACCTGATGAGTGGAAGCTAACCGATGAATTGCCTGATGAAGACGCAATGGTTATTGAAGTTCAACCTCCATGGAAGATGTACTTTGACGGTGCTGCACATCCGTGGCGGAGCAGGGGCTGGCGTAGTATTTGTCACTTCACAAGGAGAGGTTCCACCATACTCATTTACTTTGACGCAATGTTTCTCCAATAATTTCGCAGAATATCAAGCGTTAATACTTGGGCTGGAAATGGTCGTTGACATGAAGCAATTGCGATTGCAAGTATTTGGTGACTCTCATTGGTGATCAATCAACTCTTGGAAAGCTATGAGGTCAAGAAACCCGAACTGCGTTCCTATCATGATTATGCTCGAAAGTTGATAGGATGGCTTTGGGATGTGACCCTCCAACATATACCAAGGAAGAAAAATAAGAAAGCTGATGCATTGGCTACTCTAGCTTCAACACTAACTCTGCCGGATCAAGCACAAGTTACTATCTGCCAAAAATTGGTAGTACCGCCACCGAATGAGGATGAATATATAGAAAATAAATTTGAGAATCTCGTCGCTGTCTATGAAGGGGTGAAGGAGGACTAGGACAATCCATTATTGACTATTTGTGTTATGGAATTTTGCCAGAAAATTCAAGAAGAAGGACTAAAATCCGTCGTCGTGCACCCTGCTTCCTTTACTACAAGGATACGTTATACAGAAGATCATTTGAGGGAGAACTCTTGCGATGTTTGGGGGAGGAAGAAGCTTCCCAAGCTTTACAAGAAGCACATTCAGGAGTATGTGCGTCACATCAATCCGGACCGAAGCTCCACTTTCACATAAAAAGGATAGGATATTACTGGCCAACAATGGTAAAAGATTACTTGGACTACACACGAAGATGCAAGGCTTGCCAGTTTCATGCAAATTTTGTACATCAGCCACCCGAAGTATTACACCCAACTATTACATCTTGGCCATTTGATGCATGGGGATTAGATTTCGTTGGTCCGTTGCCGAAATCTTCTGGTGGACACTTGTACATCTTGGCTGCAACAAATTACTTCTCCAAATGGGCTGAAGTTGTTACTCTTAAAGAGGTAAAGAAAGAGAATGTTGCAAATTTCATTTGAGTCAATATCATCTATCATTTTGGCATTCCTCATTATATAATAACAGACAACGGCAGGCCATTTGATAACAAGTTGATGAATAAAATTTATGAGCTTTTTGGTTTTAAGCAGCGTAAATCTTCTATGTATCATGCTGCCGCCAATGGTCTAGCTGAAGCATTTAATAAGACTTTGTGCAACTTGTTGAAGAAGGTCGTCTCCAAGTACAAACAAGATTTGCATGAATGGATGGATGAAGCTTTGTGGGCATATAGGACGACTCACCGCACACCGACACAAGCGATGCCATACTTGCTTGCTTATGGAGTTGAGGCAGTCCTACCACTTGAGTGTCAAATACCTTCTTCAAGGATTGCTATTTAAGAAGGGCTCACTGAAGAAGAAAATGCTCGTTTACGGCTTGCAGAGTTAGAAGCTCTTGATGAGAAGAGATTGGCGTGCTTTCAACAAAAAGGTTTGCTTGAGATGCTTTCAAGTAGGTGATCAAGTCCTGGCAGTAAGAAGGCCTATCATCACTTCTCGTAAATATGGGGGCAAATTCACCTCAAAGTGGGATGGACCATATGTCATACAAAAAGCATATTCAAGTGGCACTTACAAGCTTGTTGACGCGGATGGCGTGAGGATTGATCCTATCAACGCGAAGTTCTTGAAAAGATACTATCCTTGAAGCAAGACAATGCTCCTTAAGGCATGAGCATAAACTACATGTTACTCGTGGCCTACAAGAGTATAAACAGTGCATGGCTTTATTAAAAAAAAAAGTAGGTCTGCTAGATTGAAAACCTCGCAAGAGGCGATCTAGGAAAACAATTAGGACATTAAAAAAAATAAAAAACTCACTCTTTATGAACTATGGAATGACTTGATCCTCTTCACCGGGGTACGTAGGCAGCTTAGAGTTTTATTCAAAGTTTAGTCTCATGAGTTTAAAAAGGATATATCACTCCAAGTAATGTTCAAGAAAAAGGTGATAAGTTAAAATTCACCTAACCAACACATGAAGATCAAATTCAGAGTGGTTATTTCTTTTCAACTTCAAACCTTCATGAAACCTTGATGGTTCAATATAAGCGGGGGCAAACCTCCATGAGGAATCAGTTTCCCCAAACAAGATGACTACATTTTCAATGAGTTATCAAATATGCAAGTCATAGTCTGCAGGTTTGCAAAGCCTTTGAGTTGAAGATTTAAAACCACTATGTAAGCAAATCTAAGTTTGTCAACTTGTCAGCATTCAAAGACGATTTCAAATGTATCTATTATCTGGGACTTTCTCGATGGTTTTAAAATTTTAAATTTCAGATATATCCTAGATTGAGAAGTTGAGTTTCTTGTGATTCCGACATTGATGCATCAAGATATTTTTTTAAACTTGGTGTGCGCGCTCAAATGCGAAATTTTTAGCGGATCAACATTCAAAGTTTATTTCAGAAAGTAAAAAAAAACAATTATTCAAACCAAAAAGGAAATAGACTTTATTCTTAATAAGAGTATCCACTGATGAATTGAAAGAAATAAAAAAAACATAGCAAAATCTTGAGACTGATCTAAACATAGTTTGTAATTGATTAATTCTTGGCGCATAGCTTCCAGGCGTTCCTTCTTCTGCTCTAAATCAACCAAGTCGTCAGAATTCAAAAAATCTGCATCATTGCATGCATGAAAATCCTTTTCAGCAGTTGAGACCCCTAATTTGGCTTCTTCAATTTCTTTCTCTGTAGCGTCTAAGAGGATTTCTAGATCCTTCTATTTTCTTTGCTGCTTCTCCATCTTCTCTTTCACCTCGCTTAGAATTGACGGATGGAGGAAATTTTCTCAATCTTCTCGTATTCTTCAAGCATTACATTTGAAAGACATTCCCCAGCTGTTATGGAAAATTCTTTTCTTGCAGCTTCCATATCCTTATCATGTAGGGCCGATCGTGCCTGATCATATATAGAAGCAAACTCAAAAAAGGACTTCAATAAGTTCATCAAAGGAGAAACGTCCACATCCTTGCCATCCATCTCATCAAGAATCACTTGGACTTCTTCTTTCAGAGAGGAAACACAATCCACATCACTTCCAGAAAGCTTATCCTGAATTACAGTCCAAAGTTCATAAATAAACATCTTTCGGTAGCTTAGGACAACCTTCTTTCCGTTAAACACGGACACTGCAGTTGTTGGATGCTTTTTTAAATCAGAACTCAATCTTGCTTTCACTCTATCACGAGGAGCAGAAGTTGCCTTTTTTTCGGTTTTTCCTATAGAAGGTGACTTTATTGGGTTTGGACCAGAAATAGACTCACCACTTTTCTGCGACCTTTCTCATGGTAATGCTCCGCTATCATTTGACTGTAGAGGCAAAATAAGCAATTAATAAAAGTTATTGCAATCATATTAGGTAAAACTAAAAGTTGTAAGCATACCTCTTTAATAAGAATGGTCAAAGTCCTCGAAGGACTATCAACATTGTCATGAATCTCGACCACTGCTAAATCTGCATCCCCTGATTTGTCTGAACGTGGTCTAACCTTCTTCCAACAACGATCCTCATGACTACTATTACTTTCATATGGAGACGATCTCTTTTTAGAAACATGAACAACTATACTTAACGGAAAAAGAGCCTTTTCTACCCTGACAATCTTGATCATACACTTATTCAGTGAGAGTTTGCTAAGTAACTAAGGTCCTTTGCCTTTGCATTGCTCAGATGACATGACCAATGGAGTAAAGGAATTTCCAGTCTGTGGGATTGGATTGCTACATTCTTGATGTTCAACCTCCGAAATCTTGGTAGAAATTGGCCCAGCTGCATCCACCAAAGTTTGTAAGTACCCCTCAAGAAAATTTCAGTACGTTTTGGACCACTAAGTCTTATAATAATCTGCGAAGAGTTTCTTCATATTAGGAGTATTGGGGGGAAAAGTCACACGTGACATTGATTTATCTAACACGCAAATCCGCCGAATATCTAAGTCCTTCAGCCAACAAAGCACTACGATTATCATTTGCTAAAGCGCCTGGGATTCTTTGGTATAATACAAATTGACGGCTAAATCGATGTGGACTATATGGCTCGATCATAGTTGAGTTTTCATTTCTTAAGAAGAGATATCCAAAACGGATGCTCATGAAATAATTCGACTCTAATGTTGTTGCCTTGTAATTGTCAATATAGTCATAAGGCTCGGAATTATTTAACATAGTAGAAGTCCAAGCTATGTTATCTCCTAAATGGATGCGTTTCCTTGCTTCCTTTTTGTCAAAGTATCGTGCAGCGCCTTATCCAGAAAATGCCACCATAAGTGGATTTGACGGTACATTTGCAAGAAGCAAGCCAACCATAAACATAGTGGATTGGAAAGCGGATCCTGATTAGATCAAGTTGTGGCAAACTTGTAATCTCATTAAGACCATTATAGATACTTGCTAAAACAGGCACCGCAAGACTGATCTTCCATTTGATAGCCATCATAGTCGCCATCTTAAAAGTCCCCGGTCGAATAAAGTCACCCTCTCTAGAAGGAAGCATGAAGGCGCATAACCAACACGTTAAAAATGCTGCAAGGTATGTTTCATCTTTCTTTACAGGCCTCACTCCAAGCTTATAAAATACACTTTCCTCATCTCTTCACCATTGAGATGTCTCCGGTATGACCCCGAAAAGGTTATGAGTAAATTTTAAACGTGCAATCTTCTTCTCCCTTCTCGGCGGAGCAGGCTTGTACTTTAGAGGTTTCTTATACCAAAATCCTATCCACTTCCTCAAAGACACTCTTTGAGTCGTCACTCTGGCTCTCTTGTAAATAATGGAAAGCTGCGAACAAGTACTCACAAACTTGAGGAGTGTATCTTTGATCTTTCGCATTAGTACATGTGAGTTCCGTAGCCTCGGGGATAACCTCCTAAGGAACCTCCGATTGGCAAGCCTCCAAGGATATATCAGTCCCACGAAGAAATAGATAGTTCACCAACGCATGAGAGAATTGTATTCATCTTTGGGCACCACGCCTCACAAAATGCCTGTAGTACGTCTGAATTTCGATCATAGGTGAAAAGCGAGGCATAAACAGCGTCATAAATGTCTGCCGTAATTAAAGCTTCTTGGCTTCTAGCTAGTGTATCCTCAGCCCACTCCCAATATCCTAGGATATGACAAAATTCACCCTCGAACACTACTGTCTCGCCTCAGCGTATTTCTTCTCGGACTATGCAACGAGCCAGGCTATGAAGAGCACTTGCTATATTTGTATAACGATGGAGCGGCGACTGTAGAGACCACATCTGAGAAGATCGAGTTGAAGTAGATTTGCATTCGGAAGTCCAATTTTTCATATGGAGTGTGTTCCTAAGTAGTGGCCAAGGACCTGCATACCATCCACTCAAAGGAGTTTGAACCAACAATTTTGTGTGCATCGCAGGTCATTCACTACTCTCGATAATAAGGTACTTGAGTTTGGAAGAAGGAGAGGATAGTCTTTAAAGTTCACCATCTGGTTAATTTGCAATAAAAAAAAACACCATCTAGCTCAAAGGCATAAGGATGAATATAGAGATCATGACAGATAAGAATAACCAAAGTCCTAAAGCACGGATGAAATTCATCCTGTACTACGCCTTAGGCCGGTTTCTTCAAAATAACCAAAGTCCTAAAGGGCAGATGAAATCCATCCTATACTACGCCTTAGGCCGGTTTCTTCAAAATAATAACCAAATTCCTAAAGCACAGATGAAATTCGTCCTGTACTACGCCTTAGGATGGTTTCTTCAAAAGAATAACCAAAGTCCTAAAGCGCAGATGAATTTCATCCTGTACTACGCCTTAGGTCGTTTTCTTCAAAAGAATAACCAAAGTTCTAAAGCGTGGATGAAATTCATCCTGTACTATGCCTTAATCCTGGTCTCTTTGAAGGAAAAATATGCACCTCCATTAGTAATAGATACTTCGGCAACATTAATCCGCATTGAACTAGAACGTGTTCTTCCGGCCTAAAAAAAAGAGAAAAAAATGAAAGACAAGAAAGGAGAAAGCATGAAAAAAAATACCTGATTTTAATACTCTTCGAAGTCAAAAGCTTCTAAAAGCTTAGGAATTTATGCTATAAAAAGAGAAGCAGACGTCTATTTATAAACCTCAGAGGGCGGCAACTATCAAATTTGTCTCCTACATGGGTTTAGTCTGTTGTGACGATAATTATCTCGCGGCTACTGAATTCTAATATAAATAGGAAGCAACCGCCGACTCTTGAAGAAAGTGCTTTGGCCTTAGATAGAATAACATGTAATCATTACAAATATTTGATTTCTTTCCTTATTGAAAAGGGGACATGTACTCTATGGCAATTAAAAAATGATTGCATCTAGTCTTTGACAGATGATCATTTATGTTTGAAGTAATTTTCAATATGAAACAAATAAATTGCACATATGAGTTTTATTTAATTAGACTCAAAATCAATTTAATAATTCGCTAATACTTCAAGACAAGTCTTTAATTTTAACAAGCCTAATACATTGACAAGTCTAGAAGTAGGGGGCATTTTGTGGACAACAAAATTTTATTAGATTTAAATCCACAAGAAATTTAGATTATATTAAATTTAAGATATATTAGTCCAAATAAATATTATGGATTAGTATAATTGAATTAATCATTTCAGTCCACTAAATATGTATTTGATTAATGATCCAATTTTTTTGGATTAATCCATCAAATTGGGCTACAAAAGATAAGCCACTTTACTGAGCCTAACATATCATCTTCCTAGAGGCCCGAATTGGCGCCACGTGTTAAATGACGTATCGTGTCAAGTCAAATAAGGAGCCAATAGGATCATGCCATATGTTAAAAATGACACAACATGCCTAGTAAAATCAAAGGCCAATGAAAATGCGCCTCGTGTAAGTGTTATGTTCCAACTAATTAAATATCACCATGTCAACTTAAATCTGATTAGTTGAAAGAAGTTCATCCTTATCACAACTCTTCCATCCTACAACTATAAATAGGGGTCTCATAACTCAGAAAAGGGATCGAAATTCCAACAACAAGCGAGAGAGAGCTCGTGGATCAAACACTGCAGATTTCTCTACAAACTATAAGCATTCAAGTACTCCAGTTTTTCTCTACAAGTTTCAGATATCAAGACGAAGATTCAAGAACAAGCTTCAAGCTCTTGAATTTAAACTCGAATCAAGATCGAGACCATCTGATTCAAGATCAAGCTCAAAATCCCTTGAATTCAAGTACAAGTCAAGATCAAATTCATCAAGTTCAAGATTAAGCTCAAAAGCCCTTGAATTTATTTTTGAAAGGAAGAATCAGAGGATTTATAGAGATTGTAACACTCATATTCATAATAAATACTATGATTGTTGCGATATTTTTTTCGTCTTGATTATATTTTCTCGGCGCGAGATTTTATTGTCTATAGTAACTTTCTCTTCTAGAGTTAGTTGAGTCAAGTTACATTGGTGTGATTGTATTGTACTTCAGAGACTAGAGTTTATAGTCTTTGAATAGGTGATTGCAGTTTGAGAAAACTGTAGAGATTGAGGTACTAGAGTTAGTTTCTTTGATTGCAGAGTTGTAATCTAAAACCTGCTCATGAGTTGAATAAAATCCTATTTGATAGGTTGTGTTTTTGTTACTCCCTTGAGCAAGGAGGTTTTTCACGTTACATCTGCATGTTCTTTATTATTCTGCACTTGTGATGTAATTGAACCGGTTCAATAACGTAGATAGCTGGTGCTGATTTCAGTTGGTATCAAAGCAGGGTTTCTCAATAAAGTCTTAAACCTTGAAAAATTGAATCATGGCAGCACCACCAACAGCTCAGGAGGGACAATCAACCACAAGACCACCCTTGTTCAATGGTCACTACTATCGGTGGTGGAAAAATCGCATGATGGACTTTCTTATAGGTGAAAATCACAACTGGTGGAAATGTCGTATTGGATGGACCTACCATTCCCATGAAACTGGCTGAGGATGGAAAAACTTAAATTCCAAAAGGTAGATTGGAGTACTCGAAGGAAGAAAAATTGGCAGTTGAGATCAATGCAAAAGCGAAGAAGATTCTAGTGTGCGGACTTGGTCCTGATGAATATAATCGAATTTCTTCTTGCACTAGTGCAAAGGAGATTTGGGATTCCCTCTAGACTGATCACGAAGGAACTAATCAGGTGAAGAAGTCCAAGATCAATATGCTCAATCATCAGCATAAATTGTTCAGGATGAAGGAGAGTGAATCTATTCATGACATGCATACCAGGTTCTCATCTATTGTGAATGAGATGTATTCTCTTGGTGAGACCATTCCCAATAGCAAGGCTGTAAGGAAACTTCTGAGTGTACTACCTGAATCTTGGCAAAGCAAAATAGAGACTATTTCTGAAGCGAGAGATTTGGATACACTGACCATGGATGACTTGATTGGGAATCTAAAGACTTATGAACTCAAGAAATCTCAAGAAAAAGAGCTAACCAGTTCTCACAAGGAACAAAACCTGGTTCTCAAGTCTACTGTGGAGGATGACAATATGGCCTTGCTCACTCGAAGATTTCAGCGAATTATTAAGAAAGACTTTAATACTTAGAAGAAGAATTCATCAAAGTCCTTCGACAAAAATCTTAGAGATCTTATTTGCCACAAGTGTGGTGAACCTGGTCACTTCATAAAGGAATGTCCTTTGTGGGAGTTAGAACACAAGTGTAACCTAATTGAGAAATACAAGGAAGAAAAGAAGGATCAGGTTCAAATCCCCAATAGAAAACTCACCACGAAAGAAGTAGATAGTGTGGTGAAACGAGCTCTAGCCGCTATGGGAGATTCCTCCAGTGATGAATTTGAAGCTGCTACTAAACAAGATGACTGCTCCCTCTTAGCCATGGATGACTCAGATGATGAAGATGTGTTGGCCATAATGGCTGAAGCATACTCAGACAGTGAAGAGGACAACATGAGGTAAGCTTCTTTGAACTTAAATCAAAGTTAAACTCATATTCTCAAAAGAAGTCATTGTTTCTTTCTCTTGTTCTTATTGATGAATATAACACTCTGTCTATTGAAAAAGAACAAATCATGAATGACTTTGCATCTCTTAAGTTTGACAATAGTAATCTTGAAGAGGACAAAAGAGACCTCATAATAAAAATTGAAGAGTGTGAAAAAAATTCATAAATAAAATATTGAAAAAGACAAAATCATCAAAAACGTCACTTTAGAGTCGCAGGCACTGCACATAGAGAATCTGAGTCTAAGAAAGAGTCTGGATAAAATCAAAGTTGAATTAGAAAGAACTCTGAAATGGACCAGGTCCTCAGAGATTCTAGTCTCCTTGCATAAAAATCACTCAAGTCAAAGACAAGGAATAGGATATGAAAATGGTATCTCGAAAAATGATTTGAGAACTAAAACAAGTCCCATCCTTTTCTCTCACTTTGGAAAAATGGGTCATTATAAAGAACATTGCAACTCTAAGATAAAAGCAATCAAGAACAACATTGATTTTGCTAGTCACAGACCAAGGACATCCTCTAAATGCTTTGTCAAGTACACCGTAGTTCGCCCCAGATCTGGTCCCTTAAATAAAATCATGAGAAGGAAGAAAACTGCTCCACTCCCCTCTTGAACTAAAAGAGATCTTATTCATCCCTTCAATAATGAAAAGGGACTCAAGCTAGTCTGGGTACCCAAAACTAACCTCTGACTAGTTGTGTAGGTGAAAGTGAGAGAAAAGCATGGAACCTGGTACATGGACAGTGCGTGTTCCAGGTATATGACAAGAATGGTTCAAAACTTTCTCTCACTCACCAGTCATAAAGGCAAAAACATTTCCTTTAGAAACAGAAAGAAGGGTGAAATCATTGGAATTGGCAAGGTTGGAAAATACATGTCTCAAGAAATTGACAATGTGTACTATGTTAAGGGGTTAAAACACAATCTGTTGAGCATCTCACAAATATGTAACAAAAGGAACTCAGTCCTATTCACTTCTGCAGATTCTAAGGTTACAAGCTTGAAAACAGGAAACTTGATTCTCAAAGGACAGAGATACAAAAATGTGTGCAAGGCATACAAAGTCCTACACAACATAACAAATTGTGTGGAGGAAAGCATGCATGTAATCTTTGATGAACAAAAATCAGTGGACAGAGTGAGCACACAGGAAGAAATGGAAGAGATTGGTATGACACTGACTACTAACACAGAGGGGGAACCAGGTACACAAGATAAAAATACTCAGCATGAACATCTGGATACTTCCAGAATGCCTGATGATCAAGGTACTACACCAGATTTGTCACATCGTGGAACTACTGAAGAACATGAGCAACCAGATCATGTGTACAGATTGCACAAGGCATCGTATAGGCTCAAACAAGCACTAAGAGTATGGTGTGACAGCTATCAAGTTTTCTGCTAAATCATGGAGAATTGACAACACATTCTTTATCAAAAAAGAGGGGAGAACATACTGATTGTTTGATAAAGGATGTGGACCTGGTTCTTTGGTATCCTTCCAGTGATATGCAGATGCAGACTATGTGAAATTCATGGTAGACAGGAAAACCCATCTGGAATGACATACTTTTCCATTGTGCCAACATCAGTGAAATGAGTATGGCGAAGAACCAGATTCATCACAAAAGAATAAAACATATTGATGTTCGCCATCACTTTTTGAGGGATAATTTAGAAAAGGGAAATATTTAGATAAAGTTTTGCAAGACTGAGGATCAGGTGGTTGACATTTTTACCAAGGCATTGGGAAGAGAACCATTTGAAAGAATTCATTTGGAACCACGACTAATCAAACTTCATTGACTTTGTTTACCATTCTCTCTTTCTTTTGACTAGAATTTATTTATTCTTATACTTATCAAGTCTCATTGCATCTTAATTGCTAATCCAGTCTCGTACCTTTGATTAGGTACACATCTCAAGTAGGCTACAATGAAATATTTAGATATTGATGATGTGACCCTAATTTTCTAATTGCTGGAAATATAGACAAGACTCGCGGAAAGAATCACAGGAGGATCCAGGTTACTCTACAGGCCATTGTGGTATGTACTTATCTCCTTACATTTGTGTTCAACTTTGTTGCTGAATCTACAGTCACTACTCTACTGAACCTAGTCCATTCTCTAGTGTCTTGTCTCTGGGTACGCCACAAGTATTGTCAGCATTTAAAAAAAAAAGGTTGCAAAACTTTACCCACTTCTCCATTGACCCATTACAACAGGTCTCTAGCACATAGGTGTAAAATCTCTATTTTTTGTTTCTCTCGCTTTGTCCAAATTCTTTCTTCAAGAGTCCATGAAAAATCTTTCTACCTGTCCTTCTCTGTTAAATGTTCCCATGGCAGAAGAAGTCTCTCCATCCACTCAAGGGGAACCCCTTCCATCCACTCAAGGGGAACTTCCATCAGCAGTGTCTAAGACTACACCAGGTTCTTTTCCAAAACCTACCCCATACACCCTTTCCCTCTTCTCAGAGTTCGTAAGTCTAAAATGGTGGATCTCTATATGAATCTTGAGGAAGTAAAGAATGAAAAAAAATGGATTTAAGGGTGAATGGGTAAATCTCACCTTGACAAAATAGTTAGTTAGTGACATCTTATAAGTGTCTAGGGTGAGCTATGCAGAGTATGACATGGAACAAATATTAGAGGAGTTTGATCTTCTACATCATGTACCAGGTTCAAAAAAGAAGCAACTTGTAACTAAGAGTACCAGGTTCAATAGAGAAGCAACCTATAACTCAGATGATTTTCGATTTGCATACTGCAATTGCACGAGTGGCTGAATTGAAAAGGGAGAATGCACAGCTCAAGGCTGATCTACCCAATGCTAATGCTGAGATTTCTACTCTCAAAGACAGAATGCTTAGTGAACAAAGTGTCTACCACAATAGAATTGACAAGCTTCTCTCTTTGATAGAGAAAACTACTCATTCCTCCTCCTGAAATTTTTTTTGTCTTCCCTTCTCTATCGCTTCCTATCTGTGGTTATACTTCACTTACAAGTTGGATACTATGTGTTGGATTTGGTACATCACTGGCTTGTTTTGTTCTTTCCTTGTGCTCCTAATCTATCGGCGCATTAGATGACTCATACCATCAGTTTGATCTAACAATTTTTTGTTCTTTCAGGCTTGTTCTGATAAGTGCTGCCCCAGTGGCCATGATTTAGTAATTTTTAGCACATGCATGATACTTGCTAGGTTCTTTGTCTAAAAACTTTTTAATGATGTCAAAAGGGGGAAGATGGAGCATAGCATATTGTTTGTCATCATCAAAAAGGGGAAATTTGTTATTAGAAGAGTTTTGATGATTGACAAAGGGGGAATTTATTATTAGAATAGTTTTGATGATTGACAAAGGGGAAATTTGTTATTAGAAGAGTTTTAATGATTGACTGTAATTGATAAATTTTTTGCAACTGACAAAGTGAATCAGGTTCATATGCAGATTCATATGCATACATGGGTGTCAACTAGATTCATATGCATACATATTTTTCATCATCAAAAAGGGAAAATTGGTTATGTGAAGATTTTGATGACTGACATAGATGAATCAGGTTCACTACACCGCTGAAGGTTTTGCAGATACGAATTTGACTTGGATTTGAAAATATCAAATAAGTAAAATACGTGAAATTGAAGAAGCCCAATGCTTAATAGAAAATCAAGTCCTCTTAGGATTCTTTTCAAAAGGCAAGTTGTATTTGATTAAAGAGAGAACCAGATGCAGACAAGAAAACCAAATTCTTTTAGGATTCTTTCCAAAAGGCAAGTTGTATTTGACTAGGAGAGAACCAGGTATGAAAAATCTAACTTGAGGAAATTAAGTCCTTTTCGGATTCTTTTTTCCTTATTTGGGATACGAAAAGGTTTGAGGAAATAAAGTCCTTTTAGGATTCTTTTTTCTTATTTAAAATAAATCTAGGTTTGACAAAAACCATGTCCTTTGGTGTTGTATAATAATCATAAACAACCACAGAATATTCAGCTATTGTTTTGGCTGTCAAGGAGATTATTCTGAAGCAATAGTCGTTCATAGCAAGAAACTCTCTCACTGAACCAGGTTCCTGTAAGTGAAGAATTGGAGCAGAAGAATTATCCTGTCTTGATTGAGTTTGTTATTTGTATTTTTGAGTTGTAACTTTCTCTTCTAGAGTTAGTTGAGTCAAGTTACATTGGTGTAATTGTGTTGTACTTCAGAGACTAGAGTTTATAGTCTTTGAATAGGTGATTGTAATTTGAGAAAACTGTAGAGATTGAGGTACTAGAGTTAGTCCCTTTGATTGCGGAGTTGTAATCTAAAACCTGCTCGTGAGTTGAATAAAATCATATTCGATAGGTCGTGTTTTTGTTACTCCCTTGAGCAAAGAGGTTTTTCACGTTACATCTGCTTGTTATTTATTATTCTGTACTTGTGATGAAATTGAACCAGGTTCAATAACATAGATAACTGGTGGTGATTTCACATACAAAATGACAAGTCAGAGAAGAAAGTAATGGCATGGTTGCATGCACTTGGACGGGCATGTAAAATGAACCAACGCACTATCTCTGATACGGACTGAAGAGCACTGAAGAGTATTTTTTAACATAAATGATATCTTGTTTTGAATTTATTTATTTTTATTTTTAGACTTTATTTATTTATAATTCTATGGGTTTCTTTTTTGTTCTTTAATATAGTCGTATTATATTGAACCAAAACTTTTTTCGGTGTCGTATCATAGCAATATTTTTGAACAATTATGCGGAAGTATTTTACTAATACTTACGATTTGAATTATCTACAAATATACTAGGTGTAAGTTGAGGCTTATTCAAGTGAATATCGATGTTTCTAACTTAATATATGAATAAAATGATAAAATTTTTATGTTTAATATTTTTATGTAAATGTGCGTTCGTGCATACATATCTATCAAACGAGCAACAAATTTATCATCACTTTCGGTGTCGCGCGTTTTTGTGCGCTATCAGTAGACAGATGTGCGGCCAAACAACCAACTTATCATCACTGTTGGTGATGCGCGGTTTTATGCGCGATCAATACTAATATGCGCGATCATGCGGTGAAGTTATGATGGAGTTTAATTTGATGTCTGATTTTTGATGTTCAAGGGATATACTTATGCTATATAATATTCTATGCACGGGGAGAACTAAAAGCTATGACATAAAAATTATAATAATTTCTTCCTTATCATATATTTTTATTTTGCTTTTTAATTTTATATTTACAACACCAAATATTTTACTATTTGAACTATATTTACTCTTTGAATTATCTACAAATATACTAGGTCTAAATTGAGGCTTAGTTAACTGAATATTTGATGTTTCTAACTAAAGATATAAAAAAAGTGGATAAAATTGTCATGTTTGATATTTTAAAGGAAATGTGCCTTCGCACATACATATTTCTCAACCGCGCAACCAAATTATCATCACTGCCAATGCCGTGCGGTCTTATGTGCGATTAATACCAGATGTGCGACTGCGCAATGATGTTAAGATAGATACTATTTTGATGTCTACTTTTAAATGTTCATGGGATATATTTATGCTATATATTAAAAATACGCACAGGGAGAATTAAATGCTACAACATAAACATTATAATAATTTCTTTCTTATTATATTGTTTAGTTTGCTTTTTAAATTTATTTTTACAATACCAAATATTATACAAATTATATGAGAATAATTTTACGTAAACAAAATATACAATACAATTTATACTAAGAACAATTTTAAGTGATATGCAAATCTAATATAGTAATAAAATGAACTCAGAAAACTAAGACTTTTAATGACATTTAAGTTATTTCATGAAATCACAAACAATTAAAAACTCAATCCAATATGAATTATAAAATTAGATATATACAAGTGTAAAACATAATGAAATGACTTTATTTTTTAGGAGGAACTTTGCGACAGGTCTTCTTGTTGTGTCCTTTTCCTGCACATACGTTACATGTCACTTCAGACTTCATGAAATTCTCCTCGCGAAATGATTTCTTTCTGGTGTAACTTGGCATTCCCGGTGGTCTCTTTGACTCAGGTGGCAATATTTTTCTTTCAAAATATGCTTTGGGATGTTCTAAGTACTTTCACATGGAAGAGGCACAACCGGTATTGCATATGTATCTTGAAAGTATTTTTTGCTTTAAAAAAATTGTAGAATATTGGTAACCATGTTGGTGACGGTGCCTAATTACAGTCATAGCATGACCACATACTTATTTTAATGCAACAAATGTATTCCGTGGATCACTAATTATTTCAGGTCCTTCATTGCAAACAATTTCAATATCTCTGCAATCAACAACACCACACCCTCGAAGCACATTTGTTTGGTTAACTGAATTGATAGTATCATTGTGCTCTATTACACTAAACGCAACCAATTGTCCAACATTGGGCTCAATTGTGTCCATAATCATATCCTTCACTGTCAGACAGAGAGGATATTTGCAAAAAAAAGAATCTCGTTGTGAATCCTCAAAGCTAAAAATACCTGAAACCCCATGTCATTGTGTATTATAATTGGTGAAAATCTATCACAGGGAATGTATTTGATCTATAATTCATTGTTGGATGTGTCCATCGACAGTTGTTCAACAATGACTGAAATCAAACCATTAAAATCAGTGTTTGCGTCGTACAAAATTCTCTCTACTTGAAAATTTACATATTTTCCTGCAAGCCATACAAATTAACATTGAGACAAAAAAAATAATCAGCCAAAAACATATTAACAAACACATATATTAGACAAACATTAAATATATAATAACTAAAATTATAATATACCATAATATAAATTATAACTCCACCATTAAACTATATTGAAATTTATACGGTATAATTTATATGAAATCAAACAAAATTTATAACTAAAACTACCAATATTAAAAAAAAAAGTTTCAGATATAATTTAATTCAAATTATTTAATAATTACATTTTAAAAAATTATTGATCAATCGGATAACACAAACGCCTTCATGTCAAATTTAACACAATACCAATTACTAAATTTTTGATATAACTTTAAAATTACAATAATAATTAAAACATGAAAATATTTATATATTATAAACCAAAACTATATTTTTTGGAATAGATATTCACTGTTTATATATTTAATAAAAAAACAAGAATTAAACATGGATGATTAATACTACATTAACAACAAAAAATACCAGACGACACTTTTAGTTTCTGTTTTTTAAAAGTTTGACAATTACAGAAATTGCTTAATTACTTCTATATATGAGTAAACGAAGGAGTTCGATGTTATACCCCGTAAATTTTAAATGAATAAATAGCCTAATGGCATGTTGGTTAAGGGATTTAGCAAAAAAAATAATAAATAATAAATAAATAAATAAATAACAAAGTCGTTTTTATTTCATCTTCATCAATATAACTTGGAAAAACAGAGGGTAGCCATGTAAGGCAAACCCACATCAATTTTATATAATTTCCTTTCAAATTACGCTACGAAACGCGGTCTAAACTCCGTTCCGGCTTAGGTACAGAGGTATAAAGTTGCAGAGAGCACCCCTACGGAGTTGGTTTCATGAAATTTGGCCGGCGAAACGTTGTGCTACTGAGGTAAAGTAAATAGAATTGCTTTAAATTAGTACCAATGTGTTCGTAGCGTTGCAGTGAGCATTTATCCCTTCTGGACTATCGAGAAATAACGAGTTTTCGATCTTTTTCCAAAAGGTTAAAGTTTGGGATAAATATATATCAAAAAGATAATTTCTCTCGGATATTAATGTATTTAGTTCTAATTGATATGTATATGAATGTAGTTGGGAGAAACAACAGAAGTACCGACGGAAATCACATCGGTCAGTCGGGTACTCAGAAACCAGATATGTGAAGTTGTTCTTCGGCAAGTTAGTAAGTCTTAGCTTTGTGAATCATAGTAAACTCCGTATTTGAAACTCTCGGAGTTGAATGTTGAGAATTGAATAAGTTTAGTAAATTATGGTTTGCATTGCCGTATCGTATTTTAGTCCGAAAAATAGAAAAGCATGCGCCAAAAGGCGAGTTAGCATTCCAGATTCAGTATAGCTTATTGTATGACTAGAAAGCATGTTATAGAATAAAAAGAAACAGATTTTCAGAATATAAGTTAGTAAAGTAAAACCATATAGACAGGCAGTTTCATGGCTACAGACTAGCCATTCAAACAGACGAGATATTGACTACAGATTAGCCATTCAGACAGATAGTACCCTGGCTACAGATTAGCCAATAGTTAAAGAAAGATTTCAGAATCAGTATAATCAGTAAACAATTAGTTTAGTACAGAAATAGATCAGAATAAGAAATCAGATTTCAGATAGTCTTTTTCAGTTATACATGCTTGCTATTTATATGTGCTAATTGTTTGTTGAGACTTGTTGTGGCGTGAGGGCCCCTTATTGAGCGTTCTCGCCACCCCTGGGTTGGTAATCATGTCGCCCACTGAGCGGGTGGGTTTTACGTCACTCCGAGGGGTGGCATGCCGTCCCCAACTTGGACAAAGGTGGGATGAAGATTTCCCCATAGCAGTCTGATCAGCATTACAGGTGCAGCTCCGGTTTCAGATAGCCCTATTGAGTTTTGTGTCCAGGGAACCAGACCCTATCTGTTACTGTCTGTACATTCAGTTATTATAGGTGTAGCTCCAGTTTCAGATAGCCCCGTTGAGTTTGTGTCCGGGGATCCAGACCCTATCTGTTACTGTCTACACAGGAGTCCTCCGGACTCAGACACGGTTGCTTATATCAGAGGCTATGGCCCGAGCCGGAGACCCAGGGGGCCGGTAGAGGAGCTCCGAAGTGAGTAGATGAGTGGAGTGACTTATTTTTGATTGGTTTTGACCTGGGTAGGGGTATATAGATTGTTTGCTTGCTTGGTGCCATCTGGCTTATGGGGGTTGGTATTGGCTCTTGCCTGCTACTTGCATATTTATTTATATGTTATATACTAGCTACTAGACAGTAGGCCATCGCGTTTACAGGTACGCCTCCGCCTTATCAGTACAGAAAGCATGATTCAGTTTTTACCAGTTCCTTCGTATTCAGTTATCTCCTGCCGTACAAATTTGCTAGATATGCTATTTATATTCAGTTGTTTCAGCTATATTATTTCAGTTGCTTTGCATACTCAGTACCAGCGGTACTGACGCCCAGTGGGGCGCTGTATTACTTGCCTGCAGGTACTCATAGATGAGGAGGCAATCCCTCGTGATTCCAGCTAGCTACTGAGTATTCAGCTCCTGTCATCCGGAGTCTGATTTCCAGAGGTGTAGCTCTTTTCCTTTTATGTACAGTACGGGTAGGTCGGGGCCCTGTCCCGATCATTTCTATTGTTACTCTTAGAGGCTTGCAGATTGTATATTATCTTCCCGTGGTCAGTTGAGCCGATCGTGTGAGGCCGTGCAGTTGTATAGCTGTTTAGTATCTCTGTTTTTTTATGTTGGCCGCGTGGGGCCATGGTTTGATAGTAGTGGTGACCTTGCCAGTCACGTAGCTGTTCAGTATTCCCTTTGTTGAGTCTCAGATGACTAGACAGCATGGTGGCCTTGTCGGCCCGCATAAGTTCCTTGTTACGAGTATGTTTCTGGTTAGCTGTTATTACAGGTACAGGTGGCTATAGGCCAGTTGGCCGGAGGCTGTGTTTACAGCCGTTATATAGCCCTTTGTTTCCAGAAATCTGAGTTAGAGCTAGTCAGGCGCCAGCTGTGCTTAGGCTCGCCAGTTACCAGTCCAGGTCCTACTAGGGCACCAGGTGCCAGTCATACCCCCCAAGGTGGGGCGTGACACTCGAGATATTTTAAGCATTTTTTTTATATATAAAAAAATCCATCAAAAATTGTGTTTTATATTAAAAAAAATGAACTTTTGGGATAGTAAAGAAAAACTAAATCAAAAAACTTACTAGTTACATGCCATCTTCCACCGTGTTGAATCATAATTGAATTGAAACATCTTTCTGACATTGTAAAAGAGATGATTTTTTATTTTCTTATGGAGAAGAAAAAAAGTTTTCAAGTCTGGGTAGGATTCAGTAATGGTATAGGTTAGAGGTTCATCTATCAAAATAAAAAACAAAATCAACGCAAATACAGGGAAGAGATGGAAACATTTGAAACTTTCGCATGTTTTATGGAAACTAAACAACCGTATTTTTTTAAATTTTTTAATCAAATCTGCTAGTTTAGGTAAATATTTTATTACTATATGTGAAAACCTGAAAATATTGGTATCTCTAGTAATTATTACTCTAAAAATATATATTTATGTTATTTTTCCTAAAAATAAAAAAGAGGAGATATTTTCACTTTTTGGGCAGCCTTTTCTAAAACTATTTATCAAGTGATATATATCACTTTTTGTGCCCAAATATTATACCTCCTCTCATAATTTTATTTACCTCAAGGCTAAGAAATCCCAGAACTCCCTTTTCATCATATTCCTCCATAGAAGCAATTAGAAAAACTTGTTCTTTGAACTGGAACTAGACAATCCCTCCTTGGTGGTACTTGATTATGTATTCAAGATTTTATATACTCGTGTACAAGCTAAAGAAAGTCTTTGAGGAATCCAAGACTTTTGTTTGGTCTACGATTTAAACTCTTCAAATTGTGATAGGACTGTTTATGTATTGAAAAGCTAAGGTTTGTCTATAAACTTGAACTTGTACTCTTATTAACTGCTAGAGTATTTGAGCTACTATCTTGGAACTTTGGTTACCTTCTCGTCATATTGATATTCTTAAATTGTTGCTAGATAATTGTTAACTCGCCCACTTGTACGGATTGCTTGACCATTTGGCATTCATGTTGGGACTTTGTCCTTCTTGTGGCTATGACCTTGTCACTATATCGACATGCCTCTTGATTCGGATCTTGTGCCATCTTGACTTTGGATTTCTAGTTCGTCTTAACTATGGAACTTGTGCATATTAAGTAAAAACTAGAAAGCCATTTTTAACATGGTTCTTGATTCTCTCGATTTAGGGGTTTCAACCCTACTTGATACAGGGATTCAATCCTTCTCGATATTTGACTATGCTTGATGTGATGGCATGACATACATATTGGGCAAAATATGTTATTTGACCTCTTGTAAAGTAATTCTATGAGCCTTCTTGACACTTGTACTTTTAAATATCGTCATTCATAATTGGTAATATTTCAAGGTTTGATAATTGATACTTTGATATACTTGATTTATATATCTGTTATAATTGAGCTTCCAATAACTTAGAAGGAAATTAGAGAATCTATTGGATCCCATCCCAAAGTTTATACACTACTAATCTTTATGCTTAGAGATAGTTATTTTCTATCATACGTGATGTTCGAGAGGATATATGAAGATGACCGTTTGAAGTAGGCTTTTTGGAGCTTTAAATGAAGATCACATTTACATTTACGTATCTATATTTTGTAGAAATTTTGGGACTTGTATATGACCCATAAGTTATACCTATGTACGTAATTTGTAAACTTAAACTTGGTGACTTGTTGGTTGTTTGAAAGTGTGTAAATGCAGGTCTTGTAATATACTGAAGTTACATTTTGGTTTGTAGTATTGTAGAATGGACGAAACTAGTGTACATCTTAAATATTCAAAAGTGAGAAAATAATTATTGGTATGATCCTACTGTCGTGTTGAATGAGAAATGAAATTTCATAAGGTACATGCTTGGTATTTTTTTTGATACATGATACCACTTTATCTCATGCTGTACTTTTAAGATCTTTCAATGGGCCTAATTCCGCTATTAAATTACAATGAAATATATTTTTTCCCAAAAAAATTAGTTCTTTTAAATATTACGAGTAGTAGATTATTTTTTGTTGGAATGTGGCACCCCACCCCCACCCCCACCCCAAGAGGATTGCTACAGTGGTGCCCTTAATATTCCACATCTTACCCTTGAACAACTAATCATGTCACTTTGTCCTGAGTTTCATTCTCAAGCTCATATCATATCTGTCTATAAACGTTTTTCAAGTCTTATTCTCTCCCACAACCCAAAGTTTATCTTAAACCTGCTTAATGAACATATTGCGCATTTCATAGCGCCACTGCCATACTTATACTCGATGCATTTAAATTATTTATTGCCTCACTACAGTCACACGTATGACATCACCATCACAATATCACCAATAATAGTTATCACTTTTAAGAGGCACTAAACCTAAAATCATATAAGCACTTTCCTCAAAATATCTTTCACCATAAAATCCAACTATTTAGACGTATGTAAAGCATTACACTTCTTACTTTCCTGTTAGACAAACTTTCTTTACTTATCAAGCTCATAACAGAGAGTTATACCCATAACTTTAAACTTGAGTAAGTCGCCCTTACCTATAACCTCAAATTTGAATAAATCTCCCTTACGCAAAAATCATATCATATGGACACTTTTTTTGTTCATATGAATCCTTGATATTCAAAAATTTTGCTAACTCCCGAACTTCTTAAAAATTTTGGCAAAGGTTTCCTTGTAATTAGAACTACCCTAAAATATGTAAGCTGTCCACCATCAACCATACCCAATGCATAAAATATTTCAGGTATTCAATGCCACTCTCAGTTGCACACATATTGTTGAAAATATACAAGTCAACTGTGTCATCTGGCAGAGGTTGATATGTGTATCCTAGCCATCTGCGAAAGTAACATCCTAATGTTCAATTTGATTTAGTTCAACGCATGAATAAGAAATGAAAGAAAGGAAAATATTCTAGATGTTTGATAGCCTCAAGATCATAAGTATGGACGTCTATATACCCATGAAGAAGACTTTACCAAACACTGCTCCATGACCCAGACTTAAAGCCTAAGCTCTGATATCAACTTTATCACATCCCAAATTACCTCCTAAACATGATTGGCACCCAGCACATACCCCCCGCCAAGAGAATCCATTTTTCATTAATTAACCATTAATTTGCGACACTTAATAAATTAAATAAGTGCACAAATAATATGATAATTAAATACAATCACTTAGTATCCCAAAATATTAATTTAAAACTCTTGCCCAAATTTCAGACTTGACCATAGAGCATCTAAGTGAACTACAAAAGATTTGGGTGTGTAAACCCAACAAGAAAATATTAGATAAATAAACGATAAGGACTCTTTTGGGAAGCCTCCACGAATAATGCGGTGGCTCACCTTAACTACTAGATCAACTCCAATGTGCAGTTACCTACTCTGTGGTCACTAATAGTTTCTGCATGGACATACAAGTAAGGAGTGAGTTATATGTAAATATAACTCAGTAAGATCCTCGACCTGCCACTTTAAATACCCTTAGAATAATTATTAGAAAAATATCAACACTCCACAAGCACAAAAATATTATGCACAAGAATTATATTAAATAAAAAATTTCAACAAAGTTCACACAATTATTTATCAAGAATACTATATATCTCAACACAATTTACAGCAAGGTCTAGTCTTAAATGAAGGATACAACAAATAATCAACATCACAACACCACGACAGCATACACAATGTGTCAAACATATTAGGAAGCATGTACAATGCTCAGTGTTGTCAAAATGCATACACAATGCCCAATATTATCAAGAAGCTATACAATGCCCAAATAAATTAGGAAGCATACACAATGCTCAGTATTTTTAAGAAGCATACAAAATACCCAATATTGCCAAGAAGCATCCACAATTACCAGAAGCATACACTATCTTAATGATATCAAGAAACATACACAATGCCCCAACGTCCATATGGTTCACAACCGTGTCACTCCACGAAATAAATTTATAATAGAGAGTCTTAATATTCTTAGCCATAAAGTATATGTGGTTGGCCTCATAGACCGTCGATTCTGCAAAGCACACGCTTGTCCCAACACATGGACCAGGCAGACAAAACATATTTTTTTAAAATGAATTTGAAAAGCAAACACTCAAAGCTTAAAGTCTCACTTACCTCAAATTCCCAACTCAAGTACCCTTTCAATAAAGCAGAACTATGCTCTTGGGTCTCTGAATTATTTCAAACTACTTAAAAACGGATTTAGAATCGCCAAAAACCTTTGAAAAAATATTTTTTTATATTTTTAACATAAGTCATATTCGCGATCAAAGATTTGACTGAAAAAGTCAGCTTTGGTCAATGGATCAGAATTTCCGAATCATGACCACCAGTAGATTCTCCTCGACGAGAGGATTTCAGAACACTATTCAAAATTACATTTTGATAACGTTTTTCATTTCAAATTAATGATTTACTTTGAAGAACCCTAGGGCTAAACTTTCTCAATTTCTCATATATTTTTTATATTACTACCACAAAAATTTTATTCATAATCACACGTTAATCTCATAGAAAAGTTTAGAATCATTGCCTTGATTCTTTGGGATAAAAATCCTATTTTTCTCTTCTCTTTTTTTTTTCTCCTTTTCTTCTCTTTTCTTCTACGGCATTTTCTTTTCTTCTCTTTTATTTTTCCATGTTCTGCTTCTGGTTCCAACCAGACCAACCCTTTTATTTCTTTTTTTTTTTTTTTGCTTATTCCTTCCTTACTTTTTATTTTGCTTTTCTTTGGCTAGGACCACTTATTTTATTTATTTTTTTGATAAAAAATATAAATCAACTCCTAATTAATTTAGGGTCATTACAGAAATTTAAGAAGATCTAGCACAAATATTTTTCATATAAGAATTTGAATTAATTTTTCCTATAGTCATTCATCTTACATTTTTATTCGTATTGCTTTTGCCTTGTAAAAAAGATTCATTGTTCTTTTTTTTTGGTCAGGAAATTAGTGAAATTTTTATCACAAGGTTAAATTATTGAATTAATAGTTGAAATTCTCTCTATATATACATAATATGAATTTTTCTCCAATTGTGGCTGATAATTCTCTGTGTAATTAGTTATAATGAAGAGAAAAAAGGCAAATATACCCTTCAACTTTGTAATTTAGAACGATATGTTTCTCGTTAAAAAAGTGGTGCATATATAAGGTCGTTGTTTAACAAATGGTGCATATATACCCATGTCGTCTAACAAATGGTGCATATTTACTCTTTGCGTTAATTGACCTATATTTTTCTGAATTAAAAAAATTCTAAAACTTATTTTTTAATTTCAAAAATGCCTCGTGAATTTTAAATTTACTTGCTTATATTTTTACCATTACAGAACCTGATCCAAATAAAAAAATAAATCTAAACAAAAGAGGAATTAAATTATTTTTAGTTAGATCGAGTCTGGAGGAATAAAAAACTGAGTGAGGTAACCTTTTAAAGTCATGTGATATTTTTAAAATCAAAAAATTAGTTTTAATTTTTATTAAATTCGGTTTGTTAATAAAACATGATAAATATGCACCATTTATTAGATGAGGAAGGTATATATGCACCATTTATTAAACGGTGAAGGTGTATATGCACCACATTTTTAAGAAGGGATACATCCACTCTAAACCGCAAAGTTGAGAGGTATTGTAATGACCTGCTCGACCGTTATAGCACCCTGATGACTTAAGCACGGGCAAATTTAACATTTTTGCAAGCTAAAATAAAGTGCCCAGAAACAAAAGATTGTGAGACAAACAATTTTGAACGGGCTAAGTCAAAATCAGGTGGGCTCAGGCACAGGACCACTATGGCGGACCGTTTCGCTGTAGTTGCATCACTGCAGCGGATGTGCCCTCGCTGCAGTGGATGACGTGGATCAAAATTTCGTAAATCCTATCTCGATTAGGATTTAAATATCTATTCTCATAAGGGGCTGAATAAAAACGGCCAGAAAATAGAAAATAGGATTTTGGAACAAGGAGAGAAACAAGGAAGCTAGAGAAGGCAATACTTCACTCTGCGCAGCTATGATTCTTCGCAAGGACTCGAAACTTGATGCAAGCATGCACCGGGAGCGTCTCGACAACATCATATGGCGCCCAGGTAGGCTATGGATTACTCACCTGCGAGTTAGACTTTGATTAGTAAAACATATATGTGCGTATATTTAATATATTATTGATGATTTGGGAAGAAATCTTGAGTAAATTGTCAATAAATGGTAACAATTAGTAAGTGATTGGGGGCAAAGAAAATAGAGAAGGGATAGTGATATCCCCATGATATGAAATCCCTAGGTTATGTTTTAAATAGGGATAGACTATAAATAATGGTGTATGTGGGAGTGGGTCGATTTCATGCGTAATGGTCTTCGGACATTGCTTGTTGATATATATACATATATAGTCCTCTTTTTATGAATTTTAATATTGAACGGTCAATAATAAATCCTTATTTTGCGGAGATTGAACGTTGATGAGTGGGTTATAATTGTTTGATAGCTTGAATCGTGACCCTTGAATTGTGGGTGAAGCGAGCTACGGGGCCAGTAAGTTTATCTTGATACATTGTGTCCTATGCTTGTTTGGGTCATACCAATTCGATTGTCATTACTTGAGGAAGAAGATAGGATGATTATAGAGATGAATCAATGTAGATTATGTATAAGGATGAGAGATCGTGAAGAAATAATTCATGGGACATTTGAGAGGAAAAATGGGTTGAAGTACTGCCTGAACAGTACCGCTACAGCGGTCTGGGAACCGCTATATTGAGACCACAGTGGTAGCAAAAATGCCACTGCAGCGGAGCCTAACCTCGGGCAGTTTTATATCTCATCTTGGAATTTTAAATTTAAATAATGTAATAATTAACTGGTTATGAGATAGCCTCGAGCTAGGTTGTGTTATACTTAGTGTTGCTTAACTCTTGTTGTGTTGATTTATTGTTATTTGAACTATGATATGTGGCTTTTGAATTGATAAGTGAAGTCTGGCATACGCGAGTGAGTAACTAAAGTGGCATGTAACATGGGAAGCTAAATCATCGACATCTTGAGAATGAGAGGCCTGGGGCTGAGATGAGACTTGGATGAGCAAATTTTATGATCAAGCTATGAGTGAGAGCTTGGATATGAGTGGCTCGTGGCCGAGGTGAGCATCCGAGCCAGCGGTATTAGTGAGTACACAGGGGTGTACGAACATGAGTACACAGACAGGTATGATGAAGGTCTCATATGGCTGGGTGTATAATACATGAATTTCTAGAGTCCCCTGCAGGTCATGACTAGAAGAACAAACATAAGACCCTCTGGAATGTGTGTAAAGTGATTAGACAGAGGCCTATGTTCGGCATATCACCGATGTTATGATTGTGAGACAGAGATTTATGCAGGCTTGATATGATATACATACGGCTGCGATGACAAAGGTGTACAGATATACAAGTGTGATACGAGATATACCAACATGATTCGGGCATGATGTGCGGGACGCAGTTGCGAGATAATACATGATGATATGGTACAGGTATGGTACTACATAACATGATTATGGTGTAAAGACGTAATTTAGAATTTGGGAGAGACAGGTATGTCTATATACTTTAATTGTGGAGAACTTAACTCCATCGTTATAGTTTGATGCTTTCCATGTGTGTACTAGAGTTATTCAGTTATTGTTGTGATTAAATGTTTGATTAATGTAGTCCTTGTGAGTTAGAGATGGTAACATGACAGGTTTAACAGTGGTAGTAGATTACAGGGAGATCGTTGGTTAAACTCTATCATTAATGTGCAAAATTAAGGAGGACAGATAATCCTATTAGTAAATAAATAGGTCATTAATCAATATAAATGGACTAGGTCAGTGATAATGAAAGAATAGATGAAGTAGACGTGTTAATAATATTTGTAGGGCTGAATGAAATAGGAAAGGATCAGTAAAACAGGGTTATTGCATAATCTGGTTGACGCTGTAGCGGACGAATTTCCGCTGCGGCGAGACTGCTGTAGCGATCAAAGTATCTGCTATAGCGAGATAAGGAAAACGGAACAGAAGTTGTGAGTTCTAACTAGAGTTGGAGGGTATGTATTTGAATATTTTGAGTTGTAAGAATTTAATGAAAGGGTTGATAAATTGCCAAGTTATAATTATAAGTTGAAGTTGTGGTTAAAATTGAGTAATCGAGTGCATGCTAAGTAAATGCTATTACTTGTACTAATCTTAGTCAGCCGATGATGCCTAACGGTATGTGTGGTGTACTGATACTACCTTGCTACACCTTTCTTTGAGTGTAGGTTGTGGTAGGTTTGAAGCTTCATAAAAGACGTGGAATACTCAGCATCAGCTTCCCTATTTTCTCTGTAGAAGAAGCTGTGTTATTTATTTTGTCAACATTCTATTAGAGCTCTTGTATCTGTCTAGACTAGATAGGCGAGAATGGTTTGGGAACTATTATTTTAAATTTTAGAATCATTTGTATTCATGCAAGTTAAGTTGTCTGAATTTATTTCATGCGTTGGTTAAGAGAAGGGTCCTCCTATAAAGCTAGAATCGATGTAGGTGCCTACACGACTCGCCCATTTGGATTGTGATAAATTTGTATCAGAGCGTCTAGGTTACTGGTCTTAGAAGTACAACAGCAATATCAAGTAGACTCCTACAGATAGGTATGTAGACGTCCACATCTAATCTTCAGGAAGCTATAAGGCATCTAGGAAGTTTTCACTTTATTTTCTTCCCATCGTGTTGTCCAAGTAAGTCGATCGCCTGGATTGAGTCCAATTGATATATGGAGTATTCTAATTGATATCTAGACAAGATCAATTGGCATTTGAATATACAAAAAATGTTTAGGATACACGATAAACAGGTGGGCGGGGGTGACTTGAGTTGATCGAGGGAATGAGAGCCCCCACGAGTATTCGGCTAAGCGAGTTTCGCTGCAGCACGGTATGTCCTGCTGTAGCAGACTCGCTATAGCGAGTGATTCCCCACCATAGCGGGTTTGCTGTCGCGGTAGTGTGATCGCTGCAGTGGACACGATCAAGCATAATTTCAAGTTCCAATATTTTAAAATCCCCTATTTCAAGTAACAATGATAGATATAACAGATTTAAATAAGAAATCAAGGCGAATATAGGAAAATTACGGTAATATTATAAAAAAGGGCCAAAACACAGCCAATGTCTGCAAATGCCAGACGGGCATCCGTAATAACAAGTACCAACATCCAAACAAACAAAAAAGAAAAATAGTAGTTTCTTACAAACCCCAAATAGGGGCTACCCAAAAGTACATCATAAAGCCTATAATAATGGGGGAGATATACTGCTCCTATCTAACTGGAGGCCTCGTCACTACCGTTGCTAGAATCATCGTTTGCTCCCTGCTCAAACCCACTGAGGAAGAATAACTCTGGGAGGTCCCACCTGGTCACCTGGGGTGTCCTGAAACTAGGAGAGAGGGTCTTTAGAATCTTCTTGATCCCCTTCCACATGTGGACGATCAGCTTGTCCTGAGAATTCTGCCTTCTCCACTCTCTTTTCAAGTCCTCCCAGAGCTCTACATGGGCTTGAATCAGGGCGACAATTGCCCCCTGCATCTCCCCAGAGTTGGCAGCTGTTGTACTAGAAGGTCTACTGCTGGAAGAAGGTTTGGGCAACCCTCCCAATAGCTCCCGCATGGCCACCAACTCAGTCTTTATTCGCTTAAATAGCCCCCCGGGTCTAGAAGTGTTGGTCCCACTATTTCCCTCAGCGGAGGAAGTCTTTCTATTTTTTCGGTCTCTCCTTGGAGCTCCTTTCACCCTCAAAGGATCGAAGGGCATATCACAATCCATGATGACATTCTCGGGCTCCTGGTGCACCCCAGCCCGCCTACAGAGTAGAGTAATGAGGGAGGGAAAAGGCAGAATCGTGATGGGTTTGGCTGAATAAGTACCTCCATTCCTCCAAAATCTGAGCTCTTACATTCACCCTTACCCTGCTCAGCACGCAGGCCACCACCAGGGCACGTGCATACATTACGTCAAACATATTGGAGGATGGGCATATCCTCCGAGACACCATATTCATCCACCTCCTGGCCTCCACAGTAAAGTGGGTACTCTGAATGCCCGTCCTAGTAATGCTCCAACTAGTTGAGGCCCTCTGCTCCTCCACCACTAGTCTGTCCACCAGCCACTGCCATTCCCATCCACATCCCCTGCCTTTAACATATCATCCGGAGGATTTCGCAGACCCAAAACTTCATTGATAGCAGCAAGATTTAGGATGATATGCATTCGTCTAACATAGGCCACCGGCTCATCATGACTCCACGCTATGAGGGGGAGGTTGGCATAGAACTCCCTTACCCAGACCTCATTCACCTTACATGGGTCCTTCACCAACAGACCCCGCCCTATCTCCTGGAGGAGAGCATAAAACTCAGGCGCCTTCTCCTTTATATCTTGCATAATAAACCCCCTATTATGAAGCATGCCCTTCGCAGCCTGCTTACTGTGCCGGAATTGACACTGGTCATTCACAAATCTGATGTAGCCACCGGTGTGAATGCTGCCACTAGAGGAGGACATAGTGTAGAATCTGCAATAATAAGAAGCATTAGGGAATGAATGGAATGACAAGGGAAAAATTAAGGTTGAGAAAAAGAAAAACAGAACTAAAGAAGCCACAGCCTGGGCGGACCCCTGCAGCAGTCGAGTGTTCGCTGTAGCGAGTCCGCAATAGTGGAAATGGACTACTATAACGAATCCGCTGTAGCGGTCAAGGTTTTACTATAGTGGACATAGTCGTTACCAGCAAACCTCGACCCCCAATAATGGAGGCTGAAATTTCAACCTCTATTTTCTTCCAAACAAACTATAGATTGGGCAAGGGGCACACTAACTTGTAATCTACCAGTAATTCTACACCCGATAGTGGCTAAATTCAAGCCGAAAAGCTCGAGGAAGCTAAACCACCACCCTGCCCAAACCCTACCATTTCTAGCGTGAAAACCCCAATAAAAACCTTCTATAGTACGAAGGGATAGATTCTAGTAACTTAGGGACGTAAAAGCTAAGAGCATGCTTCAAGACATAGTCTAAAAATGCAAGAAAAGAGATTTACCTTCACTACCCCAATAACCATCCAAAAATAGTACATGCAGACCCTTAGTTTCACTTGGTTGGGACAGAGTTTCAGCCTGCCTTCCACCCAATATAAAAAACCTTCGAGCTGCCAAACTTGCTAACATCCCGACGATGAAGGCATGATAATGCGAGTAATCTAGATTAAGAGAAGCAAGGAAGTCATGGGGCTGAGTATTACCTAAGAAATCGAGAGGATCACCAAAAGAATTGAGAGGATTTTCACAAAAAGTAAAGAGGAAATTTTGAGAATGAACTCAAAAACCATCCATTCTGCCCTTTAACTGACCTTATCTTCCACTGCAGCAGACCGTTTTTCGCTGCGGTGGAACAGCTTTAGTGGGAAACAAACTCGCTGCAGCGGACGAGTAAAAATAGTGATGGTTCAAATTCCATCACGGGATCCCCACATTTTCAAAACACTCATTCCCAGAAGTTCAACAAATCGGGGACACCTAGGACACATGGGCCAAGAATAAGTAACCGTAAGACCCGAAGGAAGGGAAATTGCGTAATTAGATGCTTGAATCTTGGTCAGCCCAAATGGAGACTTAAAGTTCCACGAGAAATTATCATATGTATGTGGGTAATAAAAGGGGTCCCATGAGGACCAGTCCCAGAATCAAGGCATAAAATATCGATAAGACCCAGGCTGGCTAAGAAGGTTGGAACTATGATCGATGTCGGGATCAAACCGGGGAGGGGGGAACTAAAAAAATACCGCACCTATATCATAGAGCCATTTAGGGACGAACGAATTTTTAATTAGTATCTGATGTAATGACTTGCTCGACCGTTATAACACCCTAACGTCTTAAGCAAAGGAGAATTTAAAATTTTTGCAAGCTAGAACGAATTCCCCAAAAATAAAAGATTATGAGATGAACAATTTTTAATGGGACAAGTCAAAATAATGTGTACCCAGGCACAGGACTACTGCGGTGGACCGTTTCTGCTGTAGTGGCACAACTGCAGTAGGAGACGTAAACCAAAATTTTGTAGATCCTATCCCGGTTTGGATTTAAATACTTATTTTCATAAGAAGGCTAAATAAAACCGCTCAAAAAATAGAAAATAGAATTTTGGAATAAGGAGAGAGACAAGGAGGCTAGAGAAGGCAAGACCTCACCCTCCGCAGCTACGATTCTCCTCAAGGACTCGAAACTTGATGCAAGCATGCAGCCGGGAGCGTCTCGACAATAATTTGACGCCTAGGTAGGCTATGGATTACTCACCTTCAAGTTAGAATTTGATTAGTAAAATATATATGTGCGTATATTTAATGTGTTATTGATGAGTAGGGAAGAAACCTTGAGTAAATTATCAATAAATGATAACGATCAGTAAGTGAATGGGGACAAAGAAAACAGGGAAGGGGTGGTAATATCCACATAATGTGAAAACCCATAGGTGATGGTTTAAATAGGAATAAACTATAAATAATGGTGTATGTGGGAGTGGGTTGATTTCATGCGTAATGGTCTTCGGACATTGCTTGTTGATGTATATACATAGTCCTCCTTTTTTGAATTTTAATATTCAACGATCAGTCATAAATCTTCTTTATACAATGCGGAGATTGAATGTTGATGGGTGCATTGTGATTGTTGCATGGCTTGAATCGTGACCCTTGAATTGTAGGAGAAGCGAGCTACCGGGCCAGTAAGTTTTCCTTGTTACATTATATCCTGTGCTTGTTTGGGTCCTATCAATTCGATTGTCATTGCTTGAGGAAGAAGGTAGGATAATTATAGAGATGACTCAATGTAGTTTATGTATAATGGGTGAAAGATTGTGAAGAAATAGTTCATGGGAAATCTAGGAGGAAAAACGGATCGAAGTACTGCCTAAGAAGTACCGCTGCAGCGGTCCAGGAATTGCTGCAGCAAAACCGAAGTGGCATCAGTGATGCCTCTGCGGCGGAGCTCAATCTCGCTAACGTGCCAGTTGTGTATCTCATCGTGGAATTTCGGATTTAAATGATGTAATAATTAAATTGTTATGAAATAGCCTCGAGCTAGGGTTGTGTTATACTTTAACTCTTGTTGTGTATAATTTATTATTATCTGAACTTTGATATGTGGCTTTTGAATTGATGAGTGAAGTTTGGGATACACGAGTGAGTATCTAAAGTGGCATGTAACATGGGAAGTTAAATTTGACATATCGTGAATGAGAGGCCTGGGGCCAACATGAGACTTGGATGAGCAAATTTTATGATCAAGCTGTGAGTGAGAGCTTGGATATGAGTGACTCGTGGCCGAGGTGAACATCCGAGCCAGCGGTATGAGTGGATACATAGACAGGTATGACTAAATGATCTCTCTTCAATATTTTCTTCCTCAAGCATTAAGTTAAGGAGTTTGTCTTAGACAAGACCCTTTCTCTCTAATACCTGAAGTTCATATGGCTGGGTGTACAAACATGAGTATACAGACAGGTATGATGAAGTTCTTATACGACTGGATGTACAATACATGGATTTTTAGAGTCCTCTGCAGGTCATGACTGGAAGGGCAAACATAAGACCCTCTAGCATGTGTGTAAAGTATTGTGACGGAGGTGTATGCCCGGCATATCACCGATGTTATGATTGTGAGACAGAGATTTATGCAGGCTTGGTATGATATACATACGGCTGCGATGACAAAGGTGTACAGATATACAAGTGTGATACGAGATATATCAACATGATTCAGGCATGATGTGAGAGACGCAGTTGAGAGATAATATATGATGATATAGTACAGGTATGGTACTACATAACATGACTATGGTGTAGAGATGTAATGTGGAATTTGGGAGAGACAAGTATATGTATATACTTTAATTGTGGAGAACTTAACTCCATTATTATGGTTTGATGCTTTCTTTATGTGTACTAGAGTTACTCAGTCATTGTTGTGATTGAATGTTTGATTAATGTGGTCCTTGTGAGTTATAGATGGTAACATGATAGGTTTAACAATGGTAGTAGATTACGGGGAGATCATTGGTTAAACTCTATCATTAATGTGCAAAATTAAGGAGGACAGATAATCTTGTTAGTAAATAAATAGGTCATTAATCAATAGAAATGGACTAGGTCAGTGATAATGAAAGAATAGATGAAGTAGACATGTTAATAATATTTGTAGGGCTGAATGAAAGTGGAAAGGATCAGTAAAACAAGGCTATTGCCTAATCTGGTTGACGTTGCAGTGGACAAATTTCCGTTGTGGCGAGACCGTTGTGGCGATCAAAGTATACGCTACAGCGAGATAAGAAAAATAGAACATAAGTTGTGAATTCTAACTAGAGTTGGAGGATATGTATTCAAATATTGTTGAGTTGTAAGAATTTAATGAAAGGGTTAATAAATTGCCAGGTTATAATTATAAGTTGAAGTTGTTATTAAAATTGAGCAATCGATTGCACACTAAGTATATGCTATTACGTGCACCAGTACATGTGGTGTACCAATACTACCTTGCTACCCCTTTTTTTTAGGTGTAGGTTGTGGCAGGTTTGAAGTTTCATGAAGGACATGGAATACTAAACATAAACTTTCGCATTCTCTCCGCAAAAGAAACTGTATCATTTTATTTTGTCAACATCCTGTTAGAGCTCTTATACCTGTCCAGACTAGATCTTGGGGAAGATAGTTCGGAAAATATTATTTTTAATCTTAGAATCATTTGTATTCATGCAAGTGTGTCTTGAATTTATTTTATGTGTTGGTTAAGAGCAGGGTCCTCCTACCGAGCTAGAATCGATGTAGGTGCCCGCACGACTCGCCTATTTAGGTCATGATAGGTATATTTGCCCCTTTAACCTATATTAAATAATGTGGCATTTACGTCATATATATTTCAGAAATATCAAGCAAATATTGTTCTAAGATATTTCACATCGAAACACAAAAAAAAACTTGAAAAAATCTAGATTGAAAAATTCAATTTTTATTGGCTTGATTTGGTTTCTAGATATAACAAATCGACACAACTAGTTTGGTTTGATAAATAAAAACTCGAACCAAATTGACTATCACAACAATAACTACTTACAACACCACCATCAGCCGCCAATATATATCGTCAACCACTTCTGTTAGTTCTCATCACCACCATAAGCTATTACTATCAACTACTATAATTATCAATTGCTACCACCAACTATCACCCTCAACCACCACTATTAACTATACTAATGTCAGGCATCATATAACCATGTATAGTTGCTACGTGCCCACAACAATGGCTATCAACCAATATCACTATCAACCTTCATTGTTAGTCATCGCCACTATCAGTCACCATAAAAAATTTTACAAAATATTTAGTTGACATAGTATCAGATTAATTAGCATTATTATGAATTTTGTATTTTGGTAATTTTTAAATAGCTTATTTCATTTATTTAGGCATTGACAAAACAAATAATCTTAATTTTGTACTATTCAAATGTATTAATAGAAAACATCTTAATATTCATATTTATATTCAAATTTAATCGTCTGAATTTTTATACATATCTTAATATTTAAATATTTATTCAAATTTGAACATTTCACTCTTAATAAATATAAAATGATGTCTTAGATCTTGATCTTAATCTTAATATTTACAAATAAAGTCGTAGACCAGTCCAACTAATTGCCTGGTTAAGACCAAAACATAATTTAATATTTGAAAATTAACACAGTATGCTAACTTACTTATTAAATTGGCATAAAATAACTCATTTTTAATTAATGGGCATATAATAACCTTTTTATAATTATTGGGTAAAAAATTATGGCATGTAATGTCCTCAAAAGTTAAGTAAAAAGTGAAGCAGTTTTATACAAAAAATCGAAAAGATTTTTACTTTGTATTGAAAATTGATAGTTATTTTATTTTTTTTAAATATTGCACCACCAAATGTTTTGGTAATAAAATATAATTATCTGAAAACATAGAGCAAAAGTAGAAATATTTTTAGGTGTCTTTACTCCACGACTATTTTGACTATTTTCTCATTCTTTCTCCTTCTTCTCTCTCTTAGAAATATTCTCTTTCTTTCTTCTTCCCTAAAATATTTTCATTAGAACTTTGAGACTTCATTTTAGATAAATACGCAATAATTTTTATGTATATTAAACTTATATATATACAATACATATTATGTATACATACCCTAACACAAAAAATAATATATATTTAGAATCAAATTATAATAATATACATCATCTAAATACATGTATAATGTATTAATTATATGTACGTTTTTCTCATGTATACATACGTAAGTTTTTATGTATACATATGGTGAAAAATTCTTATGTATATAATTTAAATTAAGGATTAAAATTTTAAATTCTAAATTATCGTCTAAAAAAGTCATAATACGCAGTAATTTTTATGTAGACTAAAAATATATAATTATATTATTAATCTGATGTATACATATTGCTAACTTATGAGCAGATACATTACTAGAATAGATACACAGTAATTTTTATGTATACTCAAAATATATATACACAACACACATTATGTATATATTTTCTAACACAAATAATGTATATTTTAGATCAAATTATAACAACATACATCATCTAAATACATATATTAATTATATGTGCATTTTTCTTCATATGTACGTATGTATTATTCATGATGCAAGATTTTTTGCACTAAAGAAATTATTTTTGTGGTATTATATGGAATCCATTCTTTTTGCTAGGAGTTTAAAATATTACAGTTAAAATTCTTATGCATATAATTTAAATTAGGGATTGAAATCTTAAATTCTAAATAATCGCCTAAAAAAAGCTATAGTATGGCTTTTTACTGTTGAAGTGTCTTTTTACTGTCTTTTGGCTATAACTTGCCAATAGTTATAGGTTAGAATTTTGCTAATATTTATTGGGTTATAAAAATACTAATTATATTCTATTATTTTGGAGATTTATAATTCTTCCGTTTTATTGGATGGAATTTCAATGAATTAGATTTATATAAGAACCTTGTACATATATGTCAATTTCTCCTTATATTTAACCAAATTGACCCAATTGCAATTAATTAACAGTTTTTTGCGCTGATTGTGTTTTTTTGGGGATGATATTTAGTTTTTGCTCTTCAATATTTTAAATAATAAAAATGAGATAAAAATACTCTTAATATTTTTTAGAAATTTGCAAGGTGTATGTTAGTTCTTGCACAAGTTCGTGCAACTGAACTTATACCCAAAGACATAATCTATGTAAATTTATGCTCTCAGGCATAACTTATACACAAAACTTATGTCTTGCGAATTTTAATTATCCTTGTGCTTTTTTATTTTATTTTATTTTCTTTGGCTGTTAAGGGCATTTCTGACCATTATTTTTGTCACTTAAATTGCCGGAAAAAAAAAATCAAAAATCACAAATTTAAAAGATAAAAACTAAAAACCACCTCAAAAATAAAAATATTTGTATGAATAATCAATTAATTAATCCCTTTACGCATAGCAAAATATAAATATAATTATTTGTTAATTATCAAAATGCCTTGAATCAACATGCTCGAAAAAAGTGAAACTCACCTCCTTATTTGTCAAAAGAGTTTATTCATCTTGATCCCCAAAATATTGAAGCAAATTAAGGCCTGTTTGGTCAAGCGGTTTGGAGGTTAAATATTGTTTTTGATATATATTTTTAAAATTTAATATAATGTGTTTGATCAATGAGTGAAAATACTTTTAAGCAGAAGTAGAAGTAGGGCTGGCCGGGGGAACGGGACGTCCCGGTTCCGATAGTCTTGGCTAACTTAAAGGGATGGGGGGATACAGGATATGGGACGAGACGGGACGGGTTTAATTACCGGTAGTCCCGGCTCGATTCATCCCGCTATCGGACCGGTCCCGTTCTAGTTTCGGCCGGAATTTTAATTTTTTTTTTATTTCTTATAAGTTAGTCGTTTCTAGCCATTGGGGTGGGGACCCCAACGGCTATATTCTCTTTTCAGCCTCCCCCCTCCCCTAAGCCCCCCCAACCCCTTTTATTTTAAAAAAAAATTACACCCCTTAATTTTAAGAATTACACTTTGGTGCTTTTCTTAAAAACTATAAATACCCTCACATTTTCACAATTTATTCACATTTAACAATTCATCTCTTCTCTTCTCTAATCTCTACTACACACTCATTCTCTCAAGTATCAAATATTATCAATTATCAATTTCTCTCAAATTTTCCTACATTCTTTAATCTAGGGCTGGCCAGGGGGACGGGACGTCCTGGTTTCGGTTTCCGGTAGTCCCGGCCCCGCTGGCCCAGCTAACTTAAAGGGATGGGGGGATACGGGATATGAGACGGGACAAGTTGGATTTAATTACCGGTAGTCCCGGCCCGATTCATTTCGATACCGGACCGGTCCCGTCCCAATTTCAGTCGGAATTTTAAAAAAATATCTTTATAAGTTAGCCGTTTCTAGCCGTTGGGGTGGGGGCCCTCAACGGCTATATTCTCTTTCCAGCCCCCCAACCCCCTTTATTTAAAAAAAAAAAATTACACCCCTTAGCTTTAAAAAGTAAACTTTGGTCCTTTTCTTAAAAACTATAAACACCCCCACATTTTCACAATTTATTCACATCTAACAATTCATCTCTTCTCTTTTCTAATCTCTACTACACATTCATTCTCTCAAGTCTCAAATATTATCAATTATCAATTTCTCTCAAATTTCCCTACATTCTCTAATCTAGTTGAAATTGTGTTAGTTATTTTAATTTCAAGCTTCAAGTTTCAAGTCTCAACTCTCACATTGCTAATTGCTACTCGCTAGTTTTGCTACATCAATTTTCAAATTCTGAGTTTCCGACAATTGGTTATAATCGTCTGTGTTTACACAGACGTTTGGTACATTCGTTCCATAATTCATACTTACTTCTGTTATTTATTTATTTTACGGCTTTACACATTTAATTTTTCTATCTTATTTATTTAAATATACTTGTATTATATTTATTTAGTCATAATTTTAGTTGTGTTTTATTTATTTATTCATAAATTATAATATGGATTCTGGAAAAAAAATTTGAAAAAGGAAAGGATGTTATGGCTAAGGTTGCAGGTGCATTGGGTATTAGTACTGGTAGAAAAGTACAGGTTGGAGTTCAACTGCTAAAAAAATTGGTGGTTCTTCTTCAGTCCCTTGAGTTAGAATTAATAACGAATATTTTATGCAATTTGATAGTACTCCTATTAATATTAATTCGGATACTCCATTAGATAATGAAGTTCTGAAAAGGTTTTATGGTAATTTATTAGAGGAAGAATTAAATGAAGAAGTAGAAGTAGAAGTAGAAGAAGAAAAATTAGATGATACAAATTTTTTATTGACGAGCTACAACAATTGCACCTATTAAAGCAACTAAAAGTACTATTGAAATAAGTTCAAAAGGAAACTTAGTAGTCCCGTTACCGAAACTCCAACTCAGGATACTTCTTAGTGTGAAGCTCAACTTTCCCCTTTGCATCCTACTAGGGGTAAGACTATGGTTCAACGGGCTAAAACTTCAGCTATTTGGAAATTTATGCATCACAATAAGGAGAAACCGAAAGCTATTTGTAATAAGTGTAAAAAGGTATTTAAGCATGAATGCGGCGGAAGCAAAGGTGGAACTGGGGGGTTAGATAGATATTTATTACAATGTTCTAAACTTGAATATTTGGCGGCTAAAGAAGCCTCTAAAGCCGTCGGTTGTGATGTCCCTATTGGATCGGAAGGGGGTTCCAATATGGTTCAGGGCCAGTTAAATCCTTCAAACCCAAGTGAACCTGTTACACAACGAAAATATGATAGGGATAGAGACCGTGAAAACATCACAAAAATGATTGCGGTCTGTGGTTTGCCTTTTAGTTTTTCCTGCCATTCCGGATTTATTATGTATATTCAACAAACATATAATCCTTCTTTTGAAGGTTTTTCACGAAACATGGTTAAACGTGACATTTTTGAATTTCAAGCAAAGCATGCTCATTATTTTCATTGTTTATTTAGTTATTTTGATGGTAAATTTTCTATTACTTTTGATATGGGTCGTAGTGTCAATTTCGTTGATTATTTAATTGTTACTGCACATTGGATTGATCATAATTGAAATTTACAAAAAAGAATATTAGGTTATAAAATTTGTGAGCAGAGAAAAACTGCTACATATATAGCTGCTACTATACTTGAAGTTTTACAATCTTTTGGCATTTGTGATAAAATAGTGAGTGTTACACTAGATAATGCTTCTTCTAATACTAGTGCTATTAGTATGTTAAGAACTCGATTATGTCCAATTAATAATGTTGATTTCCATGTTAGATGCGCTACTCATATATTTAATTTAGTTGTACAGGATGACATTAGATTATTTGATACTGGGTGCTCTAAAGTTGAATTAGCATGTTTTTAAATTGTTTGAATGAATAAAAGTTCTAGAATTCGTGAATTTAAGGAACTTTGTAGAATATGTGAACTTCCATATAAAAAAAGTTCCAAAACATGTAAAAAAAACTAGATGGAATCCATTATATGTTAGAAGTTGCATATATTTATAGAAGGCCTATCACTGTGTTGTATAATGCTCATACTTCCGAACCTGATTTGAAACTTGATGATAATGACTGGGAGGAAATAAATGAACTTAATCAATTTTTAAAATTATTTTATGAAGCAACAAAAACTTTTTCTAGCGTGTATTTTTCAACTATTTTGTGAAGTTTTAATAAATGTATGTGATGTTACTACTAAATTTGTTGAATATAAAAACAATGAAAAGTTTGCACCGACTATTGAGTATTTAGAAGTTTAAAAAATATTTTTTTTCTATCCCTCAAATTTATTTAACTGATATGCTTTTTAACCCAGAATATAAAGAACGAGGTACAAGAGGAGTCGTTCAAAAAATTTGTGAAAATTTGAAAATAGAAGATAATGAAACTCCAATTCTAGAAAGTTGTAAAAGTAGTATTAGAGTGCAGGCTAAAATGATGTATGAGACTTATTGCCAGTTGCATAGTGATAGTTCTGTTAATGCTCCTGAAACTTCTAGAGTCCGAGTAGATAGTACCATGGATATGTGCAAAGTACTATTGATCTTGATTTTTATAACAGTTGTGATTTTGATGACTATCTTTCTTCAGCTAGGGAAAATGTTACAATTTCCGCTGATGGCACGCCTGACATTCTGAGTTGGTGGAGAGCTCATGGCAGCATATTTCCAAGGCTTAGCAAGATGGTTTGGGACATGCTAGTTATTCAAGCATCATCTGTTGCTTCAGAGACTGCTTTCAGTGCAGCAAGATTTTAACTTGGAGATCATCGATATTCACTAGCAGAAGACAACTTGGAGGTATCTATAACTTTCAGAGATTGGATCAACGCAGAGCGGAGAAATCGCGGGCTACCGAAGTTAACTTTCCAACTAAAAGCTTTTTTGGATTCAGCAATTAATAGTGATGATGACATGGAAGCGCAAGAATCTATGTCGGTGCCGGAAAATATTTCGGCTCAACAAATAGAAGAATTAGAAAGAGATTTCATAAAGATGTACAGATATTAGTATTATATTCGCTTAATCCAAACAGAACCCTTCCTAGAAGGTGGTTGCGTAGATTAGGCGCTCTACTAATATTTGTAAATTCTAATACAATTTTTTATGATATTATTTTAATTTTTATATGAATAATTTAAAGGCTTTTAGCCTTAATTTTTAATTTCATTATCTATTGTATTATATTCTAATTATTTACAAAGATATCTATAAGTTATAGATACAAATAAATATTCAATAATTACTTCATATTTCAAAAATAAAAATTCAAATTTCAAAAATTAAAATTTCTAACTTTAAGTCTTTAAGTCTTTAAGAGTTAAAGACTTAAGATTTTAAGTCTTTAAGTCTTTAATAAAATCTATAAATTATTTTAACCTTAAAATATTAAATTCTTAATTTCAATTTACAATTTTCAATTTTTAAATTAATAACTAAATGTTTACTTCATATTTCAAATTTCAAACTTTAAGTTTTTTGACTTTAAGTTTAAAACTTTAAGTCTTTAATAAACTTTAGACTTTAGAGTTTGGAGTTTAGAGTTTAGAATTTAATTGAATTTTTAGCTTTAAATTTGTATTTCAATTTTCAAGTTTAAAATTTTAAATTTCAAGTTCAACTTTGAACTTTGAAGTTCTTTCTTATTTATAAATTTTAACTTCTAAGTTCTAAGTTTCTAAATTCTAAGTTCTAACTTCTAACTATTAGGGATTAGCCTTAAAATTGAAATTCTTATTTCTAAATATAAGACTTTAAGACTATAAAATTTTTAAAAATATTTAAATTTTAATATTAAAAGAAATTTAAAAGAAATTATTTTTGTCCCGTTTGTCCTATTTATCCCGTCCCGACCCGTTAATATAGTGGGACGGGACTGGACTATAGGTCCGTCCCGATTTGTCTCGATCCGATTCGTCCCGTCCCGGCTTCCCATCCGGCTTTCCATCCCGCTTCCCCTCGTCCCGTCTCGTTGGTCCCGTCCCGATGAAATAACCAGCACTAAGTAGAAGTAATTTTTGCAATTGAGAAGAAATTAAAATTTTCTGCTTCACAAAAAAGCAGAAGCACAAGCAGTTTTTTTTTTTTTTCAAGATAAAAATATCACTAAGATAAATACTTATTTATCACATCCCTCGTTAATTCATTAATTTCTAATTATAAAATAACTTGTTTGATTATAGAGTATTTTTTTAAATATGATCTCAATCATACATTTAAATGCAAGTTACTTCATATTTCTGTTATAATTATTAAGTTGTATTTGTATAGATTTTAATTTTTACACTGTAGATATAATTTATTTAATGTCAAAAAATAAAGACGTTTATTTTTAATTTGCTCTTCAAGCAACCTTATTATTCATATGGTAATTTAATTTGTGAAATGATTTTTAAATTATTTAGATTATCATGTTAATATTATACTAATATTTTTTTAATTTATCTATATGTCATATTAATTGAAAATTTTAATGTCACGCTCCGCCTTGGGAGGCACGACTGGCACCTGGTGCCCTACTAGGATTTGAACTATTGAGCTGACTGAGCCCAAACACCTCTGGTGCAAGGCTGACTCTAACTATGAAATCAAGAAAACGACGGGCTATATAGTGGTTGTAAATACAACCCCGGCCGACAAGGCCTATAGCCACCTGTGGAAAGTAAACAGCTAAACAGAGACAAGCAAATATAGGGAGTCCTATGCGGGCCGACAAGGCCGCCATGATTTCTAGTTATAGCTGAAAAATGAAATCAAGTACTAAACTGAAATATGACCGACAAGGTCGTCAACCAACAACTAACAAGGCCCCACACGGCCAACACACATAATCCAAAGCACATATGGCCCCACACGGTTGATATCAACTAACCACAGGGAATAATACAATCTGCAAGCCTCTAGGAGTAATAAGATGGTCGGGACAGGGCCCCGGCCTACCCATACTGTACAACAAAAAGAAAGTAAACCTCAAACACTCAAGCTCCGGAAGATAGGAGCTGAAGGCTCTGTACCGCTGACTGGGACTACGAGGGATCCTCTCCTCGTCTGTGAGTACTTGCAGGCAAGTAATGCAGCGCCCCAAAAGAGGGCGTCAGTACTACAGGTACTGAGTATGTAAAGCAATAACTGTAAATGACTGAAAGTAAGTAATAGAGCTGACAATATCTGAAGTAAAGAGAACAGACTGAAATTGACTGAAATAATGGAACCAGAACTAGACATAACTACAAAACAAGAGTAGGAGTCATACCTGACAACAAGGTGTCCTACTGTCTAACTATCAGTAACTAAAGAAATGTACATAATTTACCTGGCCCCCATAAGCCGGAAGGTATCATCAGCACAACACAACCCACTTGGACCCCCATTAGCCCAAGTGAGTACATCTCAATCCATATACCCTTATCCCGGTCATACCACATCACCTAATAGCTATAAGCATCCTGCAGGTCCCCTGGGTATGCAACTTGGGCTCGCTGGGCCCCTGACTATAGTTGTGCCTGAGTCTGGAGGACTCCTGAAATCTACACCCCCGGAACAAGCGCTCGGCGGGAGTGTGTATAGGCCAACCACGGCAAAATATGAGGAGCTGGCTCCCCATCTTCATCCCTTACGGAAGGCATGCCGCTCCGTAGAGCGATGTATCCTCGCCCTCTGGCAGACGAGTCGATACAACTATTAATCCTGGGGTGGTCACGGAAGCTATACAGGTAATCCAGCCCAAAACAACACAAATACAGGTCTTAGCCGATAACAACAACTATACATAATAACATACTGAACATGATATAATATTCCTGAAATACTTTACTGGGATTCATATTGGTTTACTATACTGGAGAATCTAACTTGCCGAAAGAAACTGCCTTTGCATACCTCGACTGCCGGTTTACCGATTAACTGGCAAGGTTCGGCAAGTATTCAGCTGTTCTTCCCAACTGTAATCACATTCACGGAAGAATAGAACTAACTTCATTATTATGCTGGAAGAAAACAATACTTTATATGTATATATATTGTTTATTCTTCAACTTATCAAAGAACGATCGCAAACTCGTAATTTCTCGGGAATCTAGAAGAGAGAAATACTCATTTTAAGCCTGGAATTGTATTAACACTAGTTTGGAGCAATTCCAATCACTTTGGCTCGACGGGACGACGATTCGCCGAGCGAATTTCATGAAACTAACTCCGTAGAAATGCTCCCTGCAGCCTTATACTTCGATACCCGAAGTTAATTTGAATTTGGACGGCGTTTGGCAGCGTAATCGAAAAAAATTATATATTCTCTTCGTCCCTATCCCTGTTCTGATCGTGAGTATATAAGGAAAATGATATAAAGTTTAAGGGTGAGGCCTATTTATACTTGAAGCCAGATGCATAGCAACGTGGCTCGTTGGCCAACGCACCGTTTTGGCTCCGTGCCACGTTGGCTAACGCGGAAGTAGAGCCTCCGTGCCACTTTGCCCCTCTGGCAGCTTGGTTCGGCCTCCCTTCTCTAAATCCCAGCTTGGCACTCGTTCGGTCTTTCCCCGGGCCCTTTCCTCGCACGTAAGGCATCCTAAAACTTCCAACCAACATGCGAATAGGCCAACTACATGCTAGAAACTTACGGGGTATAACATTTAATGTGTACTTTTCAATTTTAATTGAATAAAATTAAAAGCTTTATTAAAGTATTTCATAATAAATATTTAAAATAATTTCTCTATAAAATAATCTTAATAGTAAACGTATATTGTTACATAATTATTTTTTCGTAATTTGACATTTAAAAGCACCTATTAAAAAATATTAATAAAAACTAATCTACCTATCAAAAGCATTTTTCAAATACATTAGTTAAACATAAATTAATTATTTTTTTTCAAAAGAACTTTTTTGAAATTCTTTTAAAAATAAAAATACTTATCCAAATAAATAGTTATTAACCGTTCGGCCAAACAGTCCCTAAAACTTAAAACGTATATAGTTGAATCGATCAATGAAATTTTATACTTGGTGCTTAATTCTTACTAGCCACTCGAATATTATATCTTAATCCAGCAATATTCAACTAAGTAATTAGAAAGATGCTTTTAACAAGTGGGATCCAACTAAACATTAAGACTTTAATGAACGAGGAATCTATATGATTACTTAGAAATGACAATTTAGTAGCAGTGTTACACACTAGGAAAATATTTGTGGTTCCAATTGCTTGTCTTACAACATGTTGGTGTTACTTTAATTTTCTCATCAAATAATTACAATCAACTAATATAGATATGTATATCATGATGGTGATAACCATATTGGTTTCATCGATCTGTCTTCAACAAAACTACAACTCATCATAATATATACAAAAGTAATTGATTAGAAATCGTTGCTCTAAATTGCGGCTAAAGATGGACCTAAAAGACACCAATCAAAATGGCATTATGTCGAAACAAGATAATATTTGATCCAAACAGGAGAATAATCTCTTAGGATTTCCTACCAAATTGGGACTTTTTTAATGCTAAGAAGCATATAATCAAAGATTTGATTTTTGTGAAAGATATCTAGAGGATTAGTTAAAGAAAAAAAGTAATTAAGTGGATGGAAAAGCTCACAAGGTGACCAATGGAAGGGAAGATAAGGAAAAACCGAAAAGCTTAAGCAAGGGTTTGGTTTTCTTGTGTACTTCATTAACGAGGAAATTTCATAAACAACTATAGTTTGAAGTATATTTATCATTTATAGTTATAGTTCACTTAATTACAGTTCATAGTCATTATTTTGATATCCCCTATATGTGTTCTCTCAAATTCAATGTATAAATGCATACAATCGCGCTGAATAAAATCACGATATGCTATATACGTTCACTCAAAAATTTGAATCATACACAATCGTGTTGGATACAATCACAATAGACTATGAATGTGCTCAATAGACTGTATCAGCACAGACAATTGCGTCGGATACGCAAAAATCATGCGATAATTATATAGTCATTCGGAATTGAAGATACATACAACATACAGTTATCCTCCACCGAAGACATATACAACATACAATCGAAGAAGATGATGATCCAAATCTATACTATTCTCCATACAAACATACAGAACCCCTCCCTATTCCTCTATTACATACATACATGCAGTCGAAAAAGACAACCTAGATCTATGTTATTTCACAGACAAATGGCACATTTGAAGAATTAATTTCTTCAATGACTCTCTACTTCATCAAAAAACAACCATGAGGTTCAAAGACCTATTTTTTTCCTCATCTTCAACCATTTTTCCTTGTTTAACCATGGTTAGGGTAGGGGTGTTTGGGGACCTAAGGAGCGTCGTGGATTTGAACTATCTAAAGGAACTTGACTGCTTTTCTATTGGATTATTCTTATTTGGGTTATTGGTCTCTCCATCTCGTAATGCCCATACCTGGTCCGAAAAGTTGTTTTGGGAATATCCTCAACCCGAATCTTCAGTTAGTAATTGCCCGATCTCAGGTCAATCTTTGAGAATACTGCTGCCCCCTATAACTGATCAAACAAATCATCTATTCGAGGGAGAGGGTACTTGTTTCGAATAGTTACCTTGTTCAACTAACGATAATCAATGCATATCTGCATACTACCATCCTTCTTCTTCACAAATAAAATCAGGGCACTCTGACACTCAGCCTGATGAACCCCTTACTAAGTAGTTCCTGCGACTGCTCCTTGAGTTCTCTCAACTCAGCTAGTGCCATTCTATATGGCAGTATGAAAATAGGCCGAGTACCTAGCTCTAGATCTATGCAAAAATTAATATCACGGTCCAGCGCAATGCCGGGCAGATCTACCGGAAATACCTCTAAGAATTCACAAACTACTGGAACCAACTCTATGGAAGGGCCCTCTAAACTAGTATCCCGAATATGAGCTAAATATGCCTGCCACTCCCGCCCTATCAACTTGCGGGCTAGAATATACAAAATGAATTTCTTAGGAGTAGGGTTACAATTTCCCTTCCACTCCAACCTAGATGACCCTGGCATCGCTATAGTGACTGTCTCAGCATGACAATCTAGAATAGCATGGTACGGAGACAACCCACTTTTCAAAAATTACATCAAAATCAACCATGTCTAAAATCACCAAGTCTGCCTGAGTTTCACAACTCATGAAGTCCACAAAACAAGCGTGACAAATTCTATCCACCACCACAGAATCCTCAATAGAAGTAGACATGTGAATAGGAACATCAAGTACATCATAAGCAAGATCCAATCCCACGGAAAAATAAGCAGACATATAGGAAAAAGTAGAACCAAGATAAAAAATATCATAGCCATTTTGTCACAAACAAGGATAATACCTGTAATAACGGCATATGAAGCCTCTGCCTCAAGCCTACAGGAAAAAGCATAGATATGAGCTTGATTACCTGCCTGAGACTCGCCCCTATTGGGCTGCATCACCCCTCCGTCGGACTGGGTGCCTCCCTTATCCATCTGAGAACCTTCTCTACCCAGCTAAGTACTGCCTCTCACGACTGATTGACTACCTCATTCAAGATGTGGACTATCCTTGCTGAACGCACTACCTCCTCTCCCGATAGGGGCCGGATCTCGAGGAGCTAGGTGTGGAATAATCTGTCTGTCCTGACCAAACCTGGGACACCATCTGCGAATAAGTCCATACTCCCCACACTCGTGACATACCTTCTCAATCACTGGCCTCTGAGCCGGAATAGAAGAAATAGGATGAGCCCCAAAGTCTGAGCGAACAATCTGAGTACCCCCAACTACTCCTGATGGCCGCACAGCAATTCCTGGTGGACGTCCGGCTGACATCTGTATAGTAGACTGAACATGGCGTCCAGAGAAATCCTGTGGTATTGGAATCCTAGCCAAAGAGCCACTATAACAACCCACCTTCCAAGCCTTCTTCTCAGCATTCATCGCATGCCCTTCCTATTTCACCCCCTTTACATTCTTCACATACTCCACTACCTTCTAAAAGGTCTTACCTACGAAGACCATCTAAAGGGCTGACAGTTGGAGACTCACATTCAGGCCTTTAACAAAACGCCTAATCCTCTCTTCCTCCGTGGGCAGTAAGGGCAGAGCATACCTAGATAGTGAGTGGAACCGGCTGTCTTATGCTGCAATAGAAGAAGTTCCTTACTCAATAGTTGTGAACTCATGCCTCCTATCTCTCAGGGTAGGGGGTACATACTTCTCTAGAAAGGTGGAGTAGAGCTGGGTCCAGGTCAATGGTGGTGACCCTGCCGGTCTGCACTCTATAAAAGTCCTCTACCAGAGCTTAGCATCGCCCATCAGCTAGAAGGTGACAAACTCCACCCCATACTTTTCCACTGCCCGCTTTTTATGGAGCCTCTCGTGACAATCAATGATAAATTCATATATGTCCTCCGCCTCAGTACCATATAAAGTGGGAGGCTTTATCTTGGTGAACCTCCAGAACAAGTCATGTTCCTCCCTTGTCATTACCGGCCCAACCACCGGCCTCAGAAACATCACCGCTTCTGACATATCATCAATGCAAGGAGGCACAACAGCTACATGATGTATCCCCAACTGCTAGTTGCTAGCGCTACCCTATTATCCACGAGGCTAATCAGAAGTTTAAGGACCTGAGCCAGAACCTCGGAGGATACTGGAGCGGTTGTAGCCTCTCCCTGAGTTGAGACCTCCACTTCCATAGCCACCCTCTCTTGGACTGCTGGTAGTATGGGAGATGCAAACCTCTCTCAAACTGGAGCAGGAACGCGAGACCCTTCTCTGATAGAGGCAAGCCTCTAGCTGCGACCTCGACCCCGTCCTCTTTCGCAAACTGCGACTGCTGCTGCTGGCTTGGGTGCTCCCTTTTTGTTTTCGCCTGCACGTGTTCTCACATCTATAAGATAAACAAAGGACAATTGTTAGATATCAATTTGGACTGCCAGATACCAATTGAAATTAAGTAATCGTATGAAAAGGAAAAAAAAGGAGTTTTTCTAAAGTCTTGTAGCCTCTCGAACATAAGTTATAGATGTCTTTGAACCGATCTGCGAGACTCTACTAGACCCGTCTTAGTGCAATGAGATCGAATAACCTGGATCTAATATGAACTTTGTCACAATTCAAATGGTCGTGATTGACATTCACACTAACCCATCATGGTCGAACCAATCATTCCCAACTATTTCCCCCGAAACCAAACACATTCAAGACGAGTAAAACACCTTTAATAGTAAATTGACGGATCACCAATAAATTAAGAAAATTCAAAGATCAACTCCTATGGTAACACTCCCAGAACACAATTGTCAATGCACTTTTACATATCTAGCTAACACTGTCTAAGAAGAAAATCAAAACAACAAAAGTAAAAGTCATAATGTCTGGACCAAAGACATCCTCGGAGGATGAGTGGAACTGCCTGTCTTGCTTCACTCACCTTTCCAATAATCTGTTGTTGCTCTAAAGGTGAGGGCAAGAAGATCTTCCTTGATAAGATTTTGCACTCAGAAAAAAAGTGCAAGAATAATGTCAGTACGAAACACAGTACTGGTAGGAATCTTCTCCCGACCTTACATAACAACACATAAGCATCCAAACAAAAAAATGAGACCAGCCCATGACATCATTCATACATAACAATACTCATTTCAGGAAATCAATTCTGCTCAGGGACCAACCGTCCTGCTCATTGAATTAGGCCATCGTTGCAGCAATGATCTTAGCGAAACAAGTCCCGCTACAGTGGTCCTGTCCTGGGCAGTAGCTCGACTTAGCGACGCCTTCATCATGTTACCAGCTCTTTACAACTCACACATCATGATATTCACACACACACACACACACACACACACACATATACATATACATGATATTACAATAATCAATATAAGAAAATACCATGTAACCACAGGAGGTACAAACTGAGTCATTTTCGAGGGTTGCACAACATAGTAGTCAATTATCCTCTAAAGGTTCCATCCACTAAGTCATTGTAACGATTCAACAAATTAGACAGGATCACATGACACAATTCAGTTCAGTCAGGTACACATACTCAGTTCCATTATCACATTCTTACACTACATCAAACAACATAATGGACAGTGACATGCTGGACACACGCCTCTATGACATCACCACGAACACTCAGTCACTGAACTTTGATGTTGGACATATTTTCATGTCCATTTGCCATATTTTTACCCATATTTGATCATGTTTTGAGTTCATAATTCTTAATTTATGCTTAAATATATGTGTGTGTGTTTTATGCGCTAACAAATAATTTGAGTTAATTTGAGCAGGAAACTAAGCAAAATATGCTTAAAATGATGCAAGGAATGAAGATTTGAGGATCTGATGGGTTTGATTCTATGGTTGGTGCCCCACACCAAGTCCGAAACTTCAGAAAATAAAATCTAAGTCTGGTGCTCTGGCTGGTGCCCCGCACCAAGTCCCAAACTTCAGAAAATAAAATCTTAGTCTAGCACTATAGTTGGCGCCCCGCACCAGCCCTCAAACTTTAGAGAATTTCATTTCAAAAATTTGGTGAGATGAGTGGCGCCCCGTGCCAGAGGTGTCCATACTTAGAGAAATTTGATGAATACTTTGGCGAGATGAAGGGGGCGGCTCACCAGACCCTATCTGGAGCTGAAATTGCTGGAAATTTGACTAAGTCTGAGATGAGATAGGAGGGGTGGCATGCCAGAGCCATTCCATGATGAAAAATGTTGATTTTAAAGCAAAGTCTTGAAGGACAAAAAGATCATTTGAAGGCTCATCTATAAATATAAGCATTAGATTATTTGTTAAGTAGTTTATGGACTTCTTGGAGTAGTCTTGGACTTCTTTAAAGCAGTCTTTACTCATTTTTATTCGATAGTTCATTGATGAAAGCTTGTAAGCCGTTTGGAAGGAAGACAAAGTTCTACAACTAGGTTTTCTCTTCTTTACTTCGTATTTCGCATGATGATGACTAAGTATTTATTTTTATGCTTGTCTATGGTGGCTAAACTTATATTCTAGGGTTGTGTTCATGGTGAATGACTGATTGTTTGAAAGACTAAATAAACTTAGTTTTGATTGTTTTTTATGGTTGTTTATATTTATTTATGTTAATTTATTATTTATGAAATTGATTACCTTGTAAGTAATCCGTTGGCTTTCGATTGAACTTGGAAAAGGGAATTGAAAGGGTTAAAAATAAATACAGATAGAGAATTCAAAGACCCTTGAACCTATTGGTGATAGGATAGAAGTTGTTGTTGAGGATAGGTATATACCCTTCAACTCCGTTTAGTTGAAATACAAGTAGGCATAATCGTCGTTTTATTGTTCTCCTGCGACCATAGGGATATAGGCATTAGGGTTCATGAAATAGTTCTTGGATGCTAGGTATAGTGACAAGAAGTGGGATAGTAACTTACAACTAACAACCATAGGAAGAATCATGCTAGTTTAATTACGTCTGAAAAACTCAATCTGAAACCAGCCAGGTGCCATTGCCTTAGTTTGTCATCATTATCGAACAATCAAGCTTGCATTTGTTTTAGTTAATTTTATATTTGAAGTTTTAGTAGTTTAATTTTCCAAACCGAGCTTTATTTTACTTGTTTTGTAGATTAGTGAAATCAAAGTATAACCTATAACGATTAAATTGACAAGTCCCTGTGGGTACGATATCTAGAGTTAACAATCCTATATTACTTGATGACCACGTGCACTTGCGTGCGCTTGGGCGATATCAAACCTCGATGTACACACATGTCAGAGGGTCTTATTTCTGTCCTTCCAATCATGACCTACAGGGGACTCTAGAAATTCATGTACTATACCAGCGAGGTACCCGCTTCCACTCATATGCTCGTCCGGATGATTCCCTTGGATATGAGTCACTTAGTCAATATTGCTCGTCTGAATGCTCCCATCAGGTACGAGCTACTCATCTCAAGATATTCATATTGTCCACATTCAATCTCATAGAAAATATACCATCAATAAGTCTATCTTTATGACTTTTAGGACATCTCATGTTATCTCACTCAACTCGATTATCTAACAATTCATCATCCATTTTTATGACAATACGAAATAGCACATATAACATCTCAAACATCAATTGTACATCTCATCAGGAATAACATCATATCAAATTCACTTCATAATTAAATTAAATAGGGAAATCATTACAACAACTAATGTTCGGTGACCAATCCAACATATTACCATTCCACATACATACATGTCATTCTATAGAGTATAACTCCTTCTAAACCATAACCTACCTCGACTTGGGAGGATTCGAATGACAATCACTTTGCTGGAGCTTTGCCCTTTCTCGACGCTTCCGAACGCGAAAAGTCTAAAACAAGAATTTAACACAACTCAATATTATACTACCAACATAAGGGTCTTAGAAATCCATCCACCCCGTTTAAGGCAATTTTAAAGGGTAAAGTCCCAATTTCACCTAGTTTTAGGTCTCTATTTTCACATGAACCATGTTATATAAGAACTACACATTGGGGAATGATCATTACTCCCTTTTTAAACTTAAAATCAACCCCCATTAGTACTTTACGATTCAGCCCTAGTTTTACCAGTCTTGGGTTTTCTTTGCTAGCACAAAAACCATTAGGCATCTCCCGTTTTTAAGTGTTTATGTAATCAGTTGTAGAGGTAGCAAGTCGAGTATCCTACCCTGAGAAGGAAAATCAACTGCTCTGGGGAAAAATCTCCTTCAGTTCTTGGAATTTCGTGCTTTGAAAATAATGGGGTATAACCCCTGAAATTCTACTTAAACCCATTTTCTGATTCCCGTTGTTCACTGCAGTGGACCCGCTATGGAGGTCAGGACGCTGCTACAGCGGGTCCGGCGGTTGCTCTTCCAATCCATCACGGTGGAACTTCGGTCGTTACCACGGTCTCGCTGCAGTGAGAATTCGACTGCTGCAGCGGTCCCTCGTAATCAGTAGTTCCCCAACATCAACCTTTTCACCATATCTCATAATGACACCTTTCTACCCAAAATCCAGGTCAGTTAAGGTGTTCTAAACTCACTCCCCTCGTAATGACATACAGGTCACTACATCAATGAAAACCGTTGCTTATATGTGAAGAAGTCCAATGGAATGTTTGTAATCTTTTTTTTTTTTTGATGTGAAAGATATTTTATTAACTGAAAATAATTTAGACTATGTGAAAATGTCAAGTCATGGCTTTCAAAGTTATTTGACATAAAAGACATGGTTGAAGCGGACTATATATTGGATGTTAAGATGTATTAGGTTAAGTCTTCCAATCTGTAGCAAATTAGTAGTAGGATTGAGTTGAGAAATCAGTTAGTCTATTTTAAGCTAAAATGACAAATAAAATGGAACGAAGGAAGTATCTTGATCCTACTAATAGGGCTAGACATATATAGTCTCAGAGAAATGGAAATTTAATTTGATTTGAATTTCTGAATTATGAATTTAATTTTTTTTAAAATTGAATTTGGGACTTTGGATTTATGGATATTCGAAAAGTTGAATTTTTTTATACTTTATATTTATCCCTAACGATTAAATAGAAGTCTATATACATAATATTCAGTCCAATATCTTACTAAATCAATCAATATAGCCCATAGGCTAATGAATCGTGCAAATTAAGATGCGTTTGACCGTATATTACATTGTCATTTGAAGAGCTGTGACATTTGATCTTTAAGGAAGCGTTTAACTAAATGAATAAATCGCATAAAATTTATAAAAAACTAAGTAGTGATTGACTTGAATATGAACTGTTAATAGTATAATTTATCAAAATATGATTTTACTTTGTTTAGATTAAAATTTTCATTGATAATGCTTTCATGTGAAGTTAAGAAAATGAATCCAATCTAAACATATTTAGATTGGATTTGAATCTAATTTGCTGAATTCAAAAAATAAAAATTCAAATCGTAATTTTCATATTCAATTTGAATTGTCCAAACGGCTGCCCTACTTACTATATGGGACAGATCTTAGGTAAAAACTCACACAAGTCGAACTAGTTTATTACTAGGGAACTTAAGTGCCTAACTGAAGATTTGGTCATGTACTAAGAATCTAGAATTGATCCTTAAAATGCAGAGTGTTCCAAAAAGAGAAAAAGTTAGAAGCACACGTAGCCAAAAGGTAACCAATACATGGTTTACAAATTTATATTTACAAGACCCAACTAGTACTTTTTATACCAATTGCTACCGCTTTTCCTATTAATAATCAGTTCGATCTCAATCCACATGCACTTTAATTTTCCTTTTAGTCAAATTTGTCTCCCCAACTTGTCAATTTTTCTTCTATTGATTACAATTTTACAGTCTACTAAGATCAAATGGGTATGCTTCAAGTTGAAGAGATCATTTTATAGGGCTTTCTCTGTTCACATTTTAGTTATACAAATATTTTAGTAAAGAAATTGTTATGGTATAAATAATAATTATATTAATGTAAAGATTGCTAATTATGTAATGAATGCTGATATTGAACAAATTGTTATATGATGATGGATTATCCACTTTAAGAAAATTTTAATTTTTAGATGCTCTTATCTGTGTATTGTTTATACATATAATCTTCTTATGGAAAAATTATCTGATATAGCTAATTCTACTCTCTTAGTTACTTTTTTATAGAAGTACCTATAAAGAATTACAAAATATAGTGAGATGATATAATTTTATAGTATATATACACTGATATCTAAAATTCTAGTTGCCATTGTCCACCCCAATCTCACTCATTCGCTGTCGCCGGAGTTTGTCGGCATTTTAATTTGCCGCTGAAAAATCGATGTTGCTTTGTTATTACATAAATAAATTTTTTTTTTGTGGCTGCTGGGTAGAAATGGGATAAGAGGAGATGGTGACACCGGTTATAATGGTAGTGGAGGAGGTGTAGGTGGCGGTGAGGTGATAATAAAGAGAGAGAGAGAGAAAAAAAATAAAAAAAGAAAAAGAAAAAGAAAAAATTTGGCCGTATGTTAGAAAGGTACTTATGCATTATCCCTTTTTTATATTCCATTGATTTTAAACATTTTTATGTTGGTTTTAAATTTATTAAAATTGAAGAACAGGGTCAGTTATATCACGGTTTTGACCGACTTTGTATGTCAGTTTTTTAAAGCTGACTCAGGCCAAATCGATGATATACAGTCCATCAGTTTGGCATCGGTTTTTTTTAGAAAAAAATTAATCCAGTCCGTTAATTTTGGCCCTCGATTTTGACCCAACTTTTAGTAGTGAGAGAAGTTTGCAATTTTCCATGTTATTCTAGAGAGAATAGACACTTCATTGGGATAAGAGTCGGTGTCGCGTTCGGCGTGTAAATTAACTGAATATATTTCCTTGAGTTGGGCCCCTTTACGATTGTAGGGGCTCCTAGTAAGGGTGTTTATGGTTCGGGTTGGATCGATTTTTTATTAAAATCAAAAGCAGACCAATTTAGTCGGTTTTAAAATTTCTAAAATAATACCAAACCAAATAAAATAAAAATCATCGGTTTGGTTCTTATCGATTTGGTTCGATTATAATAGCTAATAATAAATTGATAATAGTAAAAAAACGAAGACATGAGATAACTATTTCAAATGTAAATTATGAATTAACAAATTTCTCTCTACTATCACAAGATGAATGTATTTGAATTTTCTATTATTTTTCAACATTATTCTAAAGTTTTAGCATGTTAAGTTGCATATCTGTAGAGGTTCTTCCACTTCACATGTTTAATATCCACACAGAAATAATATACAACTTTAAATAGAATGGTCAACTCTTCAAAAATCAAAGAGCAAACGATTGAAGAGTAGATGGATGTCTTAGCAGAAAAAATTAAAAATCGGCAATACATCACACTACATATAGATGATTAGAGTTAGAGTGTTGAGTTAAATAATTTTAGAAATAGAATTTAAAAATATTATAGTGCATGTGAAATAAATATACTAAAATTAAATTAATGATTAAAAGATATAAAATATTTATAATTATTTATAAAAAACTAATATCATATATTCAAATAACTATAATTTTATGTATAAATTTATTGGTTCGATTTGGTAATTTCTTCGATTTTATTTAAGCAAAATCAAAACCAAGTCAAATATAATCAGTTTTTAAAATTTAAAACCAAATCAAATCAATCCAAACCAAATATCAATTTTTTAAAATTGGTTTGATTTGAATTGCTGTTTGGTTTGACTTTTTACCAAACCGTGAACATCATTAGCTCCTGAGATTTTGTTCATTCTAGTAGATTTTCTTGACCATTTTATGAACTCCGTCCTGAAGGGATCTTTTAGGTCATCTGACCCCTAAGCTCATACTAGTACTTATGACTTTGTCTTTCAATCGCCTTATGAAAATTGCCCTCGTTGGTGAAGTTGGGACTTCCAAAATTGGATTGTAGGAGCCTCTGGTTTGTTGGAGCAGGTTATGTGTTATGAGCTTTCCGCGTGAGGAGTTTCATTATCTCACCCTGCTGGGTGGTCAACAGCCTTCACGTTTCCTTTAGACTTGCATCCCCACTATCTTGCCTTTTTTGCGGTCTTCATCATTGGACTCATCTACGTCATTGAGAATCCTTTCCCTAGTATCATGCCGGTCAAATTCTCCACGAGGTACATCATCATGACCAGGGCTATTCAGAGTTTACTTCTCAACGGACAACTGACCGTGTGACCCAAGAGGAATCGCTGATATTCCAATTTGCATTTAACTGTTGGCTATAATGCATGCTGTAAAGTTGATGAAATTCCTTTGCAAAGAAAATTCTTACAGGCTAGAGAAAGGGGGATAAGAGATCAAAACAACACAACAATTGCTCGAACTCCATGATGGGCATCGCACTGTTTATGAAAAATGATACGGTTGAATAAGGACACGCAAGTTAAATTGATCTTGGTAATGAAATAATAATGAAATGAATCAAGATAAAGGAGATAATATGACTATAAGAATAGAAAAGTGATCAAACCACGTATTAGATCCTAGAAGTTGGGTTTAGTGGCTTAGGAATAATGTATTTGGAGTCACTTGTAAACTGAAGAGTATAAAGCCTCAAACTCAAAGAAATTGCATAATACAATGTATTAATCAAAGTTCTGAAGCCCTTAATACAAATATCTAATTGGCTATTTATAAAAAAAAAATAATGATAAAAGAAATCTATGAGGCAGTTGTGTAGAGTTCGCCCCTCTCCTAGTCTCCCACTCAATCACTAACTCCACGGCTGCGTATCAGTCGATCGGCGAAAGCATTAGCCTCCTCCATGATTTTCGAGTTGGAAATCACATCCAATATTTATCTTTTTCGGCTACCGTCTTAATGTATGGAACTACATGTTCGGAGCTAGATGGGCTTTGCCCGTGAGGCGCTAGTTCTGGTGATGCTGATTTCGAAGTCTTTTCGAGTTGAGCAGCGTTCATTAGCTTGGTCACAGGGATATTTGTTCAAATACTTTCTAATATATCCCTCGTAATTAGATATGTATACGTACGTATCACCATATCATTTGTTTACCGGGGCAGGACTGGTTTTAACCATACATTTCTATCACTATAAATAGTGAGGTGCCACTTCCCAACTACTAGGCTCCACACACCATGTGGAATATTTGATAAGAAAGTCAAGGATCCATTTACCACGATAGTTGCACTATTAACTCACTCTAATTGTCTTTCTTTGATTTTAACCATGCTTTTAGAAGTCTAACTATGCGTTTTTTCTTCGAAAAAACTAAACAAACTGTTCATATGGACTTATTTCAATACATGATAAGAAGTTCCACTACCTCTTTACTTAGGCTCCACAACATGTGGCATTTCTGATTAGAAGTTCAAGGATCCATGTACCATGATAGTTGTACTATTGACTCTCAAATGTCTTTCTTAGATATCCTCAACTAAGTCAACCATGCTTCTTTTTTTTTCTTCTGGAAGTGGCTATGCTACTTTGTTGACCGAGCTTATAAGTTGATGTTTTTACATACATATATATCCTTTCATCTTTTGCTTTAATAATACATACATATAATTAGCCACATATACATATTTAGTTTTTGTTTTAAAAACACACACATATATATAAAGTTGGTTACGCATGCAGTTATATCGTATTCGTGCGATTTTAGTTAGGATAAGATTTTGTAGACCAATTACATTCAAATACGATATATTTTGTTGTGTTTTGAAAGAAAAATGCTGTTACATTTTTTAAAAGAAGAAAACATAAAATCTCTTTGTTTTTCGCGAAAACAAATGGTAATAGCATTGTTTATTTCACGTTCTATTCCTATAAACTAATCCATAAATTAATTATGTTAGTAGTAGTATTACTACATTTGATTTTCGTATTAAATTCCACATAACTAATATAAAGGACAGCCCGATGCACTAAATATTCCGCTGTGCGCGGGGTTCAGGGAAGGGTCGGATCACAAGGGTCAATTGTACGCAGCCTTATCTTGCATTTCTGCAAGAGGTTGTTTCCACTGCGTGAACCCGTCACCTCCTGATCACACAAGGCAGCAATTTTATCAATTACGCAAAGACTTCCCTTCTCCGCATAACTAATATAAATATCGAATACCAAAAGGCATGTGAGGGAGAAGTTTGCAATTTGCCATGTTATTATGGAGAGAATATAGACAAACTTCCTGCTCCCTTGTTAGGGGTTTAGAGATTCCAGCTAGAATTATTTGGTTCCCAAATAGGATTTGTTTGGAGATTTGGTTCATTAATTAATCACTTTTTACTCCTAATAAGTAATAACAATGCATGTGGCAAGCCTACTCGACAGTCGAAAATGGAGTTGGCCTGGCCCTTTCTTTAGTGGATTGTCCATTAACTTATTCCATAGGTCTTTAGTGGAGTATCCCAGATTGATAAGGATAATTTCCTTTTATTTTTCCAAAGTGTTGAATTAATTTATTGATTGTTTTTTTCATACAAATATCATCAAAGAAAAGTTTCTCAGTTTTTGCACTACTTCAGATGTGTTTTCTATTTTTGCAACAGTTAAAAAACTTTTATGTAAACGAAAGTAGTTCTCCTCCCGTTCTAATTTATGTGAATTTATTTAATTAAATATTATATTTAAAAAAATTAAAAAAATTAATTTTAAATATTATGTTTTGTTTTCTCACTTTTAATTTATATCACATAGTTCGAATTTCTAGAGTCAAACTTATTTATTTTACGGGGTATTCGAATATATGGTCTTTAAGATTTTTAAAAATAATTTACATATTTAGAAACTACATAAAAATACTATGAATCACAAGAATTAACAATTTAAAATATTTAAAGGGTATGCATATGAATAAATTAAACCGCGGTAAAAAGACTTTTTACTTGACTTTGAAAATTCAAATTATATCATATAAATAGAAATAAATGAAAGAAAATAATATTTATATATCTATAAGTCATTTTAAAATTTGTGATTTTAAACATGTCATAATATGTGACTATAAAAGTTTGTCCTTAAAAATAAAATTATATTCAATCAAATTTAAGAAGAAATAATTTTTTTCTAATTGATTGAATATAATTTTATCTCTAATGACAAACTTTAAAGGGAGTTTAATAACCTTGTCCAAACAATGCCTCTATTCCAAAGAGGAAAGTTTATACTTCTATAAAGTTAGACGGGCTCCACTTGCTTATCACAAACTCTTTCTTAAATGTAAAGCTAGTTAATTGAAACAATGGGTTTTGGAACTCTGAAATATATTCCTTTTAACAAAATAAAATAATATATATCTTTCCATTATTAAAACTGAAAAAGTTTATCACACTTTACACCTGTTCATCCTATACATATTGTGATCCTATATAAAACAATTGGTCCTCAATTCATTCAACACCAAAGAAAACAACAGATACAAACTCTCAACCAAGAGCTCCTATGTCAACTATAACTTCCACTCTATTAATTCAAGAATTCATGAAAAACATCCACTACTCAAGAAGACTACTCTCGGAGGTCGCCGTGGCACCTCCTCCTCCTCCGGCAGCCGGAATCAGCCACGGTTCAACTGATCCACCACTTGGTCACAAAGTCAACACATTTGATGCAAATGTTATTATGGTGTTGGCAGTACTAGTATGTGCCTTGATTTGTTCATTTGTATTGAACTTCATCATAAAATGTGCATTTAGATGCTCTACCTTAATATTGGTCGACCCATCCTTATTAAACCATACAAATAACAACGTCCCTTCTTCAACAAAATTAGGCAATAGAGGTATCAAGAAAAAAGCCCTGAAGACATTTCCAATTGTAACATACACTAGTGGGTTGAAACATCCAGGAATTGGCTCTGATTGTGTCATTTGCTTATCGGAATTCGAAATCGGAGAGAAAATTAAGGTTCTGCCAAAGTGCAACCATGGCTTTCATGTTAAGTGTATCGATAAGTGGCTCAATTCTCACTCTTCTTGTCCTACTTGTAGGAATTGCCTTATTGAGACTTGCCAAAAAAATGTTCCAATTTCATCAGCAGTACCAGTACAAGAAGTTATAATAAGGATTGAACCTCTTCAACATGAAGATGTAACATCTAATAATCAACATTAATAGGTAGGAAAAATAGGACTGTAGTAGCACACAAACTCAATTAGACTAGAAGCTAATTATTAGCTTTTTCAAGTTGATAGTAGTTTAATTTTTTCTTTTTTTTTTTCTTGTTGATTGGAAAAGTTTTGGCTAGCTATAGTACTTTTGCAAGTGTATAAATTAAATTTTGTTCCTGTTTCTTTATTAAGCTCATGCTCTTCCTTGTCAAAGAAAAGGCAATTTTCGTAATTCGGGGATATTATTAAATTAGGGGTTTAACTTCTAAAATATTTATTTGTTGGAGAAAGAAGATTAAGTCTAGATTCATAAAGATCGAAATACTTATTTCTAAATCTTGTTTTGGTTTGTATATCAAATTAAATAATATAAGTATAATTTAGAAGTAATGCTCCGGCCGACATTTACTTTTATGTAGTTCCTCGTATAATGGTTTCCCTTTTCTCTCCTTTTTCTTTTGTTGGGGGGTCTTGCAGTCTAACGAGTTATTTGGCGAAAGATATTAGAGAAAATAATATTGATATTGATATTGATATTAATATTATCAATTTTCGTTTTGTAGTATTTTTAATTATATATAATTAATTTCTCTTTTTTTCTCTCTTTATATATATCAATAGAAAAATTTAAATAATTACTGTAGCAAAATCTAAATTAAAATAGAAGAAAGGAGAGCCGAGAACATACGGTAGACAGAGCAGAGCAGGCGGGAAATGACAAAGTCATCAGCGAAGTCTGTATAAATGGAGAATCTGTTGCGCTCACAGCTGTCGACATTAACCTCGACTTGATTACAGGTAGTGGAAATAAAAAGCCACGCGTTGGGCTGGCAGCGAAAATGTGACTCTCTCCGTTTTAAAATAAATAATATTTTGATTTTTAATTTTATTTTAAAATAAATAATATTTTATATAATTAAAAAGATATTAATAATTTTTTTTAATTGAAGAGAATTTTAAAATATTTATTAAAAATAAATAAATAAAAATATTTTATTTTTCAAGAAATATGTACAAATTAAAAAGGTCACTCGTTTAAAAACGAAGAGAGTATCACGAAGATCAACATAAGCCTAATTTTTGCTACTATTAAACGACCACCACTCCTCAGGATTGAAACGACAAAAGGATCCTCAAATTCAATGTTAATCTCCGAAAGCAGACATTGATGGGTCGGTGCTTGCTAATTGCTATTCACATTTATTAGAGAATTAGTTTCTGAACATGTATTTCGCGTTTATATATATATATATTAAATAATTAAATATAAAATTATGATAAATATAAATTTATAATAATTGAATTGGTGTTTTAGTTATTTTAGTTTATTAATTATATTTTAATGATGATTAAATATAAAGCGTGACAAGATCATCTAAATAAAATGAAAATAATTTTTTTTTAATATTTATGCAGAAAAATGCAAAAATTACATAAAATATAAGTTACAATGATGGAAATAAATATAAGTCATGCGCCAAGAGTAAATTTAATCTGCGGGTTTGATGTTGCTTCTATCAAGTTTATGGACATTTCATGCAAACTCAAAATGCCAACAACAAAACAGGAAGGTAAATCAGAAAATATTTGAAAAACTATCAAAAAGAAAAAGAAAGAATGCAACAACTTCATATTGTCTATAAAAGGTGTAGAGTATAATCATGACATAAAAATGTATATTTTTCATATTGAGTCTGCTTAATGGTCCAGATCTTCATTAGAGGATTGTTTATAAATACTATTGTAACCGGTAGAAGCTTATAAGATAAAATAATTGAAAGGTGAAAAGACAGTATATAAATAATAATAAAAAAATTATAAAAGTGTAACCTACAATAATTACAGACTGGTGAAACAATCCTCCTCATTTACTCCGTTCAATGAATGATTTTATTTATTTCTTATATATATATATATATGACAATAATATATTAGATATTCGATAGTAAAATAAAATATTTAATTAAATATTTTATTATATTTTAATTTACTATAGGGGCAAAATGATAATTCAACTTTTAAGATAAGGGCTTTCCACTTTTAGTATATAAGAATAATAACAATAATTGTTATTATTATTATTTATTCAGGTATTTATTAATTATTATTATTATTTATATTTATTTAACATCACTATTATTATTTATATTTATGTATTATTTATTTATAGTTAATTATTATCATTATTATTATTTATGTTTGTGTATTATCATTTTTTTTATTTTTACTTTTTACTTTTTGTCTTTTCACTTATATAATGATAAAAATATAAATACGATATGATATAATATGATATAATAAATATTAATGTTTAATCATATATTAATTAAATCTTAATTTAATAAAAAGCTAAAATGGTCATCTAACTTTTAACTCAGGGGCTTCCTATTTATATAATAATATATAATATATTAGTTACATATATAGTTTATTGTGTTAGTAATATCAATATCATTTTTATTTTAATATATTCTATTTATTTATTATAACGATAATCACCAATAATAAAAAGTAATATTAATATTACTAAGACGTCTTTTAAATTAATATTGTTAAACACCCTATCTAACCCCTCTTGATTAAATAATCAAATTGATTATACTTTGCACTTTTCAGAACACATAAATGATTGACAAGAGGAAAGTGCTTAGTTTGGGTGTTAAATACTTGGGCACTTGTGGTTTGGTGTTTAGAAGAGATAACCATGATATTGAATTTTGTATTGTTTATCCAACATTTGGTATCTGTTTTCAGTTCTTGCATAGTTTAAAAAATATTTTTAAGAAAAAAAGCTTCTTTAGAATAAGAAAAATAATATTTTTAATAAAAGCGGAAAAAATAAATCGTATTGTTTTCTTAGCGCTCTCACAATCATTCACTCCACCACTGACCTATCTGCTGTACCCCGCCCCTACCCCCAAACCCCCTGCCCAACCCTATCCCTCACCCTCCGCTTCTACTCCTATCCTCATAGTTTTGCATCAGATAATTATAAATATTTTTAGGATAATATTTTTTATTTACATACTAAACACAAAATACAAGTAAAAAAATCACTTTTTTTTTCTAAAAAATATTTTTTAAATAAATATTTTTCGTGAAAAATATTTTTTTTCCTACCAAATCCGTCCTTAATCTCCGTATTTTCTTAATCCGAATTTAAAAAGAATTTAAATTTACATTACGTAATTGTTGATTTAGATAAACAAAATTTGAATTTTCTATATAAAGCCAAACTAAATCAATTAATTCATCAAAAACTTTAATTTTATTGTGAATCTCCAATTCAATATAGGCAAAGGAGTCGCACCAGCTATTTCATGTAACCCACTTTGTTGGTACATTGAACAAATTCAAGTACTTTCAAGAGTCAAGAGGGAGAGGATATCACATCCATAAAGTTATTAACAGCCAATTTCTGCACTTTTGAGTGTGTTCTGTATGGATAAATAATTTTCAATGTTCAATTTATTTTAAAATTTTTAAAAATATTTTTTTAATAAAATAAATTTTATTAAAATGAAAAAAATGACTTTCCTAATAGAAATAGAAAAACAAGTTCCACTAATGATATTCAAAATAATTGTGTCGTTCTACCTTTCAATACATCTTATCTTCATCCCCAATCCCGTAGCCCACGTCCCCACCACTCAACACCCCTACCTCACACCTCCACCTCCATAAATACAATTGTTAGAAAACATTTTCCCTCCTGCCAAACACACCCTTTGTATTGATTTATTTTATTGGATCATTTTCTAATAATAGTGCCTTTTTTGGGGGGAGGGGGTGGGGGTTGTTTCATTGTCTCCTACAGAAATCCACAAATCAACATTCATAATATTTTCTTCATATTCAACTTGTAAAATTTACTGGGTGTTATTTAAGCCACAAAAGAAATAAAGCTTACTTCGTTTCATTTTAAAAAAAAAAAGTTGTTGGAACTTTTAGGTTTAATTAACAAATTGATACATTTACTTTTACGATTTTGTAAATTTAGCCCTCAATGTCATGATTCCAACCAAACATCTCTAGAAGGTATATTTATAAATAAATACATACTTTTAGAAATTATGTAAAGTATGTTATTTTTTAATATAATAAATCAAAAAATTAATAATATAACTAATTTCAGCATAACTAAATTCACTGTAAATAATCTCATCATAACTAATGGCAGTCTAACGTGTCTTCAAACCAAATGACCCTCAAGTTCGAAGAAGGATAGTTAAGTAATTTCATTTAAGAAGAAATACTTAACTGGGCCAACTTGTCAACACACAAATGTAGCCCAGCCCACCAGTAAAAAAGGGTCGAAATGATAAATTAGTCGTTTATGAAGGAAGATAAGGAACAAACTAATTTAATTAGCAAAGATTGTAAACAAATTTTAAAGTTAAACAAAAAGGGAATTATTAGGCAAATCTCCATGAGAGCAATCCTTGTCAGTACTATACCTTTCGACCCTTCTGTACACCACAATTTTATCTTTTAAAGTAGTAGTACTAATTAACTTAAAATTAAGTATCTAATTAAGATTATCTTACTTTAATTACAACCCACACAAGAGTACATAACCTTAAACTTGATTTCCAAATTGATTTGGTGTTGCGTATCAAATCAACAAGGATTAAGGAACAAGATTTTCCTGGAACAAATTCTCACATGTACCGTTAATTGTATTTTGAATTTTATGAATCCTAATTATACCAAATTTCCTAATATGTTTGACAAATCTATTCTTTTTGTAGGTTTGAAATTTGAGTACGATCTTCACGAGTGTTATGGTATAGTGTTCTTCCTGAAATTGCTATAGGAACTTCTATAGTAAAGGCATGAAAGAAGCCGAAAAATTTGTATTCTAGAAAATCGCTAATAAATTACATGCCTTTATCTGAAAGATATAGTACAATCTCCATATGAGTAAAGATACACATGTTAAAATTTTATTTTGATAAGTTTAATTCAATTATAATAAACTTGAAGATACATATCCAAATTAAAAGCAAGAATCGTGCTCTGATTTTTTACAACTATCGTATAATACTTTTATAAGTACATTGCTATATGCGAAAGATAATATTTCACCATATTTAACAAGTCAAGAAAAAACTATCCAAAAAGTAAAACAGTGAGTGAGGAGAATACCACAATAAAGACTTCACTAAGAAAAAAGTCTAGTGCCAGATCAATGTCTAAAACTACGTACATATTTTATGCCCGTAGATATAGAGCGGAATTGTTCCTTATATTGTAAAAAATGAGTATCTTGTTAATTTCTCTAAACGAATGTCGTATTTGATACATAACAACTTGCCCTAAAATCACTATATCTAGCAAAATAGGAAAACATCGATACAACTAGGTTGAGCAAATAGATACAGTGTATCGATATCCAACTGAATTGAGCTAACAGATACACAATATTGATGTATTTGAGATAAAACGCGGATTTAAGAAGATTGTATCTGATGGTCCTTTTCACATAACATTCTCGGCTGCCTATGGTCCGGTAGGTCGGTCCCCCTCTAGCCAGTGACTAGCCTAGCTATGGAGCTAGGTGTACACCGCCACGTTGAGACTTTCTTTCGAAAGTGACCGGCTTTCATAAGAGGGAAAGATCACTATGTCATGCATCAGAGCAGCGTTCATCTAACTAGAAATTGGTGATTGGATGTAACTGTTAAGATTTTCTCTAGAATAAATCTCTTCTTGTTCTTCAATCTTCGGAGAATACGGCGTTGTATTATTGTAAGTTCTTTATTCCAAACATTTTCTGAAAGTAGACGACAAGTTTTAAATCTTAATGCAGGCAAGGCATATCTCGTTGAATATTGAGATACAATATGTCTTAATGCAAATATTAATGATCGGCGTCACAATTCAAACCCCTAACTTATAGACTATAAATCACACTAAGACAACTTTATCCTTTCATAATTAACAAAGAAAATCCATTAATCCTACTATTAAAAATTTACTCTGAGAGATGGGGTTTGAAAGAGCTATCAGTAAACTAATTTATCCATCCATAAATTATTTAATTAAGAAACAAACAAATCTTTGATCCTATATAATCAGATTGCATCTTTGGTGGAATCTGAAGCAACATATGGACTGAAGATTTGGGCCTGTACTAGGAATCAAGAAATGATTTGAAAAAGAGCAAATAGTTGAAAAAAAGTGAAAAAAGGTCGAGTACACGTAGCAAAAGGGGAAGAATAACGATTTTACAACTCTTTTGAGAACTTTTTAACTACAATTTGGTACGACTTTTCGTGTTATACTAATAATATAATTAGTTCAATCGACATGAAATTAAGTGATGAATGGCTCTCTCTCCTTTGCTTGTCATATTTCTAGTAGATGTAAATAGATTTGCTCAATAATTTTTGATTAGGAGAATCACTAAGTCTTTTGATTTCCTCTCTCCACTAGTAGTTGATTTCTTCTCTATTTGATGGAGCAATTTTTTACAATCTTTTAGGGTGCGTTTGGCGGGGGAAGAAAATATTTTTCATATAAAATATTATTTTAGAAAATAATTGAATTATATATATTCTTTGAACCGGTGATATGGCAGTATAAAAATACTTCACACTAAGCACATATACAACTTAAACTCAAATCACTCGAAAGTATATATCCTTTCTCTTTGTAATAACTCCCTATATAAGCAACTATCTCCAAGGGGAACATCAATTCACTCAACACCAACACAATTACCAAACGCAAAACGCACACACACTCTTAACCAAAAGCTCTATGGCAACTACATCCACCCAATTAATTCAAGAAATATTCATGGAGAATTTTCACTACTCAAGAAGACTACTTGTAGCTACCCCTCCTCCACAATATCACCCTGATCCCGCCATGGCCCCCGGATACAGCCACGACTCAACTGTCAAGAACAACGTCGCGCCAATAATGGATGCAAAGGTTTTGATAGTCTTGTCAGTAATATTTTGTGGCTTGATGTGTACAGTTTTCTTGAACTCCATCATAAAGTTTGCATTTAGGTGCTCCAGCATCCTATTATTGGAAAATTCATCCTTACATCATGGAAACCCTTCTACAACGTCAAAGCTAGCAAATAGGGGGATTAAGAAGAAAACCCTCAAGACATTTCCAATTATAACATACACTACCGGGTTGGAACATCCTCGATTCGACTCTGATTGTGTCATTTGCTTATCAGAATTCGGAATCGGAGAAAAAATTAAGGTTCTACCTAAGTGCAACCATTGTTTCCACGTCCAATGTATCGATAAATGGCTCAATTCACACTCTTCTTGCCCTACTTGTAGGCACTGCCTCATTGAAACTAGTAAAAAAATTGTAAACTCTCAGGTGGCTACTAGTGATACTTCATCATCATCAGGACCAATTCAAGAAGTCATAGTAAGGATTGAACCCCTCCAAGTATCTAGCAATTAAAACTAGGTATAAACATTATACATAGGAGTAGCTAGTATCTTACTTTAGTTGGTAGGTATATAGTATGACACACTCATTTAAAAGCTTTAAGTTAACTAGATTATGGCCAATGGAAGTATAATTTTGTAATTAATCATTTAGTTAGAGCAATGAATTCTTGTAAGAGTAAAAGGGTATGATTAATACACATAAAGCTATTAAAGAGAAAATAAGATCTCTTGTTCTTTTATAGTTTGAATAAAAGAAAATAGCCTTTTCAAATCTCCTATGTGTAAAAATAACGATCTCTTATATGTAAAAATAAGAATATCTTGTAAAAAAGTTATAAAATTAAAAATATTTATAAAGGGTAAGAAAACTATTTCTCCTGCTATCAACAATATCCGCCTCCGCTTCAATGTACTGATAATGTATCATTTTTTACACTATATCGTGTCAATATAATTTGGAATGATCTACATATTATACCCAATTTGATAGTATTAGAATAGAGTAGTAATTAACTGGTTATTACCATTTAAATACACTAATAATAAAATTTTGGGTAATTAAACTAAACACTCTTGTAATATATATGTTACTCCATTCAGTTCAAAATAAATGAATTTCTGATACTTTTTTCTATGTTTCAAAATAAATAAATTTTTCAAAGTTCAAATTTCAATTAATTATTTTTTTTTCAAAATTATCCTTTTTTTTAATGAAATTTTCAACTATTCTAGTTTTAAGAAAAGTTTGGAATTAAAGAAACAAAAAGGTAATATTGACAAATTATTCTTTGATTAATCTCATTAACTAACTTTGACAAATTATTTGTTAGTTAAAGTCATTAACTAACTTTCTTAAGAAATGTCGTCGCATCCTAGAAATTTATTTAGTTTGAAATGAAGGGAGTATCTTTCCATTTATTTCTTAAATAACTAATAGTTGAACTATAATTTTTTTTTTTGGCCAAGAGTTCAAATTTCTTCCTGAACTTTGCAAAATAGTCTAATTTCATCCTTGGTTAATAATTGGGATATTGTTATAGACGACTTCTAAATTAGACCTAAAAGGGGCGGGGGATGTCTATTCCTATTTTTTGCCTAATCAAAATTTGACTTATATTTCTTTTAAATGAGAGGAACAAACATGAATTTTGTTCCTTTAGACAGTGCCTTAACTTGACCAGAAAGAAATAAATGCGGAAGTAAATAAGAGACAAAGATTTTTACATGGAAAACCATCCAAGCTCGAATGGGTGTAAAAACCAAGACCTATTCCCTAGTAGGATTTCAACTTCAACTTCACTAAAAACACCGAGCCAATTTTGGATTTTCACCCGCAATCTAAGGACCTACACCTAAGCCCTTACAAAGTTCCTAACCTGTACAAACTACCGTTAGTTTAAAACAGAAACAACTTTAAATACAATTACAAGTAATTGAAACACAGAAATGTAAAAGACTCTTTTCAAGTTCACAACTCCACTACATCTTGACTCTAAAACCTAGATTACAATAGACACTGAATAGAACTAGGGAACTATCTCTAGCACCAGTCAACTCTCTTCAACTTGAATGCCAATGGAATGCACATAAGCTTTGAGATGTTGAAGAGTATTTTGTGAGTGAATGAATTTTATGGCATGCCAGCCTTTCTTTTTATAGGCAGCTGATGTGAGACTCCTTTGTTGACTGAAGGAAGGAGTCTTCAAGTTATCTCCTAGGACTTCTTTCTTTATCCAAAGATTTGAGTAGACTCCTTATTGACTTCTATCACCTGTGACCTGCAAAGAACACAACACCAACTTCCCAACTGATCAGACTTATCAGAATAACTACTGCCAACATGTCAAATACTTTCCTAAGTTACCCCAAACATATTTGTATAATCATCATCAAAACTAAAGCTCAACAAATTGTCCCTTTTTGTTAATGACAAACCCGAATATGTTTGTGCAGTTTAACCATTTACAAACCCAACAGTATTTAACCCACTCACGTTTAATCTAGGTAACTTCAACATCTCAAATATATCAAAATTCCCCCTTTTGGCATAAACAAAGACATGAAGACAAAACAATTGGAGGGGCTTCCTGATAAAACAAAGTAAAAAAGAAAAACTATGCACAACAGACAATCCAGTAAGAGCACAAAAATCCACCGTATGATTAAGAACATTTCAAAATAGGAGCAAAAGAGTGGGCACTAGCCAAAGAAACAAACCAAGTACAACCCAAAACATAATGAAGACTAATAATGTTCACAAAACAGAAACAAGGTCAAGGCACAGGGTCAAATGGTGCAGTAGCAGAAGGGGAGGCAATGACTGAAGGGGAAAGGTTCTGAATCAGGGTCATTACATCCTTTTGTTGAGCCGCAACAGTATCCTTATTTCTAGCCAGCTAAGTCTTTAACTGCTCTATTTCCATACCTAAAGCCCCATTCTCCAACATTAAGCGCTCATTATCCAAGGTGTCTTTAGAACGGGATGAACTAGCAACATAAGAGGGACCACCCACTACACTGGCCTGGTGAGAACCTCTTATTTCGAAGTAATCAAGGGCATCGTATGTAGAATAGTATTCCAATGAAGTGAAATAAACACCCAACTTGGCAAACACCTTTGTCAACAAAAACCAATAAGGAAGGGTATGATTTTACTTGACATTAGTCACAACCTTGGTGAGATGAGCAATGAACAATTTAGGAAAATTAATGGGCAATTCACGATCAACCAATTCCATTAAAGTCAAATCCAGATAGGAAGCAGCGCTCCTACGTTCCCGGCGAGGGATTAAGTTTTTCATAACAAATGCCAATAGGAACCTATGATAGGGAGACATGAATTTCTTGAAAGCTTTGGACACAGAAGTCTGAGAAGGATCCCCAGAATACTTATGAATAATGTCAAGAGGGTTCAATAGAGGAGGTAAATCGGGCCATTTATTTTTTTGAAAAGTCCCAAAAATCGTACAGGACACACCGAACAAAGAACCTAATTTAGCAGAATCAAAAACAACAAGAACTTTACCCGCTCTAACAGCAACACACCCTCTCGAAATGGAAAAATTCTTAAGGAATTCAACCAACTTTGGTTTGGCAATAACCACATTTCTATCCAAAAATAAAAGGTTCCAGCCCCGAGCCTCAATATTGGACCATAATGTAGATAGTCCGGGATCGAAATTAGGAATCACCATCTTACCCTCCAGTATCTTCCTCTTAGAGAAGGGTTTGACCTTAGACATTGTAGCAGGGGGCTTGGGGATGGTCGAAGTACCGTCCTGAGTGTTCCGACGAGCCCGACTGAGAGATACAGTGAAAAAAATTGGTTGATAAAAAAAAGTAGATCTTCCATTTTTCCGTTCCAAATGACATAATTGGTGCCATTCAAAATAACCATTCTACTTGTGTTAGCTTCCATTGTTCATCCAAAAAATACGGATAACCAAAGAAATTCTTTTCTGATGTGGAAGATCAAACTGTGCTGCAACCACAGAGCATACTCAGATAGAACCTTGGCTGTGATACCAGATTATTGGGTAAAAATCGAAGCAACACAATGAGGAATAATACAAGAATGGTTACAAACAAAATAAAAAGGCAACAAACATGGAAAGACAATGACACCAAGAATTTTTATGTGGAAACCCTTCTAAATAAGGGAAAAACCACGGGCCAAGAGGAGCAAAATGATATCACTATAAGAAATTTTACACCGTATGGTTCACGAGTACAACACTTAAAGTAACCACTACACACACTTCAAAAGAGATAACCCTCTTTTTACTCACACCTCACTATAATATCACTCAAGAAAAAACCTCACTCTTTATATATTTTTTCTTTTCTCTTTGTTGGTGTATCTTTACAAATGAGCAAGGGGCTCCTTTTATAGGAAAAATTTGGACCAACATTCAAAGTTCACCAACCTTTGAATACTCAACCTTTCAAAGTTCACCCACCTTTGAATATGTGCAGCAAAAGTTAAATTGGGGCTGGACCCCACACATTTTACAATGAAATACTTATTTGCAGTAACAAATGTCGACATGTCATGGTCCATTGAATAAATTGGTGAGGAAAGCTTAAAGCATGCATCATGATCTCTTTCGCGAAGTCCCATTCAACTGCGTCATATATATATATATATATATAAGTATTTTTAGATCTATTTTAATCAGACAACTGCATGCTTGTAATATGCTTCCTATTGTAGAGTCTTATTAGTCTTACCGAATTTTGTCATATAAGGATATTCTGGACTATATATAGTTCTTCTTGCCACAAATTAAAGGCCATCTCTGTAAATATAGCTACCAACATTTCTCTATGGTCATCTGATATCACAGGTCCCATTCTCACCAATATTGTACTACAAATATTTGCTCTCCTTCTATTGGTGGTACTTAATGTTGGAATCAAATAATTAATTAACGTGTCGTGCTGAAACTAATAGTTGCAAATTTTTATAGAGATAAACGATCAGATGACAAATAAAATTATACTAGAAGAAACATAATATTTAATATGATTTGGTCTCGTGACCTACATATTGAAAAATCAATATAAAAAAACATAGAACTATTAAAAGAATAATTGACTTTTTAAGTGATTACATTGTGGATGCTATTGTATTGTGTATGAGAAGAAAAAATCTCTAAATCTTCTCCTCCATGAAAAGAATTGCTACGGTAGAGTCCTTCTCCATAAAGAAACCCTTTTCTACCAAATTTTTTTTTTTTTGAAGTAAAACACAATTATGATATAGAATCCAACTAAGATAGAAATTCAGGACAAATCCTAACACCTAATCGGTTAGAGTAAAAGTCCACAAAAGATTGAGCAATACCATCTAAATTTATATATAGTGATCCCATGTTAACTATTCTATTAGCATTCCTTTTGTCTTTCAACTCACTATGGAAAAACTTGGGTGTTTAGGTCTCCCTAGTTCAACCATTGAACTTTGCATTTTTATATAAAATTGGCCTCTAGTTATGTTCCATCTCTGATATTCTTTATTTAATTGAGCTTCCTCAACAATCAACAAGATGTTATTGGGATCTTTTCTGTAGCTTGATTTGGCATTCATCAAGTGTAATTTGTGCTCTATTATCAGCATTCACCTCCATATCACTGAGGTTCTCCTTGTTTAATTATTTAGTAAAGTTATAAAGGCAAATTAAAATTTTATTTAAAAACTAAGTCGGTAATTAATGCCTCTTTTCTTCAGAAATCCACTAACTTTGGTTTCCAGGAAGTGGCCTTAATTGTTGCTTCCGAACAATGAACCAATATAAAAATTAAAGTATCCATTTTTAAGACAAAAAGGATAAGTTTTATTTCGGATTTGAAACTCAAATAATTATTTCGGAAAATTTTGGACCCACAAAGTCAAACGAATTGTCAATCTTCAACAAACCAGTTAAACAAGTTGACTGGAGATCTTCATTTGGTCAAACTAGTCCAATCACAAATATATATATATTTACGGTAGAAAAATAATTTTTTAACTCCTTACGATTTTTTTTTTAGTTTGATGGTCTTTTTACAAAGAGATCTTTATTTGTGTACATAAAAAATCATCTTTTTCATATATAAGAGATTTGAAAAGATAACTTTTTTCTATTTAAATTATAAAAAAGCAAGAAATTTCATTTCTTTTCGGATACGAATTATAAACACAAAAGATAATCATTCTCTTCGTTTCAATTTATATGATATCATTTTCCCGGCTAGTTCGTTCAAAAAGAGAGTATGAAAATAATTAATTTTATACATCAAATTTCTTATAATCACACAAATATTATTACATGTTTTTTGAAAAATCTACATGTCTGTAACCAGGAAAATCTCCAAATTCTTTTAACTTGATTTCTTCCATTTTAGCTTAGAGTGGACCCCTAACTTTGTAGTTTGCAAGTACAGTATAGCCCCCAATTAGATAGGGTCGAGGTGGATTTTAGTACTCAACATATAGTAAAAGAAAAACCCAAGCTTAGTTTCTTGCATAAAAAATAACTAATGAGCACAAGCACAAAACTAATATAATATGGTTAAACAAAAAAGTAAAAAAAATCCTTGTCAGCTTTACACCTTTGAAGCCTTTTGCTAATCACCATCCTATCTTTTTAAATAATTATCCTGTTTAATAAAGATTTGATTTTAAGTATCTAAGAAGATTATTTTTGCGTTAATTATAAACCGCAAGAACAATAATTAAACCTTAAACTTGATTCCCAAAATTATTTGTTGTGTTGTAAATTGTAATCAGACTAATTACTAGGATCAGGGCTCCCTGGTCAATCTTTAACTTGAAATGGAGTTAAGATTTGTGACTTTTTTTTTTCCAATTCAGACGGATTATATATGTTATTAGCTAGACATTTTAAAACATCAGCAAACTTTTGGCTTATGTGCTAGGATTCTTAGAAAGAAGTTGTAGTATTTGAATTGTAAATATTAGTTTAGGAGATTTATGGCTCTTTTTATAGTGAAAGCGGATCTGTAATAATCACGACTCGTATCACTGATTGTCGGATGAACTCCCTTTGTCCACAACCTAGATATCCTTTAAAAATACAGAGCATTTTCTTACCCTATTCGTGATCTTCTAGTATGAAAAAACCAAATACCTCTTTGGGTGGACCCGACCCTTTTTTTTTTGTTTTGGTCGAAGAACACATTTTATGTGAAAACCCAAAGTCAAAAGTACACCACATCCAAATAGCAAGAAACCAGAAATCGACCACCCATCCCAGCTAGACTAGCCTCCCCCTCTTCATTTCCTATAGACTCCTATGTATAAAGTTGATCATCTTTCCTTCCTATTCAGTATATCAAAAACTCTTACTTTTCTTTTGCATTTGTATCTGCTTGAGTACCAGTTGGATTTAAGAACATGTATAGATGATGTTTTCATTTGGTTGAAGATACAAAGGGGCAACGTAACATTGAGATGGGTGGGCTATGGAAAAGGATGATTAGAATTGTTTTTGTGATAATCTTATTTAAAGGTTTAATCTGCTAGAAAGAATACCTTTTATTTGACAATTATATCTTCGACACTCCCTATATCCTACATGTGGGAGCTTGACTTAATTTCGGGAACTAGCAATGTAAAAAAAAAATTTGATAATGAGTGACGGTAAAACTTTGAACTCAAAATTTCTTCCTACTTTGATATCATGTTTGAATCTTGAGACCATCTCATCTACACATTTAAATTGTAATTATAGTGAGAATTTTTTTTTATTTAATTATATTGTCAACGATATGAACCATTCAGTCTTATACAAATATGATTTAGGCCTTGATTTTTTTGCAATTAATTTATATAAATGAGCTAATATACTTTGTTATAAAGTTATTTTGCTTAATTTTTCTGGTGAAACCTATGAATAGTGTAGAGCGGGAAAGAGCAGTGTAGAGGATGATCTTCGATGAGACGAGCCTGTTTGATTTAACTTTTTTAAATTTATCTTATTTTAAAAATATTTTTTAAAAAAAAGTTAAGAAGAAAATTGATATAAATAATCATTTATTAAAATAAATCTTTTTTTAATTATATATTTTATATATTTAACTAGCGAATGTAATTATTTTAGGGTTAAAATCGCAACCATTACACTCTTAAACTTTTTAAATTGGGCTGTATAGCTCCACTAAAATTGCACTCCATTCTAAAAATTTAGAGAGAAAAGGCAAAATAAATAAATAAATAAGGGTGTTGGTGATATGTTTTACAATTGTAAATAGTTTTGGTGACAACTTCTCCATTAATAATTACTCCCCAACCATCTAATGTTAACAACTTGATGAGTTCCTTTGTTTACTCATGTTCCAACAAAGTCCCAACTCATCTCCTATAGGCTTCAACCTTATAGCATTTTAGCCAAACATGGAAATTTATTACTAGCCACTAGAGTAACATCTCCACCAATCAGTATCTAAGAGTACTCTCATGAACCAAATGGAAACTAGTTAAAAAGTATGATTTGGTTTTTGTACTAGGAATCTACTCGATTACTTAGAAAAAGATCATGTTGTAGAACGAGTAGACATGCAGAAATTGGGCAGACTGGGAAAAGGAAAGTTAAATAGGTTGCGCAAAAGATGAATATAAAAAAGATAAGTGTATAGGGTATAAATATAATCAAACACGTGGACAAGCTAACATGAAAACACGAATTTTACGAAGATTTAAAATAATACACAGTCAATATTCTGGAGAAAATATATAGAGGGTCAATGAAGGAGTAGATCCGAATATAGACAAAGCATTCGGAGGAAAGAGAAGTAAAGATACAATAACTAACGAATGGTCATTTCGGAGTTAATGTCATACGTTACTCCATCAACATTTAATATAATTTATTTCTCATTTAAAACGATTTAATACGCAATGATTGTCATATATTAAAGTCCTAAACGCAGCAGGTCCTATAAAAAGGACTATCTTGATATCACAAAGGACATTTGAGAAACACATAAGAGAATATATTTATTGTTTTTACAATTAAATTCATAGTAATCATTTCTCTAAATTTTGTTATTCTGATCAACCAAGCAAATTTTCATTTCATCAAGGATATCATCCAAAACTCGAGCCATGCATCAGGCTAATTATTATTATTATTATTATTATTATTATTATTATTATTATTATTATTATTATTATTATTATTATTATTATTATTATTATTATTATTATTATTATTATTCATTTGTTTATTTTATATCTTATTTCATCTATTTAACCAAAGTCAATTTTGTATCTTTATCGTCTCGCTGTAAATTCAATTATACTTTATTTTTAAAGATAAATAATAAGTAATTTTGATAAATAAAGTTATCTGATATTCATATATACAGATGATGCGCAAATTAATTTGAATGCCACCTTAATTAAGAAATAATAATGAAGAAGTAATTATTCAAAAAAGTTGTTACTTTTTTCATTATTCAAATACAAATGTAGTAATTGATTAGTTCTTTGAGTTATTAAATGTTGCGTCTGAAGATATTTTAAAGAAAGGCTTTAAAAGTATCAATCAAAATCACAATAACACTAGCTAGAAATATATAAATGTTTAATGTAAAAAGCATATACAAGGATTTGGTTTTTTTCCCATGAGATCTTCGAAAGGATTATTTTATGATAAAAGAGCAAGTGGATGTCATGGAAAAGCCAAAAAGATAATTTTCTAAAGAGGCATGGAAGTTATGGTTCAGGTTCTCTTTAAAAAAAAAAAAAAACACGGTTGTTACTTTTCTTATTCTGAATTTGATCCTAAAGAAAATTTTAAAAAATAAAGGATTTTGAATCTGTAATAATTTCAAATAAATTTATGTATTTATAAATTATTTTATTGATTATAAAAATAAAAATTTAAAATAAAATTATTACTAATTATAAAAAAAAGGGACAATATTTTTGAGATAAATTAAAAAATATATATATCATATAAATTAAAACAGAGAAAATAACAAATACTCTCTCAATCTTTATTTATTCAGTATAAATATATAATAATCTTTTTTATTTGTTCAATTTAAGAAATTAAAATATAAATTATCAATTTTAAAAATTAATATATAAATTAAGACGAAGTATTAAATAAGTACATTTCTTTACACAAATAGCAAGTACAATCAGTACAAAAAACCTAGGGTCTTTTATTTTGTCCTTTTGTTTCATTTATTATTGGTAAAAATATGAGATATTATTAAAAATTAAACATTAGTACTACAAAATATAGCAAGTGTTTCTAGACCACAAGAGTTTTCAAGTTGAGCCAAATAATTACAAGTAGCCTTTTTATTTCATCATTTTGTTTTGTGCTAAGTTTTTTTATTAATTCTTTCGTAGGATTGGGTCTTTAGACACATCCAAAATAAATTAGATTTTGGTTTAACCTCTCTAATATAGTAAAAGTTTCTGAAAAGCTTTATTGGAGGAAACATTTCGATGTTTAACTCAATTTTTGAAAATATTATTTTATACCACAGAAAATTGATACTCTCTTTGTTATAATTTTATGCATTTTAATTTTTGTTTAATGTTTTATAAGAAAAATTGATTTTTTTTAAAAAATATTTGGTGAGTATTTAGTTTTAATATTTTTTTTATAAGAATGACATCGCATGTTTAAAGTAAAAAATTCAAACAATAATTTAAGTATGTTATATATATTAAGATTATAAGAAATTTTCTTTTAATATTTGGTGAGTATTTAGTTCTGATATTTCATTATAGCATGTTTGAAGTCAAAAATTCGGACAATAATTTTAGTATGTTATAAATATTAAAATTATAAAAGATTTTCATTATATTTGTATCTGATTAAATAAAGACACATAAAAATAAAACGGAGGAGTACTATTTTAAAAAAAAAGTAAAAGGAGGTCATTTTATGCCATTAAATTTGAGTACATTATAATCCAAATAATTACTGAGAGGATGTTTACGGTTTGATTAAAAATCAATTCAAATAGAAAATCGAACCAAACAAATTAAACAAACTGATATTTCTTTGGAGTTTGATTTGGTTTTAAATTATAAACAAATTTAATTATATTTGATTTAGTTTTCTTTTATTAAAAAATTTTAAAAAATAAGAAATCAAATTAAACCGGCAAATTATATACATAACTTTTATAATTATATATATACAATATAATAATTTTGTTAAATAGGTTCAAATATTTCATATTTATTTCTTTTATCAAAATTTCATTTATGTTTAATAGACTAATAAACATTATATTTTAAACTCATTTCTTAATTAAAAGAAAGTCTTGGATCAAACTCGTTTGTTTAAAAAAAATAACTATGAGATCTACTTAGATTTTTTAATTTATTTTTCTTACAACTTTTATTCACTTGATTGTTGTAAAAAATTGAGTTTAATATCTAAAAAAAAAAATTTAACTCATGTCTAAATTCATTATTTTAATTGATCATTATTCTAATATTATATTATGAGGCATTATTTTTCAATTCAAATGTTATCTTTTAAGAGACCATTTTAATGATCATTGTATTCAAATTGTGCAAAGTTATTATTCCTTCCGTTTTAAAATAAGTGATTTTTAAATTTTTTGATTTTATTTTAAAATAAGTGGTATTTTACATAATTAAAATAACACTAATGATATTCTTTCAATTTTACTCCTATTTAAATGGAGAGAGTTTTATAGAATCAAGAAAATATTAAAGAATCACATCTTTTTAAAGATATTTATTAGAGGTAGATGATTAAAATATATTTATTTTTTAGGAATGAGTAATTTTCTTAAGGAGTATGCATGAACTAATAGCCCCACTTATTTTGAAACGAAGGGAGTATAGAATATTTAATACGTTAAATAGCTCTTTATGTGATGTTAATGATGAAGTCATTAAACTTTTTATTTGATTATTGTATTAGCCTGATATCATATCACACATCTCATTTTGAAGGCTTGAAAGTTATATATACTTGAGCATTTTTAGAGTGTGCGGGTATATACAAAATATATTAATTTTTCTAGATTATATATTGGGCTGGATTATCCTTTTTATTGAATATTTGTTAGTTTTTGTGCTTCTTGTTTTATATTAGAAGAATTTGTTGAATCTTGGGGGATATATCTATGCCGGGTGAAATATCCTTAAGGACAGTGCCTTTGACACGCCTCAGGCTATGAAAATTCTCTGCAGATTTCATATATAATTAAATATTTTCAGCAAGATTTCCAACAATTAAAACTTATAGACCTTAAGACATTTTCTCCATCATCGTCGTCGTCGTCGTCGTCGTCGTCGTCCTCCTCCTCCTCCTCCTCCTCCTCATCATAATAATAATAATAATTATAGATTATAAGTTAGAAAGAATGAAAATTTTCTTTTCTAATTGTAAGGAAAAAAATAAAAGAGAAAAATACCATTAGATTTTTTAAAAATCAAACCAAATCAATAATAATCATATATATATATATATATATATATATATAATATTTGATTTGATTTTTAATAATTAAAACCTGATTAAATTAATTTTATTTTAATTTTAACTAAACATCGATCCAAGTGATGTGGGATTAATATAAATCCATGAATATAATTATGAACAAACAAATATTTGATTGCATGTATAGACAAATGTTTGATCGATTCTGAGACAACATGTGCACTAGCGAATCTTGAATTGATATGGAAAATCAGATAAAAAGTTATTGAAAAAGGAAAAAAAAGCTAAAAGATACGTAGCAAAAAGTAGCCATTATATTGTCTAACAAGTTACAAATAACAAATTTACAAGATATTGATACCTTTTTCACCACACTTACTTTTTGTTTGTTACTACTACTACTAATAATAATTAGTTTAATCAACATGAAAATTAAAAAAGACATGACCCCTCCCCTTTACTTTCTTATCATGTTTATAGTTCCTAAATATACATTGATTACTACTAACTTTTTAATGTAGAGAATCACTAAACTTTGGTTGGATTTAGTTTCCGTATACTAATTAATATTCTTGTTGATTTCTTCTTAATGGAAAAGATCGATCTCCTTGAAGAAGGATTCAAAAATCATAAGTGAAAATAAATTATCTTTTTTTTTTCTTATCAAGTTTGTCAGAAAATTACACTGTGTGAATAGAGTAAAAATGATCGTTTTTTATTATATGTGAGTTGTTGAATCTCCATAACATGAAGAAAAATTCAAGTATAATGATATATGAGGTGCGAAATTGCTTTGGATCATATGTTCAAATTACTACCGTGGTGTTCGAGAATTTCTTTTGAATCCCTTTATAAAATTTTTTTATTTCTCCACTGGTTATGACTCATTTCTTAGTCTATTTCCGTCTAAGTAATTTTTGGACGAGACATTAATTCATCTATTTATTAACAAAACTAATAAATATATAAGTGAACTCAGTAATTACAATGTGGAGCATAAATATATAAGTGAGTGAAACTTCAACAAAAATTTTATAATTATTAATTTAAATTCATAAATTTAAAAGTTCAATAAATTCAATATTAAAAATTTAAACGTCGAAAGTTATCAAGTTAGATCTAAGATCTGCTTTCTGATCTCCACGAGCTGATGAATATGCTCGTAAATTAGTGGCACCAGAAACCAAAAAAATCAAACAAATCAAGCTCTTTAACATATATTTGTGTAAGTTTTATTGTACTGTAGTAGTAACCTTAAACTAAGCAGGTAGGTTATCATATACATTAATATACTAGTTTTTAGTTTCATGTTCGATATTCAATATTTATTTTAAGATTCGATTTATTCGAATTCACATAAAAAATTTCATTATGAAGGATAAAATTCCTCTATTAAATGCGATTTTATTTTCAAAACTTAAATCCGAGACTTTTATGGAAAGGATAACTTTAGATTCATCATTCATGTAATCTAAGTATGGACCAATATGATGGTTCATATTAAAGTTCTTAGGCTATGAACATTCCAAACACAAAGAATAGAAGTAAGGCTCTAAAGTAAAACTTTATATCCTCCTTTATATTTTCGAGCACTTACTATTAATAATAGGTTGATTGTTATCTAATTAATCCCCTCTATAAAGTCTGCTTTTTAAAATTAATTGAAAAAGGTACAATATTAAAATCCATTAGAGAGGACACTTCAACATACATTATAACATGATGGACACGGTATAATATGGTACGGTATTTGAAATTTTGATTCGTTAATTTTGATTTTTATTTTTTAAAAATATAATATCATTATCATATCAAATTAATTCGGTATAATTCGGTATTTTTAAGTTTAATATAGGTACTTTGTAGTACAGTAAATTAGTGATTAAAAGAAAATATAAACAATTTCTTCCTTGAATCTATTCCAAAAAAAAATAAAATATTTCAATCAAGATAGAGCAGTCAAAATTCCAATATTTAAATAACTAGTTCGATACAAATACTATTTTATATTTCTTTATTATTATTATAATAATAATAAGTATGAATTATATATATATATATATATATATATATATATCATTAAGATATTCGATATATCAATATTTCTTTTATAATTATCGAATATTATATTAAATATTAAAATATTTTAAAAATCACATCAAATATTATAATATCAAAACTTTAAAATTTTTAGTAATATTCAATGTATATCAATACCATGCACGCCCCTACATTATAATACCCCATCCCTCTATTGATATATAGTTGATAGAAAAGCTATGGGGAATAAAATACTAAGTTTGGAAAATAAAATACTTAAAATGAAAAAAGTGTGCATTTTCCATGTCATACTCCTAGGAGAATAGGAAGCTTCCTGCTCCCTTCTTGGGCTCTATGTGTGGGTCCACAAGAGCATTTGTTTTAGGGATATCGGGCCCCTCGTTATAATGCAAATATCGACGTGGCGGACTACTCCGCACTAAATGTGGCCTGGGCCCATCTTGAGTAGATAGCCCATTTAGCATACACAAAATGTCTTAGTGGAGTATCCAAATTGGCAAGGCAAAAATTATTGATCTTAAAAATTGGTTTTACCATTCCACTTTCTCAAGCTACTGTACTAATGTAGTATTTATTTTTTTAAAATTTTTTTTTAATGTTCGATTAGACCTTTGATATCTGTATTGGAAGTTGATTGAATTCAAATTCATATGAGAAAATTTGGTGGAATGTGTTAATGAAACAAGAGGACTACTTCTACTATTTAGTTTCAAATTAAATGTTCATATTTGCTAGCTTTTGATCCTCGTTAAACGTTTATTTTACAAAAAAAAAAAAAAAAAAGAAGAGAGATTAACACTCCTAAAAAGTTATAGGAGTTCCATCGTTTTTTTTTTAAAAGGCAGGTTATAGATTTGATCAATCAGTAAAAAATAATTACCTTCACTAATTTAATATATATATAAAAATTGTTTTTTATTAAAAATATATATTTATTGATTATTATTTAGGTGGACGGCTATTTATTTTAATTTCCTTTAAAATCACCTGTTGGTATTTGTCGTGGTTAGGAGTAAAGCTAGTTAATTACAAACATGGGTTGAAAAGTCCAAAGTATTGTTTAAGGAAAATAAACTTAGAATTAATTATAATAATAATTATTCTTTCGTTATTGACCCAAAAAGTACATCTTCTGGCCCTATAAATTTGTCCCAAACAACTTCCAACAACATTCATTTAACCCTTAACAAACAAAGCAACACTTCAAAGAAAAACACACACACAAAAACACTCTCAACCAAAAAAAAGAAATAAATAATTCCATGGCAACAATAACTTCCACACAATTCATTCAAGAATTCATGGAGAATTTCCACTACTCAAGAAGACTACTTCTACCAGCCACCCCACAATACCACCAAGATGTCACCCTGGCACCAACAGAACTGCCACAAGGGGACACCAATACATTTGATGCACATGTTGTCATGGTACTATCAGTACTCTTATGTGCATTAATTTGTTCACTTGGCTTGAATTCAATCATAAGGTGTGCACTAAGATGCACTAGCTTGGTATCAATGCCAGACTCATCCACGATCCCTACAAATATTTCAACAACGAAGCTAACAAATAACGGGATCAAGAAAAAAGCCCTCAAGACGTTCCCAATTATAACATACACTAGTGAGTTGAAACATCCGGGGCTTGACTCTGAATGTGTCATTTGCTTGTCAGAGTTTGTCGCCGAAGAGAAAGTTAGGGTTTTGCCTAAGTGCAACCATGGGTTCCACGTCCGATGTATCGATAAATGGCTCAATTCACACTCTTCTTGCCCTACTTGCAGGCACTGCCTCATTGAAACTTGTCAAAAAATTGTTAATGGTGGAAGTTCTAATTCCACTACAACTACAATTTCAAACCCTCAAGTAGCTAGAAATAGTACTACTTCATCAGCAGTACCAGTACAAGAAATTGTAATAAGGATTGAACCTCTCCAACGTGAAGGTGTGGTATCTAACAATCAATATTAAGTAGAAAATAATTAGTTTAGTGTCTAGAGTTCCGTTGATTGATATGTAACACACACTTTTTTCTTTATTACATCGGGGGTAAGGGAATAGGAAAGTAAAAGAGAAATTATAACGTGGGAAATCAAACTCTCATCGATAAGGTGAAAATTCAGGTAGCCAACCAACTAAGCACACAGTCAATTAGTAGCTTTGTTGTTTCTGTTTTTTAAAAAATTCACTTTGAGCTAAATTTTAGCCAGGTAGCGAAAGGTGAATGCCCATGTAGGTTTCTAAGGGGTTCGTTGGTTTTGCAAATTGTATCATCAATTGTATATAAATTAAATTCCTTTATTAAAGTTCATCTTCCTGTCAGAAAACAATAGTGTTTAATTTATTTATTTGGGACATTATTAAAAAGGGAAATGATCAGGAGAATAAAATTTAACAAGTAGGGGTTTAACTTTTAAAATATTCCTGGATGGAGAATAAAGAAATGTCAAAATTCATCAGGATGGGAAAAGAATTATTGGAATCTCATGGGGATTGCTATTTCTAAAATCCAATTATTTTCTCATTTTGGGATTTCCATTCTTCTTCTACCTCCCTTTTTATAAATATATTGGATATGCCCCTAAATTTTTCTACTTTTTCTAGTTATACATTTTGTACTTTCCTTTTATGTTAGAATTTTTTATGTTGAGTGGTGTGCAGGTTGAGGTTGAGGGTGTTGCATTTTATTGATTATGAAGAGGTGTGTTCAATAGGAAGAACAAAAAAAAATTCATATAAATATTTTAGAAAAATAAATGTATATAATCTAGTCAAAAATTGGGGTAGGATGGTGGAACATGAGGTGCTAGGGGTGCACATGGTAGCGTTTGTTAAATATCAAATTAAATTAATTGTATTATATTTTTAAATATATAAATTAAATTAAATTAATAAAAGTCGAATTTTCAAAATCAGATTTTCTCGGATTTTTTAAATTTTTTTTGTTAAAGTCTTCATACAAAACGTATAATGTATACTTAAATATTTCTTTAATCCTAGTAGCACACAACTATCTAAGGTATTTCTTAATTAAAAAATAATATAAAATATGATACGAGTGTTGATATTGTTCTAAAATATTCAACCAAAGAAATAGTGAAATCGTGTAAAATAAATATTGTTAATTAATAAGTTATAATGAAAATGATCATACTCTAACGGATTGTTTGGTTGGGAATAAGTTATCTCGGAATATATTATATCCGAATTAGTTATTTGGGAATTGTCATCATACCCTCAATATGGGATAAAAATAACACTATAATTTCAGGATAACTACTCTCGGAGTAAGTTATTCCGAAATTTTATTCCAACTAAATATGAAATACACCTATCCTAAAATTAATTCCAGAACTATTTATCCCTTATTCCTTATACTAAATGAGCCCTAAAAGTTCTAGTCGCCAACTAAGTACAGTTAATAAGAGGGTGTCTGGTTTAGCTTATAAGCTGGTCAAACCAGCTTTTGAGCACTTTTTATTTTTTGTAATATTTGATTTTATCAAAAAGTGCTTAAAAAATTAAAAAATACTTTACGAAATTCAAAAGCCAAAAGTTGATAGATACCAACCTTTTATTTTTTGGCTTATAATCTATTTAAGATTGACCAAACTATTTATCTTTTTATCCCTATAATATTTTTCTAATTTAAATAATACCCCCACTCAAATATTTGATAAAGTTTTATTTTTTTGTGCATATTAGAAAAAAATAATTAAAAATATAAAAAAAAAGAGTAAAAAAATCTAGGTAGTATTAATTCATTTAAATTATTATATTTGATTTTACAAATAAAAAATAGAACTATACTCCTAATAAAAAGTAAAGGGGAGATTTTCCTAATTTTATTCAAATTATATATTTTAAAAATTAAAATAACTTAAATAATTAGTTTATATTAAATATAAATAAAGATATATAAATTAATTTAAATTTAATTATTTTAGAAATAAAAATATCATAGTAATTCATTTTGTTATAATATTAACAGTTTTAAGGGCATTTCAGTCATTTGACCCAAAATAAGTGCTTAACAACACTTATGTAGCAAATACATCAATAACTTTTTTTCAGTTTCAACACTTTTATCCAAACACATAACTGCTTATTTATAAAATAAGTTTCAGTACTTAAAAAGTGTTTTAAACACTTATGTTTAAAAGCCACTTTTTTTTTCAGCTAAACCAAACGGGCTCTAAGTATTAATTACATAACTAAATATTTTTTTAAAAAAATTATATATTTTTACTGTGTAAATTAACCAATGTAAAATTAAAGAATAGATATCTAATATTATTGTCATTCCTAGTGTTGAAATCATTTCTTTTCTTAGCATTAATTAATATTGATTTGATTTTAGTTTGACATTTATTTGAGCTAATAACATACATCTATTAGTTATAAAACTTATTGGATCATTCAAAATTTTAAGTCCAAGCTTGAAATAATATGTTAAAAAGACAAAAACTATAAAAAAATTTAAGAAGTATTTATAAATTACATGAAAGCATTTATAAAAATTATATGCATATAATGTCGGCTCGATTTGATTCGGTTTGACTTTTTTAAGTTAAAACCAAATCAAACCAATTATGGCTGAATTTTTTTTTAATATCAAACTAAATCAAATCAAACCACTGGTTGATTGTTTTTTCCAATTTAACTCGCATTATTGGGTAGAATTGTTTGTCAGTTTGCTTTGTACATCCCTCTGAAGTGTTTGAAGGATGGAGAGGATACAATTAATGTGAAATGTTATTTATAAAATTTATTTACTATACTTTCTCTAGATAAGTCATTTTTCTAATTTTTAAAGAACATATTTTTTTAAAGAAAATATTTTTCAATAATTTTAACATATTGAAAATGAGAAAACAGCAAAGTATTTTTATTTGTACCAAACACACCCTAAGTTAATTATAGTTTTCCATAAAAAGAAAATGAATTATTTAACTAAAGGAAAGATGGTTAAATTGATAGTATAATATTAAAAATATGTTGAGAGATCCCCAAGAAGTAATTAATTGGAAGAACAATGGGAAAAGGAATGAATTGGACAAGAATTTCCTCTTGTATTTGATGTTATCTGAGTAGACAAATCACCAGAAAAGAAGAAATATAATTGCACTATCAATTATTAAAGCAGGAAATTAGAAAAGCCAAGTCCACTGATAGTTTTAGCCAATCTTAAGGAACAAAATTGGCTATCTCTTAATGAAAAATCTAGTTTTTTAAGGAATTATTCATCATGTTTCAACTAAAAATTTAGAAGAATAATGATTTAAAGTCAACTGTGTTTCTGATATTGGGGTATATAATATTTTATTCCAAGAGGAAACCCACACTTAATAAGTATGATATCTTTTATTTACTATATATGGATATTCCAAGACTAATAATATTTACAATCTACCAATATAATATGATACTTAAGCTGTGTTGTTTGGAAGAAATTAACAAAGTAAATCTATTGAAGAAACTGTTAAGTTTAGTGTTCCTCAAATTGTTTTAAAGATGACAATTATTAAAGATTTTCATTGTTGGAAATAAAGACAATCAACTGAAAGCAGCAGCAAATCAAATCTAAGAAATTAACGAAAATATCAATCAATAATTGCTCTACATTTAGAACAAACCAAGCAAGAGGATGAAAAAGATTGATTGCCTCAATACAAAATATGAATACCTATATCAACAAAAATAATGATGTTGGACAAATATCAAGAAAGGAAGTTGGAGCCCTCATCAAAGGAAGGAAGTATCCAGATGCACAAACCAAGGGGAGAAGATTTTTCCATCATCTAAAGCATATACGAAAGAAAATCAAAGTTGGAGCCATCATCAAAGGAAGGAAGTATCCAAACACACAAATCAGGGAAGAAGATTCTTCCATTATCCAAAGCATATATGGAAGAAAATTATCACTGCAAGTCACTCATCATCAATCAAGGAAGGAGATCCATCAATCCCCATCGAAGATCTCAATCACATATTCTCATTATATGTATTGAGGCAAATCCCTTGGGTTACCTTTAAAGAGCTCATCAAGATCAACGGAATTGATCTTGTTGCCTTTTAAGATCTTTCAAGACATTGTAAAATCCAAAGAAGACTTGGGAAGAAGACACGCAACTTCACTTGATCGAGCCTTACTATTCTTCTTCTTACCAAATCACTGTAATCTTGTAATAGTTATTAGTGAGAACAAAAGAAAGATCAGTTAGGCTGATATATAAGTAGAGGCTATGACAAAGTTCTAATGTACTGATTCAAACTCACCAAGTTCTGGTGGGTTGAAATATCCCTCCTTCTAACCAACAATCAATAGCTCTAAAGGAACCCTTGTAACCCAAGAGGACTAGACTAGGCACCACCCTGGTGATTCAAACCAGTATAAAAATCTCTATGTTATTATTATTATTATTATTATTATTATTATTGTTGTTGTTGTTGTTGTTGTTGTTGTTGTTGTTGTTGTTTAATTATTATTCTACTTTTAATTACTAAAAAAACTTGTATGCAGGTGTTAATCAACTCAAGGTGTCTGTCAGTCGATTTACTCTTAAATTTTAAATTCACCCCTCCCCCCTCTTTAATATCAATTGGTATCAGAGCAGGTCTCACTCATATTGCTTAACCACAAAGTGAGAAAAAGATCATATGTTATCTTATCAAATTTCAGGAGCAATTCTGCAAGATGGCCACTCATTATCAAGACCTTACTCTAATGGAAAACACTACTCTCACTAGAAAGAAAAGTTCAAGATCTTTGTTCAAGCGAATGACTTCGAAAGATAGATGGTGATATAGAAAGGACCAAAACCTATCCCTGAAGTATCAAACACTACCAAAATTGACTTGAAAAAACTTTTGAAGTTACCAAAGAATAACCAGAGGTAATTCAAACTAACGTTTGAGCTATAAGTTTGCTGTATTGTGCAGTTAGTAGATTTAAGTACGACAAAATCTCTACCTACGATATTGCAAAGGAGATGTGTGACAAACTTGAGGTAACTTACGAAGGGACCACCAAAGTGAAGGAAGCAAGGATAAATGCCTTAGTTAATGAATATGAACTGTTCAAAATGACTGATGAAGAAAATGTTGAATCCATGTTTTCACGATTCAACAAAATCATTAGAGAATTAAAATCACTTGGAATGATATACCAAACAACATGCAAGTCAGGAAACTTCTCAAAAGTCTTTCTAAAGCCTGAAAGACATAATCAACAATTCTAGAAGATCGAGATCTGGAGAAATTAACTTATGATGAACTCCGAGAAACCTAATGGCCTATGAACAAAATTATCTCAACAAGTATTTTAAGGAAGAAAAGAAGAAGTCAGTAGCCTTCAATATTGCACTAAATGAGAGTGAAAACAAAGAAGAGGAAGAAAACAGTAAAGGGAAGCTCTTATCAATAGAGGAGTCAGACACATCTTGAGACAGAGAAGACAGAGACCTCAAGAAGGATATCAAAACTCTGAAATTCAAAAGAATGATGAAAGATGTTATCACTGTGAGAAATCAGGGCATATAAAAGCCAATTTCCCAGAATTAAAGAAAAGAAACTCCAGAAGATCAAACAATTCAAAGTTTATCGGAGCTTGGAGTGATGAAGACACATCAAAAGAAGAATAGGAAGAGATTGCCAACATCTATTTCATGGCAATTGGAGAATCTAGTGAGGTAAGATCTAACCTATGTGATAATTGTGAAAATTTACAAAATTCTCTTGACCTCGTTTCTGATGAATTACAAAAATTAATTGATGAATACAATAAGCTTGCTAAAGAGAAAAAAGACTGGAAAATTCTTCTAGAAGCAAGTAAAATTGAAGTAGACATGCTTGAAAAAGAGCTAGGAGACATTCAAATCAACTAAATAACATTAAGAAATCTCTCATTCATAGCTCAGTCGACTCACATCCTTTCTCAAAAAGAAACTCTCGCTCTTATCAATCTTCCTATAATAGTTATTTCTCTGCAAAAATCTTTTGTAAAACCCACATGTTTCTCATGTGGACATATTGGCCACAAATTCTTCAATTGTAGGATCAATAAAGTAAATTTTGGAAAATGGATCTGGAGAAGAAAAGGTCAAGATTTAAAAAGTGGCCCAAACTAACTCTGAAGGACCCAAGAAAACTTGGGTACCTAAAAGAAATTAATTTATCTATTTTGCAGGAACAATCCAAGAGATCTTACAAAAAAGGATATGTGGGTAATTGATAGCAGATGTTTCAGGCACATGACGGAAAAAAAGAAAACTTCTCCGCAGTAAAGAAAATCGATGGAGGGCGTGCCGGGTTTGAAAATAATGCACAAGGAGAAGTAGTTGGAGTCGTTTCCATTACTATTAGTCCATCATGCGATCTGATTGAGGTGTATCTTGTAGACGGGCTGAAACATAATCTTCTAAGCATCAGTCAACTATGTGACTCTAGGTTTGATGTTCTGTTTAATGCCGTAAGATGCACCATTAGCAACCCTGAGAAGAACATCACTCTTATTGGTGATAGGATTGAAAATATTTATATTCTCAATAATGTGAAATTACTCACTCTTACTTGTCTTTCTGCTGTTACTAGCGATCCTTGCATTTGACATAGAAAATTAGGTCATGCTAGCATGCATACCATTGAAAAACTTTCAAAATTGAATTTAGTCATTGGCTTGCCTAAACTAGATTTTTCAAAAAATCATTTATGTGATGCATGTCAATTAGGTAAACAGACTCGTTCCTCTTTCAAAAATAAATATATTGTAAGCACCACAAAATCCCTTCAACTGTTGCACATGGATCTTTTTGGACCCACTAGCACTGCTAGCATTGGTGGTAAAAGATATGCTTTTGATATCGTTGATGATTTCTCATGATTTACTTGGGTTATATTTTTATCTCACAAGGATGAAGCCTTTTCAAATTTCGAGATCTTTCATAAAAAGGTTTAACGAGAGAAATGGTACTTCATTTCTACTATTCATAGTGATCATGGTCAAAAATTCGAAAATAAGCTCTTTGAAGACTTTTGCAACAAATAAGAATATATTCAAAACTTCTTAGCTCCTCGGTCTCCTCAATAGAATGGTGTAGTAGAAAGAAAAATCGTTTTCTTTAAGACACTACAAGAACCATGTTCATTGAACAAAGTCTCCCTGATCATTTTTGGACAAAAGCTGTAAGTATTGCATGCCACATTCTTAACAGATGCTATAAAGAAGAAGACTCCATATGAATTATGGAAAGGTAAGAAATGTAACATCAACTACTTTCATCCATTTAGATGTAAGTATTTCATTCACAACAATGGTAAGAATAATCTTAAAAAATTCGATCCTCGAAATGATGAAGGTATATTTCTTGGTTACTCTCCTTCAAGAAGATCTTACAGAGTTTTTAATAAAAAATCTTTATCTGTTGAAGAATCTGTGCATGTGGTGTTTAATGATTCTAATCTATCTCCTAGTATTATTGAGCATGATTCAGGTGAAGATTCCAATCCAATTATTTCTGCATCTCAAAATTCTAAAATAGCTATCAGTCAAAGTGTTTCATCTTCATCCACCAAACCTAAAGAAAAGGAGCTCCAGTCGACTAACATTTCAATATTCCTCAAGATTGGAGGAGTGAAGCAAATTTCTCAAATGAATTTATCATTGGAGATTCAAAAGCAAAAATGTAGACTAGATCATCTCTCAAGCATCAATCCTCCCTGACTCTTGTCTCCCAATTTGAGCCAAAATGCACTAATGAAGCTCTAAGTGATGAATCCATACAGGCCATGAAAGAAGAGTTAGATCAATTTGATAGAAGTTAGGCATGGTCACTAGTTCAAAGACCGAAAAATGTTTCAATGATCGGGATGAAATGGATCTTCAAGAATAAGCTAAATGAGGAAGGTAAAGTCATCAGAAATAAAGCAAGGTTAGTTTCTTAAGGGTTCTCATAGCAAGAAGGTATTGATTATGACAATATTTTTACTCCTGTAGCTTGACTAGAATCTATTCAAATTTTACTTACATATGCTTCCTTTAAACACTTTAAACTCTTTCAAATGGAAGTCAAGAATGCTTTTCTAAATGGATTCATAAAGGAAGAAGGTTTTGTAGAACAACTCCCAGGTTTTGAAAATCCCTCTTGTCCCAATTATGTTTTCAAACTTTCTAAAGCTCTTTATCGTCTGAAACAAGCTCCCAAAGCTTTGTACGAACGAGTAAGTTCTTTTCTTATCAACAAAAATTTGAAAAGAGGTAAGATTGATACTACCTTATTTATTCAATGTTCTTCCTCAAATATTTTGATTATTCAAATATATGCTGATGATATTATTTTTGGTACCTCTGATCCTCTACTCTGCAAGAAGTTCGCAAATTTAATGAAACGAGAATTTGAAATGAACATGATGGGAGAACTAACATTCTTCCTAGGTCTACAAATTCGACAGTCAATTGAAGGTACCTTCATAAGCCAAATCAAATAAAAGAGTTTATCAAAAAGTTTGGCCTTAAGAAGGGAAAAACAGCTAGTACTCCTATGATCGCTCAATCTATCTTGAAAATAACATTTCGGGAAAATATGTAGACAAAAAACTATATTGTGGTATGATTGAATCCTTGATGTACCTTACAACCAGTCGACCAGATATTATGTTCAGCTTATGCAAATGTGCTCACTTCCAGTCAACTCCCAAGGAATCTTATCTAATTGTTGTCAAGCGAATTATTCGATATCTTATTGGAACTCAAGATTTTGGCTTATGGTATCCTCACTCTGAATATTTTGGCTTAGTTGGATATTCAGATACAGATTTTGCTGGTGACTAAAGTGATCGAAAAAGCACTAGTGGAACTTGCCAGATTCTTGGAGAAGTTCTCACCTCATGGCATGGAAGAAACAAAACTCTGTGCCTTTGTCAACCACAAAAGTGGAATATCTAGTGCTTGGTAGTTGTGATACTCAATTCTTATGGATGAAGCGTCAACTACTTAATTATGATTTAAATTACGATAGTGTGCCTATTTTATGTGATAATACTAGTGCTATAAGTCTTTCAAAATATATTGTGCATCATTCTAGGGCCAAGCATATATATATCAAACATCATTTTTTCAGAGATTATGTTGAAAATAGTGATTTTTCGTTGGAATTTGTAGATTTTGAAAATCAATTAGCAGACATTTTTATTAAATCTCTTTTATAAGAAAGCTTCCGCTTCTTAAGAAATTGCTCAGGTGTTATTTCAATTCCTTAATTATTGCCTATCATTAATGTAAGTTTATATTGTGGTTTAATATTTATTTCATTTTCTTAAACTGATTTATGTTAATTATGTGCACTATGATTTAAGTTATTATTTATGGTATGTGTGCACTGTTTCTTGTCATAATTATCATGACTCTTTGTGCCTCTTAATTACCCATCTTTTCAATCTGTCCCTCGTTTTTCCTCCCCAGAATCGTCGTTTTCTCTTCCTCTCCTCTTTTTATTCTGTATCAGTCTCCCTTCTTCTCATTCTTCCTCATTTTACAGTCTATTCCAATGGCAAAATCTCCTAAAAACCCTCATCATTCTATCAAACATCTTAAAAGTCCCTTTATCTCTTCATCTCCCGTGGAGATATCTGACAGACGAATTTCCTGAATCATCCTCCTCCAAAACAAAAAATACTTGCACCAAAAAGCCCAAATCTGCATCCTCAATCGAGTTCAATCCTAAAGATTTGCAACTATTCGGGGGTAGTGGAGAAAAGCCTAAGAGGGTGTTTGGTTTAGCTTATAAGCTGGTCAAACTAGCTTATAAGCATTTTTTAACTTCTTGTAGTGTTTGGTTTTATCAAAAAATGCTTAAAAAAAGTTGAAAAATGCTTTAAAAAGCCAAAAGCCAAAAGTTGGTAATTTTTTATTTTTTGGGTCATAAGCAATTTAAGTTTGACCAAACTATTTACCTTTTTATTCCATAATATTTTTCTAATATCAATTATACCCTCACTCAAATCTTTAAATATTTTTTTATTTTTTTGTGCATATTAGAAAAAAATGATTAATAATCTAAAAAAAATTGAGATAGTATTAATTCATTTAAATTATTATATTCAATTTTACAAATAAAAAAATAGAATTATACTCCTAATAAAAAGTAAAGGGGAGATTTGCCTAATTTTATTTAAATTATATATTTTAAAAATTAAAAATAACTTAAATAATTAGTTTATATTAAAAATAAATAAAAATATAAATTAATTTAAATTTTAATTATTTTAGAAATATAAATATCATAGTAATTCGCTTTTTATAGCGTTAACAACTTTAAGGGCATTTCAATCATTTGACCCAAAATAAGTGCTTAACAACACTTATGTACCAAACACGTCAATAACTTTTTTTCAGCTTTAACACTTTTATCCAAACACATAACTGCTTATTTATAATATAAGTTTAAGTATTTAAAAAGTGCTTTAAGCACTTATATTTAAAAGCCATTTTTTTTCCAGTTAAACCAAATGGGCTCTAAGTTGATTGCATTCAAAGATAGACCTTTGCTCATGGGCGAATCATCGGTCTTAAATAGTTGGAAAATCACATTGCTCTATAAGTAAATACTTCTCCTTTCAAAAATTGGACAATCTCTTCCTGCTGTGTTATAATGAAGTTTTTGAAGAACTCGTCAAATTATTCCTTGTAAATATGAGGATTTCGAATGACAGTGGTGAACTTGAAAATCTAGTTTTGGGAAGTCAGATCGTGCTAAGTCAGTTCCTGTTTAAAAAAGTTTTCAACACAAAGTTTTCTGGAAATGTACCCTTCTTTAATGGATTAAGACCTGATGATTTTGAAGTTTCCCTGGATGAAGCAAAATCTTTCATTACTGAAGAAGAATCTACTGTCACAGATTTTGGTCTCTCCACTATCTGTTTTGAAAATCGAATTCTTGCTCACATTGTTGCCACCACCCTTCTCTCCAGAAAGGAATCTCTAAGCACGCAATCTAGTAGAGATGTCTTCGTGGTCTACTGTTGACACCTAATTTTAATTTTTCATATCTTTGATTATTTATTTAAGCTTCTGAAATTTTAACTAAACTAAAATAAATATCTAAATGATCGAAAATATTTTTATTACTATTTTGGATAATATTTTTCCCTTTTTTCATTTGAAAAAAACTCTTAAATGTATATATTATATAATTTCTAGTGATTTTGATCATTAAAAATGTTCACAAAAAAAATTAATTTTTATATATTCTTCATGTAAAAAATAAGTATTTTATTTAAGTACATATTTAATATTATTGATTATAAGTCAAATATAATTTAAATACTAAAATGGCCCATTTTGCAAATAAATATATTATTTATTTAAGTTCGAAAGCTTAATTAAATTAATCGATTAATAATTCGTATTGATTTATTTATTTTACAAGAATGAGATGATTTTACAATTTAGTTGATTTTATATTAAAGCTATTTTACTAATAAAGTGCCTACAATTGAAATGGATTTGATTTTGTTTTAAATTGCTATTTTAGCCACAAATTGAGCCCAAAAATCTTCATGTTTTCTCAATCCTTGCCAACAAATCTCCTCCAATCCATGTGCGCCACATAAGCAAGCACATGAATTATGCTTCTTTTCACTTAATCTTAGCCATTAAATTTGATCCACTGACCGTTATTTTTTCTCATTTTAAAAATTTAAATACATACACGTATATTTAATTATCATATTTTTAATATTTTAATATTTATTATTTATTTATTATGTTTCATTTAATTCCAACCGTCTCTTCTAGAGATCAGATGGTCCAGAACATTCTAACTCAATCAAAACCCGCCTAAACCCGACCCGTCCCATCCTAAAACCACCCAAATTCCCAAAAAAAAAATCCTTAAACAACCCTCACCTAGACCCCCACGCAACGGTCTCTCTCTTCTTCTCCACCAGAAACCAAACCCGTCGACCACCTCCCTCACCGCTGCCAGACTGCTGCCGACCTCCCTTGTCTGCCCTCCTCTTCCAGACTGCCCGACCCTCAGACCCCCACCCTTGCTGCTCTCTCTTTGTCTCCCTCCAACGACAATAGACCCGCGACCCTATCCCTTGAATTTCACCAAAACTCTCGCTGACTACCTATCCTATTGGCGTGAGAGTCTCTCAACTGTCAAGAGTAGGTACATCCATCCCCTTTGTCAACTTTTATCTGATTTTATCTCTTTTCTTAAGCTATCAGTCCCTTCAATCTTTTGAATTCTCAAAGTTCTTGAAATTTCTGAACCCTCAGCTTCTCCTATAAAAGGAGAAGGCAGTGAGGGAGAAAGACTGACCAAAAAAAAAAAACTCAGATGAAAACTCTAAAATAAAAAGAAGAAGAGCAGTACACTTGAATAAAAAAAAGCAATAGACTGAAAAAGACTCGAACACATGCAACAATACACACAGCGCCCAACATGCACACACAGACACATCAAACACACATACACACAGGCAGAAGTAAATAGCACTGCTAATTTCTTATTTCCTTTTACTTTCAGTTCTTGCTTTGCACTATTTTTCTTCACTTGTTGCTCGTTCGGAGTCACTAGCCTAAGATTCGACAACTCCCGACTTCAATCGCTGCACAACACAAGGTAAAATCTCATTCTATCTCAATTACTTTATGTTAAAATTTTGTAATCGTTAATTGTGTTTGGAATTGAGTTGTTTGTCTCTGTTGACTGGTTACGATTGTAAAACGGGGAGTAAATAATTTTGGCGGTTTGTTTTATCTATATTTAATTACATATTTAAAAGTTGTTTACAACAGCTTGAAACAAACTCCAAGGGGTTGAAATCTTTAGGTGTTGGTTAGCTACCATTCTGAGAATATTGTGATGTTGTTTTGGATGTTTGAACATAATGATAGCTGCATAGTCATATTTTAGATTTGTCCTATCTCTAAAGTTGTCTTCTAGCTTCTAACTTAGTATGAAAAAGGCTCCGAAAGATTTGAGCATTTGAAGAATGATTATAGTGTTTGCCTCAAAGTGTTTCTTTTTATTGATTGAGCCCCTGAGTAGGGCGGTAAATATTTACTGTTATCTTTGGAAAGTTAGGATCTGATTCAAGTTGTATATTTTTTAAAATAGCCAAGTGTCTATATGCATCAATTGTTTAGCGAGTTAAACAAGACTAGAATAAAGTCATGAATTGAATTTGAATTCATAACATAACCATTTCCTATTATGAAGTCTAGGTTTTGTTTGAGGGCTGCTGCCCATTTTCAAACTTCTTAAATGTTCTCATATTGATTCATATCTAAATAGTAAGAAGTATCCAATGAGGCAAATAGTGAAAGGTAGCCAATGAGGGTAATGATTCTTATAAGTAAGCTATACCATTTTTCTTCTTAAGGTTGTTTTGTTTATTTGAAGTTTACATGTTAGAATCTTCGTTATGTTTGCAAGGATGATTTTGAATGACACGAATTTAAATTTTCTTTTCTAGAACTAATATATGTGATATGCATCTTCTTATTTTAAATTGTTTAAGTTTCACAGTCCTCTTAAATTGGTTAGTGTTTGCATATTATCACTTAGTAAAAGTCTGTTGTTTTCATAGTTATTGTTACTTGGTCTGTTGCTTTCCTTTAAAAAGTTTTATATGAAATCATGTTCTTAAGGGCTAGCTAATAGTTGAGGTAAAAAAATATTAATGTGAGTATGACGTTGGTGCTCAATAATATTATTTTTTTAAAAAATTGATTACGTTGAGCTTAGAGTGAAATGACAGCAAAATGTGATAGTCAAGGCAAACTTCTATAGACTAGAAGTGAACCTCTTTGTTTTAAAGTGTATAATTTCTTAAGTATTTTTTAAGGATATGTTTGAATCAATATAGTTCTCTAGTCAAAATTCTTTTTCTTTGAAGTAAATGATGGCATAACTAAAGGGTTTGAAAGATTATTTTTGTTTGTTTGAAATTTGAGTTTTTAAACTTATTATAGTATGCATGCTATTTTGACTAACTTCTGAAGAAATAGAAATAACTAGGGAGATTTTATTTTCCTAAGAATAATTAACATCCCTCTTTGATTTTTGAATGCTATTGTTCTTAAAGATTTCTTCAACTACTACATAAACTAACTAATTTGCAAGTAATTTGTTAAGTTAGCTCTCTTCTTTATGTATTTTCTTGATTAGTTAAATGGTTTCTAATTCTTTTACTCTTTTCTTTTTTATGGCATCAACCGAAGCTGAGAATTCTCCTTTGAAACTCAACCTCGCCCGACATGCATGGGCAAGCAGCTATTAGGATCTTCACTTCTCTCGGAGTCAAATATTAGGAATTGATCTCTTAAAAGAAGCCAACACTTCTTAGCTTCTTCCTTACAACTCTCTTTTTATATTATGTTTGATTATTTACTTACTTTATATGTGTTTGTGTGGTTTAGTGCTGACTTACAATATTAGTGACCGACTTTTTTTTGGTTGTTGGAGTGAGTTTTTTTCATAAGCATGTTGTGAATATAATTATTTTTTTCGTATTATATTATTGTCTAAAATGATTTTTAGGAAAGGGACGTAAAAATGGTATTCTCTTATTTTTTAGAAGGTTTCATATTATTTCATCTCTTTTTACGTAATGTTTTAAAAGAAGTATAAGTTTCTCTTTTCAGGCAAATTAAGAATAAAGGAAGCAATAAATGATTTTTCTATTAGAATCTGGATAATTAAAATCTTTCCATTATTACTTAAGTGGGATGTTTGCCCAAATTTTTAACTAATAATCTATTTTGTAGAAATTCGGGCCCAAAATCTGGTCCATTTTAAGAATCTTTCTTAAAAAGGCTCAAGTATAAGGTATATACATATATTATTTTACAAATATATTACAATTTCTTTTGATATCCTATTATTTATACATGCATATTTATTTTTACATACTATATATTTGCTACTTTACTCATACATATATTTACATACTTTTAATTATTTTTCGCTCATATAATAACATCTATTTATAAATATTTACTTTCGCATATCACATGTCGCATGTGTTATTTTGCTCTCTCTCTCACACACACACACACACACATATCAATATTCACATGCATATACTATCTCCTCATATACATATTACATATATTATTTCACATACACATATATATGCTAGATATAATAATTTATACACATGTACATATAAATATTTATAAGATACTCATAACTCACATATAACATATATTTCATCCTATATATATTATTTTATACACTCTATATATGCTACATATACATTATTTTACAACTACTTTATACATGTTGCTTTTCACACTATATATTTTATATATTATAAGTATATCATTTTTGTATACATATGTATATTATTTAAACTTTCTACATATCTCGTACATCCTTTAACTACAAAATCAGTGTTAAATTATTTTATCATATTTTCCTCACTTAATTCAAGTAACTACTTATCTATATATACACATCCTATATATCACTATCGTATATTATATGTATATTAATTATATATTTTATATACCTCATACATTTTTTGAAAAGTTTTTCAAGTTATTCTTAAATAATTTTTATACCCATTTTTAATCATTATTTTATAATAACATTTTAGCAGGTAATAAAGAAATAAATATTTTCCCTGGTATATCTTAGACTAAATTTAAGGACTATCTTCGGATAGGCTCCAAGGGGTGCCTAACATCTTCCTTTGGAGTAAATAAAATCCTTACCCAAATTTTTAATAATTTTTTTGTAGACTAAAGCAGAGTTTATTATTTATTTATTTATTTATTCATTTTCTTTTATTACAAATGTTTTTTCTAATATTTTTTTAAAATTTCGGTGGAGACTCTAAATCCTTTTTTAACCAGGTAGAAGAGCCATAAAGTTGTAGACTATTTTAAATCCAGTTCGAAATAGGGTGCGACATCTACTGCCTTCTCAAGAAAATCAAAATCAACTGGGCTGACTGGTTCCTTGGCTACATGATGGTAAGCTATCAAGATTCTGGGGGAAACAACAGTCTATATGGAATGATCATATCGCGTATTCTGAAGGCCAGTAGTATAGATTTGTCTAAACCCTGCAAAAGAAGTCTCTCCCATATATGACAATCCTGCATTTGCTAGCATGGCCTACATTCTCTCTGAAGAAAAATGGAACAAGAAGGCTGGGTTCACACCAAAGTTGAAGGCAGTTGTTGATGAACCTCAATCCGGAGTTAACTCTAATGCTATTCAGTCTATCCCTCTCCAAAATCTCCTAAAGGATGTTGAGGAAATTAAGACAAGCTTGGGTGCAATTGTTGATGACCTGCACAAAATTCAAACATCTCTATCTTAGGTAATTTTAGCAACGACCATCTCAAGTGAGGAGATTGCCAAAATCAAGAATCAGCTCATGCTTTTGCAGCATGAGGGAGTGAAGTCCTTCCATCATGTATTAAAGCAAGTCGACTTTGGTGCTACTCGAGCTAAAGTTTCTAACAATGAACTTGCCGTGGCCGTTCAAAACTCTTATGCTTCCTTCTCCAAAAATATTAAAAAGTCTTATCATTCCTCTATGAGCGTATCATTAACTCTTAAGTACTTTTGGGGCAGATCTTAAACTGATCATGCCTGTTGATAAACTCCATGCCCCTGTTGTGGGCCTCCTCTTTCCCTTTAATTTCTATTTTCAATAATCTTTTTATATGATGAAGGGGGAGATACTGTGTGTGTTGTGGTTGCTTTAACTGTTTTGTTGTGAATGGTGGTTGGTTGCTTTAATTGATTGTTTTGTTGTGAATGGTGGTTTGTTGTTTAAAACTATCTAACAATAATTTTGGTGAATGCTGATGAATACTTGCTATACTGATTGCTTTACTCTGTTTTCTATATAATATGTATTTTCTGTTGTGTTGGAAAATTTTTTGGATCCTCAAGACAGGGGGAGCATCACCAAGAAAAAGGAAGTCATGCTCAACAGGAGACAATTCACACCTCAATAGGAGTCGACTCACACCACTTTAGGAAAATAAACACCTCAATAACCCCCTCTATTGTCATCATTAAAAAAGGGGGAGATTGTTAACTTTAATGTTTCTCAAATTATTTTAATGATGACAACTAAAAAAGATTTTCATTGCAGAAAACAAAGACAATCAACTGAAAACAACAGAAAATCAAATCTAAAAGAAAGCAAATATCAATCAAGGAAGAAGACTCTTCCATCATCCAAAGCATATATAGAAGGAAATCATCACTCCAAGTCACTTTTCACCAATCAAGGAAGAAAATCCATCAATCTCCATTGAAGATCTCAATCACATATTCTCAATAAGTGTGATTGAGGCAAATCCTTGGGTTACCCTAAAGAGCTCGTCAAGATCAATGGAATTGATCTTGCTGTATTTCAAGATTTTTCAAGACCCTACAAAATCCAAAAAATACTTGGGAGAAGAACGCAACTTCACATGATCAAGCCATACTATTTTTCTTCTGACCAAATCATTGTAATCTTATAATAGTTATTAGTGAGAACAAAAAAAAGATTAGTTAGGCTAATATACAAGTAGAGGCTATGACAAAGTTCTAGTCTACTGATTCAAACTCACCAAGATGTGGTGGGTTGAAATATCCCCCCTTGTAACCAACAATGAAGAGCTCTAAAGGAACCCTTGTAATCAAAGGAAAATTACTAGGCACCATATCCCCCCTTGTAACCAACAATCAAGAGCTCTAAAGGAACCCTTGTAATCCAAGGGGGCTGGACTAGGAATCACCCTGGTGATCTGAACCAGTATAAAAATCTCTCTGTCATTATCATTATTGCTATTTAATTATTTAGTCTACTGTTTATTACTAACAACTTATCTGTAAGTGTTAATTGACTCAAGGTGTCTGTCAGTCGACTTACTCTTAAATTTTAAATTCACCTCTCCTCCCTCTTTAATATCAGAAACTCTTTTTCCAGGGTTAAAAGTAGTGTTCACAATGTATTGTACAAATTAAGGTTGTGTTTGGCGGGAAGAAAAATATTTTTCATGAAAAATATTTTATAAGAAAATATTTTCTAGAAAATAAATTATTTCTTACTTATTTTAATTTTCTGTGTTAGGTATTCAAGTAAAAAAAGTTATTCTAAAAATATTTATATATATCTAAGATAAAACTATGCAAATGAGGACGGGATGGGCGTCACGTGATGGGTGTTGTGGTGTGAGGAAGGGGTCGAGGCGGGTAGGGGGTGGTAGGAGGGGGAGGAGTTAGGCTTTAGAGGGGTAGGGTAGGGGTGAAGGTGGGGGTAGTTTGGGGTGTGGTGGGATGAGATGGGGTTGGGTGGAAGGGGGAGCGGAGTGGATAGTTGTGAGGATGGGGAGGAAACAATGTGACTTGTTTTCCCTAATTTTATTGGGGAAGTCATTTTTCTTATTTCAAATTAGTTATTTTTCTAAAAAAAATATTTTCCAAAATTTTAGACCAATCGAACATGAACACATCCCTAAGTGTTTTAAAAAGTGTTCTAGAGCAAGCTTCAAAGTGGGGTGTAGCAAAAACATATTGAGGCAATTTGAGGGCAAAAGTATCGTATGGCGTAAGACTTATTTTTTTGGGCGTAAGCTTAGGCTTAGGCGAGTCATTTTGGAAGGTAAGTCCAGGAAACTTCTATAAGTTGGAATTAAATTGCCAAATAAATTCTTAATTTAATATCAAAAATACAAAATCCAATTTGTTATAAAAATTTAAAAAATTAAAAGTCAATTTTTTTTTAATTCTTAGCTCTACTTTTTGTTCTAATTACAAAGCAGAAATGTATCATTCTCCATCATTTAAAATTTTAAATTACAAAGAAAAAATGCATCATTCTCCATATGTGTTCTATCTTTGTTTTTTCTTTCTTCTCAAGTTCTTTTCTCTTTCAAACTAGCTTATAAATCAGAACCTTTTTTTTAAGTCTAATTAGTTTTTCTTAGATGAAGCAATTCTAACAAGCGATTAAGATAGTCCTATATACATTTCCTTATTGTATTATATATTTTTTAAAATTCTATAGTTTCTATTAGTTTTACCTTCTTTTAATATTTATTTCAAATATATTAACAAATTAAAGAATCATGGCATTACGCCTAGTTGGCTCTGTATTAGGTCAACCACCTTATTTTATGCTCGCTCCATTTAAAACATTGCACAAATTAAACACAAATAAATATGATTAAGGTTAACAAACTCTCAAAGGATGACATTTTAGTTTTAACAGATAAATGTGATTTCAAGTTCTCTAGGAGTCATTTCCTGAGTAGGACTCCTCAATATTAATGTTTGAGATCCTAAAATCAGAAATATTACATCAAAACTACATGCTTTGGTTGCAAAACAAATTGTTGTTTTAGCATATGCATTTGAGGTTTATGCTACACATTGTCTAGTGGTATATTCTCTTTGAAAAAATCAATAAAAAATTTGAGATTTATGAATACGAATTATATTATTTCTCTATTTCTTCATGCTTTGAAACAAATAATAGACCGATTTCAAGAATATATTGTATTTTTCTTAAAATTGACTGAGATTATATGGGAAACCCTACATAGTGGATGCAAAAGTATGTAGTATGAACTTGTATTTTAAATATACAATTATACAAAAAAAAGGACAAAGACACAATCAAAATTGAATATATCCTCATAGAGGACTAATGAACACGAAAAGATAAACTAAATGAATTAATTACATCAAATTATTGATCTTGGGCATATTTACATGCCCAATGCTATTTTATAACTTAGTTTAGTCATGTTTGTCAATTAATTTAAGTATAATCTCATGTAACCTTGATTATATGCATGCAAGAACTAACATAAATGATTAGCCCATTTTTGTAGGCAAAATATGCTAAGGATGGGGCTCGGAAGGAAATTGCATGAGAAAAAAGGAAGCTCGCGAGTGATGGAATGAAGATGAAAGGAACAGAGGCTGTAGCACAAGGTTAGCATGCCACACCAGCAACTTGGAGCATCTAGGTCGTGCCACGCGACCAACACCATGCCACGCCTGTGCGTGTGCGCGTGAGGACCATGCTAGACAGCAGGTGTACGCGATGTGTCTGTGCCACACCAACCAGGTTTGTGCGCTGAGGTCCATTCCATGGAAGGCAACAAGCGCGACCAATGCCGTTCCACGCCCGATGGTACCATGCCATGACCTGCCTAGTGCTTGGATTCTAGTGAGCTTGCGCGTTATGTCCGTATCACTGAGGTTGCTTGCCGCAATGGGCAGCATGACACGGGGGGATCTACCACGACCAAAAATGCAATAGTATAAATAGAACACTTAGTTATTTTATTTCATTATCACGGTATTCCTTTGGAACATATATAGGAGCGAAGGAGAGACGACGAAAACTCTACCTAGGGTTCATTTTTTTTATTTTTCCACTCTTGTTTTTCATGAATTCAACCATTGTGATGAATTATTGTACTAGATTGAGTAGCTAAGACCCTTTTTCTAGGGTTGAGGTCACATGAAATGATTATATTAGCGTAAATTCCATATGGTTCAAGTTTGCATTCTTGTTATTATTAGTTTTAATGCGTGATCACCATTGAAATGAACTTTTTATTCTTAGGCAAACTCGAAAGAGCAAAACCTAGGATAGAACTAGGAATGCAAGAAGTGAGTTCAAGCCTTTAGGGCTGATTCGCGGTTAGGATAGCAATATACCTAATCCGCCTCGCTTGGTTCTAAAACGGGATGATAGCTAGACACCTAATTTGGAATTGTCACATTACCACTCTTTGATGTAGTTGTGAGGACAAGTTAGGTTAAATGGTTAGCAGTTTGATAGTCCATAACCAAGGGCATTGACCCTATAAACCACTCCACATAGATAACTGCATATGAATTAGGTTGTCACATCCCCTTTCAATGATGTAGTTATGAGGCTAATTCAATTTTGTTTAGAGGCTCGAAAGACCATGAACATGACAATCATTTTGTGAGATAAAAAATGAAAGCAAACACTTGAAACGTTGTGAAATTAAAGCTGTATATGAATGTTTGACCTTTACTCTAGATGTTTCTCATTATTGTTTTCAACTAAATTTGTGATCACACTTAGATTTAAAGACAAATCTCAAATCTTGAAACTTTAACACTTTTGAATTTTGATTTAATACTTAAACTTGATAAATCACCAAATATTCTGGTCCTTTTGTGTTTGACATCCGACTCTTAAAGAGTCACCGTATTACTTGCACGATCGCATGGCCGGAGCGCGACCAAGTTTTTGGCGCCATTTTCGGGGACTGGTAACATTTTTTAAATTTCTAGTTTTTGTGTTCTTTTTATTTTCTTGAAATTTTAAAAATATTGGTCTTAGTTATCTTATTTGCAGGTAACAGGTTTGTCCTTGTAGCAAGCTGACAAGGGATAGAGAGCTGGTTGAACCATACCCCGAACATGAGATAAGGTTATGTCAGTTGAGAAGAGAGGGGGCCGTTCTATATCCTATCCAACAGGTTTAACAGGACGAGGTTGCACTCGTAGAAATGACAGCTAGATCAATACGTGAAGTGGCAATCTTACTCGCGACAAATATGACCTCTAGTATCCGCAGACCAGAGCCTGGAGGTAATTTTGAGCTAAAATAGAACATGGTGCAGTTGCTGCATTCAAGTGGTCAGTTCACCAGAATGACTCATGAGAATCCACAACAATATCTGCAGAACTTCTTGAAAATCAGTGACACTTTCTTCCCCACTGGAGTGTCAATTGATTATGTGAGGCTCACCCTTTTCCCATTCTCACTTTTGGGAGAAGCGAAGAGGTGGCTGAAGGTAGAGCCACCGAACTTCACTACTTGGAACGACCTAGCATGGAAGTTTCTCATCAGATTCTTCCTCTTTGGCAAGACTGCAAAGTTGAGAAGTGAAATCCTGAGTTTCAAGCAGCGGCCAGAGGAAAATCTTTATTTGGCTTGGGAGAGACTCAAGTCCTTATTGAGAGACTTTCCCTATCACCAGCAAAGCAATGAAGTGGTGGCCTATACTTTTGTGGAGAATCTAGACCCACATACAAAAATCTTTCTAGACTTTGCATTAGGTGGGAAAGCACTTAAGAAGACTTATGATGAGCTGTACACTTTTATGAACATAATAGCACAGGGAAATCTAGAGTGGCATAACGATGCATCCCGGAGAGAAGGTAAGAGAGCAGCTGTGGTGATTGAGGTTGACAACATGAATGCATTGGTAGCCCAACTAGCTTCTTTTCAACCCCAGATAACGACTTAGTTCAACAAGCTGAGTATAGCATAGCCACAGGTGCAGGTCAATGCAGTGCAACCAGCTTCTAGCTGGTGTGAGATATGTGGTAACAATGGACATGGTGCAGACTCTTGTGGAGCCAATTCAGAGTCAATCAAACTTTGTAGGTAATGAGTCGAGAGGTAATCACAATTTTGTGAACACCTACAACTGGAATTGGCAGAATTACCCCAATTTTTTTCGGGGTGGAAATCAGGGGCAGAGTCGAGCTATCAGCAACCTCAGTCTAATCAGTATAAGCAGTAGAGTAGGCAGAATAGTTTCCAATATAGAAACATTGAGGAGATGTTGTAGAACATCATGGCAAATTAGACTCAGATGGCAGCTGATCAGGCAATGATGGCCTCAGAACTAAAGAATCAACAGCTAGCCACCAAAAACTTAGAGAAGTAGACAGGTCAGTTGGCAGCTGCGCAACGTAATAGATCGTTGTGGGGTTTACCCGGTGATACAGATATAAACCGATGGCAGGTAATGGCCATAAGTCTAAGAAGTTACAAGCAATTGGATGAGGCGCAATCAAAAGATAAAAAAAATGAGGTGCATCCAGAGTTGGTCAGACCTGGTCCATCAGCAGACAAGAGTACAGAGAAAAAGGATGCAATAGACAATTCATCATCAGTAGTGCAGCCTATATAGAGACCACCACCCTCATTCCCACAAAAGCTCAAGAAGAGCAAGGAGGATACATTCTTTTAGAAGTTTATTGATATTTTCAAAGAGCTTCACATAAATTTTCCTCTTATTAATATTTTACAGGGAATGCATAAGTACGCTAAGTTCTTGAAGGATGTGGTGGCCCACAAGATGAGGCTGGTAGATGTCCAGACTGTAGCACTCACTAAGCAGTGCAATTTCAGGATAATGAACAAGATGCCCAAAAAGCTCAAAGACCCATGGAGTTTCACCTTCCCCGTACAAACAGGTGGAAAAGAGGTTATGAGGGCCTTGTGTGATCTCGGGGCTACAGTGAACTTAATGACCATATCTCTTTTCAATACACTTGGCTTAGAAAAATCAAGGTCCACCAGAGTGATACTGCAACTGGCGGACACGTCAAAGGTGGCCCTAGAGGGGATTATTGAGGACCTGCTCATCAATGTAGGTAAGTTCATCATACCTGCTGATTTTATAATACTTGATTTTGAGGTTGATGACAAGGTATCTGAGGTGTTGTTAGTTTACAACACTATCGACGCTCAAAACTAAAAAAAATAGCGTGGACTTAGGTGTGTTTATATGGATATAAGACACTTTTTTTATTACATGGAAAATAGGTGTTGGAGCAAGAATGTGCAAAAGATAGCCTGAAAGTGTAGAAACTGGGCTAAAGTCACAATCTCAATACGAGCCGTACTAAAGACCGTGAAAAACATCAAATGGCTGAATTGTGAAGAGTGCAACTACGACTCTCAGTACGAGCTGTACAACACTGGTATGAGCCTTATCATTGCGTCATGAAAATATTCAGAAGAGTTGCACAAGAGGTAGAATCTTGACACGGATAGACAGTACGAGTCATGGCGGAGAGGTACGAGTCATGGCACCATCACACTCGTGACAAACTTCAGAAAAATTGAGAATTCTTAGAGTCAAGCCACAGAAGCACAGTACGACTCATAGGAAGCATGTACGAGTCGAACCAAGGCCCAACACTTAGTCAAATTTCAGCAAGCCAAGGACAAATGGATAGCAGGTACGACACGTACAATCCTGCTATGGGTCATAGGATCTGTCGTGGCTCAGGTGGCACCAGTTATGGAAATTTACCTTGTTAGCTTAGGAAAAGGATTATTATGTCTGTATAGATATGTTTTATGTTTTATTTTCAATAGAGAGCATCTAGACAACATAGAGAGAAGGTTAGGAAGTGAGGAAAAATATAGAATTGAGTTGATTGGATTGTGATCAACCTTTTCTTGATTTCTTCTTGATCTTTGTGAATTGTTTTTGAGTTATTTCAGAGATAATCAAAGAAGCTTTTTATCTCATCTACAATTGTAAGTATTGAATTATGCATTTAATTATGAATGCATATCACAACCTTGCAACTATGAGAGGCTAAAACCTCCATAGCTAGGGCTGTGGGAACCACGACAGATTAATGAGCTAGAGTTACACAAAAGTGATTCAAAATCAATGTAAAACACTTGTATTGTATTCTCTTCATTCTTAAACGTTTCTTAACGGTGTACAATGTTAGGACTTGCCCAAATTCTTTACTTGCTTGAGCCTAGAGAGGTAGAGATTAGGAAAAAAAGAATTACAACAAAGCTTTGATCTTGATGATCATTATATTAACTTGAGCTGTGGTTGCAGGATAGTTAAATTTGGAACTTATTGATAACGGATAGTTTGGAACCGCTCATGAGACCTGACCCGATGATTGAGTATAGTCATTCAATAGAGATGAACCAATTGTTTGGATGAACCCTAGTTATCAGTTCTATAAGTAAGCATTGGTATTGATCACGTGTTATACCCGAAGAAGTTATGAACTCATGGGGAATACAAACCCTAGTTAGTCTTAACTCTTGATTTTATATCACAACTTCAATCATTGTTTAATTATTATTTTTTTTAAAACCCCCAAATTGGAGTAACTAACCAACAAGTTCACTTACCGGCATTAGTCTAGATCTTTCATATTCCCTGTGAGTTTGACCCTAACCTCTAGTTGGGTTCTTATTGACAATGTACGCTTCATACTTCAGCAAGAGGTATGGTTTGAGCGTTATCAAAAAGTGGCTCCGTTGCCGGGGAATACGGCTAAGACTAGATTAATTGCTTGTATTTGACTTTTGGTAGTTATTTCCTTAATTATGTTTTTTTTTGTTTGTGATACCTACAAGTTGTTTTTCAGTGGATGCCAAGCACTCAGAGTAGTGGAAAACCCCTGATCTCGTTGAACCCCAAACTTGAATGGATACTGCGCAGAATAGAAAACCTGAAGCAGGGAGATGCCCATATAGCTGAAGAAGCTAGGAAAGACTATCTAGCTCGACAAGCTGCACTTCAAGATGCGGAAGATGCCAGAGAGGAGGTTTTTAATACCGAACGACATGGGTGGGGCAACAGAGGTCATAGTTTTGCCCCTCAGTTCTTCGATGATGAGGACCCAGGAATTGATGAAATTGGATCAACTGGAGCAATTGTACCACCCCCACTGCCCGCTGGGGCCAAATTTGACATCACGAGCACCATGATTCAACTATTAAACATGAAAGGGGTGTTTAGTGGTCATGCAGTGGATGACACCAACCTACACCTGATGAACTTAGTTGGAATATGCAAGGCGTACAGGTTGCCTGGAGTTAGCCAAGATGCCATCAGACTCAGACTGTTCGCCTTCTCTCTATCAGGGGAAACCACTTTATGGTTATCAAAGTTTCCCAACGACTCCATAACCAACTGGAGGGAACTAAAGCAAGCTTTCTTGGAGATATTCTTTCCCCCCTCCAAAGTGTTGCAGCTTAAGGATGAGATTTACAATTTTCGACAGCTTTAAGCCGAGGGACTTCATGAAACCTGACTGAGGTTCAAGAAGAAGTTGACAAAGTACCCAAACCATAAGATTCCAGATGACAGTTTGTTGGAAAGTTTTTTTGAGGTTTTTAAACAATAACACAAAAGTTGTGGCAGACACGGTGGCAGGAGGAGCATTAATGAGTCACACCTGGGAACAAGCTGCTACTATCCTTGATTGGTGACTAAAATAAACAGGGCATTGCATAACCGGGAGGTAGATGCAGCGGCTGGTACATATGCTGTTGGTTTGACTGCAGACCAACGTAGGAAGGAAGAAGAAAGCGACCAAGAGTTGACTCATATGCGCACATCATTGGATTTGCTTACAAAGCACATTATGGCAGCTGGAGCTAAAAAGGTAAATGCAGTGGGGATACAAGGACTGGAGCCGGGGGTAGATCACTCTGATTCTGAGGAGGAGGAAAATTTCCTAGACAGCCAGGTGGCGGGTTTCCGAGCCAATGCCCAAGCATTTGGACAAGACAATTGGCACCAAGGTTTTGGAAACTAAGGTCAAAACCAATATAGAGACAACTACAACCGAAATGGGTACAGAGACAGGAGCCGAGGTCGTGAGCACGAAGGAGAATGGAGGAGGAATGACGGCTACCGCAACGACTGAGCTGGAATATATGTGCCTCCCAATGCACCAGAGGGATAGGCTGGGCATCAAAGCTAGAGAGCATGATGACCGAGATGCTGAAAAAGGTGAGGTCCACCATTGATCAATTGAAGGAAATTCGTGGTGATATATGAAGCATGGGTCAGAGAGTGGAATCTCATGCGACAACCATCAAGCATATTGAACAGCAGCTTGGGCAACTGTCAACATCACTAAACCCTAGACAAAAGGGTACACTACCTAGCAACACTGTCCAGAACCCAAAGAATGATGGCCACAGTATGGCGGTGATGACTAGGAGTGGTAAGACCACAGTTGGCCCCTCTTTTTCTGTTGTAGTTGAACGGAAGAAAAAGAGCGTAAATGAGGAGAAGGAGAAGAGTGCTGAGATGGAGGGCGCTGAGAATGCTGAGTTTCCAGAGGCCCCAAAAGGTGAGAAAGAACCTGACATTGATCAAGGAGCAACTCAAATGTACAAAGCTATCCTAAAACCACCTCCATCGTTCCCCCAAAGAATGAAGAAGAAGGCGGAAAATGGTAAGTTTCAGAAATTCCTGTCAATGCTTAAACAATTATCTGTGAACATACCATTGGTTGAGATATTGGAACAATGCTGGGATATGCTAAGTTCATGAAGGAATTGGTGACAAAGAAGAGGTCCGTAAGCTATGAGCTGGTAGATAATGTACATCACTGTAGTGCTATAGCTACATGGTTCCTGGCTCAAAAGAAGAAAGATCCGGGTGCTTTCACTATACCTTGCACCATTGGTAATATCGAGTTCGCCAGGGAACTTTGTGATCTGGGAGTGAGCATCAACCTGATGCCCTTGGCAGTGTTCAATAAATTGGGCTTAGGAGCCCCCACACCGACTACTATGTGACTACTGAAGGCCGACAGAACTGTGAAGAAGCCAGTGGGGATCCTGTTTGATGTACTTGTTAAGGTAGACAAATTCATATTCCCAGCAAACTTAGTGATTTTGGATTGCGAGGTTGATTATGAGGTCCCCAACATTTTGGGGTGACCATTCCTTGAAATTAATAGGGCCTTAGTAGATGTGGAGGTGGGCCAATTAAAGTTCAGACTGATCAAAGAAGAGGTCACCTTCAACATCTGCTGCTCAATGCAGCAACCGAAGGAATTCAGTGTTGTCTCAACATTAGAGGATGAAGCTGAGTCACTTGACGAATTCTGAGTAGTCAAGAGACTTGCATCGTACCGCGATGTTAAATCAGGCGCTTGTTGGGAGGCAACCCAAGTGGTGTCTTGGTGAATTCTGAGTAACCGAGCCACCTGCGTCATGCCGCTATGTTAAATCAAGCGCTTCTTCGGAGGCAACCCAAGTAACTTAACTGATGTGTGTCTAGTGTGCGGGAAAACAAATACAGGTGGCATAAAACTGCTGAAAAAGTAGCTTCTACAGCTCTCAGTACGATTTGTGATAGCATTATACGAGCCATAACAGGAGGCGTGGTGAGAATTAGAGAAGTGCTTTACAGCAGGGGTTCAGGGTATGGTTGGTGCTACGATTCGTAGCATAAGTATACGGATCTTAGTATGCACTGTACCTGTGAACTAGCCAAATCATATGAGATAAAGGCCTACGAGTCATAGTATGACCCGTACCCTCATGGTACGAGTCATAAGATGCATTTGTAGGTCCTCAGGTAAGTTTCTCAACTCTATAAAGCACAGGTCCAGGGGACGAGTCATGGGGGCTACCTACGACTCGTACCATTAGTTATGACAAGTCAAAATCCTTGAAATTACCCGACTCGGCCCAGATTTTTAAATTCTGTCCTTTCACTTATTTAAAATTCAAACCTAAACCGACCCTTCTCCCATGAAAACAACACCGAAGTCACAACTTATACTTACCACTCCCTCACACCCGTAACTCAAAACCAAAGAAAAATTCGAGCAATTTCTTGCTCAATTAAGTTTCTCTCAACCCTAATCCTTGACTACCAGTCGAAGTAAGCAGCTAAGAAGTAAGTGTATTGCTTTGAATAGTGATAAAAATCATATGCTTGATGTGATGTTGCCAAATCCCCATGTGAGTCATCATGTTTGCGTAAAAAAAGTTTGTGAAAAAGACAATGAACAGGGGTGTTATCTAATTGTTTGCAATTGGGAAAGACTTTAAAAATTTGATAAACTTGTGCATTGAACCATTCACAATGAGTTACGGGTAAAAAATAGAAAAGGAGAGGGAAGAGTAGTTGTCAAGAATAAAGTTAAAAGTAGATGCCTAAACCTGGGGAAGTTTGAGTACCCAAAACATGATAAAGACTCCCTGTAAACTGGACCAAAATTGAGGAAGGGACAGGCTTCACAAGCCTTCCTACGACTCGTAGGTTAATACTACGACTCGTAGGGTGGCTCGTTGGCACTGTCCCAAGCTAAACTAGAAAGGACCTCAGGTATGAGCTATGGTACAGTTCGTGGTTTTCCATTATGAGTCGTACCAAGACTTCGTACCAAATATCTAGAAAGGGTCAAGTCCATAAGAGGCAGAATGATCCTCCCTACGACTCGTGGAATCGACCTACGGGTCGTACCATGAGTCATGGAAAAATGTAGAGAAATTGTCAGTGAAGGGGAATCCTTAGATGACTCAAGGTGTGGATCGTACCTTCATGGTACGAGTCGTACCTGGGAGTCGTAATGTGCAAAAAGGATCTCTTAGGACTTTATGCGAGTCGTACCTCCAAGGTATGACCCGTACTGTTGACCCGTGGTTAGATATAGAGAATTTCACAGGTATGACCCGTACTGTTGACCCGTGGTTAGATATAGAGAATTTCACTTCTTGTTTTTCTTTCTTAGATATGAAATTCTAACTCTCTTCTCTAGAGGTACAATGACGGTCAAGCGCAAAACATCCAAAGCAACTATCCCGAGGACATTACACGATGAGACATCTAAATCCGATCAAGCAGGAAGTTCCCCTAGTGGTTCAATTGAGGAATATAGGTTCGATACATCAGACACCGACGAGACCCGAACCACTAGGGAAAAGGCCAAAGCCCAAGCCGTCGCAGCTACTGCCACATCTGCCAAAGCTCCCCAGTCTGAGGAGGGAGCTAAAGAAGGTAATCAGGAGTCAGGAAGTGGCTCAAATGCAGAAGAAGGGTCTAAGGAGACCCAATCCGGAGAGGCAAGTTGTAGATCTAAGTCAGAGGAGGAGGCTCCCCATGCTGAGCAACAACAGATCTTGCCTAGGGAGAGTCATACCATCCTGTGGAGAGTGCCAAGAGCATATGAAATATATGAACAAGGCATTGCTCTCACTGCCAAAAATAAACCTAGGCGGAGCATCCAAGAAGAGCCGCAGATCCTTACCAACACATTGAATGAAGTAGAGGAGATGAAGAGGATATTCAGCTTTTGTGGGCTCGAGTGGATGGCTAGGACTTCGGACCAGTACACTTCAGAGATAGTCCGTGAGTTCTACCCCAACTACTTGGGGCCATGGAGGAAAAGGCAAAAAAAGGGCAGAAAGTGAAAGACCATCCCAAATTAGAGAGTGTCATGGTTAGAGAGAAAGAGGTCGACATCTCTAAGCGCACTATCTCTCGGATCCTGTACGGGCCCTAGTTCATACCTCCACATGCCACGCCAGAATATGAGTACCGAGTGGAGGCACTGAAACAAATTAGGCAGTTGGGATTTGAGGAGAGACAAAGGCAGCTACAATGGTTGGAGGGTGTTATAGCTGAGGACAAAGAGGAAGTAGAGTGGGTTCAGGGGGAAAGCAGGTTACAAAAACTCACTCAATTTCATAACAAAAGCCTACTGGACATTAGTACATCATTGATTAGCGCCAACAGTCAATGACAACATCCTGAGTGCAGACAGAGCAGCTTTGGTGGCATGCCTCATGTCCAGATACTCCATCAACATCCCAAGGATCATCACTGAGGAAATACATGATCGGGCTGTGGGATTGAGCACTACCATCCCATTCCCGAGCCTTGTCTTCAAATTATGCACAGAGGCAGGAGTGCTGGTGCAACGGGGTGAGGAGCGCTTGATTGGAGGGAAGAGGATAGAAGAAATTAGCTTAATCCGAGATGAAATAAACCCGGTGACTAGGGCCCGACTTCCCACAGCAGTTCCACAAACCCAGCCAGCAGGGGGCGCACATGTGAATGCCCCCACCTCACAGGAGCAGAGCGAGACACTGGCTACAGAAGCTGGTCATTTAGAGGCAGCTCCTAACACTTCTGTTACACCACTGCCTAGCATGCTGACTGAGACTCCAACAGGGTATGTCCTAGTGCCCCAAGATTTTCTCCAGAAATTGGCCAAGAGGTTGACCATGGCCGATAGAAAAATTCAAGCTATGATGGAGAATGTGAAGCCATGGGTCAAAGCAGAGATTGACATAGCAGCACAGGCCTTACATGCTCTCCTGGACGGATTTGAGAGCTGATTCAACATGCGTATGGTGGAGCAGATGGATACCAATAGTCTTCGTGAGGAGTTGGGGGCTCTTCGGAGCTAAGTAGGCGAGTTGTCATCATGAAAACCGATAGTCATATCAGCCCCCACTCTTTTGGACCTTGATGAAGAGTTTGAAGAGGAGATTGACTTGGCGGCTTATTGGGAGCTGATGACAGCTGTAAAAGAAAAAGGGAAGAAAAGAGTATTCGAGGATGTTAGGGAAGAAAGTTTGAGAAAGAAAAGGAAGAAATAAAGAAGAGAACGCAAGGGGGCATGAGCAGAGAGCCTGCAGACTCATGACTTACATATGTTAGAGCTGCAGGAGCGAGCTACAGGAGCAGGAAGCTCTATCATGGCTTAGCCCGAGCTTGCCAGTGGAAAGGACCCTTTGGGCGAGCCACATTCAGCGCCGATCACCACCAGAGGCCGTAGAGACGGCTGAGACTACTGAGGGGGTAACCACTCCCCCTATTGATACACCATTGAGTGCGTCGGCTACCGCTAGCACCACGATTGCAGCGGAGGTACCTCCTCCGCAGGATGACAGAAACGCTTAAAGCGCCACATGTATGTTCCCTTCCTTCTATTCTTGTAGTTCATGCTTCGGGGATGAAGCACAATTTTAAAAAAGGGGAAGGGGTGTACTTGTAATTTTGGAATTTTTGGATTCGTCCGAGGGTTTTTCTTACCGTGTTTCTTTTTCGTCGGGCATGCTATCTTATAGAACCAACATGTTTAGGATTTTATTTTCTTATTTTGTGATTTTTGAAATTAGAAAATAGCTTAGGAGTACTTAGCCAATGAAAATGCACTAGTTTTGAATTTCTAAAAAAAAAAATTGACCCTGTTTAAAATTTTTGAGGCATTAGCTATGTACTTATGGCTGCATGCATGATTTCTGTGGATCTTTTGATGTCATTTAATGTATTGGCATGAGTAGTTTTGTTAAGCCATATGTAAAACAGGTAGGTAAAGTGAATATAAGTCAAGTGCCATGAGTGAGTGAGGTTTGATATTTAGTTTAGTATTTTGTTGAAGATCTACAACTTGCCTGATTGGTTCTTTACATAGGCTAAGGATGGTTGGTTAGGCTATGATCATAGGCCATCTTTTGTTAAGCTCACTTTTTGCCTAAATGACCCTACCAAAATCATATGATCCCTTGATCCCAATTTTGAGCCTTTAATAGACCATTTTTCTTTGATTAACCGATGAACCGTACCCATTTTTTTTTATAATGAACCCATTTTGGCCCTGGTTCTTCCTTGGACATTGTGAACCTCAACATAAGCAAAATGCCTAAGTTAAGTGTGGCTAGCGTAGGGGTGCATAAATGGTGGGAACGAGAAAAAAAGGAGAGAAAAGAGAAAATGTGAAAAATGAGGTGTGGTATGACAAATGAAAAAGAGAAAAAAAGAGATGAAAAAATTGAAATCTTGAAAAAGAGAATTCAAAAGAAAAAATAATTCTTGAAAATGGAAAATACACCACACCCATATAAATGCATACACAAGAGGTGAAAAGGGAGGGAAAGGAAAGAAAAGAAAAAGAGGGTGAAATAGGTGAACGGTGAAGCCAATGTATGTAGTTTCAAGGAAGGGTTAGTCACTTAAAAATCTCTCATATTTATCATGTCCAGTCCTAAAGCCTACATTACAAGCCACAACTAGTCCTATAGTGATCCTAATTTGACCATCTGATAGACCGAAGCAGAGAAAATAAGGGCAAGCCTATAGTATCTGATACACAGTACTTGAAACTTCTTTGTGAGAGTGAGAGTCTCGCTTATTCAGTCCTATTCCATATTTTTACTATATATGTGAGTGGGGACTTCATTTGCTGTGAGGGTACATGCGTTATGTTTACTTTTACCGTTGGTTTGTGTGAAAAGCATCAATGATGACTTGATCCCTGCTTATCATGTTTTGTGGTTGCTTGTGGTACATTAGCTGATCATGGTTCATGGAAGAAGGGTCAAAAGTTGTTGAACGTATAGTATAAATTTTGTTTGGTATTGGCTGTAGTATTCTAGGTTTATTTTCTAGTTGAGCGTCATGTTTGGTTTTTTTCTTTGCTTTGCTTTAGGACATGCAAAAGTCTTAAGTTAAGGGTATTGATGTGCTGTGAGTTTACAACACTTTCGACACTCAAAACTAAGTAAATAGCAAGACTTAGGTGTGTTTATATGGATATAAGACACTTTTTTTTTGATTACAGGACAAATAGGTGCTGGAGCAAGAATGTACAAAAGATAGCCTAAAGGTGCAGAAAATGGGCTAAAGTCACAGTCTCAGTATGAGTCGTAGAATGGTGTTACGAGCCATACTGAAGACCGTGAAAAGTTTCAGATGGCTGAATTGTGAAGAGTGAAACTACGACTCTTAGTATGAGCCGTACAACACTGGTATGAGCCGTAGCATTGAGTCATGGAATATTCATAAGAATTGCACAAGAGGCAGACTCCTGACACGGATAGACAATACGCGTTGTGGCGGAGAGGTACGAGTCGTACCATTACACTTGTGAAAAACTTCAGAAAAATTGAGAATTCTTAGAGTCAAGCCACAGAAGTACAGTACGACGCGTAGGAAGCATGTACGAGTCGTACCAAGGCCCAACACTTAGTCAAATTTCAGCAAGCCAAGGACAAATGGATAGCACGTACGACACGTACCTGCTATGGGTCATAGGATCTGTCGTGGCTCAGGCGGCACCAGTTATGGAAATTTACCCTGTTAGCTTAGGAAAAGGATTATTATGTCTGTATAAATATGTTTTATGTTTTATTTTCAATAGAGAACATCTAGACAACATAGAGAGAAGGTTAGGAAGTGAGGAAAAATATAGAATTGAGTTGATTGGATTGTGATCAACCTTTTCTTGATTTCTTCTTGATCTTTGTGAATTATTTTTGAGTTATTTTGGAGATAATAAAAGAAGCTTTTTCTCTCATCTACAATTGTAAGTATTGAATTATGCATTTAATTATGAATGCATATCACAACCTTGCAACTATGAGAGGCTAAAACCTCCATAGCTAGGGCTGTGGGAACCACGACAGATTAATGAGCTAGGGTTACACAAAAGTGATTCAAAATCAATGCAAAACACTTGTATTGTATTCTCTTCATGCTTAAACATTTTTTAATGGTGTGAAACATTAGGACATGCCCGAATTCGTTACTTGCTTGAGCCTATAGAGGTAGAGATTAGGAAAAGATAATTACAACAATGCCTTGATCTTGATGATCATTGTATTAACTTGAGCTGTAGCCGCAGGATAGTTAAATTTGAAACTTATTGATAATGGATAGTTTGGAATCACTCATGAGACCTGACTCGGTGATTTAGTATAGTCATCCAATATGAACGATCCAGTCATTTGGATGAATCCTACTTATTAGTTCTACAACTAAGCATTGATATTGATCACGTGTGTATACCCGAAACAGTTATGAACCCATGGAAAACACAAACCGTAGTTAGTCTTAACTCTTGATTTTATATCACAAATTCAATCATTGTTTTAATTATTATTTTTATTAAAACCCCCAAATTGGAGTAACTAACCAACAAGTTCACTTACCGACATTAGTCTAGGTTTTTCATATTCCCTGTGGATTCGACCCCAACTTCTAGTTGGGTTTTTTTATTGACAACGTCTACTTAATACTTTAGCAGGAGGTGTGGTTTGAGCATTATTAGTACCCCTCATCTTGGGATGCCCATTCCTGGCCATTGGAGGAGCTATGATTGATGTTATAGTTGGCACCCTAAAAATGAGGGTGAATGATGAGGAGGATCTCTTCAGAGTGTACCATGAAATCCACCCCCAACACACTACAGAGATCTTTGCAAGATCAATGTACTGACAGAGGATGAGTGTGGAGTGGTGGATTCCAAAGGTCTATTTCTAAAGGATCTCAACAAATGAGCCCGAGTCTACTCTTGGGAATGTGCCAAAAAATTTGGTGATGAAGGAAGTGATGGAGTGGAAGTGGAAAAGTGTGCAGCCTGTTCCCTCAAAATTTAAGAAAAAGAGAAGGTGGTTCCCAAAAGGGAAGAATTGTTTGGGAACATCCTGAAAAGGATGGTTGTGTCACGATGTAAAATCAGGCGCTTGTTGGGAGGCAACCCAAGTGTACCACAGGTATGATTTTTTTCTTTTATTTTTTTATTTAGATTAACTTCACTTTATTTTTGTTTTTGGTTGAGTAAGCACAGGAAAAAGGGAAGCCTGAGTACCTTTAGAAGCAGAAGCTAAGGAGCATGGCAAAACACAAGAGTGGGTTTGGTGGCCCATGTGCTTGAAAATGACAAAACATGCTACTAGCTAGGCCTAGAGGCCTCAGAAGTATCTCTAACCCTTTTGTAATTTTAATTGATGCTTTGGGGACATAATATATTTGAAGTGTGGGGCGAGGGAAATTTTAAAAACTTTTGAGGTTGATTTAGGGTGAATCATGTGCTTGGTTGAAAGATTGTTTGATGGAAAGTCTGAGTTGAGCACAATTCACCCACCCTTTGATTTTTCTTTTCGGTTCTTTTCAGAAGGGGGAGCACTTTGAACCTTGAATAAAATCTTTTGAATTATTTGTAAATAGACGTGTTAGTCATATTTAAGGACTTTTTTTCGATGATGGATGGATGGTGACCGTCTTGAAGGAAAATTAGTCAGTAGAATTTTTGTTGAACCCTTGACTAATTGATTACTTAATGCTTTTATTGAGTGCTATACATGTCTGTAAGATGCAAGTGAATTTTAATTGTGAAGCATGTTGATAAATGTATGACTTTTTTGAGACACCTAGGCTCTTGGATATGACTCTGTATGTTGTATACTTAATTGTTGAATTCATGTGATTAACTATATGAGAGTCTGTATGGGTTTGTCTGGAATTAAACATATGCAGTGAGTAGGATTTTGTGTATTCCATGCTATCATGTAGTGTCTACAACTTACCTGCTGTGTTTATAAAGAGAAAAGAGGGATGTTGAATGTAAGAGATGATTTAGGCATTTCTTTAAATAAGCCTATTTTCATCCTTTGCTTTACCTGCCCTGAACGTCTAATCCTACTTAGCCCCATTGAGCCTTTAGCCTATTCTTTTTTAGCCACAATAAAAGCTAAACCCTTTTCTTTCAATAGCCTGAATTAGTTCCAAAACTCCTAGGCGCCTAAGTGAAAATGCAAAAGAGTTAATGGAGTGAGAATCTTGAAAAGAAGGGAAATAGTTGGTTGTGGAAGTTGAATAAAAAGAGTGAAGGATGCAATTGTTCTAAATGCCTAAGTGTTGGTAGGGAGTAGAAAATAGCAAAAGAATGAAACATAATGTGTTATTACTCCTTACTAATAATATAAGTGTGCTTAATGAAATGGGGAAATAAAGAGGAAATTGATAGGTGAAAAAGCAATAGGTGAAGTAAAAGAAGAGAAGGTGCTTAATGAGCAAATTGTGATGTATTAAAAGCTCTTAGGAAAGATAGTCACTATTAATGGCCAGAATAGTACCTATCCATCCCTTAGCTTATATTATAACCTATAAAGTCTTACTTGATCTTACTTTTAAATGTTCCTGTATTAGTGGAGTAATACACTTAGGGCAAGCCTATGGGTCGTTGCATATTGCATGTGATTTTTTTGTGAGAGTGAGAGTAATTGTTATTCAATACCCATACGTATTATAACTTGTAAATTTGTGAGTGAACATGGGTATTTCTCTTGTTGTGAGGGCATATGTTTGAGGAAAGATAGAATTCATGTTAGATTTCTTGATTGGCTAATGTGTATAAGTTCGCTGAGGTGTTAGAGTCGATTCTTGAGGCTAGGAGGTCTTAACTTGGTTATAGTTGAATACAATTGGGTTATATTTAACATGTTCTATTTGAACTTGCCATCTAAATAAGTCATTGTAGCATTAACTTGAGTCATCTTGCTTTGATTGGTGATGTGTGAGTCCTCCTTGTGCATGAGATGTAATGGAGTTGTTCGAGGATGAACAAGGCTTTTAAGTACATGGTAGTGATCTTGGGCATATTTATATGCCCAAGTGCGATTTTATAACTCAGTTTTAGTCATTTTTTTCAATTAATTTTAAGTATAATCTCATGTAACTTTGATTATATGCATGCCTGAACTAACATATATGATTGGGCCATTTTTGTAGGTAGAATATGCTAAGGATGGAGCTCGGAAGGAACATGCATGAGAAACAAGGAAGCTAGGGAGTGATGGCATGAAGATGCAAGAAATGGAGTCTGTAGCACATGATCAGTTTGCACGCCAACAACTTGGCGCGTCCAGGCCATGCCACACCTGTGAGTGTGCGCATGAGAACCATGCCAATGCTGGATATAGGTGTGATTTATTCTAAATTGCTATAATTGCTAAAATATGAATCTCTTAAATGATTTATTCAAGAAGGAGGCTCTAGGTGTGACCCTAGAGATGAGTATAAGAGATGCACCTATCCCATTGACCACTACGGTCAACTGATGAATGTTTGATTTTGAGAGTCAAAATTTACGAGATGATAAACACTGGACAAATTAGGCACATGTGGGGGCCTCATGCCATGCTTACATATGATTAAGTAAAACCTGAAACACCCATCACAAAAGATGTTCAGATTCATCTCCTTGATTTCATTGTGTTCGAGGAGATTTCTGCCATCATTTACCAGAAGCTGGTCGATGCAAAAATAATTTATCCTTTCAAGAGGAAGAGGAAGTCCTTGGTGAAGTGGAAATATGAAGAAACTTGAAGAAGTGAGGCACACTATTGAAGAGTGTCGAATCATCAGGTTCGACTTAGAGCATCTCATTCAGATCAGGAATATATGAGTCAAGTTTCCTTCGAACCGCTATTAAGGAAAAGACTTTGGGGGTAAATACTAAGTTTAGTTTTTGCAATTACCAAGCAATGTTGTCTTTTATTTCCTTATAATCAAGAACTACGCGGAACCTGAGCCCATGGAGGGTACGTAGGAAGTTCATATCGAGCCTGGTCTATTTATCAGTTTTGGAAAGACTATTTTAGAATTTTATATAATTGAACTATGATGGGCCTGAATTCCCCGGGGTGTGATATGTAGGCAGTCTACTTAAGACTCGGTCTCTATCTTTAAATCTTTTTTATTTTTCCCTTTTCGAGAAGAACTTTAGAAGATTCAACTACGCCAGATGGTGTCGCCCAACCGCACGCAAATGCATGTGGTCATCAAGTAATATAGGACTGCAAGCCCCGATTATCGTACCCAAGGGACTTGTCAGTTCAATCGTTTAAGGTTGTTCTTTATTTCTCTATTTTAATCAAACAGTTAAAATGGAGAATTGGTTTTGAGAATTAACCATTAAAAACTTTAAATACAAAATGAACTAAAGATTGCTGCAAGTTGTTGTACTTCATATGATGATGAAAACCTAGGGCAATGACACCTTTTAATTTCAGGTTGAGATTTCAAGACGTGATTATACTAGAACGACTCTTCCTATGATTGCTAAATTGCAAGTTACTGTCCCATTTCTTGCCACTATCCTAGCATCAAAGAACTATTTCATGAACCCTAACGCCTATATCCCTATGGTCGCAGGAGAAAAATGAAACGACGATTATGCCTACTTGTATTTCAACTAAAACAGGTTGAAGGATATATCTCTATCCTCAATAACAACTTCTATCCTCTCACCAATGGATTTAAGGGTCTTTGAATTCCCGTTCTGTATTTATTTTTAACCCTTTTGATTCTCTTTTTCAAGTTTAATTGAAAACCAATGGATTAATTACAAGGTGATCAATCTCATAAATAATAAATTAACACAAATAAATACAAACAATCATAAAAGAAGAATTGAATCTAATATTAATCAGTCAATTAAAATACTCAACCATCCACATGGACAAAACCCTAGAGTTATGAGCCTAGCCATCATAGACAAGTGGAAAAACTCAAACTTAGTCATCATCATACAAAAGTCTGATAAAGAAAAGAAAAGAGAAAACCTAAGTAGAACTTGTCTCTCCTCCCAAGCAGCGTTACAATTTGATCAATTGATCAAAAGATATGATGAAAGATATGCTAAAAACGCCCTAGATGTTATATATATATAGGTGTGCCTTCAAATGATGCTTTTTCCCTCAAGTACTTGACTTTAAAATCAGCAATTTCAGCCCAGAATAGGTCTGGCGTGCCACCCCATAGAGTTAGTCAAAGTTTTAGCAATTTCAGCTTTAGAATGAACTGGTGCGCCGCTCCTTCTATTTCACCAAATTTTTGTGAGATTTTTCTAAGTCTGGAATACTCTGGTGCTATGGATGGGGCTCCATGCCATCCATCCATAGCACCATAATTTTTGGTGCTATAGATAGGGCACCATGCCTCTCATCTCGCCAAGGTGCTGAGTAGATTTTCTTTTGAAGTTTTAGAGTTCGTGCGTCGCGCCAGCCATCGCACCAAAGTGATGAAAATAAATCTCTGAAGTTTGGCACTTGGTGTGGGGCGCCAACTATCTCACCAGATTCTTCACTTAGCTTCTCAAACCTCTAACCTTGGTCATTTTGGGTCTTTTTTCTCCTGGTTTCCAGCTCAAACCATCTCAAATCGTTTGTTAACATATACAAAAGACAAACATATGAATTCATGCATTAATTAAGGATTATGAACTCAAAATATGGTAAACGATGGGTAAAAACGTGGCAAATGGGCATAGAAATATACCCCACATCACTAGCACTTGTCAAGTTAAACATCTAAAGAGATGAAAAATTTGCACAAGGGAAGTGCAGCTCAACGCAAGTCGACCTTCCTAAAATTACTCAATAGAACCAACAGGCAAAATTCTATCCGTTTGAGTCTTTTTTCTCTATCCAAAATTCCTCCCATAGATTGATATGTCTTTAACAAAATAACTGTTTGTTTATTATATTCCATTTATTTGCGTTAATTCATTATGAAATGAAACTAACATGTCTACCTTTTAGTTATTCTTATCAACGGGTACAAAAACTAATCTACGTTGATAGAGCTGGCGAAACATCCCTGTTTCACCCGATCAAAAGTAGTCATACTAGCCCTTCCCGACCCTGCCTCGGACAAAGGCAAAAGCAAAATGACTGATAACACCATTGAAGATGCCAGATTGATAGATGTAACCATTAGGGACCCTAATGATCAAAGTGAATTGATCGCTCAGCTAATGCAACAGATAACAGAGATGCGGGCTGAAATACAATGCAATTCTGATTTGACCAATCTGGTCATTGCTTCAAACCTGCCTCCTCTCGACATAAGGAGGCCTCCACCCTACTTCCCATCCTTAAGCTCACCAATACCTGAACATCCCTACTGTTCCCATTACCTCCGCTTCCAAAAAAACCTCTATCGATTTAACCACATCTGATCCCAGTACCTCTTACCAAACACCACCCTAGTCAATCAAACCCATATACCTCACACTATCCACTCTAAAAATTTCTAACCAATCTACCATACACCATTAGCTACTTCCCAAAATCCACCTGCTACCATAGTCAGCCAATCCATCCAACAGCCACCATCCAAAATCAACCCATTATCACCAAATCCTACATCCCACCAGCCACCACTTTTCAAGTCCATATAGTTCCTGAGCCATATCAAACCCTCATCACACAACCAGAGTTGGATAATTACAAGGAAATGGAACATGAATGGAGAGAGAAAGAGGAAAGAAGAGACCATGAGATGCAAGCAATGAAAGATGTTATTTCTAAAGTAATGAAGGACCTCCAGTTCTCACAGAATATTGTAGGGCTGGATTATGAAGATTTATGCATGCACCCAGATTTGGATTTGCCATAGGGGTATAAAGTACCAAAGTTTGATATATTTAACGGTGTCGGTAACCTTATGGAATACTTATGAGCTTATTATGACAAGCTCATGGGGTAGGCAAGAATGAAGCTTTAATTATGAGGTTGTTCAGCCGTAGTTTGAGTGGAGAGGCCTTAGAGTGTTTACCACACAAGAACTGAGCCAGTGGACGAAATGGAGAGCTTTGGCCAATAATTTCATAGAAAGAGTTTCATTTAACATAGAGGCTGTTCTTGATCGGCATTCCTTGGAAAAGGTCAAACAAGAATCCTCAGAGAATTACTGTGAGTATGCCTATAGATGGAGAAAAGAGGCTGCAAGAGTGAGATCTCTGATGTCAGAAAGGGAGATTGTGGATGTATTTATTCGGATGCAGGAGCTTGAATATTATGAGAGAATGATGAATATGATTGGGTAGAAATTCTCTGAGTTGGTCAAAATAGGGTAAGCAATTGAGGATGGTCTTAAGATTGGGAAAATTGCTAGCAAAGCAATGTAGGCTAAGGTTTTATTAGGAGAAAGAAGGAGGATGTGTCCTCTATTTTCTATAGTCCCGCTTCACGGTCCAGGGGAAACATAGATCCAACTCTACTATCAGAAACCCCAACTGATTCTCTCCACTAAATAACCACCCCCAGCTCCATATAGCCCCTATCCTATTTTCTATGCTTAGCCAAATTTCCATCCACCTCAAATATACCCCAATTTATAACACAACTACCAAGCGCCAACATAGGTTCACCCTTTCTATCTCCTTATGTTTCTCTGCCTCTATCTGTTGTGCATAGATGATAAGTCTGGAGATGGCCATATTGTTAATAAGCACGACAATCTTGCAATCCTTAACCACCAAGTTTGAGACCCTATTTACAAATTTGAGCATGCGAGCTGTAGCCGCTTGCATTTACAAGCATGACGGCCTGCTAGTTGACCTAGTTGGTCACCGGCTGATCTAACATCTGGATAGCAGCTCTGAATTCTGCAGGAGTCACCTGCTCATCTTGAGGGGCTGCTAGAGCTAGTGGGGCTTGCTGGTTGGCATTACCAGCCCTCCTTTCATTTGCTCTTCTGAGAGGCATCATCAACTGAAAATTGTAGAGCATGAGTTAGAAAGACATTTTAGAGATTCATACTCTACGCATGATAAGAATCATGAAGGAACGGAAACTTTCCTAAAACGCTTTGTACCCTTCCCCTTATAAGCGTGACACGCTTCACACCCATGAAAAGGACTCTACTTGACGCAGCTTTCAGACACCCTAGGACACTCTAAACCTGATGCTTTAATACCAAGTTTGTCACGACCTGATTCTACACCCTGGACGCGATATGGTACTTAAAATCACAAGTGACCCAAAACTAACCTATGGAATAGTATATCACTAACATACTAGAATAGAATATTACACTAAGAGGAAGCTACTAAAGTGTAAGAACAATATTTTGTGAGAAAAGATAAAAATCTAGTAAATACTGGAGTTTTACACAACACTAATAATAATAAGTTGAAACTGATACCATACTGTATGAAAGCCTCTACTAATGTAACACCTCAAAAGTCTCTAAGATTAGACCCCAGGCTTAAATAAAGAAACCAGTAGAAAAGAGAAAATTTTGCCTCAAAACTAGTCATGGCAAGGCCCGTAAGATGACTCAACGAGTCATGGTCAGACTCGTGGCCATAAGTCAGTGAATTTGTCTTTTCAGAACTCAAGGGTAATGATTCACTTCATGACTCATTGGGTGATGTAACAATTCGTGGCGTCACTCGTCATGAGCAGCAATTCAGAAATTAGGATGAGTCTTGCGAAGACCATTGAGTGAAGTGACGACTCATTGGTTTAAGTAACGAGTCGTCTTAAGGGGTCATCAAGTGAAGTTCCAAAAAAGGTGCAGACTTGGTTCAGTGGAAATAGAAGGGTACCACGACCTATTAGGATGATTAACGACCCGTCATATTGATCGTCGGAAGAATCTCAAGAAATAGACAACTTGAGACAGTAGTGACGATGAGAGGAATGACGAGTTGTTGTTACAAGTAACGACTCATCGTGTCCAGTAGTTAGGTGATGAATTAGAAAGTAACAAATCAACTCTAGAAGTTACGAATGGTTCAATGAGACATCAAGCCTAGTAACGACTCATTTTGTAGGTCGTGGTCACTGATAGGTAGAGTTTTAAAGTGAATCTCCAAGGGTATTTTAGTAAAATGCTATGCTTCTAACTCCTAAGTGATGTTGTTTTGGGTATCCTAAGGGTCGAATTTAAGAATTTTTTGTAGCTTTATTCCTCATTCCCTCTCAAATCATCCATAGAGTTCTTTTCTCTTCCTCTCAAGGCTCAAGAACACCTAGGGTTATTTTCCAAGAGCTTCAAGATCCAAGTTTTAGTGGGGGATTTCATCAAGCTAGGTATGTGGAACTTCAACATGGCTCTCCTTTCATCCTTATGTCCCAATTTATGTCACAACCCTAGTTACTTTGATTCCCTAGCAAAGTATGTCTTTGGGTTTCAATCTATGCATGACTTCTCCCATGTCTTCCATGAATTTCAAGGCCCTCATGATAGATAGTTATGTATGCTTATGATTTCCCTCTCAAACTCATGATTTATGTCTATGATATGATAGTAGCATGATTTCTAAGAATCCACCATAATTTATCACTATTTTCGAAATATGGCCCTTTGAAATATCTATATGAATTTACAATGATTTCAATATATATGTGTAAACCATGATTCAAATCTATGAGTTCCCATGAATATGAAACACATGATTTATATTACACTTTTGGCCTATGATTTTGTGAATTTAGTATGAAAAGCATGTCTATGATTCCCTAGACTCTCAGGCCTCTTGCTAGTAGAAGGTAGCCCTGACTTGACTCTCATTAATCAGTATGTTCAACATGTTTATGGTTAGTTGGACTCTCAAGTCTCTTGCTAGCTGAAAGTAGCCTTGACTAGTCCTAGAACCTCAGTTCCCTTTAGACTCTAAAGTCTCTCGATATTAGAGAGTAGCCCTGACTGGACAAATGATATCAGTTTTAAGCCTTCCATATTACAGTCATGGACCTCTAGACTCTCGGGATTTCCTTGTTAGATAAAGTGGTTCCGACTAGTTTTAGGACATTAGCTTCAGATTTATCAATTGTATGTACCCTTATATTTAGTTGGCAGTAGCAATTAACCAGAGTCCCAGCATACTAGGTCTCAAAACTACGTGCCACCATAGGATAAGGGAAACTCAGTAGTAGAGAATATTTCCCTTAGCCCGAGGAATATGGGATCCTCATTATTTGAGAGTGTCTCCTTTACCTTAATGGGTGCAAGAAGGGGTCATCATTATTAATGATTTTCGCCCTATGTTGGAGTGTAATATCATGCCAGTAAGAGTTCTTACCCTTGGCAAGGTATGAACACCCTCTCAACCGGGGTTACAGGTTTGATTCCATGAGGCTTACATTGGAGTTTGTCGGCTAATAGGCTCTCCCATAGTCTAGTTCAGATCCAGTCTCAGTTACGGATTTCAGTTCATGATTTTAGATTCAGTCTTCAGTACATGTGCATGACCCTTAAATCAGCTTTATTGGTTTTTTACATTAAATATTTTCAAACTAGCACTTTTATGTCAATATCTATGTATCATCGATAGGGTCATTGTATTTCATCTCAGTTATGTTTCAATTTAGTCTCTCTCAGCATACCTGCATGTTTCTAGTTTCATTTACATTTCTGATATACTAAGTACATTTCAATTACTGACCGCATACTTTATGTGCTATATCATTTATGGTTAATAAGCTCTTCCACAGTCTAGTTTAGATTCATTCTCAGTTCAGTATCAGTTACAAATTTCAGATTCAGTCTTCAGTACATGTGCATGACCTTTAAATCACCTTTACTGGTATTTTACATTAAATGCTTTCAGACTAGCATTTTATGTCAATATTTATGAATCGCAGATAGGGTCATTGTATTTCATCTCAGTTGCGTTTTTAGTTATGATTCAGTTTAGTCTCTCTCAGCATACCTGTATAGTTTCATTTACGTTTCCCATATACTCAGTATATTCCATGTACTGACCGCATACTTAATGTGCTATATCATTTTATAATATAGATACAAGTTTTCAGACTCATCCCCGCGGTTAGACACGTTCTATTCTCCCTCAGCTGACAGCGGTGAGTCCTCATGTACCAAGGATAGGATACATAATTTTCCTTATTTCAGTTTTATCTTAGTTTCAGATTTTGGAGTTAGCCGAGGACTTGTGCCAGTAGCTCATTAGATTAGTAGAGGCTTTCAAATAGTGTAGTGACAGATTCAGCTTTTGACGCACTGTTGTTAATAAGTTATGTTCCTATGTTCTTACGTGTATGATTGGCTATTTTCGGTTAGCTTCCACTTAGTTATGTTCTATTAGTTTTTGTTGCATTAGTATTATGCTATTCCATCGGTTATCTTGGAGCCATTCATGATTTTAGGTCTCGTGTCTCGATCCGGATTCTTAGCTCGAGTCATGAAAAACTTGGTATCAGAGCCTTAGGTTTAGAGTTTCCCAGGAAATCTAAAATCCATGTTAAGTAGAGTCTTTTTCATGGGTGTGAAGAATGCCACACTTATGACGAAAAGGCTACGAGATATTTTTAGGAAAAAAATTCCCTTTCTTCATGATTCTTATCGTGTGCAGAGTATGAGACTCTAGAAGTTCCTCTCCTAACTCGTGCTTTACGTGTTCGCAGATAATGCTTTCCAGACGAGCAAATGGAAGGAGAAACAGTAATGGGCACTAGCAAGCCCCACCAGCCCCAGCAAACCTGATGGATGAGCATGTTACTCATGTTGAGTTTAGGCCGACCTTCCAAATGTTGGCACAGGCCATGACCGCTCAGGTCAACCAGCAGGCGGTGACGCATGTTCCCCAGAATGGGAACGCGATGGCGGCTAGAGTACGAGACTTCCTCAGGATGAACCCATCTGATCGATGGGCCGAAGGTGGACGAGGACCCCCATGAGTTGCTAGAGGAGATCTAGAAGATCACCCAGATTATGAGGGTGACAGGGACTTAGCCTCCTATCAACTGAAGGGAGTCGCTCATATATGGTTCCGTTAGTGGAAAGATAGTCAGGGAGATGGAGCAGTCCTTATGAGTTAGGGTGAGTTTATGACTGCCTTCTTAGATAGGTTTTTCCCTAGAGAGTTGAGGGAGGCAAACGCGGTGAAGTTTGTCAATTCGAGGCAAAATAGTATGACTGTCCAAGAGTATGCATTGGACTTTACCCGATTGTCCAAGTATGCACTGAAGATGGTAGCTAACCAGAAGGCTCGTGTAAGCAAGTTCATGAATGGAGTGCAAGACTCCTTTTGTCAAGGAGTGCAGGACCACCATGTTTGCACAATGACATAGACTTCTCACGATTGGTAATATATGCCCAACAAATAGAGGCGTAGCAGGTGAAAGAAAAGGAAAGAGAGGCCAAGAGAGCTAGAATAGGAGACTTAGAGTTCTCTCATTAGAGGGAGAGTGGTGGACACCGGTCATGCTCCTAGAAGAGGTCATCAGCCCCAGCAGCTTCGATAGCCAGTGTTTTGTACAAACCTAGGGTAAAAGAGATTACATATCCAACTTGCAAGTGTGGGAAGAACCATTTGGGGGTGTGCATGGTTGGCTAGGCACTTTCTTTTGGTGCATGAAGTTAGGTCATAAGCTTAGAGATTGCCCAGCATCCAAGCGGGGCGAGAGTAGAGCCCCGGCCACCTCTTCAGTAGCTCCGACAATCCGCCCACCTCAACAGGGTGCATCATCTAGTACAGGAGGTGGACAACGTCAAAATCTCTTCTGTGCCTTGTCATCACATTAGGATCCGGACAAATAGCTAGAAGTAGTCACATGTATGTTATGAGCTTTTCATGTTACTCTTTGCATATTGTTAGACCCAAGAACTGCAGTATCGAATAGAAAATCATTTGTTGTATGTTGGAAAAAGATTGTCAATAGATGGTGTAAAATAGTTATAAGTATGAAGCCTTTAGTGAAAAACTTTAGAGGTAAAGGAAAAGGCAAGAGTTAGTGGTTTAGCCCAACCTTAAGGAGAAAGATCTAGGAGCCTTAGAATGATGTCTTTAAGCTACGGGGGAGATGATAAGTCAATGAGCCAAGTCAAATCTTGAGTGTTTGAGTAGGGGAGTCCCAGAACTAGTAGCTATTGGATGTCAATCCTTTCAGGTTCAGATGATTTCCCTTATGTTTCAGTCGACACTACGTTCTACACATGCTTAAGTTCAGAGTACCAAGATTCTAGATAACCGATTCAGACAACGATCCCAGTATTACTCCATGAATCTCAACTTCATATCATGAAACCAGCTAGGTATGAAGACTCATGTCTCCCAGTATGCTCAGCCCTATGAACTCAGTTCTTAGAATTTGCCTTAATGGCTCAGTAGATCAGGTTACCTCATGTATGTGTTCAATTTTAGATTTCATGAATGATTCAGGCTTATGAGTCCCCTACTCACAGTCAGACCAGATACCATGATAGCTACTTCGAGAGTGATAACTCAATCCTTACCAGCTCAGTTCCAGTTTGAGAAAATAGTTCCTCCCGAGTACTCTACCTAGTTCTACCTCAATATCATGTATTTCAGTTCCTCTCATGTCTTAGTATGCATGCCTAAATCATGATTTTAGTTTAGCTATGTAAATCATTTCGGAGTCAAATACTCCATCAACATTTAGTCTAGAATTAATTTCTTGGGATTGCAGCTCTTTCCCTAGCCTTTCATCTAAGTTAACCCACATTTGAGGATGAATGTTCCCAAGGGGGGAGATAATGTAACACTTCAAAAGTCTCTAAGATCAGACCTCAGACTTAAAGTAAGAAACCAATAGGAAAGTGGTAATTTTGCCTCAGAACGAGTCGTGGTACGACCCGTTAGACGACTCGACGAGTTGTTGTCAGACTCGTGGTAGGCAGTTAGTGAATTTTTCTTTTATAGATCAGGGGTAACGATTCATGTAACAACTTGGGTGATGTGACAAGTCATGGTGTCCCTCGTCATGAGCAGTAATTTAGAAATTTGGACGAGCCTTCCCAAGACCACGAGTGAAGTGACAACTCGTTGGTTTGAGTAATGAGTCGTCTTGAGGGTCATCAAGTGAAGTTCAAAAAAAGGTACAGACTTGGTATAGTGGCAACAGAAGGGTACCACGACCTGTTAGGACGAGTAACGACCTGTCATGTCAGTCATTAGAAGAATCTTAGGAATAGACCACTTGAGACAGTGGTGACGACGAGAGGAATGGCGAGTCGTTGTTACAAGTAAAGAATCATCGTGTCTAGTCATTGGATGAAGATAAAAACGTAGCAAATCACCTCTAGAAGTAACAGATGGTTCAACGAGTCCTCAAGCCTAGTAACAACTCATTGTGTAGATCGTGGCACTGACGGGCAGATTTTTAAAGTGAATTTCAGGGGTATTTTAGTAAAATGCTATACTTCTAACTCCTAAGTGATGTCATTTTGGGTATCCAAAGGGTCGAATTTAAGGTGTTTTCATAGCCTAATTCCTCATTCCTTCTCAAATCATCCGTAGAGTTCTTCTCCCTTCCTCTCAAGGCTCAAGAGCACCTAGGGTTCTTCTCCAAGAGCTTCAAGATCCAAGTTCTAGTGAGGGTTTTCATCAAGCCAGGTATGTGGAACTTAAACAAGGCTCTCCTTTTATCCTTGTTCCCAATTTATGTCACAACCCTAGTTAGTTTGATTCCCTAAGAATGTATGTCTTAGGGTTTCAATCTATGCATGACTTATCCCATGTCTTCCATGAATTTCAAGGCCCTCATGATAGATAGTTATATATGCTTATGATTTCTCTCTCAAACTCATGATTTATGTCTATGATATGATAGTAGCATGGTTTCTAAGACTCCACCATGATTTAGCACTACTTTTGAAATATGGCCCTTTGAAATATCTATATGAGTTTACCATGATTTCAATATATATGTGTAAACCATGATTCGAATCTACGAGTTCCCATGAATACAGAACGCATGATTTATATTACACTTTTGGCCTATGATTTTGTGAATTTAGTATGAAAAGCATTTCTATGATCCCCTAGACTCTCGGGCCTCTTGCTAGTAGAAGGTAGCCCTGACTAGACTCTCATGAATCAGTATATTCAACCTGTTTATGGTTAGTTGGACTATCAAGTCTTTTGCTAGCTAAAAGCAGCCTTGACTAGTCCCAGAACCTCAGTTCCTTTTAGACTCTCTGGCCTCTTGATATTAGAGAGTAGCCCTGACTAGACAAATGATATTAGCTTTGAGCCTTTCATATTAGTATAGTCATGGTCCTCTAGACTCTCGGGATATTCTTGTTAGAAAAAGTGGTTCCATCTAGTCATGGAACATCAACTTCAAATTTATTAGTTGAATGTACACTTATGTTCAGTTGGGAGTAGCACTTAGCACCAAGTATGCCAGGTCCCAACATGCCTAGGTCTCAGAACTATGTGCCACCGTAGGATAAGGGATTCTTAATAGTAGAGAATATTTTCATTTGCCCGAGGAATATAGGATCCTCGTTATTTGAGAGTGTCTCCCTTGCCTTAATGGAAGCAAGAAGGGGTCGTCATTGTTAGAGATTATTGCCCTATGCCAGGGGTGATATCACGCCAGTCAGATTTCTTACCCTTGGCAAGGTATTCCTCTCACCCGGGGTTACAGGTTGGACTCCATGAGGCTCATATTGGAGTTTGTCGGCTAATAGGCTCTCCCACAGTCCAGTTCAGATTCAGTCTCAGTTACAGATTTCAGTTCATGATTTTAGATTCAGTCTTCAATACATGTGCATGACCCTTAAATCAGCTTTATTGGTTTTTTACATTAAATATTTTCAAACTAGCACTTTTATGTCAATATCTATGTATCATCGATAGGGTCATTGTATTTCATCTCAGTTATGTTTCAATTTAGTCTCTCTCAGCATACCTGCATGTTTCTAGTTTCAGTTACGTTTCTCATATACTCAGTACATTTCAAGTACTGACCGCATACTTTATGTGCCATATCATTTTGCAATATAGATCCAGTTTCCAGACTCAGCCTCGCAGGTAGACATGCTCTATTCTCTCTCAGCTGACAGTGGTGAATCCTCATATACCGAGGACAAAATACATGATTTTCCTTGTTTCAATTTTATCTTAGTTTCCGTTTTTGGAGTTAGCTGGGGACTTGTCCCAGCAGCTCATCAGATTAGTAGAAGCTTTCAAATAGTAATGACAAATTCAGCTTTTGACTCAGTTTTATTAATAAGTTATGTTCTTGCATGTATGATTGGTAATTTTCAGATAGCTTCCACTCAGTTATGTTTTATTAGTTGTTATTGCGTTAGTATTATGCTATGCCATGGGTTAGCTTAGAGCCATTCGTGGTTCCATGTCCCGTGTCTTGAAATGTAAAGAGTATGTGAGATATAAATAGAACATAGATGTTCTAGTAACTCATAAACTAAATACTGAAATGACATGCAAAGACACTATCTGAAGTCATTAATATAGCAAATAGTCTAACATATATGTGAATACTATAAGAACTGATAAACAGAGCTAGGGTAATAAGCATATCCCAAAGTCTAATAAACTAGACTAGACTGAGCATTCTGACTATACTATACTATGAGAGAGCCTATAACCGACATATATCCACATGAGCTAGACGTGGAGTTTGATATATACACCCCATCGAAGAGAGCCCACTGTACCTTGCTAGGTTATAATGATTAAGCTGTGTGATCACTATCTTAAGCCCATTCGGGCTACTAACCAACGGTGGCATGTAGTTCATGGAACCTGGATGCGCTGGAACCCTGGTGCACTGGGTGCTAAGTACTACTCCCAACTGAAAACCTAATTATATCTAACTGTGTTGATAGCTCGAAATTGATGTCCTAAGACTAAGTCAGAACTACTTATTTGGAAGTGTCCTGAGAGTCTAAGGACCTGAAAGAAACTGTATTCTAAGACTTGTCAGAGCTGCTTTATCTGAAAGTGTCATAACAATCTAAAGAACATTGAACATGCTGATAAACTGAAAATACTGAACATGCTGATAAATTGAAAATACTGGGTATTGACAATATTGTTGTGATTGAGAATGCCAAAAATGCCGAAAATACTGTAAAGCACATTTGCACATTTTCTATGAGAGAGTCATGTTTATGTGACAATTCACTATTTTAAGACATTGCTAGCTTTTTAAATAAATCTATGAAGAATCATACCAAGTTCAAGGTCAAGTGAGACATACTGTATAGATAAAAATACTATAATGAATATATAATAATTCTAATCATGAAAGCCTGATATAATAGCTAAAGTAAGGGAAATTCAATAGTAAAAAAACCATAGGTCATGATTTATAGAGATACTTTATGGCTAGGGTTTGCTGAAACTTTGGGACACAAGGGTGAAATGAGACCCTTGTTGATGTCCCACATACATGTAGATGAAATCCCTAAGAAAACACTAGAAATCCTGAGAAGAAGCGGAAACCCTAGCTCTTGCCTTGAGAATTCTGTCTAAGTTCTTACGATGAAAGTCTAAGTGATTAGGAAAGAATGAGGAGAGAGGGCCGATTGCTCCTCCAGAGTCCCCCTCCAACTAATCCCAATACAACATAGTTTAGGAACTAAAATAGGTGGAAGTTGCAAAAAAAGACTTGGAGAAAAGTCTGAAAAATTGCCCATAAGGATCCAACGGGTCATACAATGAGGCGTTGGTTGTGACCACGACTCGTTGGGACTAGTCATTGGTCCTGGGTGTAAAAATCAAATTTATGGACTTCAATCAATGGAAGGAAAGGACTACCTGTTAGATAGAGAAACAATTCATTGAATCTAGTCGTGGTTACTGGAAGGATTTTGAACAAACTCTAATCTTCTCCCAACGGTTGATAGGATGACTTGTTGGTGGATACAATGGGTCGTTGTCCCTACTTGGGGGAACTGGAGGATTTCTAACCCTTTTAGAATTTTATCTAATGGATCAATAGGATGAGTTGTTTCTTCTTCCAATGACTCGTTGTCCGGCTCATTGGTTCGGGGAATAATCTAACAACTTTCTGATTCTCAACAAACAACTAAGTTCGGAGAATCGTTACTAGAATCCACGACTCATTACTTCTATTGTGGTTATAATGGTCACACCTACACAGCTACTGAATCTCCTCCAATGGCTCCTCCTAACGACCCATTACAAGGACAAATGAATCGTTCTATTGCTTGTTAGTTCTAGAGGGGAAAACTGCAGAAGCTAAAAATGACTCTTCTAACGGGTCATTAGTCCTAACAATGACTCATTGGTTGATTCATTTTGACGCAAATATTTTCTCATTTTGATGCTTTATGGGGTTTAACCTTAGGAACTTTTAGGGTGTTACTGTGTTGCGGAGCCCTGACCACTCTATGAGTTCCACATCTCCGATTAGTAACCCTGCAATGGGGTGCGGGATATAGAGTAGCATCAATATCTTGGTCAAAGATAATCACCGATAAAAAAGGTGTAAGAATGTCATTAACTCCCACTGGAAAGGTAGGAGTTAATGAAGGTCTTCAACCAATTGCCTACTAAAAAGTATCACAACTCTTTTACTTCTTATGGAACTAACATTCAACATACAACTACAAGTATATTCATATATAATATTTGTTGCGCTGCTTCTCTTAAGGAAACCCATTTAATTTGCTGGAACGATATGAAAAATAAGTTTACAAGTACTCTTGTAGATAGATTACAGAATCATAAGAATAAAAAATAATATTTGGCAGTTATTAGAAGAAAGGGGAGAAGGAACTACTAGTGAAATGTCTTCGCAATAACAAGGGGAAATGGTAAAAATCAATTACCAATTGCAAAAAGGAACATAGCAAAGTCATAGATTGTGTTGACTTCTCGTCCCGCAACTGGCCGACTATGTTAGTCAGAAGCTTTTATGTGTTGAATTTTCTTCAAATAGTTTCCTATCTAATTTCACAAAAAAACAACATCAAATTTGCTACTATTGCTAGATTCAGGTTCAGTTATTCAGTTGGTGTTATATTACTTTAGCTACACAAAAGAACATGAAATTTTCTTCTATTGTAATTTCAATAGTTCATTTGGTGTTAGATTACTTTAGAGATATAGTTGTTGAACTATGACATATTATTTTATGTTGAGTACCATGCTCTTCATATGAAGAGATACGATACAAAAGATACCACCTTTCATTGCGTTTTTAATAAATGATCATGCAATCATGAAATTTTAAATTCTCTATGCAACTAGTTACTAATCTTTTGGACTCACCCTTGTGGCATACCAAGTGTTATGATATCTTAGTTTCTCATGCAACATCTTTATGTTTCATTTTAGATGTGTAGTCAAAATTTAGCGATTTTTTAATAGTGTAAGTTGTCTTTTCTATAATTCAAAACATGTAAAGTCAAAATGTTAGCTCCGATTTTACATATAAGATTGGGGCATTGGTGGAATTTAAAATTTGTAAAAGTTTGACTTATCTAAATTCACTTGTACATGAATGGTTCGTTAATTTTGAAGAAAAATAAGAATGTATAGTGAGGTTAGGTGTTTGTTTGAGCATTTTTCAAGTCTATATATACTTTGTGAAACGTAAGATCTAATTTTTTCAATTTAATACGAATGTAATCTTATACGGCTATACTGTATAAGATTACATATATTTTAACAACATAAGCGCTCACAGTTGCAACCTAGGAAGTAAAAGAGTTGTGATATTCTGGAACACACAACGGCTCTTTATGATGACATATGAGCCGTAGGTTCCCTCCATTGGTTTCAGGCCTTTAGGACATGATTTCAGAACCTTTTGGTATGGACACTTTGGATGACCCATATTTTTATTACACGACCCTTTCTTCTCATATGTTGAATGAGGCCTCTTTTCTCACTTTTTCTGAATCTATCCGATAGCCACATTATACGACCCATTGTATGAACAAACATGCCATAGGTGCCAGCTGCTGTTTATCCTTGAATTTTGCCATTTTTCTTATTCTCATCCTATGGCTACATGGAACAACTCGTGGTAAGAACCAATGGTCCATCCTAAGGCTTGTCTATTTGTCCTTAAGCCCTTTTTCATCTCTTTTCTCATATCTAACTCCCATAGCATATTTTACTTACAAATAATGACACTAAAGAAATAAGTACCCTCGTAAAGCCTTAAGTGATCTAGATTGCAGTTTCAGTTGTGCTAAGAGAATAACTCCATTTATGCAAATTTAATCCAATTATAAAGAAGATCTCCATTACAAATCATGTTGAAATTTCTAATGTAGTTCTCCCATTTTGTTATATTAAGTTATACATCCACATGTTCCAGCTCCTTTCAAATTTATGGTTGGAATTTTTTAAGTTTCTGAAAGAATCTACCACTTGTTTATAAGTTCCTTAAATGTCTAAATAACTAGATCTAATAATGATTAATGAAGCTAAAAATTCAAGACAAGTACTTTATCTACGATCAGTACATTCCCCCTCCTAATGCGGATGTGGCCCCTATGCAACCAAGTGTAAGAGATGTTGGAAACTCAAAGATTGAAGATATTTTATCAAGAGTTTTGAAAAAAGTGGAGTCCACCGATAGTTGTGTATGAGAGTTGAAACGAGAGGTGTCTAACCTCGCCCAAATGGTAAGCTCCCATCAACCTCAATAAAACACCGAGAGGCTCAAATGAATCAATTGTCGACCCAGATGAATCCAAGGATGAAAGGAACCCTTCTGAGTGACACGATGCCAAATCCTAATAAGGATAGACATTGCATGGCTATTGTCACAAGAAGTGGAAATGTTGTTTCAAATATGGGTGTTAAACCCAAAGTGGATGTTGGGTCGAAACCTAGTGAAGACGATGTGAATGATGAGGTGCCAAAAGTGCCTACTTATGTTGATAATGAAGTGGTGTTAAAGGAAGAAGGAGTTGATGATTCTCCTCAAACTGAGATTGTTAACGAAGAAGATTAGGAGGCCTCCAATTCTAAAAGGGTAAGCGCCTAGAGTCCCACCTCCTTACCCCTAGCGGTTAGCAAAGAAGAAGGGAGACAAACAATTTAGAAAGTTCATTGATATGTTTAGCAAGTTGTCTGTCAATATCCCGCTGGTTGATGCATTGCTCCAGATGCCCGGATATGCAAAGTTCATGAAGGAACTCCTCAAAATTCAGACATGAGATGTGTCACGAGTCGAACATAGACCCAGAATGAGACACAGAACCTAGAACCATAAATGGATCCAAGACGACCCATGAAATGAACATGATAATTGAAGCTTAACTTAAGCAAAGTAGAAAATTAAATTCTGAAATAGCGTAAATTTTAATAATAAAACATCCATCCAACAGAAATATCGTAACACTGATTTTGAAGTTGAATAGACGGACTATGTCTAAAAAGCCTCTAACATACTGATGGGTTGATGGGAAAACATCCCAACTAGCTCACTACAAGTCTGAAACTGAAAATGACAAAACTCATCTAACTGAAGGTCCTCGAGGGATTAGGACTCACCAACATAACTGTTTGTGGTAGACTCTGGAACTGTCTAGCGGTGGGCCTAAGTCTGAACATCTGAGCCTGTATCATGAAATGATGCAACATAGAGTATGTGGTCAGTACTTGGAATGTACCGAGCATGCAAGGTAAGTAAAATAGGCTGAGTAAGTAAAACTGAAATCATGCATATCTTAAATCCTAACATCATGAGATTCTGAGACTAAAAACTGTATGTTGATATCTGAAAACATGAATAAACATAATTAGATCTCATAATTGAAATAAGTGTGTATGGCTTGCCATATCTGAAATTATAAGTAAAAGCTCATAAACTGGTCCTTGGATCAAACCTACTAAAAACATGGTATAATATCTTATAATATATACATTATTGAAATCATGAGGAACAATGAAAGACTCGTCTTAACCGATAACCACCATGTATGAGTGTATGATGATCCCACGTCTTGCCCACGTGGAGGAGGGCCATCCTAAGCCTTGCCAGGGAAAAGTATTAAGTAAGGTGCGATATCATGATGTGCCCTTGGGCGGGGGAAATGCTCTCTTGAGAGGCCCCAAAGTATACTTACGTTGGCGCGTAGTTCATGAGACTAGGGAACTTTGGAACCCCTAGCCTACTCGGTGCTATACACTACTCCCTAAACATATATAATGCTCATATAATCATATATCAAATCATAACCTAAATCTTAATATATGGGGAGTCTTGACTACAAAACTTGAGATAACTGAACTTATTAGCCTTGGCTAAATCAGGAAATCATGCTTAACTTGAGTAGACTTGCCCATGTCTTAACATCATGCTTATTTAAAATCGACTTCACAAGGAAAATCATAGATTCATACATGGGTAATTTATAGACATTCAATCATGCTAGATATTTCCTCATACTTGAAATCATGAATCATAAACTTGACTTTTCATGAAACTTGTATAATTGGGAATAATCTTCTAAAATTTGAAATCATGAATTTATAATTAAAATAGATATAAAATATTCCCATGAATCTTAAAACGTACTTTGAAAATGAAGGGAATTGACCCATAATCAAATCGTAGTGAATTTCATGAAATTGGGTTAAAACCCCATAAGATCATAAACTTGAATTAAGACTTGAATTTATGAACTTGAGGAGAAATTTGGACATGAGAGTGAAAGAAAACTCCTATTCATAGCCCTACATACCTGGGTAAATTGAAACTCAATTTGTCTTTGAAAGCCCAAGAAATTTGGAGAAGAATTGAGGAATTTCTAGCTTGATCTTCAAAGAGAATTTTCTAAACTTGTATGTATGGGAGTTGAATGAATTAGAATAGATTAAACCCCTTTAAAACACTCCTTTCAGGGCTTAAAATGAAGTAGTTTAGGACTTAGGATCTTAGAAATTATGAAAATGCCCTTAATGATTCAGCAGAAAATTTCACACTGCCAGAAACGACGAGTAGTTTGACGACTCATTAGGCAAATGACGAGTCATTTACTTAATCTGTGAAGTACACTAGAATTTTCCACTGCTGCTCAAATAATGGGTCACTTAATGACTCGTTAGGCAAATGACAAGTTGTTTACTTAATTCGTGAAGTACATTGAAATTTCTCATTGCTGCTCAAATGACGAATCACTTAACGACTCGTTAGGCAAATGATGAGTCATTTCCTTAATCCTTCATGAGTATTTGAACAAAATTAAATTTTCAATAAACCACGAGTCATTTGATGACTCATTCAGCAAATTATGAGTCGTTTGACGACTCGTTAGGAAAATAGCGAGTCATTTGACGACTCGTTGGGGGGCATTCTAATCTTTACAAATGATCGATGATTTGTCGATCCGTTAGCAAAATGATGATTCACTTAATGACTCATTAGGTAACGACGGGTGATTTGATGACTCATTCCGTGGCCTGATGCAGATTTTCCTATTTTTTCTGTTCCAGCTCTCGAATATGATCTTAGGGACTTTTGAGGTGTTACAAGACACTTCAATGAGACTGGTATGCAAACTTGAAACAGGGACTTCTGGACTAATATCAAAATGAAGTGCAACATAAGGAGTCACGAAAGAAAGTGTGGCTCCTGGATCTAGTAAAGCATAAACACCAATCTGGATGAGAAGTAACATACTAGTGACTACGTCAGGTGAGTTCTCCTAATCTTGACGTAAAGATAGAGCATAAAAGCAGTTCTGGTGCTGACCACGACATGAACCTTAAGTAGTATCCTGCTGAGCTAAGCAACCTGTCAAAGTGGTTGATTTGGTGGATTGGGCCTTGCCCTGTTCGGCTGACGGGAAATCCCCCACCTGTGACCTAGCTGATTATCTTGATGGGCAAAACTTTATATTTTCATATATGATTAATGAATCTATCACTATAATACAAATTTACTGAAATAGGGAAAGGATTGCAGTTCTAGTTGTGCATCATGATAGATTAATCTATGTTTAGCCTTTTTCGAATCCACTTACTGAAAGGAACTGCAATCCTAAAACTGAAAGGATATAAGGTGATAACTGACAGAGTGACTGACTTCAGACTGAGATACATGACTGGGTTGAATTCATGAAATATACATGCATGCTAAAACATGAAAGGAACTGAGTATTTGCATACGACCGAGGTCAAGCAAGTTTAATATTGTACCCTATCTTAAAAAAGAAAGAGTTTTGTTCATTCCATAAGCCTTCTTGGACGACATTACTCTTTTTTGTATAAATGAAAATTTATGATTTTCAAGATTTTCGGTGGGTGTTAGTCTATGGATTTATCGAGATTTGATTGACAGACTCTATTTGACCCCAAAATTTGCCTTAATGGTTAAGAGTTTTTTGAGTTCTCGGACTCTGTTCCAGTTGTGTATTAATCAAATTAAGTTGTTCATTCATGCGGGTCATTGGTTGATAGGACAACCCGTACTGTGGTTCATCCAATCCTTTTCCTGTTTCACTAATACTGCAGGTCACTAAATTAGAGGTGCAAAATGAAAAGAACTCAGTAATTCACCCAATAAGTTTATATAATCCACTGATACTCTCATGGATGAAAATGAATATCTTAGCATTCTTCTAAAATGTGACTTTTTGGATTATAATCTAAAGTGAGATTTAGTACAATTAAAATTTTACTTATTTTAGTGCAATGAATATGTTATAAACGTAGCAATAAAAATAAGTATATATCTCCTCATTCTAATTTCATTTTTACAAAGAATTCAGAATGCTACCTATGAGAAAGCAATAAAATCCAGAAAAATTGCAGGCTGAAGTGAGAAAAGCAAAGCGTCTCATGTATGAATTATATGAATTGAAGACCATTGTGCCTACATTTTTCAATCTTGAAAGAGGAGGAATGTCTGAAAATGAGTTGAAAGAAGAAGATGAGTATGATTATGACCAGGATTTGGCAATCTTGAGGTCCATGAATCATTACTACTTAAACAATGGTAGCGTAATTTCATATCCTATAACTGAGAAACTAATTAATTACATCTAGGCTTTAATCCCCAACTTGAAAATTCATGGACAGAACTGGTGACTAAGATCTTAATGTTACAGCATCACTTCTTAACTGTTTGGGAAGTAGCTGCGATTTTGAGGTCCGTGTATTATTAGGGTATTTAAATAATTTCTTGGAGCATCAATTTTTAAATTCCCAATTTTCTTTCACTAAACTGAATCTAGTTATCAGAAAACTGGGATGAGTTTGGACTCAATTCCATAAGCCAGACTGAAATAAGTTATACTTGAGCAGTATGTGATTAATATATAGTATATATTAATCATATAATATTGTCATTCTGACGATTTAAGTTCCAGTATACTATCTCTATCCTTTAACTATTAGTCCAGAACGCCTTGTTCCAGGTCTGCATACTAGTCTCATTTTGTTATGATATATGTATATTACCAGCGTGTATCCATTTCTCATTTTATAGTGCCTATCCATGAATTTTTAAGTTGTGAATTAAAGCCTCGAGTAATTAATTATTTCTCAGATATAGGATATGGAATTACGCCACATGACTGAAGTAGTAATGATTCATAGACCTCAAGATTGCCAAATCCTAGTCATAATCATACTCATCTTTCTTATTTCAACTCATTTTCAGACGTTCCTCCTCTTTCAAGATTGGAAAATGTAGGCATAATGGGCTTCAATTCATATAATTCAGACATGAGACACTTTCTTTTTCTCACTTCATCTTGCAATTTTTTTTGGATTTTCTTGCTTTCTTGCAGGTAGCATTCTGAATTCTTTGTGAAAATGAAATGAGAATGAGGAGATATATAGTTACCTTTCTTGGTACATCTATAACTTATTCATTTCACTAAAATCAGTAAAATTTTAGTTATACTGAATCTCACTTTAGATTACAATCCAAAAAGTCACATTTTAAAAGAATGCTAATAGATTCTTTTTCATCCATGAGAGCATTGGTGTATTATATAAACTTATTAGGTGAATTACTGAGTTCTTTGCATTTTGCAACTCTAATGTGTGTTTTCATTTGCGATTTGCACACTATCCATCTTTTATTATTTGCACCCTAATCTATTTAGTTCTGTTCAAAATAATAAAATATATCTGTTTTGAATTATCATAAGGGTAAAATAGGAAATCACATAAAAATATAGTGGAAAATGAAAGATCTCGGTTCGCTTGAATTGATAAACTTGTTGGCGAATAAATGAAAACATATCAAGTTTAAACCAAGATGGAGCTACAACTATAAAACAAAAGAACTCCAATTTGCATTTAAGATCGTCACTATCCATGTCACAAATGATAATACCCATTGGCAAAACCTCTTTAATTCGTCCCTTAGGAGTCCCAGAAACACATCATTTAGGAGGTAGGAGCACAGGAGTTTATCAAAATACCCTCAAACTATTGAAATAAAACCTGAAACTAGCATAACCAGTAGCCAAAGAGATGGGTCGTTGGTTGATAGAATGACTCGTACTGTGGTTCACCCAATCCTTTTCCCATTTCACTAATACCACATGTCATGGTCTGATACAAAAGATGGTCAAATCAAATTCAAAAACCTTAATGTGCCACTTAAAAGGGATTGATTTTTAGTGGAAATAAGTGACCTGCGATGCAGAGGAGCAGAAGAGCATTAAGCTCCCCATCGCATACTTGCCCAAACATTAGAGAAATAGAATCTGACCAACTTACACAAGGAGCTTTGTATTTCGGAGCCCTAACCAATCTATGAAGTCCACATCAGGGAGTATTGACCCGCAATGAGGTGCGCGACACAAAGTAGTGTTAATATCTTGGTCAAGGATAATAACCCATAAGAAAGGTGTAATAATGCCATTAGCTCCTACTAGAAAGGTAAGAGTTAATGAAGGTCTTCAACCAATTGCCTATTAAAAAATATTGCAACTCTTTTACTTCTTACGGAGCTAACATTCAACATAAGCTCCAAGTGTATTCACATATATTTTTTGTTGTGATGCTTCTATTGAGTAAACCCATTTAATTTGGCTGGAACAATGTGTAAAAAATAAGTTTACAAGTACTCACGTAGATAGTTTATAGAATCAAAAGAATACAAATTAATATTTGGCAGTTATCAAAAGAAAGGGGAGAAGGAACTACTAGTGAAAAGTCTTCACAATAACTAAGGAAAAAGGTAGAAATCAATTACTAATTGCAAGAAAAAACATAGCAAGGTCATAGATTGTGTTGACTTCTCATCCCACAACTATCCGACTACGTTAGTTAGAAACTTTTATGTGCCGAATTTTCTTCAAATAGTTTCCTATATAATTTCACAAAAAACAACTCAAATTACTACTATTTCTAGATTCAGGTTTCAGTTGTTTAGTTGGTGTTAGATTACTTTAGCTATACAAAAAAACATGAAATTTTCTCTATTGCGCTTTCAGTGATTCAATTGGTGTTAGATTACTTTTTAGCTATACAGTTTTTGAACTATGGCATATTATTTTATGTTGAGTATCGTACTCTTCATATAAAGAGATAGGATACAAGAGATGTCACCTTTCATTGAGTTTTTAATAAATGATCATGCAATCATGAAACTTTAACTTCTCTATGCAACTAGTTACTAATCTTTTGGACTTACCCTTGTGGCATACCAAGTGCTATGTTATCTTTGTTTCTCATGCAACATTTGTATGTTCCATTTTAGATGTGTAGAAGAAATTTAGTGATTTTTTAATAGTGAAAGTTGTCTTTTCTATGATTCAAAATATGTAAAGTCAAAATGTTAGCTCCACCTTTACATATATAGTGGTGGAATTTGCAGAAATTTAAAACTTTTAAAGTGTAACTTATCTAAATTCACTTGTACATGAATGGTTCAATAATATTGTAGAAACATAAGAATGTATAGTGAGGTTAGGTGTTTGTTTGAGCATTTTTCTAGTCTATATATACTTTGTGAAGTGTAAAATCTACTTTTTTTCTATTTAATACTAATGTAATTTCATACAGCTATACCATAAAAGATTACATACATTTTAACTACATAAGAGCTTACAGTTTCAACCTAGGAAGTAAAAGAGTTGTGATATTCTAAAATACACAATGGCTCGTTGTGACGACATACGAGCCGTTGGTTCCCTCTGTTGGTTTCAGGCCTTCAAGACATGATTTCAGAACCACTTGGTACGGGCACTTTGGATGAATCATCATTTAATTGCACGACCTATTCTTCTCATCTGTTGAATGAGGCCTTTTTCGCACTTTTTCTGAATCTATTCCATGACAACATTGTACGGTCCGTTGTATAAACAAATGGGCCGTACATACCAGCTGTTGTTTAGCCTTGAATTTTACGTTTTTCTAATTCTCATCCTTTGACTGCATGATACGACGCGTAGTAAGAACCAACGATCCATCCTAAGGCTTGTCTATTTTTCCTTGAGCCCTTTTTCAACTCTTTTCTCATATTGAACTCCCAAAGCCTATTTTACCTGCAAATAATAACACTAAAGAAATAAGTACCCTCGTAAAGCCTTAAATGATCTGGATTGCAGTTCCAGTTGTGCTAAGAGAACAACTCCATTTATGCAAATTTACTCCTATTATAAAGAAGATCTCCATTACAAATCATGTTGAAAATTCTAATTTAGTTGGCCTATTTTGTTATATTAAGTTATACATCCACATGTTCCTGCTCATTTCAAAGTTATGGTTGGAATTTCTTAAGTTTCTAAAAGAATATAACACCTGTTTAAAAGTGCCTTAAATATCTAAATAACTAGATCTGATAATGATTAATGAAGCTAGGAATTCAAGCCAAGTACTCTATCTATGATACGTACATTCCCCTCCTTAGGCGAATGTGGTGTTACAACCCATAAGTTTTTCATTGTCTAATCGATGTGTGCGTGTGCATGTTTAGAGTTATTGGAGTGCGACACATACAGGAGAAGGGTAAAAGATGGAATGCAGGAGAATTTTATCGACCGAGTGAGTGGAAAGTGCCGGAATCAGGCGCTGCGTCGTGCACCCCTTTCCTACGTAGGGAGTGGCGCATCGCGCCTCTGCCCCTCCGTGATGGGAGGTGCATCGTGAACCCCCTACACGTCCTCACCTATATATATTTAAGTTGTGCGTATTGTTTCATTGAAAACATTTCCAAGATAGAGAGCTTCGACCTAGGCTATTTCCTATTTTGGTTTTCAACAAAGAGAAGGCAAATTATGCTATCAAATCATGTCTAATGTCATGCCCCACCTTGGGAGGCATGACTGACACCTAATGCCACGATCAGATCTGGATTAACCAAGCTAGGCATGTGCACATCTGGGGCCTACTAGCGACTCAAAATCAAGAAAACAAACAACTATATATCAGCTGTAAACACAGCCTCAGGACGACAACCCCACGCAACACCTATAAAAGAAAACAGCTAACCCAACCAACATAACAATAAAAGGGATCCTATGAGGGCGACAAGACTACCATGCTGTCTAGTTATAACGAAATGAAAATAGGCAGCTTCACTAGGCCCCACATGGCCATCATAGAAAGCATCACAAATATAAGCCCCACATGGCCAACACAAACCACTAACTAACGAATATAGTCTGCAAGCCTCTAAAAATAAAAAAATAATGGTCGGGACAGGGCCCTGACCTACTCAAGTGTCATACCAATAAAAGACAGGTAACTTCTACAACCTGGCAACCCCAAATGAAAGGATCTGGCCAATCTGCTGACCCTGAATAGTTGCTAGGAGATCCCACAATATGTCTGTCTAAACTTGTAGGATAGTATGAAGTGCCCCATAGTTGGGCGTCAGTACAATATGTACTGAATATGTAAGGCAATAATAACAAGTCTAATAGAAGCTGGTAAAGACTGAAAGTAAGTAGCAAGAAGGGGCAAAATATAACCTGTAAGTTTTTGTATCCATAAACTGCATCTAGTAAATTACTACACGTATATGAGTTGAACTGTACGACTATACATTCATAGGCTATAACTAGCAAGCCAGTATACAAACAAGAACCTAACTTTGCCCCCATAAGCCTGGAAGGTGCAAGCAACATAGAAACAACTTATTGGGCCTCCTCATAAGCCTTGGCAAGTATAATTCATTCTATATACCCCTATCCAAGTTCTTATGATTCTACTGGTACTATAGCCAACCTACCTGGCTTCTGATTCCGCATCTGAGCCCATTGGACTCCTGTAACAATGTCTGAGCCCGTTGGGCTCCTATAACTGCACCCTAGGCACCCAAGGCTCGAGGGAGGGTCAGTGATGCCGATAAAGCATAAAAGTAGAAGCCTATTCGTGGATGGACTGTAATATGGCCCTTGGGCCTAAATATAGTCCCTTGGGACATTACATAGCTCCTTTGAGCAACATCATATAGCTCCTATGAGTGATCAATATCCCCATAGGCGATGACATAGTTAACAATCCTGAAGTTGGTTAACGGAAGGCTATTTTAGGTGGGGTCACTCCCAACCAATATGCTATATTTTAGTCTTAATCTAGCCACTCAAAAGGTGTATCTGGCTCTTAAGGCCTTACACGATCGCTACTTTCCCCTAGAATAGTCTGTATTGCTGCCAATAAGCACACCCCATGTGCCTACATCTAATTAGTGGCAGTGATCATAATATCTACTGGTCTAGACAGGATAGGGCGAGATCTAGAGTGGCCTAAGTGATACTCTGAATGTCATTCTAGGACAATGATAGCTCATAAGCAATCCTTAAGGTCGCGGATGACCAACTATTCAGTTCCTTCACTTAGAACAGCTGTAGGGCTGCTACTAATCGGACATGCTCTTGAGCAGTCAGCCCCTAACCATTCCCAGGCAACTTATTATAATTCTTATCCTTAAGATAATACTGTACTACTGTGGTTCTAGTCCCTTAGACATTAACTTGGTCTGCTCAGATTTCATATGAATTCTCTAGACGATTTAGAGCCTCGTAGGTAGGTTTACCTGGACATAGCCACTCACAGCGACTTGCACCTAGGTATCTATAAGAGCAGGCTGGGGTGTTAGCGCCACATCCGACTACTAGTAAGGTTCTCTCCTTAGGGTATCCACGGGTCTATATGACTTGTATAACTGGGATAAACTCCTGGCGACCTATATCAAAAGCACTAAGTCGACTGAAACTAACAGTCATTGATAGTAGCTAACTAGATGGAAGGTTGTCTCTCATCTCACTAGGCAACCCTGGTGTCGCTGACTCTAGAGTAAGACCATCCTATCCAAATTTTGGCCCAGAGGTGTCAAGGTACGCTAATGGCCTCTAGGCGAGCTTTACTAACAATACATGTGACAAAATGATAGTTATATCGCCTGGGTGCGCCCTATTTTGTCCAACTTACCAACTTAGGCCCAATAGCTAACCCTAAACTTCTAAGACCTGGCATGACAAGAAAACATTAGGATACTTCTAAGCAGTAAATAGATGGAGTAGGGAAATCTCTATGACGCTCCTAGTGTTAGTTACCTTGAACATACCCTTTCTCAACGAGGGATACTAGACATAACCTAATTACGTCTTATAACAACTAACCACAACATTCGTAGTCCTTATCTACTGAAAGCAACTAATCATAACATATATAATCATTATCTCCGTTCAAGAACATAGGTCGTATCATTATACGACGAATATAACTTGCCTAAGGGATAAGACATAACATACCTCGAATGCTGACTTTCGTTCATTAAACAGTTTCCCACCAGAAGCCAGTGATTCCACTCAATTGCAGCCCTTACAACGAGAGAATAAGGCTATTTCAATAGTAGGCATCAGTAGATAACGATATCTTTAAATAATAATAACTATAGTTCAACTCTGTTTAATTCGATCGGAAACTCAAAATTCCCTTAGAGTTTAGAAGGGAGAAATGCTTATCTATTTTCTGTAGCCACTTAGGACTCAATTTGAAGTAATTTCGACATCTTTTACTCAACAGGGTTTCGATACTCTGAGTGAAATTTCAAGAAATAACTCAGCAGGGATGTTCCTCGTAGTCCTGGGACTCGTTATCCAAGATGAATTTGCATTTGAATGTTCTTTAACAGCGTAATTTGGCGAAAATCAGAAGAAAATGTCGCCCAAGTTGCTCCTCTAATTTTGGGGAAATGTTAGAGTGAGTCATTAAACACCGAAGGAGGTTAATATAGTTTTGAGGCGATAAGGGGGGTGTTGCGTGCTGCCCGTAGCACTAAGAATCGGGCGTGATGCGCTGCTCAAGGTGCCGGGCTTCCCAACATGGTGTGGCACCCAGTGCGCCTGACCTCTATCCCCGACCTCCTTCTCACTCAACTCCGTACTCATCTGTTCATTCCTCGAGCCATTTTCTATATGTGTTGTACTCTAAAACTCTCGACATACGTACAAACGTATCGGTCAAATGATAGGAACTTACGAAGTGTAATATCATCCCCCCTTAGGAACATTCATCCTCGAATGTGATTCAACCTTAAAAGATCCTGTCCTTACACCTTTACCTAAAAATTTGGGCAGAGTCTCTTCTGTGATATGGACTATTTAGAAGCCTAAAACGTAGAAAATTCCAACCCAGGCACTTCGCAGGATGCTATCTGTCATTGAATAACATAGTTCCACCACATATACGTAAACAACTAATAATAATAGCAACAACAGCAACCATACAACACCTTAGCTACCTTGCCTTAACTGCAACTGTCTGAATTTGTGTACTATCGTCGTAGAACCTAGAATAGCTGAGGATATATAGACTTAACATCATCCTTAGCTTCTCAATTTATCTCAGTTAAACCCTTGTTATTCTTTAAGAATTTAATAGATCACATCTTTGATTCTCAAGGTAGCCCTTACGGATCTGGCGATCTAGAATAACTGTTGGAGCCTCCGCGTACGAGGGCTCTTCTGTAACTTGAGCATCCTCAACTGGGTCAATCCGAGAAAATGTCTCCTATGCTCTTTCATAACATTGATGAATAGATCCTATCCCTGAAGGAAACTCTATCTCATAGGCTACTTAGCCGATCTTCCGGAGAATCCGGTATAGCTTGGTAATTCTAGGGCTGGGCTTCCCCTTCTTATCAGATCTCATAACACCCTTCTTTTGGTGAAATTTTCAAGAATACCTAGTTTTTTCTTAAATTCTTAACTCCCTATGCCATACGTTAGAGTAGGGCTTCTAGCGACCCTTGGCTGTTGGTACATATCTTCTAATAAGTTTAACTTTCCCCCCCTGACTGATGTAGTATGCCCAGTTTGACTACCCCTGACCTACCTACTTCAGGTCATCATATAGGGGACCTTACCTTTCCACCTGTAACATATCTCTGAGCATTTGAATTGTGTACTCTGCTTGGCTAGTTTCCTGGGGGCGAGAAGTTGTACTTAAGCTAATATGTTCCCCCAATCCGACCTAACACCCTTTCCAACACCTAATAGTGGATTGTTCCCTTTTATCAAAACCAATAGAAACTAGGGTATTTTATAGCTGAAATGTTTCTTTAGTATTCAATTCAGTGTAGTCTTTAGCTGAAACATTATTTCGACCAACAACAAAATAAGTTAATCTCATTAGCCTTTCAACACTGACCCAATGGTGTCACATCTACACTTGGGTTTGAAGTAATCTTGAAACTATATTTGGACTGACTACTTCCCACTTCCGCACAGGCACGTCTATCTCCTTAATTTGCCCGCCTGTTTTCTCTTGTCCAGCCTTCCCTTGCTGGTAATTGGAGCTCAGTTCCACAACTCGACAATATCTTTCTTCTTCCCATACCATTAGTAGGTCTCTTTTATAACCTGATGCATTTTCTCCAACTCTGGGTGGAGGGTGTAACGGACATGGTGTACCTTTGCTACAGTTTGCTAACAAAGCCCTGCCACAATTGGAACACAGATTCGATCTCTGGATCTCAAGGCTCTCCCCCTATTATCTCACAGGCCAATGAATCCCTACTTACCTTGTCTCTGGGTTGTACTAGGCTAGAGTCTCCACACCGTCACTTCTTCGCCTCCACAACTAGTGGTAATATTGCATTTTTCTAGGTCACAATCTCATTATCCTTTGAATATCGGCCTAATGCTCATTCCTCAACATTTATGGGCAGCTCCAAGCTTTATCGCCTGCTACAGCCTGGTTGCATTGATGTTCATGTCTTGTTCTTACTCCTATAGGCTGAAAATCAGGGTTCGTTCCCCATGCACCATAGTAGCAAGGATACCACTGGCCAAGTCTACCAATCTATATCATCCTAACCCACCCTTGGGTCGATTCCTATCATATAGTCTCTCTGTCTTTTAATATAATAAACTGGGGGTTGTAGGCTTTGTTCTCCAGGTATCCCCTTCCATCCTCCACATACTGTGGTGGGATTAGTCTATTTTTGACCTGAGCTTCACTATTGCTGAGAGTCTATTATTTATGAACTCTTACATGTACTTGGCGCTTCTAGCAATCTTAACTGCCCTCCTAATTTATTGTCATGAGGGTCTAGGTGACTTTCAAAACACTAGGGGTCTTAACCACTTTCTAACACTTTCTCAAAATCTACGGTTCTAGCCTTCCTTTAATATTTATTCTGCGCAACATGGCATCGATACTTATTCTTTCTATTGTACTGAAAGAGCAAGCTAGGGGGTGGAAAATGACCCTATCATTCTATAACGAGGCTAAAGTGAAAAATTCAACAAACTTTAGAAGCTGGAGGTACAAACCTTGCACAGTCCTTCGCGTATTTCAAGTAATCTTACATCGACTGTCGTCCCTGTCTAATTCTAAATGTTGACTAAGTAAGCCAACTCATTTATATACCACACTCATGGCCTCCTGTTTTAAGGGTGTAGAAGGAACTGGGAAGGGTGCTGGCCTCTCTGTTACCTTATAAGATTCCTGGTGCCCCGGGAGGATGCCGGGGAGATTAAAAGACATCCCCTTTCGCCTCCAGACTGGGCTGTCCTCCAACGATGGTACCTCGCTAGTACCCTCTCCTTCTACTATAGCTATCTTGTGGCTGGCTGGAGTCTGTCTCATATCACACATTATTCTAGACAGACTTAACAACGAGAGCTTAGGGACTCAACCCGATATTTTATTGACCGAATTCGTTTGCCCCCAAACTTTGCCTTAAATGGTTAAGGCTTTTCCGAGTTCTCGACTCAGTTCCAGTTGTGTATTAATCAAATTAAGTTGTTCATTCACGCAAGTCGTTGGTTGATAGGACGACATGTACTTTGGTTCATCCAATCCTTTCCTTGTTTCACTAATACTGCAGGTCACTAAATTAGAATGCAAAATGCAAAGAACTCAGTAATTCACTGAATAAGTTTATATAAATCACCGATGCTCACATGGATGAAAAAGAATCTCTTAACATTCTTTTAAAATGTGACTTTTTTATGGTAATTTAAAGTAAGATTTAGTACAATCAAAATTTTACTGATTTTAGTGAAATGAATAAGTTATAAATGTAGCAAGAAAAATAACTATATATCTCATTCTCATTTCATTTTCACAAAGAATTCAGAATATTACCTACGAGAAAGCAAGAAAATCCAGAAAAAGTGCAAGCTGAAGTGAGAAAAGGAAAGCGTCTCATGCTTGAATTATATGAATTGAAGCCCATTTTGCCTACATTTTCCAATCTTGAAAGAGGAGAAACATCACAAATGAGTTAAAAGAAGAAGAGGACTATGATTATGACCAGGATTTGGCAATCTTGAGGTCCATGAATAATACTACTTCAATCATAGTTGTGTAATTCCATATCCTATATCTGAGAAACTAATTAATTACATCGATGATTGAATCTCCAACTTGAAAATTCATGTACAGGCACTAGTGACTAAGATCGTAATGTTATAGTACCACTTCTTACCTGTTTAGGAAATAGATGCGATTTTGAGGTCCGTGTATTATTAGGGTATTTAAATAATTTCTTGGAGCATCAATTTTTAAAATTTCCAATTTTCTTTCACTAAACTGATTCTAGTTATTAGATAACTGGGATGAGTCTGGACTGAATTCCATAAGCTGGGCTGAATTAAGTTATACTTGAGCAGTATATGATTAATATACAGTATATATTAATCATATATTATTGTCATTCTGATGATTTAAGTTCCAGTATACTATCTCTATCATTTAACTATTAGTCTAGAAGGCCTTGTTTCAGGTCTGCATTCTAGTCTCATTTTGTTATGATATTTGTATACTACCAGTGTGTATCCATTTCTCATTTTATAGTACATGTCCATGAATTTTCAAGTTATGGATTAAATCCTCTATATAATTAATTATTTTCTCAGATATAGGATATGGAATTACGCCACCATGATTGAAGTAGTAATGATTCATGGGCCTCAAGATTGCCAAATCCAGGTCATAATCATACTCGTCTTCTTCTTTTAACTCATTTTCAGACGTTCCTCTTCTTTCAAGATTGAAAAATGTAGGCACAATAGACTTCAATTCATGTAAATCAGACATGAGATGCTTTCCTTTTCTCACTTTAGCCTGCAATGTTTCTAGATTTTCTTGCTTTCTCGCAGGTAACATTCTGAATTCTTTGTGAAAATGAAATGAGAATGAGGAGATATATATTTATCTTTCTTGCTAAAATTATAACTTATTCATTTCACTAAAATCATTAAAATTTTAATTATACTAAATCTCACTTAAGATTACAATCCAAAAAGTCACAATTTAAAAGAATGCTAAGAGATTCTTTTTCATCCATGAGAGCATCGGTGGATTACATAAACTTATTTGGTGAATTAGTGAGTTCTTTGCATTTTGCACCTCTAATGTGTATTTTCATTTGCGATTTGCATTCTATCCACTTTTAATGATTTGCACCCTAATCTATTTAGTTCTTTGCAATGTAATAAAATATAAATATTTTAATTTATCATAAGGGTAAAATAGGAAAGCACATAAAAGATATAGTGAAAAATGAAAGATCTCGGTTTGTTTGAATTGACAAACTTGTTGGCGAATAAATGAAAACATATCAAGTTTAAACCAAGCTAGAGACGCAATTATAAAACAAAAGCACTCCAATTTTCCCTTAAGATCGTCATTATCCATGTCACAAAAGATAACACATATTAGGGAAACCCCTTTAATTCCTCCCTTAAGAATCCCAAAATGACGTCATTTAAGAGCTAGGACTATAGGAGTTTACCATAATATCCCCAAACTGCCAAAATAAAGCTTGAAATTGGTAGAACCAGTGACCAAAGGAATGAGTCGTTGGTTGATAGGATGACCCATACTGTCACGACCCGAGTTCAACTCTGGATGCGACACGGTACCTAGAGTCACAAGTGACCCCAAGCAAATCTTGCTAGAGAATATTCTATTAAAACTGATCATCGAGAATAATCATAAAAGAGCGAAAGCTGATAAAACAAATAACTGTTACTGAATAAATAACAAAATCTAAAATAATCTAAAAATCTAGCTGAATTTGTAAATATTGTCAGAAAGCCTTCTAACATGAACTGGTGAGTTTCTAGGACATACCCCCAGCTAAATCTAATGTTTGAACTGAAAAAAATAAAATAAAACTGGAAATGGAACTTCACCCCTCGGTAGATGAGGATTCACCACAGAAGCTGCTGGGATATCATTGTGAGGATCTAACCGTGGTATACTTGAGTCTAAATTGTTAAATGATATAGCATAAAAAGTATGTATCGGTACTTTGAATGTACTTAGTATACCAGAAGGAACTAAAAACATACATTAATTGAGTAATAGAAATCCACACTGTAATACTGCAAAAAAAATAGACTGAAATCTGAGGAAACTGAACTAAACTAAAAATAATAACTAAACTAGACTGAACTATATTATGTTGTGGGAGAGACTATAACTGACATCTAACCACGTGATCTAAATGTGGAGTCCGGTGTATACCCTCCGTCGGAGAAGGCCCACTTGTAATACCTCAAAAGTTCTTAAGAAATAGATGAGGGAGTTAGAAATGAGTTCTACACAAAAATATGCATTTTTTCACCAGAATGACTCATGGTATGAGTCGTGATAAGGAGTGAGGGGTCATGGTCTCAGTTCTAGGGGAATTTAGAAGTTTGGTGTCCAAACCACGAGTCGTGATATGTTGGTATGACTCGTGGTGAGGAATCGTAATGAGTTTCTTGTAGTGCTAGGGTATGATGTAACGGATCATGGTATGACTCATAGTAAGTAACAACGATTCATGATGAAAGTCGTGGTTAGGAATTGACATGTGAAGGGGATGATGTCATGACTGACAGTACGACTCGTGGTAGGACACCACGAGTCATGATATGCAATCGTGGTAAGATTCAGAGATGCTATAGAGAAAAACAGTGGTGACCACAAGAGGTAACCACGAGTCGTTACGTCATGGTATGACTCGTGGTGAGAGTCGTGATGACTGGCAATCCCATTTTCCAGATTTTTCATTAAGGGTATTTTCGTAATTTGGAAGCTTCTAAGGCCTAAACTACGTTATTTAAAGCTCTATTAGGAAGAGTGTGGAATCAGATTTTCCAGGTATGTAGGACTATGATGAGAGTTTCTTTCACTCTCATGCTCAAAATTCTCTTCAATTACATGAATTTAAGTTCTAGATCAAGTTCATGATCTTATGGGGCTTATTCTTAATTTTTTTTTATTTATCTATGGGTCAATTTTCTTCATGTATCAAATCATGTTTTAAGATCTATGGGCAGATTTTATACCTATTTTGATTATTAATTCATGGTTTCAAATTTTAACCAATTTATGCCCATTTACGCAAGTTTCATGAAAAGTCAAGTTTATGATTCTATTATGATTTTGATCTTACTAAGACCTAAATTATGATTTATGATTTATGATTTATGACATGATCTCCTTCAATTAATCTTCATGAATTTATGAATTTCAAGTATAGTGATTTTCTCAAGCATGTATGTTCTTCATGATATATGAGTTTATCATAATTAGGGCCTGTGAGTCGGCCAATGCTTTATGTATGAGGTGGAGAATGATGTTTGCTGACTCTCTAATCTTGCTCGTTTGCGCTCTCTTTTCCTCTTCTTCTTTGGGGTCTCATCTCCAACATCCTCGGAGATCCTCTTTTTCCCTTTCTCTTTATTTGCTCATGTGGGCTCCCAATAAGCCGCTAGATCAAGCTCTTCGTCAATAACGGCATTGAGGTCAAGAAGCGTTAGGGCTGCTATGATTATCGATTGTCATGATGATAGCTCAGCCACTTGACTCCGAAGAGCCCCCTAACTCTTCACGTAGGCTGCTCGTATCACTCTACTCGGCCATGCGCATGTTGAATCTGCTTTTGAACCCATCTAATCTGGCATGTAGGGCTTGTGCAGCTGACTCAATCTCAGCCTTTACCCAAGGCTTGAAATTCTCCATCATAGACTGAACCTTTTTCTTAGCTACAGTTAGTCTCTTGGCCAGCTTTTGGAGAATTTCCTAAGGCACTAGGATGTACCCTGCTAGAGTCTAGCTCAGGAGGCTCATAGGCGGTGCGGCAGAGGTGCTATGAGCTACATCTGAATAACCAGAATCTATATCTAGTGTCTCACCCTTCTCCTATGAAGTGGGGGCCTTCACCTATATGCCCCCAACTGCACGTGATAGTGGGACTGCGGTGGAAGGTCGGGCCCGACTTACTGGGTTCATCTCATCCCGGATTAAGCCAATGTCAGTGATCCGATGTCCTCTGATCAGGTGCTCCTCACCACGACACACCTTGATGCCCGCCTCTGTGCACAATCTAAAAACAAGACTCGAAAATGAGATGGTAGTGCTCAATCCCATAGCCCGATCCCGCATCTCCTCTACTATGACCCTCGAAATATTGATGGGGTATCTGGACATGATACAAGCCACCAAAGCTGCTCTGTCTGCATAGAGGGTACTACCATTAACAGTCGATGCCAACTGGTGGTGTACTAACATCCAGCAGGCCTTTGCTATGAAGTGTAAAGAGTTCTTTGTGACCTGTTTGCCGTTAGGGACCCACTCTGCCTCTTTTTTGTCCTCAACGATTACACCGAACAACCATTGAATCTGCCTCCGCCTCTCATCAAAATCGAGTTGCTTGATCTTTTTGAAAGCCTCCACCTTATAGTCAACCTCTCGGCCTCTAACCAGGACGCTCTCCAGCTTGGGATGATTTTTCAACTTCTATCCCTCTTTCGCTTTCTGCTCCATGGTTTCCAAATAATTGGCGTAGAACTCCTGGACGATTTCTGGAGTGTATCAGTCCGGGGCCCTAGCCATCCAATCAATTCTATAAAAGATGAATATCCGCTTTATCTCCTCCATCTCGTTCAATGAATTTGTGAGGATCCGCGGCTCTTCTTGAATGCTCCGCCTAGGTTTGTTCTTAGTGGTGAGAGCAACGCCCTATTCATATATTTCCTGGGATCATCATACTCCCCACTGGATGGTGAGGTTCTCCCTAAGCGGAGTCTGCTCCTGCTCGGCATTTGGTGCCTTCTCCTCTGATCCGAACTCACTGCTTGCATCTTCGGATTGGGCCTCCTCGGACCCCTCTTCTTCATTAGAGCCACTTCCAGACTCTTGGGCTCTTCCCTCCGCTCCCTTCTCAAACTAGGGAGCACCTACAGATGTGGCACTGGCCGCCACGGCCTGGGCTTTGGCCTTCGCCCTAGTGGTTAGGGTCACGTCAGTATCCGATGTATTGACCTTATATTCTTATAATGAACCACTTGGGGAGTTTCCTACTTGATCGGATTCGGAGGTATCACCAAGCAATGTCCTCCGAGCAGTTGCCTTTGATGCTTTACGTTTCTGCGTCATTGTACCAGTGGAGAAAAAGGGTTAGAATTCCAAATTTGAGAAAAAGAAAGCAAGAAAAATTGCTCTGTAATTTATCACGGGTCAATAGTACGGGTCGTACCTTGAAAGTACGATTCACACTAATACCCATAATATCTCAAGTCAATGTTACGCCTCTGAGGTATGACTCGTACCATGAAGGTACGGTCTGTACCACGAGTCACATGAAAATGCCCCTTTAAAACAATTATTCTATATTTTTCCATGACTCATGGTACAACCCGTAAATCGATTCCACAAGTCATAGAAAGGATCCTACTGTCACTTATGGACTTGAAAATTTTCAAAATCTTGGTACGATTGTCAGGTACGACTCGTAGCAGTAAATCATGAGCCGTACTAGGATTTGTGCCTCATGATTGTAACAAATTTGGCTTGGGACAGTCCCAACAAGCCATCCTATGAATCGTAGTATGAAACCACGAGTCGTAGGAGGGCTTTTGAAGCCTGTCCCTACCTTATTTTTGGTTCAATTTATAGGAGGTTTCAATTAGTGTTGGATACTCACAATTCCCCAAGTCCAGGAATGCATTCAAATTGTTTTACAGTTACCCATTCCTCCTCTTTTTAACAATGACCAGTAACTTCAATTTTAATATTTCAATGCATAATTTTCACAAGTTCAAGGCCCTACCCAGTCGCACACAGCTTGTTTACTATAATACCCCGAAAATGCCTAAGATTAGACCCGGGATCAAATCTGAAAATTGGCTGAAAACTGGGCAAAATGTTAAAATATGGGCGACCCAATGGATCGTTGGTCCAACCAACGATCCGTTGGGACTAGTCGTGGGGAAGGTAGGCCTGGTGGTAGTGGAGGTAACGAGCGAAGTAATGACTCGTTGTTTGTTACAATGAGTTGTTAAAGTGGAGTCGTGGTGAGTACTGGTTCTCAGCTAAAGGGAAGGTAATGAGTCATCCAACAACCCTTCATGAGTAGTAACGAGTCGTGAGGTGAGTCGTTACTAGGTAGAAGGGAATTTTTTGAATATAGGAAGTGAATATGACGGATGGTGACCACGACTTGTGGTCACCAATAACGAGTCGTGACGTCTCCCATTATAAGCCTCAGACGATTATTGTACTGTAACTTAACGAGTGATGCCACGAGTTGTGGCCCTGGGTAACGAGTAGTTAGGTCCCTCGTGGTGACCCCTATTGCCAGATCTGGTATTTTCAGACATTCAGGCAGTAGACCCAACGAGAGGTCCCAATGAGTCATGCTCTCAACCAACGACTCGTTGAGTGACCCATTGGGACCCCATCAACCAGATTTCATATTTTAACCCAGGGTTATTTTTGTAATCTCCTACCAATTTAATCCTCAAACTACGTCGTTTTAGGTAAAATTTTAGAGATATTAGAGGGATTGAACGGTTTCTCCCCTCATTCTCCATGAAAAGTTTTAGAATCGATCATATATCCTCTCAAGAACTCTCAGGAAAGACTAGGTCTTTACACCCATTACAGCAGATCCAAGCTTCCTTCTCCAAGGAAATTCAACTCAGGTATGTGGGAATTCAACAAGGGGATTGTTCTTCCCTTGTGTCCCCTAAAAATCTTCCTCAGTTCTAGCCCTGAATTTTCGATTGCGAAGATATTGCTATCAGACCTTATTTAATTCTTGAGGAATATTATTCTATGCTAATTTTTGATGTTTTCCACCAATTTGTAATTAGAATGATGTATGTTCCGTTGAATGTAGATTTTATCCTTAACTCTTGAAAATAGAAACTAGAATCCTGCATAAATATTAAATTCTCGAAATTTCTTGAATCTTTCAGAGTAAGGGATTTTATAATATTTGTATGAGTTAGAAACTCTGTCAAATATATGTTAGACAATTTCAGTCCGAAAGTTCATATATTCAGAAATGTCAGCCTAGTCTCGGTCAGATTTTTAGCAACCTCTGAGTTGACCAGAATAATGTCAGCTGATCAGTTTGACCTCCCAGTTATCAGAGTTAGATCCAGAACTCAGTTCATTAGTCCACTAGGCGGTCATGACACTTAGACAGATAGGTCTGACTAGCCTAAGGACCCCAGTCAGATTTCAGTTTGTTCTTAGACGATTACGACGCTTCTAGACAAGAAGCTCTGACCAGTCTAGAACCCAGTTTTAGAATCTGGCCTGATAAGACTCTCAGGGTACTTTAAGTTTTGTATACCTGACTAGTCTTGCACCCTAGTTTTGAGCTATCAGCCTGGTATTCAATTTAGGTATTCCAGTGGGAGCAAGACTTAGCAGCGAGCGGACCGGGGTTCCAGCACACCCAGGTTCCCAGAACTACATTACCAGCATAGGTTACAGTATTTATTGGCTTGATTGGCCCCAAACTTTTGTGATCACCCAATTCATGCCTCTATACCCCAGCAAGGTATATTGGGTCCTACTGGTGGGGCGTATACATCGGACTCCATGTTTATCTCACGTGGTTACATGTCGGTTATAAACTCTCCCACTAGCCAGCTCAGTCCAGCCTCAAAATAAGTAGTTCAGTTCAGTTTCATCTCTATCAATTTAGATAAGTTCAATACAGTATTTCAGGCTCAGAACCTGCAGGCTTAGGGCATGTCTTTGACCATTAGACAGGGTCATCTCAGGCATCTCAGTTTATTATAGTTATTCAGCTCAGTATATCAGTTGGTCATTGCTTGTCATTTTCAACTCAGTCTTTTATATTCAGTTATGTTTTCTCCTGCTTACTCAGTACATTCAAAGTATTGATGCATACTTTTATGTTGTATCGTTTCATAATACTGTAGTAGGTTCTCAGAATCAGCATCGTTAGTCGCCACCATTCAGACCCTCCTCAGTAGGAGAAGTGTGAGTCCTCATCTATCAAGGACGTTATTTCATTATTTCGGTTTTCCTTTATTACTTTCAGTTAGACTTAGAGTTAGCTAGGGGTTTGTCCCAGCAACTCCTCAGTTAGATGGCTTTTAGAAACAGACATGGTTTTCAGACTATCAGTATTGTTCAGATGTCTTACACTTTATGATTTGGACTTACATTCATAAATGTTTTATGTTATTATTTCAAAGCTTCCTCTATGTATGTTTTACTTAAAATACCAGTGTATGATAGACCAGGGGTTGACTTGGGGTTACTTGTGACTCCAATTATCGTGTTTCGTCTATGATGTAGACTCGAGGTATGACAAACTTGGTATCAGAGCACTAGGTTTAGTGTATCCTCGGAATATCCAAAAGTCATATCTATTTGGGTCCTTTTCATGGGTGTGAAGCGCGCCACACTTATGACGAGGAGGTTACGAGATGTTATTAGGAAAACTCTCTTTTGTTCATACTCTTTATCGTGCATTAAAGTTCAGTCCCGGAAGCGTCCTTCTAACTCATGCTATGTTTCGTTTCAGTGAATTATGCCTCCTAGACGCGGTAATGGAAGAAGGGTCGGCAACACCAACAGACCTGCCCCACCAGCCCCAGTAGCCCCTCAGGATGACACAATGTCCACCGCGGAGTTCAGGGTGGCTATCCAGCTGCTCTCTCAAATAGTCACCAACCAGGTGAACCAGCAGGTGGTGTCGATGAACACCAACGGGTCTGCAACAGCTACTAGGGTGCGGGACTTTACCCGAATGAACCCCTCATCATTTCAGGGATCCAAGTTGGGGGAGGACCTACAGTTTGTAGACGAGATTAAGAAGATTACCCGCATAATGGGTGTTAGCTCCTCTGAGTGTGCTGACCTGGCTGCCTACCAGCTAAAAGGGGTAGCCCAGGTCTGGTATGAGTAGTGGAGAGAGGGGCGGTCCACAAGAGCAGGACCGGTGGAGTAGGAGGAGTTCAACACAACCTTCCTAGATAGAATTTTGTCCCGAGGGAGCTCAGAGAAGCCAAGGTAGCATAGTTTATGAACTTGAGGCAGGGGAATAGAATAGTGGAGGAATATGCTCTGGAGTTTACCAGGTTTTCAAAATACGCTCCAGAGATGGTGGCCGATCCAAGGGCTCGCATGCTAAAGTTCGTGAATGGGGTGTCAAACCTGTTCCTCAAAGAGTGTAGAACTGGAATGCTGATCAAGGATATCGACCTCTCCAGTCTGATTGTCTATGCCCAGTAGATTAAGGCCAAAAAACTGAGGGACATGGAGAGAAAGAATAAGAGGGCAAGGAGTGGTCAGTTAGATCATGGTCATCATAGGTCAGGCGGTAACAACCTCCCATAGTAGCAACAGCAACAGCAGCAGAGAGCCCTAGCACCCAGCTCAACCAGCGCCCCAACCTTCCGGTTCTGCCAGGATCGGAAGGGTGGAGCATATGGTATCAGTCTCAGAGCTACATTGCCGGGAAAAGATATCCATCTTGCCCTAAGTGCGACAAGAACCACCCAGGAGAGTGTCTTCAGGGTCAAGAGGGCTATTTTGGTTGTGGGCATCTTGATCATCGGCTTAAAGATTGCCTGTCAGCAGGACGGGGGAGAACACAATCCACCAAATCATCAGCCCCAGCAGGCCGACCAGCTTAGCAAACCAGCACGTTAAGTACAGATGGCGGTCAGCGCCAAAACCGTTTTTATGCATTGTCTTCCCATCAGGATTAGGAGAGCTCACCTGACGTAGTCACGGGTATGTTATGCCTCTTTTATTTAGACGTGTATGCCCTCCTAGAACCAGGAGCCACCCTTTCGTTCATGACTCCCTATGTAGAAGTCCAGTTCAATGTCAATCTAGAGGTCCTCTTAGAACCATTCTCAATCTCCACCCCTGTTGGTGAGTTAGTTAGAGTAGTCGGGTGTATAGAAACTGCCCAGTCTCAGTCCTAAATAAATTCATTCCAGATGATCTCATAGAGTTAGACATGGTCGACTTCGACCTCATCCTTGGCATGGATTGGTTACACTCCGATTATGCCTCAGTCGACTGCAGAACTAGGGTCATCAAGTTTTAGTTTCCAAATAAACTAGTGTTAGAATGGACGGGCAATAGTTCAACGCCTAAGGGTCGGTTTATTTCCTACCTTAAGGCCCAAAAGCTCATTTCCAAGGGATGTATTTATAATCTAGGTTGGGTCAAAGATTCCAACTCTGAGACCTCAACTATCCCATCAGTTCCAGTGGTCAGTGAGTTCCCAGATGTATTTCTCGAGGATCTTCCAGGAGTTCCCCTCGAGTAGGAAATAGACTTCGAATAGACCTTCTCCTAGATACTCAGACCATCTCCATCCCTCCTTACAGAATGGCTCCAACTGAGCTTAAGGTGTTGAAGGAGCAGCTAAAAGATCTTCTTGACAAGGGTTTTATTAGACCCAGCATCTCTCCCTTGAGTGCTCCAGTACTATTCGTGCGTAAGAAAGATGGTACCCTTAGAATATGCATAGATTACTGTCATCTGAACAAAGTTACAGTCAAGAAAAGGTATCCCCTACCCAGAATTAATGATCTATTTTACCAGCTTCAAAGAGCCAGTTGTTTCTTAAAGATAGAACTCAGGTCAGGGTACCATCAGCTAAGCGTCAGAGAGTGTGACATACCTAAAACAGCATTCAAACCTCAGTATGGTCACTACGAGTTTGTGGTGATGTCCTTTGGGCTAACAAATTCCCCTACAACCTTCATGGACTTGATGAATAGAGTCTTCAAGCAGTATCTGGATATGTTCGTCATTGTATTTATCGACAACATTCTAGTATAATCCAGAAATGAGGAAGAGCATGCTAACCACATGAGATTAGTATTACAGACACTCAGAGACTGCCAGTTGTTCACCAAGTTCAGCAAGTGCAAATTCTTGTTAAAGTCCGTGACTTTCTTAGGTCATGTAGTCTCAAGTGAGAGAATACAGGTAGATCCTCACAAGATAGCAGTAGTGAAATATTAGACCAAACCTACCTCCCCGATCGAAATTAGGAGTTTCCTAGGCCTAGCTAGTTATTACCGATGGTTTGTGGAAGGCTTCTCCTCTATAGCATCTCCCTTGACTAAGTTAACGCAGAAGAAAGTGAAATTCCATTGGTCGGATGTGTGTGAAAAGAGTTTCCAGGAGTTGAAGAATCGACTCGCTAACGCTCCAATTTTGACCTTGCCAGAAGGAATAGATGGGTTGGTTGTCTATTATGACACTTCCAGAGTTGGACTTGGTTGCGTTCTGATGCAGAGGGGCAAGGTGATAGCCTATGCCTCCAGACAACTCAAAATTCATGAGAAGAACTATTTAACTCATGACTTGGAGTTGGCAGCGGTGGTGTTTGCACTGAAAATATGGAGACATTACCTATATGGAGCTTACATGGATGTGTTCACAAACCACAAGAGCCTTTGGTATGTGTTCAGTCAGAAGGACCTAAATCTTCGTCAGGGAAGGTGGTTGGAGCTATTTAAAGACTACAACATGAGTGTGTTGTTTCACCCGGGCAAAGCCAATGTGGTGGCTGATTCACTAAGCAGATTGTCTATGGGGAGTGTAGCTCATGTTGAAGAGGGCAAGAAAGAAATGGTAAAAGATATTCACAAACTAGCTTAGTTGGGAGTACAATTGGTGGATTCAGCTGAGGGCGGAGTAGTAATGCAGAGCGGGTCAGATTCCTCATTAGTTGTGGAAGTTAAGTCCAGGCAGGATGAAGATCCCATCTTACTTAAGCTTAAGGAAGCAGTTCTCAGAAAAAAAAATAGAAGTTTTCTCTAAAGGGGGAGATGGTGTGCTCCGTTATCAGGGTAGATTGTGCGTACCGGACGTCCGTGACCTAAGATAGCAGATATTGGTTGAAGCACACAGCTCAAGATACTCTATCCACCCTGGTGCTACTAAAATTTACCGCAATCTACGAGATATTTACTAATGGAACGACATAAAGAGTGATATTGCGGAATTTGTAGATAAGTGCCCGAACTACCAGCAAGTCAAGGTAGAGAAACAGAAATCGGGAGGTATGACCCAGGATATCAGCATACCCATATGGAAATGGGAAGAAGTAAATATGGATTTTATTACGGGTCTACCTTGAACACGCTAGCAACATGACTCCATATGGGTAGTAGTAGATCCGATGACTAAGTCAGTACATTTTCTCCTAGTCAAAATGACGGATTCAGCTGAGGACTATGCTAGACTTTATATCCGAGAGTTGGTCAGACTTCATGGGGTACCATTATCAATTATCTCAGATAGAGGTACTCATTTCACCTCACATTTCTAGAAGTCTTTTCAGAAGGGACTTGGCACCCAGGTCAAGCTCAGCACAACTTTTCACCCACAGATAGATGGGAAAGCTGAGCAGACCATTCAGAACCTAGAAGATATGTTGAGAGCGTGTGTGATTAATTTTAAGGGTAGTTGGGATGACCATTTGCCTCTTATCGAGTTTGCATACAATAACAGCTATCACTCTAGCATTCAGATGGCCCCGTTTGAGTCATTATATGGTAGAAGGTATAGATCTCCTATAGGGTGGTTAGAGGTTGGTGAAGCTACCTTGATAGGGCTAGACTCAATTCATGAGGCAATGCAGAAAGTTCAACTCATCCAAGAAAGATTGAAAACAGCTCAGAGCCGTTAGAAATCTTATGTCGATGTGAGGAGAAGAGAGTTGGAGTTTGTAGTTGATAATTGGGTCTACTTGAAAATTTCACCCATGAAAGGGGTGATAAGGTTTGGAAAGAAGGGAAAGCTCAGACCTAGACATGTAGGACCTTACAGAATTTTGAGACTAATTGGCAAGGTAGCTTATGAGTTGGAGTTACCTTCAGAGTTAGCATCAGTGCACCTGGTATTCAATGTGTCACTTTTGAAGAAATGCATCGGAGATCCAACTTCAGTTGTGCCATTGGACAGTGTGGAAATAAAGGATAGTCGCTCATATGAGGAAGTCCCAGTCCAAATCCTTGACCGTCAAATTCGTAAATTGAGGAACAAGGAAATAGCTTCACTCAAGGTCTTATGGAGAAATTATCAGGTGGAGGGAGATACGTGGGAGGCCGAATCAAATATGATGGCCAAGTACGCACACTTATTTTCTACTGGCTCAATTATAGCTTGAAATATTGATTCTGTCCTAGAACTCAATTTAGTTTCATGTTCAGATCATTTATTCATGTTTCTTTTATATTTATGGATGTATGTATGAAAGGTAAATTTAGTTCAGTTGTGTATTTTGAAACGGAGGTAGTCATTCTGTCAGTTTTGAATTTAAACGAGTAGTATTTGAAAATTATGACTGTTATTCTCTACTTTCCAGTGTGTTTTTCAACATTCGAGGACGAATGTTCCCAAGGGGGAGATATTGTAATACCCCAAAAATGCTTAAGATTAGACCCATGATCAAATCTGAAAGTTGGCTGAAAACTAGGCAAAATGTTACAGAACAAGCAACCTAATGGATCGTTGGTCCAACGATCCATTGGAAGTAGTCGTGGGGAAGGTAGGCCTGGTGGAAGAGGAGGTAATGAGCGAAGTAACGACTTGTTGTTTGTTACAACGAGTCATTGTATGGAGCCTTGGTGAGTACTAGTTCTCAGCTAAAGGAAAGGTAACGAGTCATCCAACAACCCGTCATGAGTAGTAACGAGTCGTTACCAGGTAGAAGGGAATTTTTGGAATTTAGGCAGTGAACATGACGGATGGTGACCACGAGTCATGGTCACCAGTAACGAGTCGTGACGTCTCCCCTCATCATCCCCTGACAATAATTGGACAGTGTAGTTAACGAGTGATGCCACGAGTCGTGGCCTTGGGTAACGAGTTGTTAGGTCCCTTGTGGTGACCCCTATTGCCAGATCCGGTATATTTAGACTTCAGCAGTATACCCAACGAGAGGTCCCAACGAGTTGTGGTCTCAACTAATGACTCGTTGAGTGACCCATTAGGACCCAATCAGCCAAATTTTACATTTTAACCTAGGGTTATTTTTGTAATCTCCTACCTATTTAATCCTAAAACTAAATCATTTTTAGGTAAAATTTCAAAGATATTAGAGGGATTGAACAGTTTCTCCCCTCATTCTCCACCAAAATTTTTAGAAACCGATCGTATTTCCTCTCAAGAACACTCAGGCAAGGCTAGGGCTTTAAACCCATTACAGCAGATCCAAGCTTCCTTCTCCAAGGAAATTCAACTCAGGTATGTGGGAATTCAACAAAGGGATTGTTCTTCCCTTGTGTCCCCTAAAACTCTTCTTCAATTCACTATCAGTTCTAGCCCTGAATTTTTGATTGTGAAGATATTTCTATCAAACGTTGTTTAATTCTTGAGGAATGTTATTCTCTGCTAATTTTTGATGTTTTCCACCAATTTTTAATTATAATGATGTTTGTTCTGTTGAATGTGAATTATAGCCTTAACTCTTGAAAACAAAAACTAGAATCCTGCATAAATATTGAATTCTCGAAATTTATTGAATCTTTCAGAGTTAGGTGTTTCTATAATATTAGTATGTGTTAGAAACTCTGTCAAATATATGTTAGACAATTTCAGTCAGAAAGTTCATATATTCAGAAATTTCAGCCTAGTCTCAGTTAGATTTTTAGCAACCTCCGGGTTGACCAGAATAATGTCAGCTGATCAGTTTGACTACAGAAATTCCCGAGGTGCTAGTATCACCTCCTAGTTATTAGAATCAGATCTAGAACTCAGTTTATTGGTCCACTAGGCGGTCATGACACTTAGACAGATAGCTCTGACTAGCCTTAGGATCCCAGTCAGATTTCAGTTTGTTATTAGATGGTTACAACGCTTCTAGACAAGCAACTCTAACCAGTCTAGAACCCAGTTTCAAAATCTGGTCCAATAAGACTCTCAGGGTACTTTCAGTTATATATCCCTAACTAGTCTTAGACCTCAGTTTTAAGCCATCAGCTTGGTATTCAGTTTAGGTATTCCAGTGGGAGCAGGACTTAGCACCGAGCGGACCGGGGTTCCAGCGCTCCTAGGTTCCCAGAACTATGTTGCCAGCGTAGGTTACAGTATTATTGTCCTAATTGGCCCCAAACTTTTGTGATCACCCAGTTCATGCCTCTATACCCTGGCAAGGTATATTGGGTCCTACCGGTAGGGCGTATACATCAGACTCCACATTTAGCTCATGTGGTTACATGTCGATTATAGACTCTCCCACTAGTGAGCTCAATCCAGTCTCAGAATAAGTAGTTCAATTCCATTTTAGCTCTATTAGTTTTTGATCAGTTCAGTATAGTATTTCAAGCTCAGAACTTTCAGGCTTAGGGCCTGTCTTTGACCATTAGACAGGGTCATCTCGGCCATCTCAGTTTATTACAGTTATTCAGCTCAGTATATCACTTGGTCATTGCTTGTCATTTTCAGCTCATTCTTTTATATTCAGTTATGTTTTCTCCTGCTTACTCAGTATATTCAAAGTACTGACGCATACTTTTATGTTGTATCATTTCAAAATACAGCCGCAGGTTCTCAGACTCAGCGCCGTTAGTAGCTGCCGTTCAGACCTTCCTTAGTAGCAGAAGTGTGAGTCCTCATCTTTCAAGGACTTTATTTCATTATTTCAGTTTTCCTTTATTACTTTCAGTTAGACTTAGAGTTAGCTAGAGGCTTGTCCCACCAACTCCTCAGTTAGATGGCTTTCAAACACAGACATGGTTTTCAGACTATCAATGTTGTTTAGATGTCTTACACTTTATGATTTGGACTTACGTTCATAAATATTTTATGTTATTATTCCAAATCTTACGCTATGTACGTTTTACTTAAAATACCAGTGTATGATAGACCAAGGGTTGACTTGGGTTACTTGTGACTCCAAGTATTGTGTTCCATCCAGGGTGTAGACTCAGGGCGTGACATTTACGTTCCTGGTCATTGTCCTTTTTTAATTTTTCAAGAATTGAGAGGACTCTCATGGATTTAGTAGGTTTTCATCAAGCACACAAGTCATATCTATCAAATTTAAAGAAATACACTTACTTGAGTGTTGATAATGTCGACCGTCAATCATAACTTGGGTTTAGAACTGGATTCTAGGTGTAATCTGAGCAAGAACTTTTTCTATTGATTTTTGATGTTGAGTTACGGGTGTGAGTTTATGGTCGTGACTTCGGTTTTGAGAGTGTGGGAGAAGGGTACAACTGGTTTCTATTTTAAATAGGTTATAGGGCAATTTTAAAAAATCTGGGCCGAGTCGGGTAAATTTAAAATTTTTGACCCATGACGACTCGTACCACGAGTCGTAGGAAGGTCCTATGACTCATTCCTTGGACCCGTAACAGAGATATTAAAAAACTTACCTGTGGACCTACTTGCACATCTTACGATTCGTACTATGGGGGTACGATTCATATTATGAGTCATAGGTCTTTCTTTCATTGTGTCCTTGCCTTACATAGTTCATAGCCACAGTGAGTTCTACGACCCGTACAACGGGGTTACGAGTCGTAGGACCAACTGTATATTGAACTCATGCATTGAAATACATCTCTGCTTCTTACAACGACTCGCGCTACGGCTCGTACAACACTCTTATGAGTCCTACTGAGAATCATAACACCTATCTGTTCAGCAATTTTTCTGCCACCTATTTTTGTTTCCCCTGCACACTAAACACACATAAGTTAATTAACTTGGGTTGCCTCCCAAGAAGTGCTTTATTTAACATCGCGGCATGACGCAAGTCTCTTGACTACTCAAACTTCGTCAAGGAACTTGGATTCATCTTCTATTGTTGATACAACTCTGTATTCCTTCGGCTGCTTCATTGACCGGCAGACATTGAAGGTAACCTCTTCTTTATTAAGTCTGAACATCCACTGTCCAGCCTCCACATCAACTAAGGCTCTCCTAGTGGCACGGAATGGTTTCCCCAAAATGAAAGGGACCTCAAAATCAACCTCGCAATCAAGAATCACAAAGTCCGTGGGAATATGAATCTATCAAACTTAACAAGCACATCGAACAGGATCTCCACAGGATTCTTCATAATTTGGTCGGCCATCAGCAGCCGCATAGTAGTAGGTGTGTGGGCTCCCTTAAACACAGCCAACGACATCAGATTGATGCTTGCTCCCAAATCATAGAGTGCCCTTGCAAACTCAACATCACCAATTGTGCATGTAATAGTGAAGGCACCTGGATCTTCCTTCTTCCGGGAAAGTACCCGTGAGGCTATAGCACTACAATGATGCACATTATCCACGGGCTCATAGCTTGCGGACCTTTTCTTCGTGACAAGGTCCTTCATAAATTTGGCATATCCCAACATATATTCCAATTCCTCGACCAATGGTATGTTTACAGATAACTGCTTGAGCATTGACAAGAATTTTTGAAACATTCCATTCTCTGCCTTCTTCTTCATTCTTTAAGGGAACGGTGGCGGTGGTCGTGGAATAGCCTTGTAAATTTGTATGGCTCTTTGTTTTTCTCCTTGATTAGCTTTAGGCCTGTTTTCAACATTTGGAGCCTCAACCAACTCAGCATCCTCACTATGCTCTCATCAACATCTTCTTCATTTATCAATCGCGCTTTCTTTCTTCCTTTCAATTATAACCGACAGAGGGGGGTCAACCATGGTGTTTTCACTCCTAGTCATCATAGCCATGCAGTGACCATCATTCTTTAGATTTTGGACTATGTTGCTAGGTAGTGTACCCTTTTGCCTAGGGTTCATAGATGCTGACAGTTGCCTAGCTGTTGTTTGATCTGCTTGACAGTTGTAGCATGTGACTCCACTCTCTGACCCATGCTCGATATATCACTACGAATTTCTTTCAGCTAATCATCTGTGGATCTCTCCTTCTTTACCATCTCAGCCATCATGCTCTCTAACTTCGACTGTCCAGCCTCCCTCTCACGTGCATTAGGAGGCACATACAATCCATCTCGGTCGTTGCGATAACCGTCATTCCTTCTCCAATCTCCCTCCTCTCATGACCTCGACTTCTATCTCTGTACCTATTTCAATTTTAATTATCTCTATATTGGTTCTGACCTTGGTTTCCATAACCTTGGCGCCAACTGTCTTGTCCAGACCCTTGGGCGTTGGCTCGGAAACTTTCCACCTGATTGTCCAAGAAGTTTGCCTCCTCGAAATCTAAGTGGTCCGGCCCTGGCTCCTGTCCCTATGTTCCCACTAAGTTAACCGTTCTGGATCTAGCTCCCATGATGTGCTTAGTAAGCAAATCCAATGATGTGCGCATATGAGCCAATTCCTGGTCACATTCTTCCTCCTTCCTTCGTCGATCTACAATCAAACCAACAGCATATGTACCAGCCGCTGCTTCTACTTCCCGGGTGTGCCATGCTCTGTTTGTCTTGATAACTCTATATAGAATAGTGGAAGCTTGCTCCGAGGTGTGGCTCATCAGTGCTCCTCCTGCAACTGTGTCTGCTACTGCTTTTGTACTATTGTTCAATGATCTATAAAAAATCTCCAACAGACTTCCATAAGGAATTTTGTGGTTCGGGCACTTGGTTAACTTCTTCTTGAACCTCAACCAGGTTTCATGAAGTGCCTTAGTCTTCAGTTGTCGGAAATTATAGATTTCGCCTTTAAGCTGCAGCATCCTGGAGGGTGGAAAGAATCTCTCTAAGAAAGCTTTCTTGAGCTCCCTCTAGTTGGTAATGGAGTCGTTGGGAAACTCCGATAACCATAATGTGGCTTCCCCAGATAGAGAAAAGGGGAAGAGTCTTAGCCGTATAGCATCTTGGCTGACTTCGGAAAACCTATACGCCTTGCATATTCCAAAAAAGTTCATCAGGTGCAGGTTGGCATCATCGGCTGGGTGACCACTAAGCACACCTTTCATGTTTAATAACTAGATCATGGTGCTAAAGATATCAAATTTAGCCCCAACAGGCAATTGTGGTGGTACAATAACTCCAGTTTGCCCGACTTCATCAATGTCTGGATCATCTTCATTGAAGAGCTGAGGGGCATATATTTGACCTTGTTGCCCTTTCAATGTTGACCAGCATTAACAACCTCATCTCGAGCATCCTCCATATCCTGTAATGCAGCTTACCGAGCTAGCTCAACTTGCCTAGCTTTTTCAGCAATACGGGCATCTCTCTACTCTTGGTTCTCTATCTTTCTCAGTGTTCTTTCGAGTTCGACATCCAACAAAATCAGGGGGTTTCCACTCCGATGAGTACTTGGCATTCACCAAGTGACAACCTATGGATATCCATAAACAAAAAGAAAACTTAATTCAGGAAATAATAACCAAAAGTCAAATACAAGCAATTAATCTAATATAAGTCGTATTTCCCTGTAACGGTGCCATTTTTTGATAACACTCAAACTCACACTTCCTGACAAAGTATGAAGCGATCGTCATCAATAAAGAACTCAGCTAAGAGGTTGAGATCGAACCCACAGGGAATAGGTAAGATCTAGACTAATGCTAGTAATTGAACTTGTTGGTGAGTTATCTCCAAATTGGGGGGTTTTTAAGCAAACAACATTAAAACAAGATTATATTTGTGATTTAAATCAAGATTTTCAAACAACTAGAGTAAGTGATACCCATGGGTTCATAACTACTTCGGGTATACACACATGATCAATCTCAATGCTTACTTATAGAATTGATAACTAGTGTTAATCCAAACGACTGGTTCGTCCCTATCAGATGACTTTACTCAATCATCGGGAGCTCTCATAAGCAACTTCAAATTAACCATTATCAATATGTTCCAAATTTAACTATACTGCAGCTACAGCTCAAGTTAATACAATGATCATAAAGACCGAGGCTTTGTTGTAATTCTCTTTTCCTAATCTCTACTTCTCTAGGTTCAAGAAAGTAAGGAATTCGGGAAAGTCTTAACGTTGTACACCATTAAGAAACCTTTAAGGATAAAGAGAATAAGGGACAAATGTTTAGCACTGGTTTTTAATCACTTTTGTGTAACCCTATTTCGTTAATCCACCATGGTTCCCACAACCCCTAGTTGTGGAGGTTTTATCCTCTCATGGTTGTAAGATTACAATTTGCATTTACAAGCAAACACATAATTAAATACTTATATCGACAATTGGAAGAAAACCATATTTGAATATCAAAGAACAATCTCAAGAACAATGTAGGAATTCAAGAATTGCTCCTCAAAACTTGATAATAATTCACAACAATTATTCTCCACACGTATTCTACTTTGTTTCTATGTCCTCTGACTAAAATAAAACATAAAAGCTATTTATACAAACATTAGAAACCTTTTCCTAAGCTAATAGAGAATTCTCCATATCTGGCGTAGATTGTGTCACAACTGAACATATGACCCGTAATAGGATTGTACGGGTCGTACCTGCTTCTCGTACGTCCTTGGATGCTAAAGATTTGTCTAAGTGTTGGCAGCCTGGCACGACTCATACCACATTCTCACGAGTCGTACAAAGCATCTGTGGTTTAGTCCTGAGAACTCTGACATCTTCTGAAATTTTCCACAAGTGTGGTGGTACGACTCTTACCTTCCTCCTATGACTCATATTGTTTGTTGTGTCTGAAGTTCTGCCAAGTCTTGAAGAGTCTTCTGAAGTTCACCATGGCTCATGGTAGGGGTCGTATGTTGATGCTACGATCCATGAGTCCATCTGTACCAAGAGACTTCCTTTGTGCAATTTTCTCTGAATAACTCCACGACTCGAGTTACGGCTCGTACTGAGAGTCGTACGTTGCCTTCCTCTTACTTTAGCCTTCTGACTTTCATCACGATTCACAGTACAGCTCGTACTAAGACTTGTACTTGGCTGATTTTCTGCATTTTTAAGCTTCTTTTGCACTTTTTTGCTCCAATACTTATTTTCTCTTAAGTCAAAATAAAAGTGCCTCATATCCATATCAACATACCTAAGTCCATACTATTTTCTCAGTTTTAAGTGTCGAAAGTGTTGTAAACTCACAGCACATCAACACCTCAACTTAAGACTTTTGCATGTCCTTAGGCAAAGAAAATAAAAAAAGACTAAACACGACACTTAACTAGAAAATAAACCTAGGATACTACAACCAACATAAAAAATACTTGCACTGTAAACTCAAAAATCTTTCGACCCTTTTTCCCATGAACCAAATCAGCACATGCACTACAAGAAACCACAAAACATGATAAACAGGGATCAAGATATGTCATCTAGCGATTAATAGATAGTTAAGTCATCACCATTGCTTTTTACACAGACCACTGGTAGAGTTAAACTCAAACCGTGTACCCTCACAGCAAATGAAGTCCCTCACTCACAGATATAGTAAAATATGAAACATGGGACTGATCAAGTAAGAATCTTACTCTCACAAAGAAGTTCCAAATTCTGCATATCGGATACCATAGGCTTGCCCTTATTTTTCCTACTTCGGTTTGTCAGATGGTCAGGCTAGGATCGCTGTAGGACTTGCTTTGGCTTGTAATATAGGCTTTCGAGATGGGTATGGTAGATATGGAATCTTTTAGGTGAATAAACCCTTCATTATCACTACATACATATGGCTCCATTTTTTCACTTTTTCACCATTTTTGCTTTTTCCACTTTTTTCCTCCCTTTTCACCCTTGTTATGCACTTGTATGAGTGTGGTGTGTTTCTTCAAGCTTTTCATACATCATTCTCTTTTTGTATTTTCTTTTTCAATTTTTCTTTTCTTTTTCTTTTTCTTTTTCTTTTGTCACACCACACCTCATTTTTCACCTTTTTTCTTTTCTCCCTTTTTCACTTTCCCACTATTTATACACCCCTAATCTATCCACCCTCATCTTAGGTATTTGCCTATGTTGCGGTTCAAAATGTCCAAGGAGGGACCAGGACCAAAATAGGTTCATTATAAAAATGGGTACGGTTAATTGGTTAATCAAAATCAGGATCAACGGAATCATATCATTTGGTAGGGTCATTTAAGCTAAAAATAGACTAAACAAAAATGGTCTATGATCCATTCCTAACCAACCATCCTAAAACCTATAAAGACCAACTGGGCAAGTTCTAGATCCTCTACGCAGTATTGAATTAGGTATCAGATCTCACTTACTCATGTTACATGTCTTGAATTCACCCTGCCTGTCTGGTTTATTCATGGGTTTAACAAAAATTATACATGCTAATATACTGAATGACATAAAAAGATCGACGTTGCAATCACAAGTACACAGCTAATCATCAAAAAAAATTTAAACAGGGTAAAATGTTTACAACTCCGAAACTAGTGCAATTTGTTGGCTGAGTACTCCTAAGCTACTTTCTAATTAACCAAAAATCAGAAAAATAAAATCCTAAACATGTTGCTTCTACTAGATAGCATGCCCAAGGGAAAAGAAACAAGGCACGAAAAACTCTCAGATGAATCAAAAACCCAAACATGACAAGTACACCCCTCACCCTTTTTGAAAAGCAGGCTTCGTCCCCAAAGCATAGAATGTAAAAACTGATGGAAGGGAACATACCTGCAGCACTAAGTGCCCCTGTCGTCCTATAGAGGAGGTTCCTCCGCTGCAATCGTGGGGTTGGCAGTGCCTGGCACACTCAGTGGTGTATCAATAGGGGAGTGGTTACCCCCTCAGCAGTATCGGCCATTTCACGGCCTCTAGAATCGTCGGGGCTAAATGTGGCTCGCCCGAAGGGTCCCTGCCATTTGCAAGCTCTACTTAGGCTGTGATGGAGCTACCTACTCCTCTGGCTCTCTCAAGCAGCTCCAACTGATGCACGTCATGAGTCTGCTAACTCTCTAATGTTGTCCGCTTGCTCTCTCTTTTCCTCTTTTTCTTTGGGGTCTCGTCTCCAACATCCTCGGAGACCCTATTTTTCCCTTTCTCTTTATTTTCTCCTATGGGCTCCCAATAAGCCGCTCGATCAAGCTCCTCATCAATAACGACATCGAGGTCAAGAATAGTAGGGCTGCTATGATTGCCGGTTGTCGTGATGACAGCTCGACCACTTGACTCCGAAGAGCCCCCAACTCCTCAAGGAGGCTTCCCATATCAGTCTGCTCGGATATGCGTATGTTGAATTTTCTTTCGAACCTATCTAATCTAGCATGTAGGGCCTGTGCATCTGAATCAATCTCAGCTTTTACCCAATACTTGACATTCTCCATCATCGACTTAACCTTTTTCTCAGCTATGGTTAGTCTCTTGACTATCTTTTTGAGAAATTCTTAAGGCACTAGGATGTACCCTGCTGGAGTCTGGCTTGGGAGGCTCATAGGCAGTGCAACAGAGGTGCTAGGAGCTGCATTTAAATGATGGGCATCTGTAGCTGGTGTCTTACCCTACTTCTGTGAAGTAGGGGCATTCACTGGTGCGCCCCCAATCGCCCGTGATAGTGGGACTATAATGGAAAGTCGAGCCCAACTTACTAGGTTCATCTCATCCCAAATTAGGCCAATGTCAGCAATCTGTTGTCCTCCGATCAGGTGCTCCTCACCACAATGCACCTTGATGCCTGCCTCTGAGCACAATCTGAAAACGAGACTCAGGAATGGTATGGTAGTGCTCAATCCCGTAAGCTTGATCCCGCATCTCCTCTGCTTTAAACCTCGAAATATTGATAGGGTATCTAGACATGATACAAACCACCAAAGCTTCTCTGTCTGTGATGATGGTATTATCATTAATAGTCTATGAAAATCGTTAGCGCACTAACGTCCAGAAGGCATTTTTTATGAAATTTAAAGATTTCTTTATGACCAGCTTGCGCTAGTGACCTACTCTGCCTCTTCTTTGTCCTCAGCGATCACACCGGACAACCATTGAATCTGCCTCCACCTTTCATCAAAATCAAGCTGCTTGATTTGTTTCAAAGCCTCCACCCGATAGTCATATTCTGGTTTAGCATATGGTGATATGAAATGGGGCCCATATAATACCCGAGCAATAGTGCGCTCGGACATGTCAACCTCTCGGCCTCTAACCAAGACGCTCTCCAGCGTGGGATGGTCTTTCAACTTTTGCCCCTCTTTCGCTTTCTTCTCCATGGTTGCTAAATAATTGGCTTAGAACTCCCGGATGATTTATAGAGTGTATCTGTCTGGGGCCCTAGCCGTCCAATCAAAATCCATAGTAGCTGAATATCCGCTTCATCTCCTCCACCTCGTTCAATAAATTCATGAGGATCTGTGGCTCTTCTTGAATGCTCCGCCTAGGTTTGTTCTTGGCGGTGAGATCATTGCCCTATTCATATATTTCCTGGGCTCCTAGTACTCTCCACCAGATGGTGTGTTTCTCCCTAGGCGGAGTCTGCTCCTGCTTGATAACGCTCAAACCACACCTTTTACTGAAGTGAGAAGCAGGCATTGTCAATAAAGAACCCAACTAGAGGTTGGGGTCGATCCCACAGGGTATAGAGAGACTGGATTATAGTCGGTAACATCAATTTGTTCCAAATATAGCTATCCTGCGACCACAACTCAAGTTAATACAATGATCATCAAGATCAACGCTTTGTTGTAATTCTCTTTGCCTAATCTCTACCTCTTCGACTAAAGCAAGTAAAGAATTCGAGTATGTCCTAAAATTGCGCACCATTAAGAAATGTTTAAGCATGAATAGAATACAATATAAGTGTTTGTATTGGTTTTAAGATCACTTTGTGTAACCCTAGCTTGTTAATTCACCATGGTTCCCACAACCCTAGCTATGGAGGTTTTAGCCTCTCATAGTTGCAAGGTTGTGATTAGCATTCATGATTAAGAATAAAAATCAATACTTAAAATAATGATTGAGAAAAACACTTCTTTCAATTACTCCACAAAATCTTGAAAAACAAGCAGTAAGAACAAGAAGAATTCAAGAACAAGTTGATCACAAGTTAAGACCAACTCAATCCTCTCTTTCTCAAGGTTTCTACTCTATAAAACCATCAAAATTGGCGTCCTCTATAAAAATAAAACCTAAAATATATTTATACAGACACAAGAATCCTTTTCCTAAGACAACAGGGTGAATTTCCATATTTGTTGTCGCCGGTGCCAGGACTCGACCTACGATCCGTAGCATGCTCCTACGATCCGTAGCTTCCTCTCGTACAATCTCAGCTGGCTAAATTCTGGCTAAGTGTTGGATCTGGATACGACTCGTACCATCAACTCATGACTCGTACTGAGCTCCTGTTCTTTGTATTAGAGGTTTTGAAGTTTTTCTGAAGTTCATCACGACCAGAATGGTACGAATCGTACCTTTACCTTACGGGTCGTACTTTCTTCTCGTAGCAGGAGTCAGACTCAGATGCAACTCTTCTAGATTTCATCACGACTCGTACAGGCCTGCTATGAATCATACTGGGACTCGTGGGTCACATTTTCTCAACCTTAACTTTCAGCAACTTCTCACGGCCACCAGTACGACTCGTAGGTCCTTCCTACGATCCATACTGCGGTCTACACTTTTTGCCCATTTTGCACTTTTTAAGCTATCTTTTGCAATTTTCAATTCCAACACCTATTTATCCTGTAACAAAAGGAAAAGTACCTCATATCCATATAAAGACACCTAAGTCCATGCTATTTTCTTAGTTTTGAGCATCAAATGTTTTGTAAACCCACAGCACATCAACACCCTCAACTTAAGACTTTTGCATGTCCTCAGGCAAAGAAAAAAAAGCTAAAACATGACGCTCAACTAGAAAATATACTTAAGATACTACAGCCAATACTCAAACAAACCTGCACTTTCTATACAAACTCTATTGACCCTTTCTCATGGAACAACATCAGCTAATGTATTACAAGCGACCTCAAAACATCATAAAGAGGGATCAAAACATGTCATCTAGGTATCAACAGGCAGTCAAGTCATGACCAATGTTTTTCACACAAACCAACAGTAAAAGCAAACATAATCCATGTACCCTCACACAAATGAAGTCCCCACTCAGATGTGAAATGTCAAACATGATATGGGACTAAGAAAGTAAGGCGCTCACTCTCTCAAAGAAGTTACGAGTATTATGTGTCAGATACCATAGGCTTGCCCTTATTTTCTCTGCGTTGGTTTTTTAGATGGTCGAGTTAAGATCACTATGGACATGGTATGGCTTGTAATGTAGGCTCGGGGATGGACATGATAAACATAGAAGATTTATAAGTGGTTATTCCTTCCTTGGCACTACATACATTGGCTACACCATTCACCTATTTCACCCTTTTATTCTTTCATTCTCTTTTTCTCTTTTCTTTCACATTTGCATGGGTGTGGTGAGTTTCACTTTTCTTTCAGCATTTTCAAAATTTCTTTGAGCTTTATTTTTCAACATTTACAACATATTTTTTTTCTTTTCTTTTCTTTTCATCTCACCACACCTCATATTCCACCATTTCTTTCTTTTCTTTTCTTTTCCTTTCTTCCATTACCACCTTTTATGCACCCCTACTCTAGCCACCCTTAACTTAAGCATTTTGCTTATGTTGAGGTTCAAAATATCCAAGGAGGAACAGGGCCAAAACAGGTTCATTACAAAAAAATGGGTACAGTTAATCAGTAAATCAAAGAAACATGGTCTATTAAGGCTCAAATTTGGGATCAAGGGATTCATGCAACTTTTGGTAGGGCAATATAGGCTAAAAGTGAGCTAAACAAACAATGGCCTATGATCATATCCTAGCCAACCATCCTTAGCCTATGCAGAGACCAACCAGGCAAGTTCTAGATCTACAACACAATACCGAACTGACTAATATACCTCACTCACACATGGTACATGAACTATTTTCACCTTATCTGTCTGGTTTATACATGGCTTAACAAAACTACTCATGCTGACAAAATAAATAACATCCAAAGATCCACAATAATCATGCATGTTGGCACAAATACATAGCTACTGTATCAAAATATTTTTAAACAGGGTCAATTTTTTACAAAAAAGAAAAATAGTGCAATTTTCTTGGCTGAGTACTCCTAAGCTACTTTCTAATTTAAAAAAATCACAAACTAAAAGTAAAAATCCTACACATGTCAGTTCTACTAGATAGCATGTCTGAGGGAAAAGAAACACGGCAAGAAAAACTCTCAAACGAAAAAAATCTCAAAAAATCACAAGTACACCCCCTCCCCTTTTTGAAAAGTTAGCTTTGTCCCCGAAGCATCATCTAGAAGATCATAGGGAGGAGAATATACCTGTGGAGCACTAGGCCCTCCTGTCATCTCGCGGAGGTGGTACCTCCGCTGCAATAGTGGCGCTAGCGGTGGCCGACGCACTCAATTGTGTGTCAATAGGGGGAGTGATCCCCCCCCCTCAGCAGTTGTGGCTGCTTGGACGGCCTCTGAAAATTTTTGGGCTAAATGTGGCTTTCTCGAAGGGTCATGGCCATGGGCAAGCTCGGGCTGGGGTGCGGTGGAGTTGCCTACTCCTCTATCTCTCACATGCAGCTCAGTCATATGTGTGTCATGAGTCTGCATGCTCTAGCCCGCTTGTGCTCTTTCCTCTCCTTCTTTATTCTTTCTCTCAAACTCTCCTCACTAGCATCTTCAGTAGCTCTCTTCATGCCTTTATCACCAGCTGTGGTCGGCTCTTAGTATGCTACCAAATCAATGTCCTCATCAATCTAGGCATCTAGGTATGGAAGAGTGGGGGCTACTAAAACTGTTGGTTGTCATGATGACAACTCAACTACTTGTCTTAGAAGATCCCTCAACTCCGCACGAAGATTGATGGTATTGGTCTGCTCCACCATTTTCTCATTGAAATGGCTCTCAAAACTATCTAGGAGAGCATGTAGAGCCTGAGCTGCCGCCTCTATCTCTGACTTGACCCATGGTTTGACATTATCCATCATGGCTTGAATGTTATGCTCTGCCATGGTCAATCTCTTAGCTAGCTTTTGGAGGATGTCCTGTGGTACCAAGATGTAACCTGCTTGTGTCTGAGCCTATATGCTGGGCAGTGGTGTAGTTGAGGTGCTGGGAGCTGACTCTTAATGACCGGCATCTGTAGCCGGTGTCTCGCTTTGCTCCTGTGTCATGAGGACATTCACCTGTACGTCCCCTGCTGGTTGGGATGTTGGGATAGTTGTGGGAATCCTGGATCTGCTTACCAGGTTCATCTCATCCCGGATAAGTCCTATGTCTGCAATCCTTTGGCCTCCAATCAACCGCTCATCACCCCGTGGAACTTCTGCCTCCATACACAATCTGAATACCAGACTCGAGAATGGGATAGTAGTGATTGCTCTCACTACCCGATCTCGTATCTCATCGGCTATGATCCTCAGAATATTGATGTGGTAACTAGACATGAGGCATGCAACCAAAGCCGTTCTGTCAGCACTCAGTGTGTTGTCGTTGACTGTAGGTGTTAACCGATGGCGCACTAGTGTACGACAAGCTTTTGCAATGAAGTTCAATGAATTCGTGGTCACCTGCTTTCCTCTTGTAACCCATTCAGCCTCATCCTTGTTCTCAGCAATTACCTCAGCTAGCCATTGCAGCTGCCTCTGTCGCTCCTGCACACTCAAGGATTTGATCTGCTTCATTGCCTCTACCCTGTAATCATAATCTGGCATCATCCTGGTAGGCAAGAACTATGGGCCATACAACAATCGGGCAATGGTCCGCGCAAATATATCAACTTCTTGACCTTGGACCATAACACTCTCCAGATGAGGCTGGTCTTTTATTTTCTTCCCTTCCTTTGCCTTTACCTCCATTGTGTACAAGTAGTTGGCATAGAACTCCCGAACTATGTTTTCTATGTACTGTGTTGGAGTCTTGGCCATCCACTCAAAACCATAGAAGCTAAAAATCTGTTTCATCTCCTCAACTTCATTCAATGCAGTTATGAGGATCCGTGGTTCTTATTGAATGCTCCAACGTGGCTTATTTTTGGTGGTGGAGAGATGCCTTGTTCATAGATTTCTTTGGCTCCCGACACTCTCCACCAGATTGTACTATTTTCCCTGGGTGGGGTCTGCCCTTATGCAACAACAGGAGCCTCTTCCTTCGACTCATCACTGCCGCTTTCCTCTTTACTCTGGGTCTCTTCTGACCTTTCTTCAGCATTGGAGTCACTCCCTAACTTTTGATGTTCCTCTCTAACTCCCTCTTCAAACTGGGGAGCTTGAGCAGATGTGGCAGTGGTTGCTTCAGCTTGGGCCTTTGCTCTCGCCCTAGTGGTTCTAGTTCCATCGGTGTCCAAGGTGTCTACTTGATACTCCTCAATCGAACCACTAGGTGAATCTCCGGCCTTGTCAGACTCTGAGTCAGTCGGTTCATCAATCAATCTCCTTTGGGTTGTTGATTTTTCTGCCCTGCGTTTGTATGTCATTGTACCTATAGAGAAAAAATTTAGCATTCCATTTTTGAAAAAGAGAAATTAGAAAATAAAGTTGTAGCTTTTCATCACGGGTCGATAGTACGAGTCATACCACGAAGGTACGACTCGTAGGAGGTCCTAGATTCTAAGTCATCTAAACTACGACTCGAAGGTATGACCCTACCATAAAGGTACGGTTCATACATTGAGTCGTCTGATATAGCTCCAATTCAATGTTCTTCTAAATTTTTATACGACTCATGGTACGACCCATAGGCCAATTCGATGAGTCATACTGAGAGATTTGTTGTGTGACATTATTCAGTTTTGGGGTACGAGTGCTCAGTACAACTCGTAGTGTCTAACTACGACCCGTACTGTGCCTCGTACCCTTTCCAACCTTTGGTGTATTTTGTTTTCTCAGTGTGCATTGGTTCTTTTTGGCATATTTTGGGTACTCAGAATTCCCCCCAGGTTTAGGCATGTTTCGAACTTATTTCAACAGTGCTCAACCCTCCCTTTTTTTCTTTTAGCCATAACCCGTAGCCTAGAACCCCTAAAAAAATTGAAGCTTCAAACTCAATTCAACAATCAACATTCATTTAAGTTTTTATGAGTATCACAGTTTCAACCCAATAAAATTATATTTCATTTTGAACCCATTTTCGAGTATCACAGTCAACTTCACAAGAGCTTGAGTTTCGGCCCCTTCCACTTTTATTCATGAGTCATTGAAGAAATTCAAAGTGGAATACCTACTTGTTTGTTGTTGCATGGACCGAAAATCAACTTCTAGGGCTTTACAATCTTAGTTGGAGCAAGGATTTTTGCTCGATTCCTTGGTGATGAGAAGCTACGGGTGTGGGGGAGGTTACTTCGTTCGTGGGTTTGTGGTGTTTGCGTTGGAGAAGGGTGCAATTTGAAGTTTAAATAGGTAGGGGCAGATTAAAAAAATTTGGGCCGAATCTGGTTATTTTGACCTGTCACAACTCGTACCACGAGTCATAGGTAGATCCCACGACTCGTCCCCTGGACTCGTGGACAAATTGTTAAAGAAACCTTACCTGACGACCTTGTTCTGAACCTCTCCATGACTGCTTCTACGGCCGTAGGATCTCATTATGGGTCATACTGAGAGCCATAGAAGCTGATGTTTCAGCCTTCTATTTTTAATTTTTCCTGCACACTGAGCACACATTAGTTTAATAACTTGGGTTGCCTCTCAAGAAACGCTTGATTTAATGTCGCGGCACGATGTAGATAGGATGGTTACTCAGACTTTACCAGTTCACCACTTAGGTTGCCTCCCAAGAAGCGCCTGATTTAACATCGTGGCACGACGTAAATCTCTTGACTACTCAGAATTTGTCAAGTGATTCATACTCATCCTCCAGTGCTAAGATCACAACTAAATTCCTTGTGTTGCTTCATTGTCTTGCAGATGTTGGATGTGACCTCCTCTTGATTAAGCCTAAACTTCAACAGGCCAGCTTCTACATCTACTAGAGCTCTCCCGGTCGCAAGGAATGGTCGCCCCAAAATGATGGGGACCTCATAATCAACCTCGCAATCCAAAATCAAGAAGTCTGCTGGAAATATAAATTTATCTACCTTGACAAGCACATCGATCAGGATCCCCACTGGCTTCTTAACTGTTCTGTCGGCCATCAGTAGCCGCATGTTGGTCGGTGTAAGAGTTCCCAATCCTAGCTTCTTGAATACAGCCAAGGGCATCAAATTAATGCTAGCTCCCAGATCACAGAGTGCCCTTGGAACTCAACATTGCCAATTATACATGGTATAGTGAAGGCACCTAGGTCCTCCTTTTTTTGTGCTAAGACCCTTGTAGCTATGGCACTGCAGTGATGCACATTTTCAATAGGCTCATAGCTCACAAATCTCTTCTTTGTCACCAGGTCCTTCATAAACTTTGCATATCCTGGCATTTGCTCTAATACTTCGACCAATGGTATGTTCACAGACAGCTGCTTAAGCATTGAAAGGAATATCAGGAACTTACCATTTTCCACCTTCTTCTTCATCCTTTGGGGGAATGGTAGTGGTGGTCATGGGATAGATTTTTGCACTTGCGTTGCCCCTTGATCCATGACAGGTTCCTTCTCACCTCTCGGGGACTCTTGCAACTCACCAGTCTCTTTCTCAGCACTTGTGTCATCATCCTCCATTATGCTCTCTTTCTTCCATTCAACTTCAACTGGAAACGGGGTGTCAACTGTGATTTTACCACTCCTAGTCATTACTGCCATACAATGTGCATCGTTCTTTAGATTTTGGACAGTGTCGCTAGGCAGTGTACCCTTTTGTCTAGGGTTCATTGATGCTGGCAGTTGCCCAAGCTGGTGTTCAATTTGCTTGATGGAAGTAGCATGTGATTCCACCTTTTGACCCATACCTGACAAATCACCTCGGATCTCCTTCAGCTGATCATCGGTGGACCTCACCTTCTTTAACATCTCAGCCATCATGCTCTCCAACTTTGATTGACCAGCCTCCCCTTCTCATGCATTGGGAGGCACATAGAATCCAGCCCGGTCATTGCGATAACCATCATTGCGCCTCCAATCACCTTCGCACTCACGACCTTGGCTCCTATCTCTGAACCCGTTTCTGTTGTAGTTGTCTCTATACTGGTTTCGACCTTGATTTTTAGAACCTTGGCGCCAATTGTCTTGTCCAGACGCTTGGGCGTTGGTTTGGAAACCCGCCACCAAGCTATCCAAAGAGTTTGCCTCCTTCTCAGAATCAGAGTGATCATCTCCTTACTCCCTTCCTTGAGTACCCACTGCATTAACCTACTTGGCTCCAACTCCCATAATATGCTTTGTTAGCAAGTCCAATGATGTGCGCATGTGAGCCAACTCCTGGTCGCGCTCTTCTACTTTTCTTTGTTGGTCTGCAGTCAAACCAACAGCATATGTGTCTGCCACTGCATCAGCCTCCCTCGTATGCCAGGCCCTGTTTTTCTTAGTCACCCTGTCAAGAATGGTGGCAGCTTGCTCCTAGGTGTGACTCATCAATGCTCCTCCATCTACCGTGTCTGCTACAGCCTTGGTGCTATTGTTCAGAGACCTGTAAAAAAATTTCAACAAACTATCATTTGGAATTTTGTGGTTAGGGCACTTAGTCAACTTTTTTTTGAATCTCAACCAAGTTTCATGAAGTGCCTTAGTCTTGATCTATCGAAAATTATAGATCTCATCTTTTAGCTGTAACATCCTGAACGGGGGAAAAAATCTCTCCAAAAAAGCCTGTTTAAGCTCCCTCCAGTTAGTTATGGAGTCGTTGGGCAACTCCAATAACGACAAAGTAGCTTCCCCAGATAAAGAAAAAGGGAAGAGTCTGAGCTATATTGCATCCTGGCTTACTCCAGCCAACCTGTACGCCTTGTATATTCATACGAAGTTCATTAGGTGCAGGTTGGCTTCATCTGCTGCGTGACCACTAAACACCCCTTTCATATTTAGTAATTGAATCATCATGCTTGTAATGTCGAATTTGACCCCAGCGGGCAGTGGTGGTGGCACAATTGCTCCAGTTGACCCGACTTCATCAATATCTGTGTCATCATCATCGTCAAAGTACTGAAGGGTGAATTGATGAGCTCTGTTGCCCCTCCCTTGTCGACTAACATTTACCACTTCCTCTCTTTCATCTTCCGCATGTTGTAGTGCAGTTTGCCAAGCTAGCTTGGCTTGCCTAGCTTCTTCAGTTATGCGGGCCTCTCTTTGCTCGGGGTTTTCCATGTTATGTAGTGCTCTTTCAATTTATGGATTTAATGGAACAAGAGGATCTCATCTACTCCGAGTGCTTGGCATTCACTGGAGAACGGCCTTTGGGTTAAAAAGCACAAAAATAAACGTAATTAAAAAAATAACTACTAAAAAGTTAATTACAAGCTAATAACCTAGTTTCAGCCGTATTCCCCGGCAATGGTGCCGCTTTTTGATAATGCTCAAACCACACCTCTTACTAAATTGAGAAGCGGACGTTGTAAATAAAGAACCCAACTAGAGGTTGGGGTCGATTCCACGGGGAATAGGGAGACTGGATAATAGCCTGTAACTGAACTTTTAAGGTAGTTACTTCAAATTAGGGGGATTCTAAAGAAAATCAATAATAAAAAGAAGATATCAAAATTCTAATATTAAGTCAATATCAAAGGATAACGAGGGTTTGTGTTCCCCATGAGTTCATAACTACGTCAGATATACACTCGTGATTATCACCAATACTTACTTATAGAATTGATAACTTAGTTTCATTCAAACGACCGACCAGTCCCTATTGAATGACTATACTCAATTACTTGACCAAGTCTCATGAGCGATTTCAACTTAACCGTTATCAATTTGTTCCAAACATAACTATCCTGCGACCACATCTCAAATTAATACAATGATCATCAAGATCAAGGCTTTGTTGTTATTCTCTTTCCCTAATCTCTACCTCTTCGACCAAAGCAAGTAAAGAATTTGGGCATGTCCTAATGTTGTGCACCATTAAGAAACGTTTAAGAATGAATAGAATACAATATAAGTGTTTGTATTGGTTTTAAGATCACTTTGTGTAACTTTATCTTGTTAATTCACCATGGTTCCCACAACCCTAGCTATGGAAGTTTTAGCCTCTCATAGTTGCAAGGTTGTGATTAGCATTCATGATTAAGAATAAAAATCAATACTTACACTAATGATTGAGAAAAACACTTCCTTCAATTACTCCATAAAATCTTGAAAAACAAGCAGTAAGAACAAGAAGAATTCAAGAACAGGTTGATCACAAGTTAAGACAAACTCAATCCTCTCTTTCTCAAGGTTTCTACTCTCTAAAACTATCAAAATTGACGTCCTCTATAAAAGTAAAACCTAAAACATATTTATACAGACACAAGAATCCTTTTCCTAAGCCAACAGGGTGAATTTCCATATCTGTCGCCGCTAGTGCCACGACTCGACCTACGATCCATAGCATGCTCCTATGATCCGTAGCTTCCTCTCATACAATCTCAGCTGGCTAAATTCTGGCTAAGGGTTGGATCTGCGTACGACTCGTACCATCAACTCACGACTCGTACTGAACTCCCATACTTTGAATCAGAGGTCTTGAAGTTTTTCTGAAGTTCATCACGACCAGAATGGTACGACTCGTACCTTCGCCTTACGGGTTGTACTTTCTTCTCATAGCAGGAGCTAGACTCAGATGCAATTCTTATGGATTTCATCACAACCCGTACAGGCCTGCTATGAATCATACTGGGACTCGTGGGTCACATCTTCTCAACCTTAACTTTCAGCAACTTCTCACGACCACCAGTATAACTCGTAGGTCCTTCCTACAATTCGTACTGTGGTCTACACTTTTTGCCCATTTTGCACTTTTTAAGATATCTTTTGCAATTTTCAGTTCCAACACCTGTTTATCCTGTAACAAAAGGAAAAGTACTTTATATCCACATAAATACACCTAAGTCTACGTTATTTTCTTAGTTTTGAGCGTCGAATGTGTTGTAAACCCACAACACATCACTGCTCGGCATTTGGTGCCTCCTCCTCTAATCTGGACTCACTGCTTGCATCTCCGAATTGGGCCTCCTCGAACCCCTCTTCTTCATTAGAGCCACTTCCAAACTCTTGGGCTCTTTCCTCCGCTCTCTCCTCAAACTGGGGAGGACAGGCAGATGTGGAAGTGGCCACCACAGCCTGGGCTTTGGCATTTTCCCTAGTGGTTCGGGTCTTGTCAGTATCCGATGTATCATCCCTGTATTCTTTTAATGAACCACTAGGTGAGTTGCCTGCTTGATTGGATTTAGAGGTCTCATCAAGCAATGTCCTGCGAGCAACTGCCTTTGATTCTTTACGTTTTCGCGTCATTGTACCTATGGAGAAAAAGGGTTAGAATTCCAAATTTTAGAAAAAGAAAGCAAAAAAAATTCCTATGTAATTTATCATGGGTTAACAGCACGGGTCGTACCTTGGAGGTATGATTCGCACTGAGACCCGTAATATCTCAAGTCAATGTTAGGCCTCTGAGGTATGACTCGTACCATGAAGGTATGGTCCGTACCACAAGTCGTATGAGAATGCCCCTTTAAAATAATTGTTCTGTATTTTTCCACGACTTATAGTACGACACGGGAGTCGATTCCACGAGTTGTAGAAAGGATTGTACTATCAATCATGGACTTGACCCTTTTTTAGATTCTTGGTACAACTGCCAAGTACGACTCGTAGCAATAAACTACGAGTCATACTAGGATTCGTACCTCATGATTGTTAAAAATTTGTCTTGGGATAGTCCCTACGAGCCATCCTGCTAATCATAGTATGAAATCACGAGTTGTAGGAAGGCTTGTTAAGCCTATCCCTGCCTTATTTTTGGTTCAGTTTGCAGGAGGTTTCAATTAATGTTGGGTACTCAGAATTCTCCAAGTCCAGGAATGCATTTCACTTGTTTTATAGTTACCCATTCCTCCCCTTTTTAATCACAACCTGTAACATCAATTTTAACAGTTCAATTCATAATTTTAACAAGTTCAAGCCCCTAGTCAGTCGCACATAACTTGTTTACATTCCTAGTCATTGTCCTTTTTAAATTTTTCAAGCATTGAGAGGACTCTCAGGGATTTAGCAGGTTTGCATCAAGCACACAAGTCATATCTATCAATTTTAAAGAAATACACTTACTTGAATGCTGATAATGTCGACTGTTAATCAGAACTAGGGTTTAGATTGGGATTCTCGGTGTAATATGAGAAAGAACTTGTTCAATTGATTTTTGATGTTGAGTTACGAGTGTGATTTTATGGTCGTGACTTTGGTTTTGACAGCATGGGAGGAGGGTACGACTGGTTTCGAGTTTAAATAGGTTATAGGGCAATTTTGAAAAATCTGGGCCAAGTCAGGTAAATTTAAAATTTTGGATCCATCACGACTCTACCATGAGTCGTAGGAAGGTCCTACGACTTGTCCCTTGGATGCGTAACAAAGATATTGAGAAACTTAGTTGTGGACCTACGAGCACATCTTACGATTCGTACTATGACTCGTAGGATTTTTGATCCATCACGACTATACCACGAGTCGTAGGAAGGTTCTACGACTTGTCCCTTAGACACGTAACAAAGATATTGAGAAACTTAGTTGTGGACCTATGAGCACATCTTACAATTCGTACTATGACTCGTAGGTCTTTCTTTTATTATGGTCCTTACCTTGCATAGTTCATATGCACAGTGAGTACTACGACCCGTACAATAGGGTTACGAGTCGTAGGACCAATAGTACCCTGAACTCATGCACTAAAACACATCTCTGCTTCTTACCATGACTCATGATATGGCTAGTACAACACTCTTATGAATCGTACTGAGAACATAACACCTGCCTGTTTAGCAATTTTTCTGCCACCTGTTTTTTTTCCCTTGCACACTGAACATACATAAGTTAGTTAATTTGGGTTTCCTCCCAACAAGCGCTTGATTTAATATCGTGGCACGACGCAGGTGGTTCGATTACTCAAAATTCACCAAACCACCACTTGGGTTGCCTCCCAAGAAGCGCCTGATTTTACATCACGGCATGAAACAAGTCTCTTGACTACTCAGACTTTGTCAAGTAACTCGGATTCAACCTCTTTTGTTGAGACAACTCTATATTCCTTCAGCTGCTTCATTGACCGGTAGACATTGAAGGTGACCTCTCATTTATTGAGTCTGAACTTCAATTGGCCAACCTCCACATCTACTAAGGCTCTCCTAGTGTCATGGAATGGTCGCCCCAAAATGATGGGGACCTCAAAATCAACCTCGCAATCAAGGATCACGAAGTCCACTAGGAATATGAATCTATCAATTTTAACAAGCACATCAAACAGGATCCCCTCAAGCTTCTTCACAATTCAGTCATCCATTAGCAGCCGCATGGTAGTCGGTGCGGGGGCTCACAAGCCCAACTGCTTAAACACAGCCAACAGCACCAGATTGATGCTTGCTCCCAAATCACATATTGCGCTTGCAAACTCAACATCGCCAATTGTGTATGGAATAGTCAAGGCACCTGGATCTTTCTTTTTTTAGCCAAGGACCCGTGGCGCTATAGCACTACAATGATACACATTATCCATGGGCTCATAGCTCACAGACCTTTTCTTCATGACAAGGTCCTTCATAGACTTGGCATATCCCAACATCTGTTCCAATGCCTTGACCAATGGAATGTTTACAGATAACTGTTTGAGCATTGATAAGAATTTATGAAACTTACCATTCTCGGCCTTGTAAGGGAACGGTGGCGATGGTCGTGGAATATCCTTGTACATTTATGTGGCTCCTTGCTTTTCTCCTTGATTAGCTTCAGGCCTATTTTCAACATTGGAGCCTCAGTCAACTCAGCATCCTCATTATGCTCGTTCTCAGCAACATCTTCTTCATTGTCATTCACGCTTTCTTTCTTCCTTTCAATTACAACAGGTAGAGGGGGGTCAGTTGTGGTCTTTCCACTCCTAGTCATCACATCCATGTAGAGACCATCATTCTTTGGATTTTGGACTGTGTTGCTAGGTAGTGTACATTTTTTCGTAGGGTTCATAGATGCCGACAGTTTGCCTCCTCCTTGGAATTTGAGTGGTTCGGCCCTGGCTCCTGTCCCTGTGTCCCTACTGAGTTAACCTTTCTGGCTCCAGCTCCCATGATATGCTTAGTAAGCAAATCCAATGATGTGCGCACATGAGCCAATTCCTGGTCACGTTCTTCCTCCTTCCTTATTGGTCTGCAGTCAAACCAACAGCATATGTACCAGCCGCTGCTTCTGCTTCCTAAGTGTATCATGCTCTGTTTGTCTTGGGTACTCTATCTAGAATAGTGGCAGCTTTCTCCCAGGTTTGGCTCATCAATGCTCTTCCTGCCACTGTATCTGCTATTGATTTTGTATTGTTGTTCAATGATCTATTAAAACTCTCCAACAGACTGTCATCAGGAATTTTGTGGTTCGGGCACTTGGTCAACTTTTTTTGAACCTCAACCAGGTTTCATGAAGTTCCTCAGTCTTCAGTTGTCAGAAATTATAGATTTCATCTTAAAGTTGCAGTATCCTGGAGGGTGGAAAGAATCTCTCTAAGAAAGCTTGATTGAGCTCCCTCCAGTTGTTAATGGAGTTATTGGGCAACTTCAATAACCATAATGTGGCTTCCTCAAACAGAGAAAAGGGGAAGAGTCTTAGCCGTATAGCATCCTGGCTGACTCCGGGCAACCTGTACGCCTTGCATATTCCAACAAAGTTCATTAGGTGCAGGTTGGCATCATAATCTATGTGACCACTAAACACCCCTTTCATGTTCAATAACTGGATCATGGTGCTAGTAATATCAAATTTATCCCCAACAGACAATGGTGGTGGTACAATATCTTCGATTGATCCGACTTCATCAATGTCTGGGTCATCTTCATCGAAGAACTGAGGAGCATATCTTTGACCTATGTTGCCCCATACATGTCGACTAGCATTAATAATCTCATCTCGAGCATCCTCCACATCCTGAAGTGCAGCTTGCCGAACTAGCTCGGCTTGGCTAGCTTCTTCAGCAATATGGGCATCTCTCCGCTCTTGGTTCTCTATCTGTTGTAGTGTTCTTTAGAGTCCGAGAGCCAATGAAATCATGGGGTTTCCATTCTGACGAGTACTTGTCATTCACCAAGCGACAACCTGTGGATATCCAAAAATAAAAAGAAAATGTAATTTAGGAAATAACAACCAAAAGTCAAATACAAGCAATTAATCTAATCTTAGTCGTATTCTCCTGCAACGAAACCACTTTTTGATAATGCTCAAACTCACACTTTCTGACAAAGTATGAAGTAGTCACTGTCAATAAAGAACCCAACTAAGAGGTTGTGGTCAAATCCACAGGGAATAGGGTAAGATCTAGACTAATACCAGTAATTGAACTTGTTGGTAAGTTATCTCCAAATTGGGAGGTTTAAAGCAAATAATATTAAAACAAGATTATATTTGTGATTTAAATCAAGATTCACAAACAACTAGGGTAAGTGATCCCCATGGGTTCATAACTACTTCGGGTATACACACGTGATCAATCCCAATACTTACTTGTAGAATTGATTATTAGGGTTCATCCAAACAACTAGTTCATCCCTATTGGATGACTTTACTCAATCACCGGGTCAGGTCTCATGAGCGATTTCAAACTAACCATTATCAATATGTTCCAAATTTAACTATCCTGCAACTACAGCTCAAGTTAATACAATGATCATAAAGACCAAGGCTTTGTTATAATTCTCTTTTCCTAATCTCTACTTCTCTAGGTTCAAACAAGTAAGGAATTTGGGCAAGTCCTAATGTTGTACATCGTTAAGAAATGTTTAAGGATAAAGAGAATACAATACAAGCGTTTAGCATTGACTTTGAATCACTTTTGTGTAATCCTATTTCGTTAATCCACCATGGTTCCCACAACCGCTAGTTGTGGAGGTTTTAGCCTCTCATGGTTGTAAGATTACAATTCGCACTCATAGACAAACACATAATTAAATACTTACAACAATAATTGGAAGAAAATCATATTCAAATATCAAAGAACAATCTCAAGAACAATGTAGAAATTCAAGAATTGCACCTCAAAACTTGATAAAAATTCACAAAAATTATTCTTCGCAAATCTACTACTTTGTTTCTATGTCCTACGACTAAAATAAAACATAAAATATATTTCACATTTGAAACCTTTTCCTAAGATAACAGGAAATTTTTCATATCTAGCGCCGACTGTGTCACGACTGGACCTACGACTCCTAGCAGTATTGTATAGGTCGTACCTGTTTCCTGTACATCCTTGGCTGCTACAAATTTGTCTAAGTTTGGCAAGATGGTATGACTCGTACCACAATCTTATGAGTCGTATAATGCATCTGTGGTTTAGCCTTGAGAACTCTGACATCTTCTGAAATTTTCCACGAGTGTTATGGTACGACTCGTACCTTCCTCCTATGACTCATACTATTTATTGTGTCTAAAGTTCTACCAAGTCTTGAAGAATCTTCTGAAGTTCACCACGGATCATGGTACGGGTCGTATGTTGATGTTATGATCCATGAGTCCATCCGTACCAAGAGACTGCCTTTGTGCAATTTTCTCTAAATAATTCCATGACTCCAGTTATGGCTCATACTAAGAATCTTATGTTGCCTTCCTCTTACTTCATCCTTCTGACTTTCATCAGTACGGCTCGTATAATCAAGGTACGCCTCGTACTGAGACTTTTACTTGGCTGATTTTCTACATTTTAATGCTTCTTTTGCACATTTTTTCTCCAACACTTATTTTCCCTGAAATCAAAGTAAAAGTGCCTCATATCCATATAAACATACCTAAGTGGATGTTATTTTCTAAGTTTTAAGCATTGAAAGTGTTGTAAACTCACAGCATATCAACAGGCTCAGATGTTCAGGGTCAGTCTCTTTGCTACCCGATCACCAGAGTCCAATTCAGCTAGCTGTTGGTGAGTCTTCATCATTCAAGGACCTTCAGTTAGGTGTATTGTTTCTATTTTTAGTTTCAGATTATTAGTGAGCTAATCAGGGTCTTGTCCCATCAGCTCGTCAGTATGTGGAGGCTTTTTATAAATAATGTTGTATTAAGTTTTGGGTTCAGTGTTATGTATTTCTATTGTTCAAATTTTTAATATTCAGACTTTCTCTATTCTAGAATTCAATTTCTTTCCACCTTGATTATGTTGAGTTAGTTATCATGTTCATGCCATGAATCGACTGGGGGCCATTTATGGTTCTAGGTTCCATGTCTTGATCCGGGCCTATTTTTGGATCGTGAAAAACTTGGTATCAGAGAAAAAGGTTCAGTGTGTCCTAGGGTGTCCGAAAGCCGCATTAAGTAGAGTCTTTTTCATAGGTGTGAAGTGCTCCACACTTATGTGAAGAGGCTACGAAGTATTTTAGGAAATTTTCCTTCTTTCATGATCTATGTTGTGTGATAAAATGTCTCTCTATCTTTCTAACTCATGCTATACGAATTTGTAGAATCATGCCTCCACGTCGAGTTAACAGAAGAAGGAATGGCAACAAAAACAGAAATGGCCATAAGAATGGAAACGGAGACGGGTCCCATCAAGACACACCAGTCCCAGAGGATCATCTGCCCGAGTAGGTTGCCCATGTCGTGTTTAGGGCAGCCATCTAGATGTTGGCACAGGCATTGACCGCTTAGGTCAATCAGCAAGTGGTAGCTCATGTTCCCCAGAACGAGAACGCAATGGTGGCTAGGGTCAGGGACTTCCTCAAGATGAATCCCCCTGAATTTTTAGATCAATAGTAGACCAGGGACCACATGAGTTCATTGAGGAGATTCAGAAGATCGCTCAGGTTATGCGAGTGACAGGGGAGGAGTGTGCAAACCTAGCCTCTTATCAGTTGAAAGAGGTTTCTTATATTTGGTACAAACAGTGGAAGGATGGACGGGGAGTTAGAGCGGGTCCCATTGGTTGGGATGAGTTTCTCACCACGTTCTTGGATCGATTCTTTCCCCGAGAGATGAGCAAAATCAAGGAAGCAGAGTTTGTGAACCAGAGACAGAACAACATGACAGTTCAAGAGTATGCTCTAGAGGTCACCCTCTTGTCCAGGTGATATTGGGCATAATTACATGCCCAAGTGCTATTTTATAGCTTAATCTTAGTCATGTTTGTCAATTTAATTTATTATATTATCACGTGATTTTGTGTAATTTCATGCATAAACTAACCAACATGATTATTCATTGTTTTGTAGGTGTAAAATGCATAGGAGGGACTAAATAATGATGGTTGAAGTGAAGGAATGGAGTTAGGATCAAAGTGAAAAAGAAGGCAATGAGACAAAGCAAGGGCAGGCTGGCCGCACCTGGCACCGTGCCACGCTGTGCATGCGCCACACCCAGTTCCGTGCCACACCCATGCCATGCGCGTGCGAGAACCTGCCCATCCAGTGATGCTGCACGACCAAGTTGTTCCATGAAGCGCGAGAGGCGCGATGGCCTCCGTGCCACGCCAGGTGATGTGCACAAGCCTCGCACAAAACATGCCAAGGCCGAAGTTCTAGTGGGCATGTGCGACCAGTCCGTGTCACACAAACAAATTATCGTGATGGGCAGCGTGGCACGGGGCTGGTCCATGGCCAGCCAAAATATGAAATTTTTCACTTAGTATAAATAGGACCCTTAGCTTCTAAAATCATTTATCACGAAAATATTTTGAGAAAGCGGAGAGGAGAGAAGGGAGAAGAGAAGAACTTCACCTACGGTTCATTATTTTTCATTCTCTTTTAATTACTCTTGTAGGTACATTACTTTAATTTGGAGTAATTATAACATGAGTGGCTAAAATCCTTCCTCTAGGGTTGAGGCCACAGGATATGAATGTAAATGCATGAATTCATATTTGGTTTGAGTTTTTAGTTGTTGTTTTGTCTTGCATTCTTAATTATTATTGTTTTTAGGTTTGATCACCAAGAAAACAAACTCGTTAAGCTTAGGTAAAAGTTCGAAGAGTAACCCTAGGTTAGAACACAAGAATGTAGGGAGAAAGTTCTTGTATTTACTATAAGATTCGCGGTTAGGATAGAAACTGTACCTAATTTGCCTTGCTTGGTTAATAAAATGGGATGATAGCTAGAAACCAACTTAGAATTGTCACATCACCGCTCGTAGAAGTAGTTGTGAAACTAAGTCAGGTTAAATGATTAGAGGTACGAAAGTCCATAATCAAGGGCATAAACCCCATAAATCACATCCACGTAGTTAAATTGCTCATGAATTAGGACGTCACATTCCCGTTCAACGATGTAGGTGTGAGACTAGTTTGTTGTGTTTACAGGCTCGAGAGACCACGACCACTGCATTTTACTCTGAGAGACAACAACTGAAGTTTTCATACTTGAAGCATTGTGAATTGTAGCATTGCATGATTATCAGGCCTTAACTCTAGTTGCTTCTTGTATTGTTTCCCAATTATTTTGTGATCACACATAAATTTAATTACAATTATTTGAAATCTCTTAAATCAACACTTGTGAAGGTTAACTTAACACTTGAACTTGAATATTCACTGAATTAGTCCAGTGCATGTCGGTTCGACATTCATCTCTTAAAAGGGCCACTGTATTACTTGTATGACCGCGTGCGCTGGGGCGCAACACCAAGGTACACGCTGGAGATAGTGGCCGATCAGAGGGCCCTAGTGAGCAGATTTGTGAATAGGGTAGCGGACTACTTGGTCAAGGATTGCAGGACTGCAATGCTATATCAAGACATCAACTTCTCCCGATTTATTTTGTATGCCCAGCAAATAGAGGCAGTGCATATGAGGGAGAGGGAGAAAAAAGCCAAGAGAGCCAGGACAAATAATTTTGGGTTCTCCCAGTAGAGGATGGGCGATGTACATCGTCGGCAGTCCCACCAGAGGTCATCGGCCCCAGTGCCATCATCAGCCAGTGTCCATTCATATCTCGAGGTGATCAGAGGAGCATCCGATTCGAGGGGATAGAGGAACACACCTGCAGAGCACACCTTTCCATTCTATAGAAAATGTGGTAAAAACCACATAGGAGAGTGCTTGGTCGAATCAGATATTTGCTTCAGGTGTGGGAAATCCAGGCACATGTGCAGGGAGTTTCCTTTCGCTAGGCAGGGCGCTGGCAGGGATTGTACTCAGGCTGCCACTTTAGTAGTGGCTCCAGCAGCACACTCTTCTCCATAGGGTGCATCCACTAGTACAGGCAGTGGTCAGCGCCAGAACAGGTTTTATGCCCTAGTGTCTCATCGGGAATAGGAGGTCTCCCTAGATGTAGTCATTGGTATGTTATGAGTATTCCATCTTGATGTTTATACATTGTTAGATCCAAGGGCTACTTTATCTTTTATGACGCCCTATGTTGCTAGTAGTTTCGAAAATCCTATCAGAATCTTTCTCAATCTTTACTGCAGTCGGTGATTCAGTTATAGCTCAATGGTTATACAAAAATTGCCCTATCATAGTCCTTCAGAAAGTCACCTCAACAGATTTAGTAGAGTTAAACATGACAAATTTTTATGCTATTTTTGGCATGGATTGGTTGTATGCATGTTATGCCTCCGTGAATTGTAGGACACGTGTGGTAGAGTTGTGATTTTTGGGTGAGCCAGAGTGGATGGGTAGTTCAGTTGTGCCTGTAGGTCACTTTGTTTCCTCTTTAAGGCCAGAAATATGATCTCTAAGGGTTGCGTGTACCACCTAGTTCGATTTCAGGATGCTACATCCGAGACCCCAACTCTCTCGTCAGTTTCTGTCTTGTGTGAGTACCTAGAGTTATTTCGAGATGATCTACCCGAAGCCCTTCCCAAGTGAGAGATCGACTTTGGTATTTACTTTCTTCCTGATACGTAGCCCATATCTAATCCTCCTTACAGAATAGCTCCAGCTGAGCTAAAGGAGTTGGAAAAGTAGTTGAAGGATCTCTTGGACAAGGATTTCATCAAACCTATCAAATCCCCGTGGGCTGCACCAGTTCTCTTTGTTTGAAAGAAGGATGGTACTCTTCGTATGTGCATTGACTATCGAAAGTTGAACAAGGTTCATCAAGAACAAGTATACTCTTCCTAGAATTGATGATTTTTTTGACCAACTTCAGGGTGCTAAGTGCTTGTCGAAGATAGATCTTAGGTCCGGTTATCACCAGCTCAGAGTTAGAGAGAGTGACATCCCGAAGATAGCCTTCCGGACTCGATATGGTCACTATAAGTTTGTAGTTATATCTTTTTGACTAATGAATACTCCTACAGCTTTTATGGATTTGATGAATAGGGTGTTCAAGCCATATTTGGATATGTTCGAAATTATGTTCATAGATGAGATTCTCATATAATCTAGGAGCAAGGAGGAGCATGTCGCTCATTTGAGGATTGTGCTACAGACTGTTATACCCCTGTAAAATTCCCGGCACCTAGAATACCTATTCGCACGTTGGTTAAGCATATTTGGAGGCCATACGTGCTAGACAAAGGCCCGGGAAAAGATCGGACGAGAAACCTGTCGAACCATCGCGGAAGGAGCCGAGGCAGAGCCCCTCCGCGATGGAAGCGTGTCACGGAGCAGGGGCCTCCGCATTGGCTCCGTGACACGTTGGCCTTGTCCAGGCTCAAGTATATAAAGCCCCACTTCGGTTTAATCTCACTTAAACTCATTATAATTTCCAGAAAACGCAGCAAAACAGAGGAAGCCGAAGAGGGAATATATATATTTTCGTCTGATTACGCTGCTAAACGTTATCCAAACTCAAATTAATCCCAGACACCGAAGTATTTAGCAGCAGAGAGCATTCCTACGGATTCAGTTTCGTAAAATACGGCCGACGAATCGTCGAGCCACCGAGATAAGGTAAGTGGAATTGCTCTAAACTAGTGTCTATGTGTTCCTAGCTGTGAAGTGAATATTTCTCCCTTCTGGACCTCTGAAAAATAGCGAATTTCTGGCCGTCTTTCAATAAGCCTAAGTTTAGGCTAACTATATCGAAAGTGACGTTGCCTTTTGAGATAAAGTTGTATTTAGTATTGATTGACATATTTATGAATGCAGTTGGGAGAAAACAGTTGAAGTACCGGCCGAGCCTCGTCCGACAGACGGATAGTTTAAGGATAAGGTATGTAAAGCTAGTTCCCTCGGCAAGTTAGGTAATATCGGTATAGTATAGTGATTTTCAGGCCAGTAGAACATTCAGAAGTCAAATGTTACGTTTATTATGAATATTGATACGATACGAGAAGCATTGGGTTGTAACTTGTATGAAACCTACTAGTACGACATGGACTCTAACACAAGTGTTAGAGATTGCCCAGTATGCTCAGTATGTGATGTAATATGAAATGTTAAGATATTATTGTATTTAGTTGAAACCCCGTAAAGTGATGCAATATCCGTAAAGCAATTCAGAAATAGAATGGCAGGCCAAAACAAAGTTTAGAACGCATGTTAGGAATAGTAAATCATGTTAATACAGAAACTCAGTAAACAGCATAGTTTTCAGCAGAAACACTATCTTGTATAGCATTTGCCCCAGTACAGTTTGGCAGGAGACTATATTCATATATATATATATATACCAGCCTCAGCACGTATTAAATACATACAGATTACTATCATTAGTTCAGCATGTAATATATACGATACTTTACCCCTATTAGCCTCAGCATGTGAGATATGCAGACAGTATTACTAGTTGAGACCGTTGTATTGTTTGGGGTTGGACTACCTAGCATCCATGATCGCCCCAGGGTTAATAGCTGTATCGACTCGTCCGCCAGAGGACGAGGATACGTCGCTCTACGTAGTGGCATGCCGTCCCCCAGGGGATGAAGATGGGATGCCAATTTCCCCATATTTTGCCTTGGTCGGCTTTTATACACCCCCGTCGAGCGGATACGCCCGGGTGTTGATTCAGGAGTCCTCCGGACTCAGGTACAGTTATAGTCAGGGGCTCAGCGAGCCCAAGTGCATACCCAGGGGACCGGCAGGATGCTTACAGCCATTATAGGAGATGGGATGACCGGGGTAGGGGTGTAGATTCTATGCTGGTTGTACCTCCCGGCTTATGGGGGCCGGGTAAGGTTTGTGTATGCTATGTATGTTATGATATGTTATACTGTGTTACAGTAGATACAAGTAAATCGACAGTAGAACGATCAATCCTCAGGTATGACTCCTACTCCTTCCAGTATGATTAAGAAAAGGTATGACTTACATTATCACAGGTAAGTTATTCCTTCTATTTCAGTTTCATCAGTTATATTATTGTTTTCAGATGTTTCTTTCAGTTATTGCTATACATACTCAGTACCAGCGGTACTGATGCCCGGTGGGGTGCTGCATTACTTGCCTGCAGGTACTCATAGACGAGCAGGTGACACTACGTGATTCCTGTCAGCGATCGAGTATTCAGCTCCTGTCATCTAGAGACTGAATTCCAGAGGTGTATTTCAGTTTCTTTTGTTGTATAGTACGGGTAGGTCGGGGCCCTGTCCTGATCATTTCTATTGCTATTCCTAGAGGCTTGCAGTCTGTATATATCTCCCTGTGGTCAGATGAGCCGGTCGTGTGAGGCCGTGCAGTTGTTGGCTATTAGTACTTTTGCTTCTTTTATGTTGGCCGTGTGGGGCCATAAGTTTGACAGTAGTGGTGACCTTGCCGGTCACGTAGCCTTCTAGTATGTTATTGCTGAGTTACAGATAACTAGACAGCATGGTGCCCTTGTCGGCCCGCATAGGATTCCCTAAATTGATATGTTTCTGGTCAGCTGTCAGTACAGGTACAGGAGGCTATAAGCCAATGAGCCGGGGGTTGTGTTTACAGCCGTTATATAGCCCTTTGTTTCCAGAAATGTGAGTTAGAGCCAGCCAGGCACCAGATATGCCCAGGCTTAGCAGTCCAGCAGTACAGGTCCTAATAGGGCACCAGGTGCCAGTCATACCCCCCAAGGCGGGGTGTGACAAACTTGGTATCAGAGCAGGTCGTATCCCAGGGAGTCTGCAAGTCGTGCTAAGTAGAGTCTTGTCTATGGATGTGTTGTGCACCACATACTATAGGAAGGAGGCTACGTGGCATGATAGGATGGTTACCCTTCCTTCTCAGTCAGTCGTGCTTTAGAGCGGTACAGCATAGGGTTGAGCCCCTATAAACTTACCGTATTCTTTGATTACAGATATAAAAGCAAATCAGCATTACCCTACTACAGGCAGAAGATCAGATAACAACAGAAGAGGGCATCAGCCAGTTACATGATAACTACAGCAGCAGGAGGAGGTACCTGAAACCTCCCAGCATGATACCTTTATCGGTACTATCCCCAGTATACGTTGATAACGTCAAAATAGGAAGTCAGGAATGTAATGTGCATATGAGTTGATTTATTTATTAGCCATATAAGATCTGATTAAGATTATAGACAAGGTCAGACCACCAGGTAAGTATAAGAAAGAGAGGGAAATGCAGGAATCCCAAATACATCTTTTTGGATATGGTACAGTTAAATGCTTTTATTTGTTGCAATAAGAAAAGGGCTATTCCTACCTCCTGATTTTGATGCCAGCATAGTAAAGGGGCATAAGACTTGAGATGGGGTTGCCAAATCCAGCGGTAAGTAAAGATGGGCTGATTGATCCTAGTAAGTATTAGAAAATGTAAAGAGCCCCTAGGATTACGTAAGTTATGCAGACCCTTATGACAATAAGCCTTTAAGCCAGTAGAGAAAGTAAGACCGTTAGCTTACCCGAAGCAGGGGTAAAATACTTGTTAGTGATAAATGTCGGGTAATAGTCAAGCTCGGGTCAGAAAAAGGCCAAGTCTGTTACATATGTTAACAGATAGCAAGACAAAGACATACCTGTAAGATTGTGGTTATGATCCAGTTGTGATATCAAAAGGGTGAGGGATCATGTGAATCAGATAGGTCTGACTGCAAGTCAGGGGAAGTATGAACTGATACAGGACCAACAATCTTGTTAACAATGAAGAGCAGGTACCTTGAACCCCAGAGTTCAACTTAAGCAAGATGAAGGAAAGAAGTAAGAATGTCAGATCTTGTGGGGAAATTAGAACTACCCCGGATTGACAAAACATCGTATTAAGGAGTAAGCCTCGGGCTGACAGTAGGATCGCGGTTCAGAATACCGCAGTATGTCCGCTATGGAAAAGTTAAGAAGTTACCGATACAGCAATTCTAATCTAGTGTAGCCTAGAGATAAGGTCCAGCAGACAGTCATGGGCTCTTAATATATGCCTAGTAAGGCTACAAGATTCAAACGTTGACCCCACATCGCAAGGGTGGCGGAATTTCAAACAGCAGACAATAACTAAGGTGTTTATGTTCGTTACTCTCAGAATGGGGTGACAATACAACGAACTGATAAGTCAGGGCAAGAGATAGTATTAGGCCGTAGAAGCTGTGTATCATGTACGGTATGAGACTCAGCAGAGCATGTCAGAGATTAGGTATTACCGCAGAATTCAGTACATATTGTACGTAGCTAGTGATATATATGTATACAGATAATAGATATGTTGTGAGCGGTTTGCCTATAAGGGCTACAATCACAGATGTTGATTAGTAATAGAAAGCATATACAAATTGCATTGCAGGACACCCCCTTGCCAAAAAAAAGAGAGAGAGAAGAGAGAAGAAAGAAAGAAAGGAGAGAAGGAAAAGAGAAAGGGCAGATTAAGTGTGAATTACGTATGAAGTCATAGGAACTATCTCAGTTCTCAGTATTAAGTTAGTAGATTTATGTGTTGTTGCGAGATCTAGGCCCTAGGAGCTTATCAGAGTTAATGGCCTAAAACAGATGGCTAGATGATAAGGGCGCAGTTAGACGGTCTACCGACCAGCTGGCGCCTGCATCAGCAGGGAGGCGTCCCTGAAGATCGGTAACAGTAGTGTATATGCTAGAGCCAGGATTAGAGGCCGAATAGGCAAATTTCAGAGATTAGCAATACCAGAATTGTTCTAGTATGTTAAGCGGTTGTACGTCATTTTCCCAGCCTTGTAGGTGAGAGTCGGCCTTAGCTAACCTAGCAGTCATTATGTGGAATACCCCATAAGTTAGCCGGCCGTCCCAGTCAGAATACTCGTGGGTACCCCAAGGAAGGGTCCACATCAGTAGTCAGCGACAGACTAGTAATTCAGCTGGTTTTTGTAAGATATTTAGATACAGAGCCCTAGCAGAAGACCAGTATTTACAGAATAGCTCATAAGACCGAGAATTCCCCAGAATAGCAGCATAAATCTAAGTGGATATACACAAGGCGTAAGAAATTGATAGTACCCTGCTAGCACAGTGTTTATTAAGACTAGGGGATCAGTAGACTCCCCGTGAAGATCCAGAGATCAATCACCTGGGAGCAAGTTTGATTAAGCCCAGCCTTACAGTGGTTTAAGTAAAATAACAGAGTAATTAGATGGCCACAAGTCTGCGGTTATGCACGAACTATAAGCACTCAAGTAGAACGATTAGAGCATTGTTAGACTACTGCCGCATTCGGGTCATTCAACTCGACTATTCAGTTATTTAAGGTTATGCAGCCAGATCATTAGAGGTCATGGTCAATATCAGGATCCTCTAATCAGATAAAGGCATAAGGTGCGCAGACGGTCGTTCAGGTTACCTTAGCAACAAGTAGCCTTAGCATATGGCCAGAAAGCCAGATAAGCTCTAGTTATACCGGTAGCCTACTTGTCAGATTCTCCGGTATAATAAACCAGTATGACTGTCAGTTATATGTCAATTTTTGTAAATGTGAATTTTAGTTGAGTTTAGTAGCCGTGTCGGAGGCTGGTGTACAGATAGATACACAGAAAAATCAGAATAGTGAAGACATAGCCTAGACCTACCACTCCGATCAAAGTATGCAGTCCCTGCGGTTAGCCGGGTACTGCAGAGGGTTTGTGGAAGGATTTTCCACTTTAGCAGCACCTCTGACTAAATTGACACAGGAGGCAGTAAAGTTCCAGTAGGCTGAGGCGTGTGAGCAGAACTTCTAAGAGTTAAAAGTCAGGTTAACATCAGCTCCAGTGTTAGTATCGCCAAGAGGTACAGAGGGTTGATACAGTGTGGTAAGGTAATAGCTTATGCTTTCAGGCAGTCGAAGAAACGTGAAAAGAATTATTTTACCCATGACCTGGAGTTAGTTGCAGTAGTTTATGCCTTAAGGAGCGATAATACAGAATGTCGCAGTGTTGTCGTTAGTGGTGGAAGTAAAGGAATGGCGGTATGGAGACCCTAGCCAGGTCCAACTTGAACACAAGGTTCAGTAAGGAAAGGTGACATATTTTCAGATAACCAGGGATGAAGTGTTACGATATAAAGGCCGCATTTGTGTTCCAGATATTTTAGGGCATCGCCAGCAGCTTATGAGCGAGGCGCATTACGCCCGCTATTCTCTTTACCCAGGCGCGATGAAAATGTTCCATGATATCAAAGAAAACTACTGGTGGCCAAGTATGAAAAGGGAAATTGCTGAGTTTGTAGCCCAGCATCCTAACTGCCAGCGGGTGAAAGCAGAATAACGGAAACCAAGCGGTAATTCAGGACATAACTGTACCTCTCTAAAAATGGGAAGCAGTAAATATGGATTTTGTGGCAGAATCACCCCGTACTGAACATGGATATGATTCCATTTGGGTAATAGTTGACAGGCTGACAAAATCAGCTCATTTCCTACCAGTAAGGGCTACCTTCTCGGCTGAGGATTATGCCCAATTATATATCAGAGAAATAGTTAGATTGCGTGGAATGCCGGTATTCATTATTTCAGATAGGGGAGCACAGTTTACAGCTAGATTTTGGCAGAGGTCTGGAAACGTAGATTAATCTAAGTACAGCTTCCTACCCTTAGACAGATGAGCAGGTTGAGCACACAATTCAGACGCTCGAAGACATGTTGCGAGCGTGTGTGCTAGATTTCGGTAGTAGCCAAAGTGAGCATTTACCGTTAATTGAATTTGCCTACAATAATAGCTATCATTCAGCCATCCAGATGGCGCCTTTTAAGGCATTATACGAGCGGAAATGCAGATCGCCTAACGGTGTTTGAAATCGGAGAATCAGTGTTGGTTGGCCCAGACATTGTTCAGCAGTCATAGGAAAAGATAAAGCTTATCCGAGAACGTTTACTGACCGCTCAGAGCCGCCAGAAATCGTATGCAGATATGTGGCGCAGAGATCTAGAATTTGCGGTAAATGGCTGGGTATATCTGAAAGTGTCCCCAATGAAAGGGGTAATGAGGTTTGGCAAGAAAGGCAAGCTTAGCCCGAGATTCATTGGGCCATATCAAATTCGGCGAAGAATAGGCCGAGTTGCATACGAATTGAACTTGCCTCCAGAGTTAACATCTGTTCACCCAGTCTTCCATGTCTCTATGTTAAGAAAGTTCGTAGGGGACCCTTCTACAGTAGTTCCAGTTCAAGATGTCCAGGTCACAGAAGAGTTAGCATATGAAGAGGTTCCCGTAGCTATCTTAGACAGACAGATTCGCAGGTTGAGGACTAAAGATGTTACATCTGTTAGAGTATTGTGGCGTAACAGGGATCGTGAGGAAATGACGTGGGAAGCTGAAGAAGATATGAAAACCAGATACCCTCGCTTATTTCAGGCCTAGTCAGGCGACAGGTATGTCCGTATTATTATTTATGCAGTACCTTATGTTTGTATGTCTGTAAATGATAAAGAGAGATTGATATCTAGTTATCCAGTGAATCCTAGAATATTATGTGCAGTGCCTGTGTTGGACTTTTCTGCATTTCAGGTTTTTGCTATAGTTCATATTACAGGGGAGACTAAGTAAGTAAGTAGTCCTCTAGATAACAGTGTACATTCGAGGACGAATGTTCTTAAGGGGGGGAGAATGTTATACCCCGTAAAATTCCCGGCACCTAGACGACCTATTCGCACGTTGGTTAAGCATATTTGAAGGCCATACGTGCTAGAGAAAGGCCCAGGAAAAGATCGGACGAGAAAACTGTCGAACCATCGAGAAAGGAGCCGAGGCAGAGCCCCTCCGTGATGGTAGCGTGTCACGGAGGAGGGGCCTCCGCGTTGGCTCCGTGACACGTTGGCCTTGTCCAGGCTCAAGTATATAAAGCCCCACTTCGGTTTAATCTCACTTAAACTCATTATAATTTCCAGAAAATGCAGCAAAACAGAGGAAGCCGAAGAGGGAATATATATTTTCGTCCGATTACGCTGCTAAATGTTATCCAAACTCAAATTAATCCCAGACACCAAAGTATTTAGCAGCAGAGAGCATTCCTACGGATTCGGTTTCGTAAAATACGGCCGACGAATCGTCGAGCCACCGAGCTAAGGTAAGTGGAATTGCTCTAAACTAGTGTCTATGTGTTCCTAGCTGTGAAGTGAATATTTCTCCCTTCTGGACCTCTGAAAAATAGCGAATTTCTGGTCGTCTTTCGATAAGCCTAAGTTTAGGCTATAAACTATATCGAAAGTGACGTTGCTTTTTGAAATAAAGTTGTATTTAGTATTGATTGACATATTTATGAATGCAGTTGGGAGAAAACAGTTGAAGTACCGGCCGAACCTCGTCCGACAGACGGATAGTTCAAGGATAAGGTATGTAAAGCTAGTTCCCTCGGCAAGTTAGGTAATATCGGTATAGTATAGTGATTTTCAGGCTAGTAGAACGTTCAGAAGTCAAATGTTATGTTTATTATGAATATTGATACGATACGAGAAGCATTGGGTTGTAACTTGTATGAAACCTACTAGTACGACATGGACTCTAACACAAGTGTTAGAGATTGCCCAGTATGCTCAGTATGTGATGTAATATGAAATGTTAAGATATTATTATATTTAGTTGAAACCCCGTAAAGTGATGCAATATCCGTAAAGAAATTCAGAAATAGAATGGCAGGCTAAAACAAAGTTTAGAACGCATGTTAGGAATAGTAAATCATGTTAATACAGAAACTCAGTAAACAGCATAGTTTTCAGCAGAAACACTATCTTGTATAGCATTTGCCCCAGTACAGTTTGGCAGGAGACTATATTCATATATATATATATATATATATATATATATTTACCAGCCTCAGCACGTATTAAATACGTACAGATTACTATCATTAGTTCAGCATATAATATATACGATACTTTACCCCTATTAGCCTCAGAATGTGAGATATGCAGATAGTATTACTAGTTGAGACCGTTGTATTGTTTGGGGTTGGACTACCTAGCATCCATGACCGCCCCAGGGTTAATAGCTGTATCGACTCATCCGCCAGAGGACGAGGATACGTCGCTCTACGGAGTGGCATGCCGTCCCCCAGGGGACGAAGATGGGATGCCAGTTTCCCCATATTTTGCCTTGGTCGGCTTTTATACACCCCCGTCGAGCGGATACGCCCAGGTGTTGATTCAGGAGTCCTCCGGACTCAGGTACAGTTATAGTCAGGGGCTCAGCGAGCCCAAGTGCATACCCAGGGGACCGGCAGGATGCTTACAGCCATTATAGGAGATGGGATGACCGGGGTAGGGGTGTAGATTCTGTGCTGGTTGTACCTCCCGGCTTATGGGGGCCGAGTAAGGTTTGTGTATGCTATGTATGTTATGATATGTTATACTGTGTTACAGTAGATACGAGTAAATCGACAGTAGAACGATCAATCCTCAGGTATGACTCCTACTCCTTCCAGTATGATTAAGAAAAGGTATGACTTACATTATCAGACAGGTAAGCTATTCCTTCTATTTCAGTTTCATCAGTTATATTATTGTTTTCAGATGTTTCTTTCAGTTATTGCTTTACATACTCAGTACCAGCGGTACTGACGCCCAGTGGGGTGCTGCATTACTTGCCTGCAGGTACTCATAGACGAGCAGGTGACACTACGTGATTCCTGTCAGCGATCGAGTATTCAGCTCCTGTCATCCGGAGACTGAATTCCAGAGGTGTATTTCAGTTTCTTTTGTTGTATAGTACGGGTAGGTCGGGGCCCTATCCCGATCATTTTTATTGCTATTCCTAGAGGCTTGCAGTCTGTATATATCTCCCTGTGGTCAGATGAGCCGGTCGTGTGAGGCCGTGCAGTTGTTGGTTATTAGTACTTTTGCTTCTTTTATGTTGGCCGTGTGGGGCCATAAGTTTGACAGTAGTGGTGACCTTGCCGGTCACGTAGCCTTCTAGTATGTTATTGCAGAGTTACAGATAACTAGACAGCATGGTGGCCTTGTCGGCCCGCATAGGATTCCCTAAATTGATATGTTTCTGGTCAGCTGTCAGTACAGGTACCAGAGGCTATAGGCCAATGAGCCGAGGGCTGTGTTTACAGCCGTTATATAGCCCTTTGTTTCCAGAAATGTGAGTTAGAGCCAGCCAGGCACCAGATGTGCCCAGGCTTAGCAGTCCAGCAGTACAGGTCCTAATAGGGCACCAGGTGCCAGTCATACCCCCCAAGGCGGGGTGTGACACAGACTCTCAAGGATCACTAGTTGTTTTCCAAATTCAGCAAGTGTGAGTTTTGGTTAGACTCAGTAGCATTTTTTGGTTATTTGGTGTCAAGTGAGGGTGTACAGGTGGACTCTCAAAAGATAGAAGCTATGAAAAATTGGCCTAGAGCAGTTAATCCTTCGGATATTAGGAGTTTCTTGGGTTTAGCTAGTTACTACAGAAGATTCATTGATGGATTTTCATCCATTGCAGCACCATTGGCTAAGTTGTCCCAAAAGAAAGAAAAATTTCAATGGTTGGATGCATGTGAGCAAAGTTTTCAAGAGTTAAAGACTTGACTCACTTCAGCCCCAGTATTGACCTTACCCTAGGATACAGATAAATTTATGGTGTATTGTGATGCCTCTAGAGTTGTTCTTGATTGTTTGTTGATGCAGCATGGAAAAGTCATTGTATATGCCTCCCGACAGCTTAAAACTCATGAGAAGAATTATCCGACCCACGACTTGGAATTGGCAGTGGAGGTATTTGTGTTGAAGATCTGGGGGTACTATTTGTATGGGGTCCATATGGATGTGTTTACGGACCACAAGAGCCTACAGTATGTGTTTACCCAGAAGGACCTAATTTGCAACAAAGGAGGTGGTTAGAGCTTCTCAAGGATTATGACATGAGTGTCCTTTATCATCCGGGCAACCAACGTAGTGGTGGATGATCTTAGTAGGCTATCCATGGAGAGTGTTTCTCATGTGGAAGATGGAAGGAAAGAGTTGGTGAAGTGCACCGGCTTGCTCGATTAGGAGTTCATCTTATTGATTCAATGGATGGTCGTGTTGTTGTTCCGAATGGTTCAGAATCCTCTTTGGTGAATGAAGTCAAGTCTAGAAAAGATGAGGATTCGATCTTGGTAAAGTTGAAGGAAACGGTTCAGAATCAGAAGGTAGAGCTCTTCTCCCAAGGGGGAGATGGTGTGCTTCGATATCAGGGTCGTTTGTGTGTTTCAGATGTTGATGACTTGAGAGATCAGATGTTTTATGAGGCTTATGGTTCCAGATATTCTATATATTCGGTGCCACCAAGATGTACCCTGACCTATGGGAAGTCTATTGGTGGAACGGCATAAAGAAGGACATTGCGGAGTTTGTTGCTAAGTGTCTGAATTGTCAACAAGTGAAGGTTGAGCATCAAAGACCTGGAGGTGCGCTTCAAGACATTAGTATCCCTACGTGGAAGTAGGAAGAAATCAATATGCACTACATTATAGGGTTTCCTCGTATTCGCCGATAGTATGACTCTATTTGGGTGGTTGTAGATAGGTTGACTAAGGCAGCTCTTTTCTTATAGGTCAAAACTACCGACTCAGCGGAGGATTATGCCAAATTGTACATTTGGGAGTTAGTTCAGTTTCATGGTGTTCCCTTGTCCATCATATCAGATAGAGGTACTCAGTATACCTCGCAATTTTGGAAGTCGTTTCAGAAGGGACTTGGTACTCAGGTCAAGCTTAGCACATCTTTTCAACCGCAGACCGATGGTCAAGCTGAGCGGACCATTCAGACTCTTGAGGATATATTGAGAGCATGTGTGATTGATTTCAAAGGTAGTTGGGATGACCATTTACCTACTTATCGAGTTTGCTTATAGCAACAGTTACCACTCCAGCATCTAGATGGCTCCGTTTGAGGCTCTTTATGGGCAGAGATGTAGATCACCTACTGGTTGGTTTGAAGTAGGTGAAGGTACGTTGATTGGGCAAGATTTAGTTCATGAGGCTATGGATAAAGTTTAGCTTATAAGGGAGAGGCTGAAAACAGCTCAAAGTCGTCAAAAGTCCAATGCGAATGTGAGGAGGAGAGAACTTGAGTTTGAAGTTTAGGATTAGGTGTTTCTGAAGGTGTCTCCCATAAAAGGAGTGATGAGATTCGGGAAGAAAGGGAAGCTTATTCCTCACTATGTTGGCCCGTACAGGATTGTGAGACACGTTGGCAAGGTAGCCTATGAATTGGAATTACCCTCAGAATTGGCTTCAGTACATCCAGTTTTCCATGTTTCACTCTTGAAGAAATGTATTGGTCACCCGACTTGGGTTGTTCCGTTGGAGAGCATAGGTGTGAAGGATAGTCTTAGCTATGAGAAGGTACCAGTTGAAATTCTTGATCGTCAGGTTCGGAAGTTGAGGAACAAAGAGGTAGCTTTAGTAAAGGTTTTGTGGAGCAATCAGTATGTTGAGAGAGCTAAGCGGGAAGCTGAAGCAGATATGCTGGCTAAATATCCGCACCTTTTCCCTTCTAGCTTAGTTCTACCTTAAGGTACCAGTTTCCTCCTTGGAACTTTATTTAGTTTCATGTCTTGTTCATGTCTCTCAGTTTCCTGTATGTCAGTCCATATATGTGTGGTTCATGAATTCAATTCAGTCATATGTTTCAGTTCGAAGTTAGTCACTCCGTCAATTTCAGCTAACTCTGTCAGTTTCAGCTTTAAGTATTCAGTATTTGGGATGGCAGATCCTTTCCCCAGTTATTCAGTGTGTTTACCCACATTCAAGGATGCATGTTCCCAAGGGAAAGATATTGTAATACCCCAAAAATTTCTAAGAAATAGATGAGGGAGTTAGAAATGAGTTCTGAAGAAAAATCTGCATTTTTGCACCAGAATGGCCCATGGTACGAGTTGTGAAGAGGAGTGATGGGTCGTGGTCTCAGTCGTGGGGGAATTCAGAAGTTTGGTACCCAGATCACGAGTCACACCACGAGTCGTGATATATGCGTACCACTCATGGTCAGGAGTCGTGATGAGTTTATTGTGGTGCCAGGGTATGATGTAACGGATCATGGTACGACTCATAGTAAGTAACAACAAGTCGTGTGGAAGTCATGGTTAGGAATTGGCAGGTGAAGGGGATGATTTCACGATTGACAGTACGACTCATGGTAGGACACCACAAGTCATGTGCAATCATGGTGAGATTCGGAGATGATGCAGGGAGGAGAAGTGGTGACCACAAGAGGTAACCACGAGTCGTTACTTCATGGTACGACTCGTGATGAGAGTCGTAATGACTGGCAATCCCCATTTTTCAGATTTTTTATTAAGGGCATTTTTATAATTTCTAAGCTCCTAAGTCCTAAACTATGTCATTTTGAGCTCTGTTAGGAGGATTTTAAGAGGGGTTAACCTATCCTAATTCATTCAACTCCCATGCATGCAAGAGTAGAAGTTTTCCTTTGAAGATCAAGCTTGAAAACCTCCAATTCTCTTGGGCTTTCAAGGAAGAGTCTGGAATTAGATTTCTCGGGTATGTAGGGCTATGAATGAGAGTTTCTTTCACTCTAATGCTCAAAATTTTCTTCAATTTCATGAATTTAAGTTGTAGATCAAGTTCATGATCTTATGGGGCTTATTCCTAATTTTTTTTGAAATTCTCTATGATAAATCTTATGGGTCTATTCCCTTCATGTATCAAATCATGTTTTAAGATCTATGGGCAGATTTTATACCTGTTTTGATTATTAATTCATGGTTTTAAATTTTAACCAATTTATGCCCAATTATGAAAGTTTCATGAAAAGTCAAGTTTATGATTCTATTATGATTCAGATCTTCCTAAGCCCTAAATTATGATTTATGATTCATGATATGATCTCCTTCAAGTATTATTCATGAATCTATGAATTTCAAGTACAGTGATTTTCTTAAGATGTATGTTCTTCATGACGATTTCGGCCGACTCACGGACCCTAATTCATGGCTAATCATGTATTTCAAGTATGATCAAGTATGTTATGATTTATCTAGCCATGAACTTCATGTATGACTTCATGATTACTATATGAGCCTTCATGTGCATGTTTTTGAGAGTCGTGTCTAGCACCGAGTAGGCCCGGCGTTCAGGTAAACTCTATGGTCTCAGAACTACGCACCAATGTAGGTTTATGCTCATGGACTCTAGGTGGGTCCCTATTAGTGATATCACGCCATGTACGTCTTTGTCCTTGCAAGCTTGGTACGGTTCTACCCACTTGAACAAGATAGTTGGCGCATCATGTAAGCTCTATCATGATGGTGTCGGTTAAGACGAGTCCTCCCATTATTTCTCATGATTTATGCATTGTCATGTTTACGATACCTTGGCTCAAGTTATGTTTTTTCAAGGTTTCTCTTATGATTATTATTATGACTATATTATGAATAGTTTTGAAAATCTTGAGCCTCATAATTATGTTATGACTATCATTTCATGTTTTGAACTGTCCTACTCTTATGAACTCTTATGTATTTTGATTAGTCCATTTTATTTACCTTGCATACTCAGTATATTCCAAGTACAGACCGCATACTCTATGTTGTATCATTTCATGATACATGCTCAGAATTTCAGTGTCAGTCTCTCCGCTAGCTGATTACCAGAGTCTAGTTCAGCCAGCTGTTGGTGAGTCCTCATCCTTCGAGGACCTTCAGTTAGTTGTGTTGTTGCTATTTTCAGTTTTAGATTATTAGTGAGCTAGTTGGGGTCTTGTCCTATTAGCTCGTCAGTATGTAGAGGCTTTTAAGACATAGTATTGTATTCAGTTTTGGATTCACTGTTATGTATTTCTGATGTTCAAATGTTTAATATTTAGACTTTCACTATTCCAGAATTCAGTTTCTTTCCACCTTGATTATGTTGAGTTAGTTATCATGTTCATGCCATGGGTCGACTTGGAGTCATTTATGGTTCTAGGATCGGTGTCTTGATCCGAGCCTATGTTCAGGTCATGACACCACTATACCTTGCCAGAGTATCGTAGCTAAACTGGGTGATCACTATCTGAAGCCTGTTCGGGCTAATAACCTAGGTGGCAATGTAGTTTTGGGAACTTGGGCGCGCTGAACCTCGGCCAGCTCGGTGCTAAGTACTACTCCCAATGAAAATCCTAATTGTGTCTAACTGTGCTAATAGCTCAAAACTTATGTCCTATGACTTAAGTAAGAACTACTTATCTAGAAGTGTTTTGAGAGTCTAAGGACCTGAAAGAAACTATGTTCTAAGACTCGTCAGAGCTGCTTTATCTAAGAGCGTTGTAACGGTCAAAAGAACAACTAACAAGCTGATAAACTTATTCTACTGAGTTTACTGAGTTTCTCAAAAGACTGATAATAGTCAAATTGATCAGTTGACATTTCTAAAGAATGCTAAGTACACTAAGCACTGACTGAAACTCCGAGACTGAATATACTAAAAGATTAACTTTTGCTCAAGTATTTGTACTAACATTCATAACTCAAATGAAATTATCCTAATAAAGCAATATTTATATCTGGGTTCTAAATTATTCAAGTTTCATTTAAAATCATATTAAAAAGATTAGGGCTAAAATACATATTGTATGAATGACACCGAGACATGAATTACAACTGGTAATAATATTGAAAAACTCAAAGAATTATCACAATGAAGGAATTCATAAGCTATTTGGAGAAAACCCTCGTTTCGATCTTACATAGGGTTGGAACTAATGAGATTTCTGTAAAGAATTTGGGACACAACAGTGAGAGAAATTTCCTTGTTGGAATTCCAACATACCTGTAGAAGAATCCCCTACTAAAGCTCTTGGAAATCTGGAGGAGAAACAGAACCTTAGTTCTTTCCTTGAGAAGCCTGTTTGAGCTTTCTTCGTACTTACTTTTGAGAGGAAGGTGAGAAATGAGGAAGGAATATCGATAACCCTCTAAATCCCCTAAATATAAACTCAAAAACGACGTAGTTTAGGCATTAAAATAATGAAAAGTTACAAAAATTCTCCTAGAAGAAAGCTTGAAAAACTACCTATCAGGATCCAACAGGTCTCACAACGAGTCATTGGTTGAAACCACGGCTCGTTGAAGCCAGTTGTTAGTCCTGGGTTTGAAAATTCCAGCTACTGGACTAGACCAACATACATGAACAATGACTCATTTGATGAACCAATGGGTCGTTGGTTTTTCTCGTTGTCCTTGGGAGATTTTAAACATGTTCTGGATATCCTCCAACGAACGCACGGAATGACTCGTCAGATGGAACAATGGGTTGCTGAATCCAATTGTTGTCACTAGAGGGGATTTCTCACCCTTTCGAGATTCTTCCAACGGCTCAATAGGACAAATAATTGATTCCTTCCATGACTTGTTACTGGGCTCATTGGTTCTAGGAAAGTTTTAAACCAGCTTCTAGATGGACACTACGATCAAAACAATAACTCATTACTGGAAGCAATGGGTTGTTTCATCGCTCGTTGAACCTAGGGAAGGAATCTACTAGGGCAATTGACGACCATCCTAATGAACCATTATTTGTGACAACGGCTCATCTGACGAGTCGTCCTAAGAAGATTTTTGGGTTTTCTGCTAGTTTTTCACCTCAAGTCTAGGATTTAGCTTTAGAAACTTTTGGGTGTTACATGTACTGTGGTTTTTCCAATCCTTTTCCTATTTCACTAGTACTGCAGGTCACTGTCCAATGTAAAAGATGGTCAAATCAAATCCAAAAACCTTAATGTGATACTTAAAAGGAACTGATTTTAGTGGAAATAAGTAACCTACAATACAGAGGAGAGAAAGAGCATTGAGATCCTCGTCGTATACTTGCCCAAACTTCAGAGAAATAGAATCTATCCAACTCATACAAGGATCTTTGTATTGCAGAGCTCTGACTACCCTATGAGGTCCACATCGCGGAGTAGTTACCCCGCAATAGGGTGCACGACACAGAGTAGAGTTAATATCTTGGTCAAAGATAATCACCCATAAGAAAGGTGTAAGAATGCTAGTAGGAGTTAATAAAGGTCTTCAACCAATTGCCTATTAACAAATATCACAACTCTTTTACTTCTTACATAGCTAACATTCAACATACAGCTACAAGTGTATTTACGTATATTTTTTGTTGCGATGCTTCTGTTGAGGAAACCCATTTAATTTGTCTGGAATGATATGAAAAATAAAGTACTCATGTAGATAGTTTACAGAATCAAAAGAATAAAAATTAATATTTAGCAGTTATTAGAAGAAAGGGGAGAACAAACTATTAGTGAAAATTCTTCACAATAACAAGGGAAAAAGGTACAAATCAATTATCAATTGCAAAAAGGAACATAGCAAGGTCATAGATTATGTTGACTTCGCGCCCCATAACTAGCCGACTAAGTTAATCAGAAACTTTATGTGTTGAATTTTCTTCAAATAGTTTCCTATCTAATTTCACAAAAAACAACATCAAATTTACTACTGTTGCTAGATTCGAGTTTCAGTCGTTCAGTTGGTGTTATATTACTTAGCTATACAAAAAAAGCATGAAATTTTCTTCTATTGCGCTTTCAGTGTTAGATTACTTTAGTTATATTATTTTTCAACTATGATATATTATTTTATGTTGAGTATTGATCTCTTCATATGAAGTGATAGGATACAAGAGATGTCGCCTTTCATTGAGTTTTTAATAAACGATTCAATCATGAAACTTTAACTTCTCTATGAAATTAGTTACTAATCTTTTGGACTTAACCGAGTGGCATACCAAGTGTTATGATATCTTAGTTTCTCATGCAGCATTTGTATGTTCCATTTTGGATATGTAGTCAAAATTTAGTGAGTTTTTAATAGTGTAAGTTGTCTTTTCTATAATTCAAAACATGTAAAGTAAAAATGTTAGCTTCGCCTTTACATATATGATGGGGGCATTTGCGAAAATTTAAAATTTAAAAAGTTTGACTTACACAACAGCTCTTTGTGACGACATACGAGTCGTTGGTTCCCTCTGTTGGTTTCAGGCCTTCAGGAAATGATTTCAGAACCTCTTGGTATAGGCACTTTGGACGACTCGTCTTTTGATCACACGACCCGTTCTTCTCATCTATTGAATGAGGCCTCTTTTCGCACTTTTTTTTAATATCTCCCATGACCACATTGTATAGCCCGTTGTATGAACAAATGGGTCGTAGGTGCCAGCCGTTGTTTAGCCTTAAATTTTATCATTTTTATTATTCTCATCCTACGGCTGCATCGTATGGCTCGTGGTAAGAACCAACAGTCCATCCTAAGGATCACCTGTTTGCCCTTAATCCCTTTTTCAGCTCTTTTCTCATATTCAGCTCTTTTCTCTTCACGTTCGAAAGTTTCAGGACTAGAACTGATAGAGAAGATAAAGAAGAATTTTGGGGACACAAGGGAAGAACTATTCCCTTGTTGAATTCCCACATACCTGGTGATGGAAATCCCTGAGAGAATTCCTTGAAAAATCTAAGAAGGATCGATCTTGCTAACTTCTTCTCAGAACCTTTTTGAGAGAAACTTTACATTGAACTGTTGAAGAGATGAGAAAAATGAGAGAAACCGTTGTTTTCCCCCTCTAAAGCCCCTAATTAAACCCAAAACGACATAGTTTAGGGACTAAGTAAGTTCAAAAATTACTAAAACACCCTTAGAAAAATCGCAGGAAAAACTGACTGCCAGTCCCCACGAGGGACTCAACAGCTCGTGCCTAGTGACCATGACTCATGATCACGATCATCGAGTGCTCTACAAAAAACCTCCTATTGGTCACCAGGATGGACATCACGACTTGTGGTGTACCCAACGGCTCGTGGTGACCCACTCGTCAACTACACTGCCAAATTCTCAACTCCCCAAACCATACTGGACCACGAGTCACCTAATGAGTTGTGGCATGGACCACGACTCGTGGTACCTAGTCGTTATGTACACTGCCTATTTTTCCCGATATTTAATTTATTCTTGACCATGGATCACATCACGACTCGTGGTCACCCCATTTTTCCCAAATTTACAACCAAGTCCGAACCCTTTCCCATGAATCACTTCACGACTCGTGGCCTACCCCACGACTCATTTTGTGATCTGGTGTAGAAAATTTTATTTTCTCTGTTTCAACTACCGTGTCTGGTTTTAAGGTTTTTGGGGCATTACAATATCTCCCCCTTGGGAACATTCATCCTCGAATGTTGAAAAACACATAGGGAAGCAGACGATTGCAATTATTATACTCAAATACTAATCATGAAAGTTGAAAACTAACGGAATGACTACCTTCGAACTGAATTACATGGCCGAACTGAATTCACTAATCATACACATATTCATTTACATGAAAGAGACAGCAACACATGAATTGAAAAGAGTTTTAGGGAGGTAATTGATACCTTAAACTAAAACTGAGCCGAAAGAGAAAAAATGTGGATATCTAGCCATCATACCTGCTTCGGCTTCCCAGGTAGCTCCCTCAACCTGCTGATTCCTCCACAATACTTTGACTAAAGCTACTTCTTTGTTCCTCAGCTTATGAACTTGATGGTCAATGATCTAGACTGGGACCTCTTCGTAAAAGAGACTATCTTTTACCCCCACACTGTCTAGTGGCACAACTGAAGTTGGGTCATCGATGCACTTCTTCAATAGTGACACATGGAAGACTGGGTGCACAGATGCCAATTCTGAAGGTAATTCCAGCTCATAGGTTACATTGCTAATTCGTTTCAGAATTCTATAGGGTCCCACATATATGGGACTGAGTTTTCCTTTCTCCCCAAATCTCATCACCCTTTCATTGGTGAAATGTTTAGATAAACCCAATCATCTACTGCAAACTCCAACTCTCTTCTCCTTACACCAGCATAGGATTTCTAACGACTTTGTGTTATTTTCAACCTCTCTCGGATGAGCTATACCCTATGCATTGCCTCGTGAACCGAGTTTGGCCCTATCAAGGTAGCTTTACAAACCTCAAACCACCCTATAGGATACCTACACCACTTTCCATACAATGTCTCGAATGGGGCCATTTGAATACTAGAGTGGTAGCTGTTGTTGTACGCAAACTCGATAAGAGGCGAGTGATCATCCCAACTGCCCTTGAAATAGATCACGCACGCCCCCAACATATCTTCTATGGTCTGAATACTCCGCTCATCTTGTCCATCCATTTGCGGGTGAAAAGTTGTGCTGAGCTTTTCCTGGGTACCAAGTCCCTTCTGAAAGGACTTCCAGAAGTGAGAGGCGAACTGGGTACCTCTGTCTGAGATAATAGATAAAGGCACCCCATGAAGTCTGACTAACTCTCGGATATAAAGCCTAGCATAGTCCTCGGCTGAACCTGTAGTTTTAACTAGGAGGAAGTGTGCTGACTTAGTCATTCGGTCTACTATCACCCAGATTGAATCATGTTGCCAACAAGTCCAAGGTAGACCCGTAATAAAGTCCATATTTACTTCTTCCCACTTCCATGTGGGTATGCTGATATCCTGGGTCATACCTCCCGATCTCTGGTGTTCTCCTTTTACTTGCTAGCAGTTTGTGCACTTAGCGATAAATTCAGTGATGTCCCTCTTCATGCCGTTCCACCAGTAAATATCCCGTAAATCACGGTACATATTAGTAGCACCAGGGTGTATGAAATATCTCGAACTCTGTGCTTCAGCCAGTATCTACTTCCTCAAGTCACCAACATTCGGCACACACAATCTACCCGAGTAATGGAGTACACCATCACCCCCTTGGGAGAAAGCCTCCACTTTTTTTTGAGAAACGCCTCCTTCAGTTTAAGAAGTATAGGATCTTCATCCTGCCTTGACTTAACTTCAACTACCAATGAGGAATCTGATCCACTTTGTACAACTACTCCACCCTCAGTTGTATCAACCAACTGTACTCCTAACCGAGCTAATCTGTGGATATCCTTTGCGAGCTCCTTTTTTCCTTCCTCAACATGAGCCACGCTCCCTATAGACACTCTGCTCAGGGCATCAGCCACCACATTATCTTTGCCCGGGTGATATAGCATGCTCATGTCGTAATCCTTCAGTATCTCTAACCACTTTCTCTGATGAAGATTTAGGTCTTTCTGACTGAAAACATACTGAAGTCTCTTGTTATCGGTGAAAATATCCACGTGAGCCCCGTACAGGTAGTGTCCATATTTTCAATGCAAACACCACCACTGCTAACTCCAAGTCATAAGTCAGATAATTCTTTTCCTTAACCTTGAGCTGTCTGGAGGCGGAGGCTATCACCTTGACTCGCTGCATCAGAATGCAACCAAATCCAACTCTGAAAGCGTCACAATACACTACAAACCCATCTAATCCTTCTGGTAGGGTCAACACTGGAGCGGTAGTGAGTCGAGTTTATAACTCCTGGAAACTCTTCTCACACGCATCTAATCATTGAAATTTCACCTTTTTCTGAGTCAGCCTAGTCAGAGAGGATGCTATAGAGGAAAAGCCTTTCACAAAACATCGGTAGTAACCGGCTAGACCCAAGAAACTTCTGATTTCGGTTGGGGAGGTAGGTTTGGGCCAGTCTTTCACTACTACTATCTTTTGAGGATCAACCTGAATACCCTCACTCGAGACCACATGACCTAGGAAAGTCACGGAATTCAACCAGAATTCGCATTTTCTGAAACTTGGCGAACAGCTGGCGGTCTCTGAATGTCTCAAGCACTATCCTCAGGTGATTAGCATGCTCTTCCTCATTTCTGGACTATACCAGAATGTCGTTGATAAATACAATGATGAACATATCTAGATACTACTTGAAGATTTTGTTCATCAAGTCCATAAAAGCTGCAGAGGCATTTGTGAGTCCAAAAGACATAACCACGAACTCGTAGTGACCATACCGAGTCTTGAAATCTATTTTCGGTATGTCACACTCTTTGACTCTTAGCTGATGATACCCCGACCTGAGATCGATTTTGAAGAAACAAATGGCTCCCTAAAGCTGGTCGAACAAGTTCGTCAATCCTAGGTAGGGGATACCTATTATTGACTATAACCTTGTTCAATTGATGGTAATCGATGCACATTCTGAGGGTACCATCTTTCTTTCGCATGAATAGTACTGGAGCACCCCCAGGGAGAGATGCTAGGCCTGATAAAACCTTTGTCAAGAAGGTCTTTTAGCTGCTCCTTCAACTCCTTAAGCTCAGCTGGAGCCATTCCATAAGGAGGGATGGATATGGGTTGAGTATCTGGAAGAAGGTCTATACCAAAGTCTATTTCCTGCTCAAGAGCGACTCCGGGAAGATCTTCGGGAAATACATCAGGTAACTCGCTGACAACTGGGACTGACTGGATAGTTGGGGTCTCAGAGCTGGAATCTCTGACCTGAACTGAATGATAAATTCACCCTTCCGAAATAAGTTTTCTAGCCTTAAGGTAGGAAATAAACCTACCCTTAGGCGCTGATCTACTGCTCGTCCACTCTAAAGCTGGCTCATTAGGGAACTGATTCCTGACGACCCTAGTTCTGTAGTCGACTGAGGCATAACCGGAGTGTAACCAATCCATGCCAAGAATGAGGTCAAATTCAACCATTTCTAACTCTACAAGATCGGCTGGAATGACTTTATTGAAGATTGAGACTGGGCAGTTCCTATACACCCGGCTAGTTCTAACTCTCACCAACTGGGCTGGAGACTGAGAATGGTTCTGAGAGGACCTCTAGACTGATATCGAACTAAACTGCTACATAAAGAGTCACGAACTAAAGTGTGACTCCTAGATCTAGTAGGGCATACACTTCTAGATGAAAAAGGCGTAACATACCCGTGACCACTTCAAGTGAGCGCTCCTGATCCTGACGATAAGACAATGCATAAAAATAATTTTGGCACTAGCTGCCATCTGTACCTGAAGTGTTGGCCTGCTGCGCTGGTCGGCCTGATGGAGTCGTTGAAGTAGTGGAGTTGTGACCTTCCTTGTCCTGCTGACAGGCATTCCTTCAGCCGATGACCAAGCTTTCCATAACCAAAACAGCCCTCTCGACCCTCAAGGCACTCTCCTGGATGTTTCTTGCCACACTTAGGGCAAGATGGGTAGCGATTACTGACGCTGAAGCTCTGGGACTAAAAGCCAGATGCTCCACCCCTCCGATCCTTAGGGGACTGAAAAGTAGGAGCGCTGGCTGAACTAGGTGATGGAGCCCTCTGCTGCTACTGTGGGTGGCTACTGCCGCCAAATCTTTGATGGCCATAATATGACTGGCCGGTTCTTGCTCGTTTTCTCTCCCGCTCCAAATCTTTTAATTTTTCTGCCTTAATTTGCTGGGCATGAACTATGAGGCTAGAAAGATCGATGTCCTTGATAAGCATTGTTGTCCTGCACTCCTTAAGGACCAAATTCGAAACTCCATTAACAAACTTCAGCATGCGATCCCTTGGATCGGCTACTATCTCTGGAGCATATTTAGACAACTTGGTGAACTCCAGTGCATATTCTTCTACTATTCTGTTTCCTTGTTTTAGATTCTTGAATTCTGCCACTTTTGCCTCCCTGAGCTCCCGAGGGAAGAATCTATCTAAGAAGGTTGTAGTGAACTCCTCTCATTCCACCGGTCCTGCTCCCGCTAGTCTCCCCTCCTTCCATTGTTCGTGCCAGATTTGGGCTACCCCTTTCAGCTGGTAAGCAACCAAGTCGGCACTCTCTGAGGAACTAACACCCATAATTCGGGTGATCTTTCTAATCTCATCCACGAACTCCTGTGGGTCCTCTCCCACTTTAGATCTGTGGAAATCTAGAGGTTCTCTCTAGTGAAGTCCCGAACTCGGGCAGCTGCTGCGGACCCATTATTGTTGATCAGAACCACCTACTAGTTCACCTGATTGGTAACCGTCTGAGCGAGCAGCTGGATAGCCACCCTGAACTCTACGGTGGAAACTGAATCGTCCTGAGGGGCGGCTGGAGCTGTTGGGGAAGGTCGGTGAGTGTTACCGACCCTCCTTCCGTTACCAAATCGCAGAGGCATGATTCACTGACATGAAATAGAGCACGAGTTAGGAGAACAACTCTGGAGTTGAATTTCAACGCACGATAAAGAGTGCGAACAAAAGGAAATTTCCTAGTAACATCTCGTAGACTCCCCATCATAAGTGTGGTGTGCTTCACACCCATGGAAAAGACTCTACTCGATGCGGCTTTCATACATCCGAGGATACTCTAAACCTAATGATCTAATACCAAGTTTGTCACGCCCGAGTCTACACCCTGGACGAGACACGGTACTTAGAGTCACAAGTAATCCCAAGTCAACCCATGGTCTATCATAACACTTGCAACTCTAAAAAAAAACATAGCGGAAGCTTTAAATAATGGAATCATTTAAGAAAACTGATTTAATAATAAGTTCATACATCTAAAAGAACAACAATACTAAACATCTGAAATTCTGTCTGAGCCATCTACTAATGATGAGTTGCTGGGACAAGCCCCCAGGTAACTCTAAAGTCTAACTGAAGAAAATGAAATGAAACAAATCAAACATCAACCATCTACTAATGATGAGTTGCTGGGACAAGCCTCCAGCTAACTCTAAAGTCTGACTGAAGAAAATGAAATGAAACAAATCAAATATCATCCTCAAAAGATGAGGACTCACTACTGCTACTGTTGATATCACTGGAGTAAATCTACTTACGGCGCTGACTTTGAGAATCTGCGGCTGTATCATAAGACGATACAGCATAAAAGGTATGCGTCGGTACTTTGAATGTACTGAGTAAGTGAGAGAAAACATAACACAATGGAATAAATAATTGAACTATAATTACATGTAATGACCAACTGATATACTGAACTGAAATAACTGAAATAGACTGAGATGGTCAAGATGACCCTGTCTGATGGTCAAGAGATGTCCTAAATCTGATATTTCTAAGTCTAAACTAATTGTGTTGAACTGAGCAAACTGAAACTAAACTGACTAATCTAAGATTGAACTGAGCTGACTAGTGGGAGAGTCTATAACCGACATATAACCACGTGAGCTAGATATGGAGTCCAATGTATACTCCCCATCGGTAGGACCCAATATACCTTGCGAGGTTATAGAGGCATGAACTGGGTGATTACAATTCTAGGTCCATGAGGCCAATAAAAATATATCCTATGATGGCAACATAATTCTGGGAACCTGGGTGCACTGGAACCCCGGTCCGCTCGGTGCTAAGTCCTACTCCCACTGGATAGTCCTAGACTAACTACCAAGCTGATAGCTCAAAACTGGGGCCCAATACTAATCAGGAATACCTATCTAGAAGCACCCTGAGAGTCTTATTGGACCGAATTCTGTGACTGGGTTCTAAGACTGGTCAGAGCTGCTTATTTAGAAGCGTCGTAATCATCTAAAGAACAACTATAATCTGAAGTTTGGGTCCTAAGGCTAGTCAGAGCTTCTTATTCTAAAGTTTCATGACCACCTAAAGAACCACTAAAAAGTGATGTTGAGTCTAATTTTGATAACTTGGAGGCACTACTAACACCTCGAGAATTTCTATAGTCAAACTGATCAGTTGACGTTTCTAGCTAACAATGAGTATTCTAACATTTTAACTGAAACTAAACTGACATAATTCTAGTGAGTTTTCAATACAAACTAAACACATGGGAATTCCCCAACACTAATAGAATCAAGCAAATTTCAATATTTAATCACTTATGCAAGATTCTAGTTTTTCTGCATTCAATAGCTAGGGCTAGAATTTACTTTAAAGGGATGAGCATCAATATAGTCACAAACTAGTGGAAAAATATCTAAAATTAACATAAAGAATATCCCACAAGAATTAAACGAAGTCTGACAAATAATTTCTTCATGTTCGAAAGTTTTAGGACTAGAACTGATAGAGAAGATAAAGAAGAATTTTGGGGACACAAGGGAAGAACTATTCCTTTATTGAATTCCCACATACCTAGTGATGAAAATCCCTGAGAGAATTCCTTGAAAAATATGAGAAGGATTGATCTTCCTAACTTTTGCTCAGAACCTTTTTGAGAGAAACTTTACAATGAATTGTTGAAGAGATGAGAAAAATGAAAGAAACCGTCAGTTTTCCCCCTCTAAAACTCCTGATTAAACCAAAAACGACGTAGCTTAGGGACTAAGTAGGTTAGAAAATTACTGAAACACCCTTAGGAAAATCGCAGGAAAATTTGACTGCTAGTCCCCATGAGGGACTCAATGGATCGTGCCCCCTAATCACAACTCGTGGTCACGGTCATCGAGTGCACTGCCAAAAACCTCATATTGGTCACCACGAGGTACACCACGACTCGTGGTGTACCCAACGGCTTGCGGTGACCCACTCGTCAACTACACTGCCAAATTCTCAACTCCCCAAACCATACTGGACCACGGGTCACCTAATGGGTCGTGTCATGGAAACTCGTGGTGCCTAGTCATTAGGTACATTGCCTATTTTTTCCCATCTTTAATTTATTCTTAACCACGGATCACATCACGACTCGTGGTCACCCCATTTTTTCCAAATTTTCAATCAAGTCCAGACCCTTCCCCATGAGTCACTTCACAACTCGTGGCCTACCCCACGAGTCACAGGATGACTCGTTCTGTGATCTGATGTAGAAAATCCTATTTTTTATGTTTCAACTTCCGGGTCTAGTCTTAGAATTTTCGGGGCATTATAGTTGGTAACTCAAAGATTGAAGATATGTTATCAAGAGCCTTGAAAAAAGTGGAGTCCACTGATAGTGGTGTGAGAGAGTTGAAAGGGGAGGTGTCTAACCTCGCCTAAACGGTAAGCTCCCATTCAGCCTCAATTAAACACTTGGATGTTCAAATGAATCAACTGTATATCCAAATGAATCTAAGAATGAAAGGAAACCTTCCGAGTGACACGGTGCCAAATCCTAAGAAGGATAGCCATTGTATGGCTATTGTCAGGAGTAGTGGAAAGCTTGTTTCAAATGCGAGTGTTAAACCCAAAGTGGATGTTGGGTTGAAACCTAGTGAAGAAGATGTGAATAATGAGGTGCCAAGAGTGCCTACTTGTGTTGATACTGAAATGGTGTTAGAGGAGGAAGGAGTTGATGCTTCTCCTCAAATTGAGATTGTTAATGAACAAGATGAGGAGGCCTCCAAAGTTTCCCTTCAGACTGTGGAGTAATTAGGGATCTACTCCGCGCTGATGGTTTTATGATGTATTGTGATGCTTCTATGCCTCTATATACAACTTCTATAACAAGAAGTTGTAATGGGGTGGCAAACCACCAATGATATTTCTGTTGATCTTCTAGACCTAACTATAAGAGGGACAATCCTAGAAGGACAAATCAAGGAACTTAGACTGTGGCGCACTAACCTATGAAAATGGTGCCTTTAAAGAAAATTAAGAGCAGGAAAAGAACTATCACTGGCATAAGCTCACCAATTAGGATGCATGACTGATACTTTTTTTTCAAATGATTTGGGAATTTTTCTTTGGGCTAGCAGGGATTCTACTAGGCAAGGGCACCTGTTCTCCAATTTCTATTCTTTGTTATATGTATTGAACTTATATAATCCAAATGTGAGAGTGATTTCGAATTAGTAGAGTGAGAATCGCCTTTTCAAGAGTATATTAGTGCTAGTCTTTTAAGAAATAATAAAATTAGGGCAATAGTTGACTCTTCACACTTACTCCATCTCATCTTTTATTGAAAATCTCGTTAATTGGGCATTGGGAGTTCTTTTGTAGCCCCGACTTGGTTTACCAGCCAATGTTACTGAGCTGACCTAGTATGCAACCTCTGGATGATACTAACTAATTGAAACAAGTAAATAATATTAGCTTTCAGGAAATGGAATTTTGAGAAAAGTCTGAATGGCTCAGGGTAAAATGAGAAAGTTCTGAAAACTATCTAAAGAACAAGCAGCTTATTGCATAATATAATGAAGTTGGAATTTGGCTAATAAGTTTCTTTTTGTTGATCACTTTTTGGTGTTATACAACTTATATTTGAACTTCACTTTCTAAAATTTATCTATCTTTTTTTGTGATATTTTCTAAGATCCTTATGATATTCCGTATAGTGATTTGTGTAATATCATGACTGTCAAAGTTGTTTAGTGATGCTACATGCTCTGGTATTTTGCGTGGAAAACAAACTTCTCTGAATCTACTGGAAGTGCAATTGGCTGTGATAATTTTACACTCACTTCTCTTTAGTGTTTAATTCTCATTTGTTTTCTTAAGAGATGTTTGTTGCACTGCTAGTTCTTGTGTTCTACTGAAATTAATAGGGAATTAGTTAATTCTTATTTTTGATGACGCTTTGACTTTGGTTTTATAATTAGTTAGTAACTAGCTCTACAAGAACAAGAACATACTCAGCGAGATCCCACAAGTTGGGTTTGGGGAAGATGGGTGTACAGCTCTCCTTGCTAAGTAGATTTCAAGTAAGTAACTTCCAAATTTTCTTCTTAGGATCACTTTTTTCCTTAAAACCAAACTATTTCTTTTGCTTGCCAATTTATGAACATGTTATGTACTAAATTATCTCTATCTATCAGTCCTATTCATTTTTAAGTTGTACTGAAAACATTCAGAAAGCACTGTTGTAGGTTTGTGTTTTATGATCTTTCTCTACATTTGTTCAAATCTTGTTATTTAAAGTTTCCATTATACTGACATATGTATCAATAATTTAGTAAAGTTATCTTTATCCCAGCTTTTATATAGAAATGTTAAATGAACCTTACCTTTTCATTAAGTAAATCCCCAGCACCCTGCCTTCCTTGGAGAAAAAAGCCCAAGCATGTACCTCTTCAATGATGATTTATCCAGTGGAAATGGGATTCACCTTCTCTTTGGATCACTGTGTTATTTATAATAATTTGATTAGCACACTCGTTCTTGTTCTGTCTCATCCAGATTCCTTCATAAATACAACAAGACGTTCCGGTAAGAAGCAAACTTCAATTTTTTTGAAATCTTCCACCCTTAGATAAAGATATATCAAGGCTTATTTCTGACCAGAAGAAACATCCCCTTATTTACATGTTAGTATGTTGCTGATTATTCAGGTTTCTCTTTTGTCTAAGCATGATAGCCATGGAACTATGTTATTTATGTTGGGGAACAATATAAAATATTATAACTAATATAAATATTTGTTAGCAAAATAATAATACTAAAAATTAATTAAATATTACTACGATAATAATATACAAAAATACTATAAGAAATATATATATTATTATACTTGAGTCGTGCTGGGCACTGTCCTAAGAAACTATTTCAGCAGTGTGAAATATTTTTCCAGGATTAAACAAGTCTTCTCTAAATAAATTAGAGGATACAAAAATCAGCAAAATAAAATTATACCAAAAAGTTTTTAAAAATAAAATTAAAAGACAACGTAAATAATTAAATAAAGAAAAGATGACAAATAAAAGAAAAGAGAGAGAAAACGTGAGAGCAAGAAAAGAAAACAAGCAATTGTTTTAACATGTCTCACACTTCTCATTTGCAATTATTGTAGACAAGGCCTATTTATAGGCAAAGAAAGATGAGAACAATTCAGCCAAGTGTTATACATTTGGAAAGTTAAAAACATGCAAAACAATAATATGATACTTGGCTTTTCTTGCCAAGTGTACAAAATTAAAAAAAATTAAAATACTCCAACAATCCCCCTCTATTTTAAAGATTTTTTAGAAATAGGAGTAATGAAAAAAGCTTTCTAGATTTGAATGGTCAAATTGCAGTAGGTTTGGTGTCTTTAGAACTATGAACCAAACTTAGACCGATAAAATTTAACTTACAGAATTATTTGTGAAATATAAAAAATTCTATGAATCAATAATTCTTATTGTAAATCAGAGACTTTATCAATCACATTTTGACCTCTGTATTTTTCTGTTCAACACGATTTTGCGCCAATAAACCATGCGCGTGCCTGGTTATTCATGAGAGCTCTAGAGACTAGGCCAAAATATCATAGGAGCGGCTTCACTCCATTTCTCATATAGGTGAAGTTATCAAGTGTATACTGTTTTTAATACACCATCCTTAAGGACTATAAATTCATTAAGAGTTAATAACGCATCCTCTCATTAGTAGCAGTTCAAGCACTCTCTTTTAGTGCACAAAGTCAATATCGACTTGTTATTACCCATATGAACCAACTTCATGAGATCTCCAATCACATAGATTGGGTTACTATCTCTATTGACAATCATATTGGCCTTAACCCCATCTCTTTTGAGGTTTGAAGAATTAATTTTCTTCCCACAGGTTTAGTCAGAGGATCGGCCAATTTCATTTCTGACTTCACATAATCAATGTAAATTATTCCATCTCCCAAGAGTTGTTTTATGACATCATGTCTCAATTTCATGTGTCTACTCTTACAATTGTAAGATTTATTCTTTGCAATGACAATTGCTGCTTGACAATCAAAATGCATAGACACAGGAGGCAACTCATCCTTTATTATAGGAATATTCACTAAGAAATTTCTTAGCCACTCATCCTCAGAACCAACTAGATCCAGAGCTACAAAATCTGACTCCATAGTCAATCTGGAAATGATCGTCTGCTTAGCTGATTTCCACAATATTGCTCCATCACCTAAGGTGAACATATAGCCACTAGTGGATTTTGTCTCATCTGAATCAGAGATCTAGGTTACATCACAATACCCTTCTAAAGTAGAAGGAAATCCACTATACAGGATACCATAATTCATGGTTCCTCTCAGATATTTCATTAGTCTATTTAATGCAAACCAATGCTCTTTATTGGGATTATGAGTATACCTACTCAGTCTACACACAGCATAGGCTATATCAGGCCTTGTAAAATTTATTAAATGCATCAGACTCCCAATAATTTGTTCATATTTAGACTGAGCAACTGGGTTACTATTATTCTTTTTTCAATTGAGAGTTAGCATCATTAGGAGTGACTACAGGTTTCTCATCAAAACATTCAAACTTCTTAAGAAGTCTCTCCACATAATGTTCTTGTGACAATATTATACCATCTTCACTCCTTATAATTTTAATTTCCTTTATCTTAGTTACTTCACCCAGATCTTTCATATCAAAATTAATAGATAAAAATAATTTGGTACTTTGCACAACATTTAAACTTGTACCAAATATAAGCATGTCATCAACATATAAGCATATTATCATATAATCATTGTCTACCACTTTAGTATAGACATATTTATCCACTTCAACAGAAGAAAATTTGTCTTTCAATAAGACTTGATTAAATTTATCATGCCATTGTTTAGGAGCTTGTTTAAGGCCATAAAGAGATTTAATTAATTTACAAATTTTATTTTCTTATCCAGGAATAATACATCCCTCAGATTGAACCATATAAATCTCTTCTTCTAAATCACCATTTAAAAAAGTTTTTTTTACATCCATCTGATGGATAAAAAGTTTACGACTTGATGCTAAGACAATTAAAATTTGAATAGAAGAAATTCTAGTTACTAGTGCAAATGTATCAAAATAATCAATATTTTATTTTTGAGAAAATCCTTTTGCTACTAATCTAGCTTTATATTTATTTATCGAGCCATCAGGATTAAGCTTCTTTTGGAAAATTCATTTACAACCAATAGGTTTTGCACCAGGTGGTAAATCAGTTAAAACCCATGTATTATTTTTTATGATAGAATCAATTTTGATTTTTATTGCCTCTTTCCATAATTTAGCATCAAAAGAAGATATAGCTTCAAAATAATTTGATGGTTCACTATTAGCAAGAAAAGTTTGAAAATCATTTCCATAAGAAAAATATTCTTTTCTAGGCCTTTTACTCCTCCTCAGTTCCTCAATATTAGAGGTACTCTCATTATTTCTTTCAATAGGCCAATGAGAAATTTTATCATACAGTAGAAAAATATGTTCGAAAAATTCTGCATTCTTAGTCTCAATAATAGTATTACAATCAAGCACATCACTCCTTAAAACAAGAAATCTATATGCAGCACTATGTTCAGCAGAACCAATAAGCATACAATCAGCTGTTTTAGAACCTATTTTTCTCTTTTTAGGTTCAGGCAAAAGCACTTTAGCAAGGCACCCCCACACTTTTAAATATTTCAAATTAGGCTTAGAACCTTTCCACAATTCATAAGGAGTTTTGCTAGTTCTTTTATGAGGATTTCTATTTTGCAAGTGACATGCAGATAAGATTGCTTCACCCCACAAATTATCAGGAGCATTAGAGCTAACTAACAAAGAGTTCATCATCTCCTTCAATGTTCTATTTTTTCTTTCAGCTACACCATTAGACTCAGGTGAATAAGGCGGAGTTACTTCATGAATAATTCCTTTTTTTCCATAAAAAGCGTTCAAAGATAAATATTCTCCACCTCTATCAGATCTAATTCTCTTGATTTTTCTACTAAGTTGATTCTCAACCTCATAATTATAAGAAACAAATGCATCAAAAGCATCATCTTTATTTCTAATTAAATACAACTTAGTAAATCTAGAAAAATCATCAATAAAAGTAACATAATATCTTTTACCACTTTTAATCATGGTTTTTTTTAAATCACCTAAGTCAGAGTGAATTAAAGATAATAATTCATTTTCTCTATTAACCGAAAAACATGACTTTTTAGTAATTTTAGCTTCAGCACATTTCACATTTATCAAAATTATTTGAATCTAAACCAGATATCAAACCAAGTGACTGCATATTCTTTATATAAGAGATATTAACATGTCCTAATCTAGCATGCCATAAAGAATAGACTCAACCATATAAGCAGAAGTAGATGCATTTTTATCAGAAATATTAAGCACAAATAGGACATGGTTACAAGATCCTTTGTCCACCAAAATATTATTTTTGGTCAATAAGACCTCATCATCTTCAAAAGATACCTTCACCCCAACTTTTTCTAATAATCTCACGGAAACCAAATTGGTTAGGATATTAAGAACATGCAATACATCACTCAATGCTAGAGTTTTACCAGATGTGAGTTTGAGAAGAACTTTTCCTATTCCAAGAACTTTAGTTGTCCTTAAGTCACCAAGATAAACAATTTTTCTCCTTTCTTTACTTGGGTGTATGACACAAAATCATTTTTGTTTACACATATGTGCCTAGTAGCACCAGAGTCTATCACCCAGTTCCTCACATTGGCCTTAATATTTATTTCTGAAATGACCGCAATAATTATATCAGCCGCTTCAGTCAAATTTAATTTTGATTTAGCAGGATTGTCATTTCTTTCGAATATACTCTTGCATTGAGGTGCATTTTTTATGAAGATTTTATTATTAGCATTGGGCCTGTAACCATATCTGTTTTCATACTTGTATTTTGCAACACCATAACCATCTGGCAAGACAACTGGAATAGGATCAGTTATAGCAACACTAATATCAGTATTATCAACAGTTTCACAAGAAATACTTCTTACCATAGTTTCTTAAATTATTGGGGAACAATACAAAATATTATAACTGATACAAATATTTGTTAGCAAAATAATAATATTAAAAATTAATTAAATATTACTACGATAATAATATACGAAAATATTATAAGCAATATATATATTATTATACTTGAGTCGTGTTGAACACTGTCCTAAGAAACTATTTCAGCAGTGTGAAATATTTCTCCAGGATTAAACAAGTCTTTTCTAAATAAATTAGAGAATACAAGAATCAGTAAAATAAAATTATACCAGCAAATTTTAAAAGAGAGAACTAAAAGACAACATAAATAATTAAATAAAAAAAATGACAAATAAAAAAAAAGAGAGAGAGAACCTGAGAGCAAGAAAAGAAAACAAGCAATTGTTTTAACATGTCTCACACTTCTTATTTGCAATTGCTGTAGACAAGCCCTATTTATAGGCAAAGAAAGATGAGAACAATTCAGCCAAGTATTATACATATGGCAAGTTAAAACATGCAAAACAATAATATAACACTTGGCTTTTCTTGCCAAGTGTCCAAAAAAAAAAAAAAAACTTTTAAAATACTCCAACAGTTTATCTCTATAAAATCATTGACAATCACTTGTAGCTCAATAAAATATGTAGTTCTAACTCTATAGCTTGCTTTCCATAGAAGAACATCGTCTTTTCCTTTGTTCTATGTGCTGGCTGTCTGGATTAATACAGTGGGAACCAAAACACAAACCGGAGCTTTGAGCCACTATGATAAACTCAAATTAACAAAAGAAAGAAATGGTAAATAATCTTTACGGACATTCTTTTAATGGTAATTTCGACATTGACATTCACAGACCTCTACAAAATTAGTTTAATAGAAGGGAGACTAAACTGCCTGCACATCTTTAGGACATGTCTACTACACTAGAAAGGAAAATGTTTGTTGCCAGTATGCTTTGAAGCAGAACCAATTTGGGCATCTTCAATAGAAATTGAGGTGTTAGGTAGTTAGATTTCTAAGAGAGAGGCATAGCATTTATGAAACTGTATGTCTAAAAAGTTCAACAGAAGTTAAGAGTTAAGAAGCATAATATTTGACCATATTCAGAATCAGCTAATATGATATGGGCATTCATCCAAAACATTGTGTTATAACTTATATCCATTTGTTTTCTTCTGCTGAAAGTACTTTTCCTAGCTTGTGATGGTGTAATTGAGTACAGAACAACTGGAAGAGAACCTAGCAACATAGGGACTGGTGCAGCAGGAGGGTCGGGGTTGAACAAATAATAGATGTATTAGAAATGACATCTGCACAAGCTTCCATTTCTTTGCTGATCCATCTCCTCTCTTTTTGGAGAAATTCTTTTAGATGATATGATGGCTCAATATGAAGGAAAAACTAAATTGTGGATTTTGGATCACAAAGTTTTCTGTTTGGGAAATGAAAGAAGCGTCTAAATGCTTTAAAAAAAGGAAATAAAACAGAAAGGAGGGAAATTGAATCCAATAAATCCCAAGAATATAGTGCATCTCTTTTTGCACCTATATTTTGGATGCTTGGTGTGCCTTTTCTAGCTATTTGTATTTCCTGATATTGCAGGTATCATGAGATCCTTACTGATCCAGTTATGTGAGCCAGTTTGTCTTGATGACCAACTCACATATCGGGAATACTGGGGTCGATTTTGGTGCTTGTAAAGTTTGCTTCATGATTAATTGTTATTTTGTTCGAATAATCTTTTTAACTGTTTTTGGAATTTCATCTCCGGGCAGATGATGAAGAATCAAGACAGTGCTTACTTTCAGGATTAATCATTAGAAGTTTTAAGTATCAGGTTTGATCACTATGCCCTGCTTTTGCAATCAGACTTCTAGCAATATGGTTTTTATGTATAATGTATATTTCTCAGCACCTCAAATTGGAGGTGCAAAGAGACACTTGGTGACTCTTTGGCTGAAAGGAACATCATTGTATATGTAAGTCCTCTGTGTGGTTTTGTACTAGACCACTTGTCATTTCTATATCAATCTGAGTTTGTGGAATTCATAAATTCTGATCACTTAGTTGTTGTACTATGAAAAGATGGTGTCGATACTCGGGCCAATTACATGAAGATTGAGAGAAGATGGAAGAGTAATTGGAGTCTTGAGCACAGAGAATTCCAGAAGTGACAAAGAACTTCTAGAAATGTCCTATACATGGTAAACCATTATTGCTATGTGAACCTTCACTTTCTGTCTCTCTGGTTTATGAAGGTTGTTGCATCTCATCTTGGAATCAAGCCAAATATTACTTGGGCGCTTAGCATCCTATGGCTGTTGTTCCTTCGACATGGCCGGCATTTGAGACCTTAAAAATGAGACGTGATGGAGTTCCTTCAACACGGCCGGCATCATATCATTGCTTTGTGTCAATTTCCATTATTCTGTACAATTCAACCTCAGATCATCAACGTTTATTACCTTTTAAGACCTATGTTCAATGCATAATAATGACAATCCAGTTTTTGTTTTTTAAATTAAGAGTCCTATTTCCTTCAAATTTATAGCATGGGTGTTCACTTGTAATATTGTTAAAACATTATATAATCTTAACAACTTCCAATATGCAGAATCACAACTATGCTATTGATCCCGAATCTCTTCGAAATAATCTTAAAATCCCAGATTTATCGAAATATCATGTTGCACCTCTTTTTACTTTACATTGATGGATATATACATTATTCTAAGTTGTGAGAAGCGGATAATTAATTATCTATTTGCAGAAAAAGTCAAAGAATTTTCTTTGGAGTCCTACCATATTCTATTGATTCATTTCTCCGATAGATGGTTGGAACTTCACATCTGTGTTGTGTACGAATCCTACTGAGATGATCCACTAAAGATCAGAAACTGTTGAAGAAACAACAAGATTTTTCTTTTGTCCTCGTCTTTGAGAAGCTGGCTTCCGTGTAGACAGCCGCAGATAATAAAGTGTCTTAATTTACTATTAGTGACTTGCTAAAACTTTGGTTCGCGTAAAGGACCTAATTTCTATCTTTCTGACCTTCATCATGTTGGTTTGTATGTCTATTTAATTGGTTAATCGATAGTAAAGGTGCATTTATTTGTTCAAAGACTGTGTAAATAGTGTTACTTCTCTTCCTTTCTGTTGTAAACAATCAAGAGTTAAAGAAACTCCAAACTATATGCATGCTCATCATGTAATACCAAATATTTAGTTTTTTATTTCAGAAGAACTTAAGTAATCAATATCAGAATTTATATTCAAAATTGGATAATGTAATCTTTTATACTTCAAATGCATCAAAAGGAAGGAGTACAAAACTGGTCCTACGAGTTGCTTCCCCTTTTACCGAATGTTATACAAGGGTAGTTTACTTACTAGATTTTTAATATTCCAGAGTAGCAGTAATCTACTTGCTAACAGTTACTTAAGAAAAAAAATTTAACTTGTCATTAAGGAATATAAAACAAAGAAAGACAGAAGAGAAATGTTTCATGTGTTTGTATTTTGCTTCAATCAAAAGAAAATACTATAAATCTCTATTCTTCAAAGTTAAGAAACAAAGTTAATGAGGCTATAAATTGCTTTCTTTACAATCTTATATGGTAAAATTACTGTCTAAGTCATATACTTTTGTGTCCATTATACATACACAAGTGTCTACTACGTTTCCACCATGAAATTGATAGTGCTCAAGGATTATTTTTATCTTTTGAGAAAACGATTACATTGTTTTGTTTATATATTATATTCCATATATAAGAATCATATAAATATAATATAACAGTATCAAACAACTAATGTTTGATTTTGTGATTTCTAATTAACTTTGTTGCTGAGAGAAAACAATAAATAACGGTTTATTCGTACAAATATCTTTATTTTGGAGTGGTTTTTAATTTTTACATTCAAATATGATGGTTTTAAATTTTTTTCCTTCAGCGTTTTAAATAAAAAATGAGTGGCTGGAAATATCCTTGACATCGAAATAATAAATAATTTTCGCTCGACATAAATTTATATATTCATATCATAATATAAAAGTTATGTCTCTTAATTTCTACAGAACTTATGTCGATAGAGGCAAAAGTTCAGTTCAAAACCCACTAGTTATGTCGTTAAAGGCATAACTTAATTCTTATAGAACTTATGCTGATAGAGGCAAAAGTTCAGTTCAGAATCCACTAGTTATGTCGTAAAAGGCATAAACTATTTCCTACAAAACTTATGCCAGTAGAAGCAAATTTCAATTTCGAACCCACAGATTATGTCGTGAAAGGCAGAACTTAATTTCTATCGAACTTATATCGAGGGAGACAAAAGTTTTCTAAACTTATGCCTAGCAAATTTAGGTCATAGATAGAAAAGAATGTTAAATTTGGTCCACAATTTTTCATTAAATGAGTGTTAAAAATTTTTTAAAAAAAATCAAACATCAATATATTTAAAAGCAAAAATTAAAGATCAACCTGACAATAGAGACAATCCGTACCAAAACTTTGTAACTAAATAAACAAATTAACTAAGCAACATTCTTGGGGTTGCTTAAAAGATGCAGTATTTCCAACATGCTATTGTTGGGTTCAATGATGCCCATTGATACGCCAATCAACAAAAGTGATATAATATAAGACTAATTTAGTGTAATATATAGAAGGCGATGGTCCCAAACTCCCATTTGGTATATTATATATTATAGATGTATGTTGAAAAGTTACTAATCTATATTTAACAAAGCACATGAAAAAGTCAGTAAAAAGATTTATTTAGCTTTGATATTCTATTAAAGATGATAATTAAAATGTCTGAAAAGAATGGTTACCTACTGATTTGCCAACTGGATACACTCAAGTTTACCCCTACTTTAAAAATAAAATAAAAAGTTTACCCCTACTTTTATTGATGCCAATTACTAAAGGGAAAAATAAAGGGGGGAAAAAAAGAAAGAAAGGCGTCGATCATTTTCTTTAATATTCGAAAATTACCGAGTATCTGTGGCATAAAGTTTTAAAAATTGGAAAAATTATCTGGCGTAATGTATTTTATTTCTTTATTATTTTCTATTATAATGAGATTATATATATACATACGTATTAGTGTATCTAAAGTTACTGTTCACCCCACCATTGTCGGCATTTTAGTTGGCCGCTGGAAAATCGATGCTGCTTCGCCCACATATAGAATATGCACTTCACATATAATTGTTCAATATTATACCCACATAGTTTAAAAATTCATATATTAAATTTAGTTGATTACATATATGTATAAATCTAAGTTTTACTTTGAAAATACATCCATAAATATATAGTTGACCACGTATATATTTAACGTTTGCTTTAAAAATATATAAATACACTTAGAATTACAATTAAATATCATATCCATTCAAGTATTAGTGACACGGGATTCAAAGCCGTGTCATGCGTTTAATTTTACATTATGAAGCTGCTTTCTGATGACTTGACAAAGCCCTAAAGAGCTGTACAGTTGTGTTATCTTTAATCAGTACTTGTATTAAATGATCCCTTTTATTTACTTTGATTAAATAATGGCTTCTTTTCTTTTTGTAAGATTGCAACCTCTCCACATGATCGATCACCTACCAAGACATAAATATATTATTTTACTTAGCATCTTCCAGAGTATTTTCATGTCTCCAATTAATTGCGGAAACATTTGGACAACTTTCTTTTATTAAAGTTGGAAAAAAAAAGAAGATAATTCCGACTTAGAACTGACAAAGAGGGTTGTGAAAGTTAACAAGTTGTGTTTGATTATTAATTTTATTTATAAAAAGTGTTAAATATTTGTGAATAAAAAAATGATATTTCACTTGAAATGGACCTTCAAATCAGTATTTTAATACCTTGTTCAAATTTTTCAAATACTTAAATTTAAGTATCTATTAAATACTCATGTACAAATAATTATAGTTAAATTTCGTTACAGTAATAGTATGTGAAAATTTTATAATTGTTATAGTAAGGTTTCATTTAATTATTATAAATAAAAATATGAAAAAAAATCAGTTTAATAATTTGTGTATTAAAAATAAAAATAATTAATGTCTTTGTAATCAATTTAATTTAAAAAATAGAAAAAATATGAATATAAAAACGACAAACATCAATAGTCAAGTTGTGATCATAACTAATAAACACCATGTAAATTATTGTATATATAAAATTTTTTTTCCTTTTAGTTATTCGAATTTGCAATTTACTATGTGCATGACATTAATGATACTTACTATAAATATTTTAATATTTTATTTTATACATAATATATTTTTTACAAAATACTATTACATAATGTTTGAATATGATTGTTACAAAAGAGTAATTTTATAAAAAAGTGTACTACTATAATAAATACCACAGATGTTATAAGTAAAATATTATTATAAAAAAATATAATCTAATATGAAAAGTCAATTTTTTTAAAAAATTAATCATTATAGTGAAATACTATTATAACGAATTACTGTTACAACAAATTCTCTATAACAGTCATTCGTTATAATTACATTTCCCTATAACAGCCTGATTTTCTCCAGAACTGATTTTTCATGTTATATTTTACTTCTTTATAACGGCATTCTACCTATAACAGCAGTGACGTTCACTATAGCGGTACACTCCTTGTAAAATTATCCCTCTATAACTACCATTCTCAAATATTGTGCAATAATATTCTATAAGAAATATATTACGTGTAAATAAATATTAAAATGTTTATGATAATCAGTATTAATGTCATGCACATAGTAAATTTCAAGTACGAATATTTAAAGAGAAAAATTATATTAAAATAGTATACACCAGTTATGATCGTAATTTCACGAGGAAAGACTTTGACTTTTTTACATTCATACTCTTTCTATTTTTTGATTAAACTAATTAAAATATTTACACACTTTTATTTATAACAGTTAAATAAAATCTAAACGTCAAAAATCAGTATATATATATAACAGCATCTCATAATAACAGCCATGTCAAATGTCAGTATACATATATAACAGAATTTCATTACGGCAGCCATAAAATTTCCAGAAAAATACTGCCATGGTAAAGAGGTTTGATATATACGGAAATACTCAATGTTTGCAATACTTATGCCAAAACGATGTAGTGCTCAAGAACATTTCTATATGCGCATAATAACTTCTTAAAACTTAATAACAAATTAAATTTTCAGCTTTTTATATTAATTTAAAGACTTATTTAGTAATCTATTTTAATTAGTTCAGAGCTTACGTTCCAAAACAAAAATTTATGAGATTGCCCCGTTGCGTTGGGTTCACTCCGAGAAAACCTTTTAAATACTGATCGAAAAAACACGTACATAAAGAAATTGATTATTATCCACATACAGCATGTTAGCTGTCCCATCATAAACAAAAGCCAAATTCAATAAATTCCCTCCAATTCAGATGACACATGTATGTATGCAAAGTTCTGTACACCAAACAAAAGGGCAAGCCTTTTTGCTTCTTTATAGGCCTCAGATGCCATGAAGAATAGGACATCATCCATTGCAATAAAAGAAGGGATACGAAAATAACGCTTCACCACAGAAATTTCAATCCCCATATCCACATAAACTGCTAGTGATTTCCAAAGTCTGAAAATACTACAAAAATTCTCATTCAATAAATATTGACATATTTGTTCCCAACAGAAGAAAGTACCATCGAATAGCAAAACAAGAAAACGAAAGAAAAGACCCCAAAATAATAAACAACAACAACAATACAATCATTCTCCCCAACTACAACCAACAACCTAAGAGTTCAAGAAGGGATATTTCCAGACAAAAGAGGCTTGCACTCTGTCAAATGTGTTCAGAATATAAACCACATTGCATTGGAAACATGAAATAGCATCAGCAGTACAACGTTTTTTAATCGCCCCTCTTTCATAGCCCCATCTCAAAGACTTGCCTACAACAGCAAACCTGAGTTCACTGTGGACGACATAATAGCTTTAGCGGGAAGAACAAAAAAAAAGGAACTCGTGACAGAAATAAAAATAGCAGCAGCACCTTAGAAGCACTTCCTGTGGACAATAGATGGACCAGACTCATCGTACTCGCCCTTCGAAATCCACATCTAATCAAAGCACAGAACAAGTTTAAGTTAGCAACAACAGAATGTAAATGCAGTTTAAAATGGCAAAAGTATATGCAAGAGAAGATTAAAACAAGGGCTTGCCTGCTGGAAGGTGCTAAGTGATGCAAGGATGGATCCTCCAATCCAGACACTGTACTTCCTCTCCGGTGGAGCAACAACCTTAATCTTCATGCTGCTGGGAGCCAAAGCAGTGATCTCCTTGCTCATACGATCAGCAATACCAGGGAACATGGTTGAGCCACCACTGAGCACAATGTTACCGTAGAGGTCCTTCCTGATATCAACATCACACTTCATAATGGAGTTGTAGGTAGTCTCATGGATACCTGCAGCTTCCATACCAATCATGGATGGCTGGAAGAGGACCTCTGGACAACGGAACCTCTCAGCACCAATGGTAATAACTTGTCCATCTGGCAATTCATAGTTCTTTTCGATGGAGGAGCTGCTCCTGGCAGTTTCAAGCTCCTGCTCATAGTCAAGAGCCACATAGGCAAGCTTTTCCTTCATGTCACGGACAATTTCCCGTTCAGCAGTGGTGGTGAACATGTAACCTCTCTCAGTGAGGATCTTCATCAGATTATCAGTTAGGTCACGGCCAGCAAGATCCAAACGAAGAATGGCATGCGGCAAAGCATAACCCTCGTAGATAGGGACAGTGTGACTCACACCATCACCAGAGTCCAACACAATACCTGTCAAAAGATACTCACAATGTCAGATCAAAAACAACTTTCCATCAAGGGAAGTTTTGGATCATGAGAGGACTGATACTAACCAGTTGTCCGACCACTAGCATACAAGGAAAGCACAGCCTGAATAGCAACATACATAGCCGGAACATTGAAGGTCTCAAACATAATCTGGGTCATTTTCTCTCTATTGGCCTTAGGGTTGAGAGGTGCTTCAGTGAGCAGGACAGGGTGTTCCTCGGGGGCAACACGAAGCTCATTGTAGAAAGTATGATGCCATATCTTCTCCATATCATCCCAGTTGCTGACTATACCATGCTCAATTGGGTATTTCAAGGTCAATATACCCCTCTTGGATTGAGCTTCGTCACCAACATATGCATCTTTCTGTCCCATTCCAACCATAACACCAGTGTGACGAGGACGACCAACAATACTAGGGAACACTGCTCTAGGAGCATCATCACCAGCAAATCCAGCCTACAATTCAAAAAAAAACAAAATTTTCACCAGAAGAATTAAAAACATCTCAATAATATGACACAATACATTTTAAATGAAGTGTTTTTTCAGAAGAAAATGAAGTGTTTAAACTATCATGAATCCAACTATGAAAAACATAAAAGCATAAAAGAACAAGAACTGACCTTCACCATTCCAGTTCCATTGTCACATACAAGGGGCTGAATATCCTCACCGTCAGCCATTTTCTATTCAACTGCCAATACAAACAGGGCATTAATAAGTAATCCTGCTTCTCAATTAGCATCCCAATATAGATAGGAGGGAGAGCCAAAGTGAAAATAGCTTTAAAATAGAGTGTTTCACCTATCAATCAAGCAAATCTAAATGACAATACATTGCATACTTCTCAATTAACATCCAATATAGATAAGAGGGAAATCCAAAGTGAAAATATCTTTAAAAACTCGGATGTTTCACCAATCAATCCATCAAATCTAAATGAAACAACATCACATACTTCTAACTCTATAACTTAGCTTCTCCTTGATTCCAACAGGAGAAGAAAAAATGAAACAGCAGAACTTCTCAATCAAAGTCATCACTCTTTGCTCACACTCCACATTCATTTTCAACTAAGCTACAACTCGTTGATATATAAAGCATTCAGAAATCAAAAGGACATAATCAATTCCAATTCCAACAAAAAGAAAGCTTTTTCTTCTTTTCTAAAGATTTATTACTCATAAGTCACCACAAGAAAGCTACAGAGTACCATTCAAAACCATTTGAAATGGAATCAAACAGTAGATCAAGGAAAATCTATAGCAGATCAACTTCACAACAGATCCACTTCATCAGATCCAGAATTATATTAGACCATAAATAGATTCAACCTTTGAATACTTGAGCGTCGCTACATCTAACTAGTTGCATATAAGAATAAAAATGCTCATTTATCATCAAGAAATTCAATCTCTTTTACCACTTTCTGTAGATCTCAAAAAATAAACCCAAATGCATCTGACAAATTTCTTGACATTTTCACATAGCTCAATCCAATAAAAAGACGGATAAGAGAGAGCAGATCTTGACTTACCAAGAACTGAGAGGAGATCGGGAAGTGGTGGCCGGAAAATAGCAAAGCAACCGGAGACTATGGCCGGCGGCTTTCTCGTTACGTCTGCCTCGGAGAAAGCGCTGTTTGGAAAATGGAGAATACAAAATGAGGAATCTTTGGACAATAGGGGAAGCATTTTATACAAAGAGAAAAAGAGGGCTCTGAATTTAAATTTGTTTTTTATTTATTCTTTTTCTATTAAAAATATTTTATTATTGCAGTAAATATTTCGTTGTTGCAATTTTGAATTTGAAATTTAAAAACCCAAATACACCAAAATGACAAATTTGACTTCAAGGTTAAGATGCTAAAGTTTTCAAAAAGGACAAGCCTTTCAATCATATTTTATGGTCCATAAATTATAGTAATTATTTACTTAAGTAATTTTCTTTTTCATTATATTCAAAATAATGTCATATTTTGAAATTAATTTTTCTTATCCTTTTGCCCAAAGGAAAGCTTTTCAAAAACGACAAACTTTTTGAATTTTCTTTTTTAAAAAAAAAAGAAAAAAGGGGGCAACAAAAGAGATGCAAGAAATTAAACTCCCACTAATTAGATAAAAATTTAAATAGTTAATCAATTAAATTATTAAAAATTTTCTTTTTAATTAAATTTTATGATCAATAAATTCATATAATTCATCAACGAAATTGTAATCAATAGCGAAGTTTCTTTCTCTTTATCATTATTTTTCATTTAAAGATAATTTCAAAATAATGTCAAATTTCAAAGTTAATTAGTACCTATTATTTATCTTTCCGAACAATAAATCCTTCACTATATAAGATATTTCATATTTACAACACATCATAATGTATTCTATTAAGTATAAAATATTAATTATGATTAAAGAAAATGTAACCGAAGAACTGATATGAGCTATTTCTTTCATCAAATCAACAAGTTAATCAAATAAAGGAAAAAAATGATGAAAACTTTTTATAATAAAAATGAGTAAAAGTTTACTTCTATTCGATATTATATTAAATTATATTAATTATATTATAAATTAAAAAAATTAAACAAATATATCATCATCAATTTTTCTTTTATGATTGGCTATGTAGAATTTTTGGAATCAATGGAATTCAAATTGCTTTAGCATGTTTCTCTTTAAAATTATATTAAGTATATTGTTATTATTATTATTAATTATTATAAAATTTAATATATATTTATACAAATAAAATATTTAACTATAAAAGAAATAGAAGGTAACTTGGCAATTTTAATTCATTATTGAATGACAACCATAATTCCGGCAAGAATAATTTGTGAATTTTCTAAGGGCTAAAGATAGAAACTACTTTTTAGTATATTTGTTTTGTCAAATTATTTAAATAGACTACCTAATGGGTGTGGGAATAATATCAATCCATTATTATTACAGGGAAGATAGGAGTGTGTATGACCTGTCATTGACAACCTTTCAAGCACCTTCTTTTGACGTGTTCCATTTAATCTCAGCCGTTGATTCAGCCCTTTTTCCACATTGACTTCTTTTTCTTTCTTTCTTTCTTCTTTTTTTTTTTTCCTTTTTGAGTTTAACTTTGTTATAAGATATGATGTTATTCCTTTGGTTTATTTATATGTGTAATTATTATGAGTATATTAATTTATTCAACAACAAAAAGATACTCAGACACAAAAATATTTATGTAACTTTAATACTAAAAACATTGGAGTCTATTATTTAAGAAAATAGGGAGATTGATAATTATAATTTTGAATATCGTATTGGTGCATGGTGAGTGAAATGTAGGCTTGTATTCGGCATATTGTATAATAAGAAGGTGCCACCAAAACTTAAAGAAAGTTCTACATAGCGGTGGTTAGACCAACTATATTGTAGGAGGTGGAATGTTAGCCAATCAAAAGCTCTCACATTCACAAGATGAAAGTTGGAAAATGAGGATGATGCGATGGATATGTAGGCATACTAGGAGAGACAGGATTAGAAATAAATATATCCGAGATAAAGTAGGAGTGACATCGAGGAAGGACAAGATGCGGGAAGCAAGGCTGAAATGGTTCAGGCAGTGAAGAGGAAATGCATGGATGCTCCAATACGAAGGTGTGAGAGTTGGCTATTGATGGTTTCGGGATATGTAGAGGCAGACCGAAAAAGTATTATCGAGAGGTGATTAGACAAGACATGATGCAGTTGCAACTTATCGAGGACATGACCTTAGATAAGAGATTGTGGAGGGCACGAATTACGATAATAGGTAGTAGAGTGTTTTATCACTCATTTTTTTATACTAGTAGTCGTAGTATTTCTCTTGTAATTTCTTGTCCTTCGAGTTCTATTTCTATCTACTGTCTCTTGTACTTCGATTATTTCACTATTTTGTTGTAGTTACTTTTTCAAAAATATACTTTGTCATGCTTTTTATAATACTAGTTCTGGACACGTGCTTTGCACGCATGTCTCATGTAAGCTTGTGCAAATTTGTTAGATAATATATGTAGAATGATATATTATTGTTGACAGATGGTAAATGTAATTTATAATCGAATAAAATTGGCAGAAATTCAAGGTATTACTTTCTGATATGCATCCAACCAAATTATTTTAGTTGCTTATATAATTGTCATTTATATAAAAATATTTTATCAAATGGTCATTAACATAAATTTTTTATAGAAATGAGACAAATAATATTCTCTTTAACTCTTGTTGAAGTTATATAATAATATTTTACCGTTCATTGAATCAAAACCAAATTAAATATCTAATAAAATGATAATATTTTATTATTCATTGAATCAAAACTAAATTAAATATCTATTAATATAGTAATATTTAAATAATATCATATTATTTTTAAATATTTAATTAAATAAATAATATTTTATTATTTATTGAGTCAAAACTAAATTGAATATCTAATTAAATAATAATATTTGAATCATATCATATCATAGTATACTAAAAGTGGGAAAGTCCCACATATCAGTCAATCAAATATGAAACGATTATTTTGCCCTACATTTAAACAATACTCTTATAATATTTTTTATATCCAACAGTAAAAAAATCTCATTAGACACATACACACACACACACACACACACACACACACACATTAAGATATTTGACTAAATAATGAGTTATAATATTCATATTTCAATACAGTTATTAAATTAAAAAAGTGAAAAGTCACGAAATAAAAAATAAATGACTAAACTACCCATCAACTATTAAATAATATTTTTACCCTTCAACCAAATAGTATTTTAAAATATTTTAGTAGAAAAAATAGATATAAATCTTTAAAAAAATAACAAAAAAATTAAATGAAAGAAATAACCATGATACTATGACTTTGAGGTTTTTTACATTCTGATGAAGATGACGATAAATAATTATAATTAAATTTGAATAAAGTGAAATAACGTAAATTAAATGAAAACATTAATTCTCTATTATGGAAATTATAGATTTCTTATTTAATTTAATAGTCTAATAATATTTATTGTAATGTATATTTACTTTTTAGTACACAAAATATTATTGAAATAGTTTTAGATTGAAGGGCAAAATGGTAATTTAACTTTTAACTTGAGCGCTTCCCACTTGTATAATAATATGATGATGTTATCACGATTTTCTCACTTTCGTTATTTTCTTTTTGATATATTTTTTCTTGAGTCGAGAGTTTATCAGAAATATCCTTTCGACCTTTCCGGGTAGGGGGAAGGTCTGCATATACTTTATCCTATCTAGACCTCCCTTATGAGATTACATTGTGTATATTAATTATTTTTATTGTAATTTTAACACTAATGACATATAATTTTTTGAAACAGTTGTCGTCCCACATTTTTCTCGCGAAAAGCGAGATTCACACATAACATACCTTTTAGGATTAATAAGAGTTGTCACCTAACAAATTATGTTACATTAGGACACTGTACTAAACTTATTATGCGGATGATTTCATTTAATTAGCCTACGTCATTAGAATGGGGTAAGAGTTCAAGTTACCTCAAAGAAAGGTGGAAAACACCTTTCGAGTTTCACAAATGCGAATCTCTTTCGGATTCGTAGGGGAGGGATAGAATCACTACACTATCACAGCCAACTATACCAAATCCTTAATTTAAGGATATATTTAATGCTATTTATGAAATTAAATAAGAAATAGTTTAATATGTGAGAGATTTAAATAAGCAAAGAAAGTTAATTTATTTATTAAGACTAACTTAGCTAAGTGGGTGACACACCAATATATATATATATATTATTGCGACGTGAATAAAATAAAATACTTCAAATAAGCAAGAAGAAAGAAAGTTTAACACTAATGAAAAGAAGAAAAGAATCATGCCTATATACGAAAAAGGCATAAGTACCTCCCTCAACTATGGTCATATCTTCAACTACATATCTTTTTTCTTAAGGGGTCCTATTATCCCCATGAACTACTTTAAAATGAAATAAATACACCCTTACGTGTTGAGTTGACAAAGAGAGTGTGCTCACTCTCTTGTAGGATGTGAAAAGCAAAAAAAATAAAATAATTTTTTTTTTGATTAATATGATAACATATCAGTTTTTAATTAGACATTTTATAATTAATTAGTACACATAATTAATTAATATTAAAAATTTTAAACAAATATTTTCTAAATTATTTTTCTTTCTTTCTTTGTGAAAAAAGTCAAATATTATTATTATTTTTCTTTTTGTAATTGACGTTAATGTTGACTTTGTCTTTTTTTAATTTTCTTTTTACAAATTATGATGCCAAATTTAGCGGTTGAATTAGTTTTGACAAGCTATTTTTTGAAAAATTTACTTTTTAAAAATGTTAGGATTTTAATTTATTTTTAATATTTAAATTATTATTTTAATTTTCTAAAACATAAATATATTTTTTAAATTTATAAATATTTGATTTTTAAAAAATTCTTAACTAACAAACCATCGTCCATTGACTTTGTCTTTAGTAGCACCAATTATTTTTTTAAAAAATATTTTTGACCATGCTGTCACGCCCTATCTTGGGAGGCGTGACTAGCACCTGGAGCCACACTGGAATCTGAGCTAATCTAGCTGAGCATATGCACTTATGGTGCCTGCCAGTAACACATAATCAAGAAAATAAATAGTTATATCTCGGTTGTAAATACAACCTTAGGCCGACAAGGCCGCACAATAAACCTGTATAAAAATAGTTAATCCAGCAGTCACAATAATAAAGGATCCTATGCGGACCGACAAAACCACCATGCTGTCTAAGTCATGACAAAAGGAAGGCAAGTAGTTATATATAAACTACAGCCGATAGACTGCTAACAGATATCTGAACTAGGTCCCACGCGGCCAACATACAAAACATAACATATATAGACCCCCACACGGCCAACAACGAAACTAATCGTAAAAACTGTAGTTTGCAAGTCTCTAGGAGTAAGATATTGATCGGGACGGGGTTCTGGCCTATCCAAAAGCTATACATAAAAAAGATAAGCAAACCTCTAGATACTGGCAACTCCTGAGGAAAGGAGCTGACCAATCTGCTAACTCCGAGCGGCTGCTAAGGAGGTCTCAGACCCTGTCTGTCAGCACCTGCATGCAAGTATGCAGCACTCCATGCGTGGGCGTCAGTACAATTGGACCAAATATGAAGGGCGATAATAAAAATAACTGAATGGAAGTTGCTAAAAGAACTGAAAATGATTAGCAACATGAATCAGAATCTAATTTGTACAATGTCATAATCATGAGCTACAACTAGCAGATAATACTCAAACAAGAACCTAACCGAACCTCCATAAGCCTGGAAGGTACAATCAACACAAAGATAACCTACCTGGGCCCCATAAGCCTCGACAAGCGTCAATCAATCTATATACCCCTAAGGCCTGCAAATGCTTGCAACTGCGTCTCAGGCACACCAGGCCCTAGTGAGGGTCGGCATTACCATTTTGGCATAGGAGTTCATAGGAAACTTCAGTGTAGCCTCGAAGGCTTCACTTTAGTCCTTTCAGATAATTAATAGCTCCTTAAGTAATTAGTAGCTCCGTAAGCAATTCAGTAGCCCCATAAGCAATTTAGGTTCGTAGCTCCAGAAGCAGTCTATAGTTTTGTAAACGACAACAACATCATAGCCCATAAGCATCAGAGTATCGTAGCTCTATAAGCAATTTATAGCTCCGTAAGCAGTTCATACAACTAGCAGCCCCTTAGCTATTCATGGTGAGAGGCAGTACGAAATACAATCAACCTCAACCTAGGATACTACACTACAATCTCAAATCTATTCGTAACGACTAACTACAACATTCGAATTCTTAAGTTACTATAGAAGTACATGTTGTATCAGTTTTACGATGAGAATAACTTGCCAAAGAGGTAGCCCTAACATACCTTTATTGCTGGATTTTTCTCAATCGATCCCGTTCCAATTCAAGAACCGGTAACACCTCCAAAATGAAGCCCTTACGCCAAGAGAATATGGCTAGCAACTTCGTCTATGAAACACAACAACCACAGGTCATAACATGCTCAATTCGGCCGAAAGCTTATAAATTCTCGAGAGTTTAGAAGGTAGAAATGCTTACTTATCATTTGTAGACGCTTATGACTCAATTAGAAGTGATTTCTACACTTCTGCTCAGAGGGACTTCGACAATCTAAGCTAGATTTCAAGAAATAACTCCATAGATATATTTCTCGTAGGCCCGAAACTTATTATCCGAGATGAATTTGTAATTGAACAGAGTTTAACAGCGTAATTCGGTGAAAACCTTAAAGAATGGTCTCTCAAGTCGTTTCTTCTACATTAGGGAAATATTAGAATGGATTATTAGAACTTGAGGAAGTACATATATAATTTGAGGCGGTGGGTAAGGGGTGTGGCGTGCCTCTCATTGCACCAAAATACGGGCTTGACGTGCTGGCCTATGTGCAGGAATGGTTGTGTGGCGTACGCCTAGTGGGCCCTGGCTCCGGCCCCAGCCTCCTGCTCGCACGCTCATCCCCCGATCCCTTTCCCGCATGTATCTTACTCTAAAACTTTTAACATACACGTATCGGTTTAAATAACTGAAACTTATAGGGTATAACGTCATTCCCCCCTTAGGAACATTCATCCTCGAATGTAATCTAATCTTAAGAGACTCGACTCCTTAACCATTGTCGGAAAAATTTCGGTAGAGTCTCTTATGTAATATGGAATATTTGGAAACCTGAAACACAAAAAAGTCCAACATAGGTGTCTCATAGGGCGCTACAAGCAACTATACAACATAGCTCTATAACATAAAAGTGAGCAACTAATCAACACTAATAACCTAAGCAACCAAAATAATAACCGAAAACAATCTCACCCCACTGTACAATCTGAGTCAAGCCTGAAATAAGTAAGGATATCTAGACCTCATGTCGTCCTCAGCTTCCCAGGCCATCTCCTCTGCATTTCTGTTCCTCCACAAGACTTTAACGGAGGCTACATCTTTAGTCCTTAATCTACGAATCTGCCGATTTAGTATAGCAACTAGAATCTCTTCGTAGGATAACTTCTCAGTAACTTGAACATCCTCAATAGGGACAACCCGAGAAGGGTATCCTATGCACTTTGTTAGCATTGATACATGGAAGACTAGATGAACAAACTCTAGTTTTGAAGACAACTCTAACTCATAAGCCACTTGGCCTATCTTTCGGAGGATCCGATATGGCCCAATGAATCTAGGGCTAAGCTTGTCCTTCTTACCACACCTCATCACACCTTTCATAGGCGAAACCTTCAGGAATACCTAGTCGTCAACATAGAACTCTAAGTCCCTACGCCATGTAAATAGGATTTCTGACGACTTTGGGATGTTAACAAGTGCTCTCTGTTGAGCTTAACCTTTTCTTTAGACTGACATACCATGTTAGGTCCAATCAATCTTGACTTGCCCACTTCAAACCATCCTATGGGAGATCTGCACTTTTGCGCATATAAAGTCTCATAAGGCGCCATCTTAATGGCAGAATGGTAGCTGTTATTATAATCAAACTCAATGAGAGGTAGATGTTCATCCCAACTTCCTCTGAAGTCCACTACGCACACTCGCAATATGTCCTCGAGCATATGAATCATGTGCTCAGTCTGGCCATTTGTCTGAGGATAAAAGGTTGTACTCAAATTAACCTGCATCCCTAAACCTTTCTGAAATGACTGCCAGAATATTATTGTGAACTGTGCCCCCCTATAGTAGATGATAGATACTGGGACACCATGCAGCCGGACTATCTCTTTAATGTAAAACTCAGCATAATTTTTGGCTGAAAATGTAGTCCTGACTAGTAAGAAATGGGCTGATTTCATCAACCTATCGACAATGACCCAAATAGAGTCAAATTTGTGCCTGGTACGAGGTAAACCTGTAATAAAAGCCATATTGATTGCTTCCCATTTCCACGTAGGCACGGTTATCTCTTGAGTCAGCCTGCCTGGTTTCTAATGTTCAGCTTTTACCTGCTCGCAATTAGGACATTGTGCTACAAACTATACTATACCTTTCTTCATCCCAGGCCACTAATATATCTCCTTTATATCATGGTAAATCTTCTTTGAACTTGGATGAAGAGAGTAATGGGAATAATGTACCTCTACCATAATCTGCTGGTGAAGCCCTGCTATATCGAGAACACAGAGTCGATCTTTGAACCTCAAGATACTGTCTCCCGTTAACTCAAAGGCTGATAGTTCACCCTGCTGAATCTTGTCTCTAAGCTGCACTAGGTTAGGGTCCTCGTACTGTCTCTCCTTCACCTCTACAACTAGAGATAACACTGCTGTATTTTGGATCACAACCCTATTATCATCTGAGTCCAACAATCAGATTCCCAAATTGGCCAATTGGTGTAGTTCCCGATCTATTGTCTCTTTTCTGGCCTAAGTATGATAGACAACCCATGGATCTCCGACTAAGAGCATCAGCCACAACATTAGCTTTCCCCGAGTGGTACAATAAGTCAATACCATAGTCTTTCAGCAACTCAAGCCACCGGTGCTGTCGCAAATTCAGCTCCTTCTGCTTGAAAATATAATGAAGGCTTTTGTGATTAGTAAAGATGTCCACATGCACTCCATACAAGTAATGCCTCCATATCTTTAGAGCATGAACCACTGTAGCTAATTCTAAATTATGGGTGGGTAAGTTCTTTTCGTGCTTCCTCAACTGCCTCGAAGCATAGGCAATTACTCTGTCGTGCCGCATCAGAACACACCCTAACCCAATGCCTAAAGAATCACAATATACCGCATAACCCTCTGAACCCTCTGGTAGGACCACCACTGGTGCAGATGTCAAGATGTCCTTCAACCCCTGAAAACTCTGCTCACAAGCCTCGGTCTACTAAAACTTGGCTGCTTTCTGAGTTAGCCTCGTCAATGGTGCTGATAGGGCGGAGAATCCCTCTAAGAACCTCCTGTAATACCTAGCTAACCCCCAAAAGCTGCGAACCTCCATTGGAGTCGTGGGTCTGGGCCAAGTCTTTACAACTTCTATTTTCTATGAGTCAACCTGAATACCTGCATCTAACACAATATGGCCTAAGAAAGCTATATAATTTAACCAAAACTCACATTTAGTGAACTTTGCATACAACTTGCGATCTCTAAGGACTTGGAGTACTGTTTGCAAATGATCTCTATGCTCACCTTCCGAGCGTGAATACACTAGGATATCATCAATAAACACTACCACAAACAGGTCTAGGAATGGCATGAATATACTGTTCATCGAATCCATGAACACTGCTGGGGCATTTTTCAACCCGAAGGACATGAGTAGAAACTCAAAATGACCATATCTAGTTTTGAAAGCTGTCTTTGGAATATCTTTCTCCCGGACTCGCTCCTGGTGGTACCCTGACCTCAAGTTAATCGTGGAGAAATATTTTGCCCCCTACAGCTGATCAGCCAAATCATCTATCCTTGAAAGGGGATGTTTATTCTTAATAGTATCTTTATTCAACTGTCGATAATCTATATAAATTCGTAGGGAGCCGTCCTTCTTCCTTACAAACAAAACCGGCGCACCCCACAGTGAAGCACTAGGCTTGATAAAGCCCTTATCTAACAAGTCTTTCAACTGTTCCTTCAGTTCCTTCAGCTCGGTAGGAGCCCTTCGGTATGGAGGAATGGATATGGGTTGTGTATATGGTGGCACATCAATAGAGAAATCAATTTCCCGCTCCGGGGGAATACCAGGAAGCTCGTCTGAAAATACATCTGAAAATTCACTAACCACATGAATAGACTGAAGGGTCGAAAATTCTGCCTGCATATCCCAAACCTTGACAATATGGTAAATACAACCTTTCACAATCAGCTTCCTCGCTTGAAGATAGGATATGAACCTACCTTTTGGTGTAGCTACATTGCCTTTCTATTCTCGCACTACCTTCCCGGGAAAGTGAAATCGGACATTCTTGGTCCAACACTCGACATTAGCGTAAAATGGCTCTAGCCAATCCATGCCCATAATTACATCAAAATCGATCATTCCCAACTCCACTAGATCTGCTAAAGTCGGCAACCAACAACCTCTACTGTACAGCCCTGATAAATTCTCTAAGCAATAATAAAGTCATCAATGGGTGTGGATACAGAAAATGGTCGCTGAAGTAATTCTGGTGTTATATCAAACTTCTGTGCCACTAGCGGAGTAACATAAGACAAGGTAGAACCTGGATCTATCAAAGTATAAATCGATTGAGAGAAAACATCAAGCATACCTATCATAACATCTGATGAGGACTCTGAATCCTACCGCCCTGGTAAGGCGTAAGTGTGTTCCGTACCACTTCCAGAATTGGATGCCCCTGATTTTACCTCTACCTCTGTCGGCTGGAGCTGAAAGCCTATGCCCTGCCGAAGGTGTTGGAGTATGTGACCCTGCTGAGGACCTATTCTCTAATCCCGATCACCCTGGTCCTTGGTCGGATAATCTCTCATCATATGACCTTTTTGCCCACAAGTATAACAAGCGGTAGATCCACCATATCTACATGTCACACCCCATCTTGGGAGGCATGACTGGCACCTAGTGCCATATTTGGACCTGGACTGACCTGGCTGGACATATACACCTCTAGTGCTTGCCAGTCCAGTAACTCACAATCAAGAAAACAAACAGCTATATCTTGGCTGTAAATACAGACTCGTCCGACAAGGCCTCATAGCCAACTTGTAAAAGAAAACAGCTAACCCAGCAACATAATAGTAAATGGATCTTATATGGGCTGACAAGACCACCATGCTGTTTAGTCATAACAGAAAGAAAGACAGGCAGTCATATACCAACTATAACCGACAAGGTCGCTAACAGAAAGTTATACTAGGCCCCACACGACCAACATACAAACACAACAAATATAGGCCCCACACGGCCAATATGAACAACTAACTGAATATTGTTGTCTGCAACCCTCTAAGGGTAAAAATATTAGTCGGGACAGGGCCCCGGCCCACCCAAATACTATGCAATAAGAGATGGGTAAACCTTAACAACTTGGTAACTTTGAATGAAAGGAGCTGGCCAATCTGTTGACTTTGAATAGCTACTATGAGATCATGAAACTTGTCTGTCTAAACCTGCAGGCAAGTATGCAGCACCCCATAGTTAGGCGTTAGTACAATATGTACCGAATATGTAAGGCAATAATAGAAGCTGAATAAAAGCTTATAAGGAACTGAAAGTAATCAGCAACAAGGGCAGAAGTTAACCTGTAAGCTTTCTTATCCATAACCTGCATCTAATAAACCACACACGAATAAGAGCTGAAACTGCACGACTATATGTTCATAAGCTATATCTAGCAAGCAAGTGTACAAACAAGAACCTAACTTGGCCCCCATAAGCCTGGAAGGTACAATCAACACAGAGATAACCTACCTGGGCCCTCATAAGCCCTAGAAGGTTCCAATCAATCTATATACCTCTATTAGTACCCTTGAGGCTCTGCAGGTAACTGTAACTGAACATACCTGGTCTCTTGAGACTATATCGGAACCTTCTAGGCTCCTGTAATTGAGTTTGGGCCTTTTTACCCCTATGGTTGTACCCCAAGCACAGAAGGCTCTAAGAAGGGTCTGTAATGCCGCTGCGGCGTAGAAGAAGTCCATAAGTGAATAGACTTTAATATGGTCCCGTAGGCTTTACTTTAGTCTTTATAGACAATATATGACCCCATAGGCAATTCAATAGCTTCGTAAGCAATACAACATTATAGCTCCGTAAGCAATCTATAGCTCTGTAAGAAGTTTATAGCTACAAAAGCAGTTCATACAACTAGCAGCCTCTTAGCTATTCAAGGAAAGAGGCAATACGAAACATGATCTACCCCAACTAGGGACACTATGTTACAATCTAAAAACCTAGTTATTCAAAAGGCGTATCTGGAACCTTAGGCCTAATTGCGACCGCTACTCTTACTCATCCCTAGACTGGTCTATATAGCTACCAACAGTCACAGTCTGTGTGCCTACGCCTGACCAGAGGGTCCTGGCAGTGCTCACACCCTCCGTCTACTTAGACAGAAAAGGACAATGTCCGGGTGACCTAAGCGATAGTCTAAAGATCATACTAGGATAGTGATAGCTCGTATGCGAATAGTAAGGTCTCCTTCGACCAACCATTTAGTTCTTTCTCTTAGAACAGCTATAGGGCTGCTACTAATCGGACATACTCCTAAGCAGTCAACCCTATTTTCCACAGGTAGCTCACTATGAACCCTAACCTGAAGGTAATGCTGCGTACTATGGTTCTAGTCCCTTAGACACTAACTTCGTCTGTCCAGAATTTAGATGGCTCCTCTAGGTGATTCATAGCCTTATAGGCAGGTATATCTCGACCTAGCCCCTCGCGGTAACACATACATGGGCATCTATAAGAGTGTCCTAGGGCATTGGCCCCACATCTAACTACTAACAAGGTTCCCTCCATAAGGTATCAACTAGAATATCAAACATTTTTAACAACTGGAATGGTTTCCTGAGCGACCTATGTGACAAACATTAAGTCGACTGAAGCTAACGGTTACTGACAGTAGCCACTCGTATGGCAAGTTATCGCTCAGTTCGTTAGACATCCTTGGTGCCACTGACTCGAAGGTAAGATCACCCTAACAAGATTCTTGCCCTGGAGGCGTCGAGGTAGACCAATGGCCTGCGGGCGAGCTTTACTAACAATATAGGCGCCAAACTGAAAGTTATAGAGCCCGGCTACACCCTATGTTGTCCAATTTACCAATTCAGGCCCAACAACTAACCATAAACTTCTAAGGTCTTGGCACGACAGCAAAACATCATAATTCCTCTAAATAGTAAATAGGTGGATGGGGAGCTCTTTAGGGCACACCCAACGTTATTCACACTTAACATACCCTTCCTCGACGAGGAATACTATGGTACAATCTCAATACATCTTATAGCAGCTAATCTATAACATACATATTCATTATCTACTAACAGCAGCTAATCACAACATATAGGATCATTATCTACTTTCAAGGCACATGTCGTATCATTATACAACGAAAATAACTTGTCGAAGAGATAAGACTTTAACATACCTCGAATGCCAATTCTCGTTCAACCAATAATGCCAACCTGGAACCAGTAATTCCACTCAATAGCAGCCTTTTGCACTGAGAGAATAAGGCTATTTTCACAGAAGGAATTGGCAAACAATGATATCTTTCAATAATATTAACTATAATTCAACTCCATTTAATTCGACCGGAAACTCACAAATTCTCGAGAGTTTAGAAGGTAGAAATGCTTACCTATCACTTGTAGCCGCTTAGGACTCAATTAGAAGTGATTTTGACAAATTTTACTCTGCAGGGTTCCGATACTCCCAGCGAATTTTTAAGAAATAACTCCGCAGGGACGTTCCTCGTAAGCCTATAAGTCATTATCCAAGGTGAATTTGCTTTTGAACGGAGTTTAACGGTGTAATCTGGTGAAAAACTGATGAAACCCTCGTGAAATACTCTTCCTAGCTGTTGCTTTCTATTTTGGAAATGTTTTGAATGATTCATCAAACAAACACTTAAATATATATATAGGTGGTGGGAGATTCAGGGGAGGCGCAGCACACCGCCCACAACGCCAAGAGTCGGGTGTAATGCGCCGCTCAAGGCGTTGGGCTGGCTGGTGCTGCGCGGCGCCCAGTGTGCCTGGCCTCCGGCCATGGCCTCCTGCTCGGTTGATATCATGTTTGTGTAATAATCCCTCGAGCCCTTCCCCGCATACGTTTTACTCCAAAAACTCTCAACATACGCATGCACACGTCTGTCAAATGATAAAACTTTCAGGGTGTAACAGCATTCCCCCCTTAGGAACATTCATCCTCGAATGTAATCTTAGGCTTAAGATACTCAACTCCTTGAACTACTGCTAAAACAATTTCGGCAGAGTCTCCTCTATATTATGGACTATCTGAAAATCTGAAATGCAGAAAAGTCCAACATAGGCGCCTCTCAAGACGTTATAAACAACTACTCCACAACATAGAAGTGAACAACTAAACAGTACTGATAATATAAGCAATAAAGTAACAACTGAACAACAATTTCACCTTAACTGCATAATCTGGTTCAGGTCTGGAATAAGTGAGGATATCTATAACTCATGTCGTCCTCAACTTCCCAAGTCATTTCCTTTTTATTTTTGTCCTCGCATAGGACTTTACTAGGCTATAACTTTGGTTCTTAAGATAACCCCTAGTATAACTTATTGGAGTTTCCTCGGGGGACGACTCTTCTGTGACCTGAGCATCCTCAATTGGGATAACCCGAGAAAGGTCCCTTACGCGCTTGCGTACTGTTTATGAATAGATCCTAGCCCCAAAGGCAACTCTATATCGTAGGCCACTTAGCTGATCTTTTTGAGGATTTGGTATAACTTAGTGAATCTAGGGCTAAGCTTGCCCTTATTGTCAGATCTCATAACGCCCTTCATTGGTGAAATTTTCAAGAATACCCAATCATTGCTTCAAGCTCTATCTCCCTACGCCATACGTTAGAATAGGACCTCTGACGACCCTGGTCTACTAATACATATCCTCTAATAAGTTTAACTCTTTCCCTTGACTGATGTAGTATGCCTAGTTTAATTGTCCCTAACTTACCTGCTTCAGGCCATCATTTAAGGGACTTGGACTTCTACTCGTAACACATCCCCAGGCGTCCAAATTGTGTGCTATGCTTGCCCACTCGTTTGGGGATGAGAAATCGTACTCAAATTAACTTGCGTTTCAATCTATTCTGACAGCTTTTCCAAAGCCTAGCTGTAAGTTATGGCCTTTGTGAAAATTTAATAGACACTGGGATATCATGTAGCCAGTCGATTTCTTTAGTATTTAACTCAGCATAAGCATTAGCAGAAACATAATTCCATCTGGTATGAAATGAGTTGATCTCATTAGCCTTTCAATAATGACTCAAATAGGGTCAATTTACACCTTGTACGAGGTAACCCTGTCGCTATATTCGTGCTGACTACTTCCCTCTTTCACACAGGCATGACTATCTCTTGAATTAGCCTACCTAATTTTTTATGTCCAGCCTCTCTTTGCTGGTCATTGGAGCTCTGTACTATAGCTCGACCAAATCTTCCTTTTTCTTATGCTATCAATAGATCTCTTTTTATAACCTGCCGCATTTTCGTCAAACTCGGGTGGAGGGAATAGCGGACATGGTGTACCTTTGCTACAGTTTACTAGCAAATACCTGCCACATTCGGGATGTAGAGTGGACCTCTAGGTCTCAAGACTCCGTCCCATACTATCTTAAAGGCCAATGAATCCTTCTGCTGGGCCTCATCTCTGGCTGCACTAGGCTAGGTCTCCGTACCGTCAGTCCTTTGCCTCCACAACTATGGGTGATACCGTAGTATTCTAGGCCACAATATCACTACCCTTTAAATGTCAGCTTGATACTCATTTCTTAACAATTAGCGGAGATTCCAAGCTTTATTAACCCCCTACAGCTTGGAGGTGATTCTGTCTCCTCCAGAGCTAGATACTCGCGCCTTCCCGTTACTTCCATAGGCTGAGATCCAGGGTCCGTACTGGTAAGGATACTACTGGACGAGTCTACTCTCCTACATCATCCTGACTCGTACTTGGGTCAGTTCCCATCCTATACCTCTCCGTACTTTAACAACAAACTAGGGGCCTTAGTCATAATGCTCCAAGTATTCACTATTTCCATCAACATACTGCGGTAGGATTAGTCTATTCCTGACCTAAAGTTTGCTATTGTTGGGAGTCCGTTGCTTACGGATTCTCACTCGTACTTGGCTGCTGCTAGCAATCTTAACTACTCTTCTGATTTTTGTACAATAAAGGTCTATGTGATTTATTTGAGCACTAGGGGTCTTAACCACTTTCTAACACTTTCCAAAAGTCAATGGATCTAGCCCTCCTTTACTATTTAGTCAGAGCAGCATGTCGTCGATACTTATGCTCTCTGTTATACTGAGAAAAGGCTGGAAGGTGGGAAATGACCCTATTATTCTATAACAGGACTAAGGTGCGAAACTCAACAACTAAAAGTTGGAGGTACAAACCTCGCACAATCCTTTGCATAATCAGGTAACCCAAGATTAACTGTCGCCCCTGTCTAATTCTAAGTGCCTACTAAGTAAACCAACTCATATATATACCACATTCCTGACCTCCTGTTCTGATGGTGTAGAAAGAATTGGGAATGGTACTGGCATGTCTGTTTCCGTATGAGGTTCTTGGTGCCCCGAAAGGATGCTGGGGAGATTAAAAAGACATCTGCTTTCGCCGTTCAGGCTAGTTGTCCTCCAATTGTGGCACCTCACTAGTACCATCTCCTGCTACTGCAACTAACTTGCGACTGGCTAAAGTCTGTCACATATCAAACAATATTCCGGACAGACATAACAATGAAAGCTTAGGGACTCATCCTTATACAACTCGGCTCTATAGCACGATCTGGGAAGAAAGAAGGGTAACTGTACTATCATGCCTCATAGCCTCCTTTTTATAAAATGTGGTGCACAACACATTTATAAATAAGACTCTACTAGACACGACTTGCAGACTCCCTAGGATATGATGTTGCTCTGCTACCAAGTTTGTCATGCCCCACCTTGGGAGGCATGACTGGCACTTAGTACCACACTGGGACCTGGGCTGACCTGGCTGGACATATACACCTCTGGTTCTTGCTAGCAACTCACAATTAAGAAAATAAATAGCTATATCTCGACAGTAAATATAGCCTCAGCCGACAAGGCCACATAGCCAACCTGTAAAAGAAAATAGCTAACCTAGCAACATAATAGTAAAGGGATCCTATGCGGGTCGATAAGACCACCATGCTATCTAGTCATAATAGAAAGAAAGATAGACAGTCATATACCAACTACAACCGACAAGGCCGCTAACTGAAAGCTACACTGGGCCCCATATGGGCAACATACAAAACACAACAAATATAGGCCCCACATGGCCAATAGGAACAACTAACTGAAGACTGTAGTATGCAAGCCTCTAAGAGTAAAACTATTGGTCAGGACAGGTCCCCGACCTACTTAAATACTATACAATAAAAGATGGGTAAACCTCAACAACCTGACAACTCTGAATAAAAGGAGCTGGCCAATCTGCTGACTCTGAATAGTTGCTATGAGATCCCAAAAACTGTCTGTCTAAACCTGCAGGCAAGTATGCAACGCCCCATAGTTGGGCGTCAGTACAATATGTACCGAGTATGTAAGGCAATAATAGAAGCTGAATAAAAGCTTATAAGGAACTGAAAGTAATCAGCAACAAGGGCAGAAGTTAACCTGTAAGCTTCTTATCCATAACCTGCATCTAATTAACCATTACACGAATAAGAGCTGAAACTGCATGACTATACATTCATAAGCTATATCTAGCAAGCAAGTGTACAAACAAGAAACTAACTTGGCCCCCATAAGCTGAAAGGTACAATCAACACAGAGATAACCTACCTGGGCCCTCATAAGCCCTAGCAGGTTCCAATCAATCTATATACCTCTATTAGTACCCTTGAGGCTCTGCAGGTAACTATAACTGAACATACCTGGTCTCTTGAGACTATATCGGAACCTTCTAGGCTCCTGTAATTGAGTTTGGGCCTTTTCACCCCTATGGTTGTACCCCAAGCACAGGAGGCTCTAAGAAGGGTCTGTAATGCCGCTGCGGCATAGAAGAAGTCCATAAGTGAATAGACTTTAATATGGCCCCATAGGCTCTACTTTAGTCTTTATAGACAATATATGGCCCCATAGGCAATTCAGTAGCTCCGTAAGCAATACAACATTATAGCCCCGTAAGCAATCTATAGCACTGTAATAAGTTTATAGCTACAAAAGCAGTTCGTACAACTAGCAGCCTCTTAGTTGTTTAAGGCAAGAGGCAGTACGAAACACGATCTACCCCAACAAGGGATAGTATGTTATAATCTACAAACCTAGTCATTCAAAAGGCGTATCTGGCCGCTTAGGTCTAATTGCGACCGCTACTCTTACTTGTCCCTAGACTAGTCTATATATCTACCAACAGTCACAGTCTGTGTGCCTACGCCTGACCCGTGGGTCCTGGTAGTGCTCACACCCTCCGTCGACTTAGACGGAAAAGGACAAGTTCCGGGTGACTTAAGCGATAGTCTAAAGGTCATACTAGGACAATGATAGCTTGTAAGCAAACAGCAAGGTCGTAGGCGACCAACCATTTAGTTCCTTCACTTAGAACGGTTGTAGGGATGCTATTAATCGGACATACTCCTAAGTAGTCAGCCCTAACTTCCCACAGGCAGCTCACTATAACCCTTAGCCTGAAGGTAACGCTGTGATACTATGGTTCTAGTCCCTTAGACACTAACATGGTCTGTCCAGAATTCAGATGGCTCCTCTGGGCGATTCATAGCCTCGTAGGGAGGTATATCTGGACCTAGCCCCTCATGGTAACACATACATGGGTATCTATAAGAGTGGCCCGAGGCGTTGGCCCCACATCTAACTACTAACAGGGTTCCCTCCGTAAGGTATCAGCTAGTTTATCAGACTTGTAATAACTGGGATGGTTTCCTGAGCGACCTATGTGACAAACATTAAGTCGACTGAAGCTAACAATTACTGACAGTAGCCATTCATTTGGCAAGTTATCGCTCAGTTCGTTAGACATCCTTGGTGCCACTGACTCGAAGATAAGATCACCCTAACTAGATTCTTGCCCTAGAGGCGTTGAGGTACGCCAACAGCCTGCGGGCGAGCTTTACTGACAATTTAGGTGCCAAACTGAAAGTTATAGCACCCGGCTACACCCTATGCTGTCCGATTTACCAATTCAGACCCAACAGCTAACCATAGACTTCTAAGGTCTTAGCACGACAGCAAAACATCAGTATACCTCTAAATAGTAAACAGGTGGATGGGAACTCTTTAGGGCACACCCAACGTTATTCACAGTTAACATACCCTTCCCCAACGAGGAATACTATGGTACAATCTCAATACATCTTGTAGCAGCTAATCCATAACGTACATATTCATTATCTATTAACAACAACTTATCACAACATATAAGATCATTATACTTTCAAGGTATATGTCGTATCATTATACAACGAGAATAACTTGCCGAAGAGATAAGCCTTAACATACCTCGAATGCCAATTCTCGTTCAACCAATAATGCCAACCTGGAGCTAGTTATTTCGCTCAATAGTAGCCTTTTGCACTAAGAGAATAAGGCTATTTCCATAGCAGGAATCGGCAAACAACGATATCTTTCAATAATATTAACTATAATTCAACTCTATTTAATTTGACTGAAAACTCACAAATTCTTGAGACTTTAGAAGGTAGAAATGCTTACCTATCACTTGTAGCCGCTTAGGACTCAATTTGAAGTGATTTTGGCAACTTTTACTCTGCGGGGTTTTGATACTCTGAGCAAATTTTTAAGAAATAACTTCACAAGGACATTCTTCATAAGCCTATAACTCGTTATCCAAGGTAAATTCCGTTTGAACGGAGTTTAATGGCGTAATCTGGCGAAAAATCGATGAAACCCTCGTGAAATACTCTCCCTAGCCGCTGCTCTCTATTTAGGAAATGTTTTGAACGATTCATCAAACATACACTTAAATATATATATAGGTGGGGGGTGGTGCTGGGGAGGCGCGATGCGCCACCCATAGCGCGGGGCGTGATGCACCATTCAAGGCGCCGGGCTGGCTGGCGTGGCGCGATGCCCAGTGCACTTGGCCTCCAGCCCCGACCTCCTGCTTGCTCAATGTCGTATTTGTGTATTCATCCTTCGAGCCCTTGCTCACATGCGTTGTACTCCAAAACTCTCAACATACGTACACACACGTCTGTTAAATAATAAAACTTATGGGGTGTGACACTACACCTCCCAAAATGCTGTCGACTGCAAATGCTACAACATGGTGAACATGCCTGCTCTGATCTGAACCTCTCTGCTGCTGTGAGCCTAATGCTCGTGAACTTTTGCTGGGACTTGACTGTCCACGACACTAGGACCTGATGCCCTACTGCTGCAGAGGCATAGATTTAGGTGGCCTACCTAGCAACTGAGGTTTGGGCCCACCCTGAAACTCTCCCTGCAAATCAGTGGGTCTATCCCTCCGGTGCTGCTCTCGACTAACCTTCTCAGCCTCATACTGGCGCTTCCTGATTCCCTCTATATTCTATGAAAAGCCTAAATGTACGAAATATCCATATACTTGAGCAATGTAGCTGTAATACAGGTCTGCACATACTCCATAGAAAGCCCCATGATGAACTAGTGTACCCTGGCTAGCATAATATCAATAAAAGCTGGCGCATATCTTGACAAGGAGTCAAACCTCAGTGTGTACTCCTGAATGCTCATGCTACACTACTCCAGATGTAAGAACTGATCCAACTGGGCTTGTCGAATATCTCGAGGTAGATAATGATCTAGGAAGGCCTCCAAAAAACTGGACCAAGTAGGTGGGGATACCTCTCTGCCTCTGGACCTTTCCCAACTCTCATACCACAAAACTACTGTAATACCCTGGAAGTGAATAAGACTAGACTCGGGATGTGGAAGGAAAAGAGGCAGAAAATCTGAGATTTTACTCGGAACGACTCATGGTATGTGTCAAAGGACGACCCGTTGGTTGATACGATGGGTCGTTGTATGTATCCTTTAGAAGGATTTCCAGGAAGGGGGCAGTGGTGGCAACAGATGGTGACGACAAGTCATTGGGACTACTAATGACTCATCGAGTCCGGTCGTGGTAGCAGACCCAAGATTGGAAATTTGGGGTGAATCAACGAGAGATGTAACGAGCCGTTGGAGCGAGGAATGACCCATTATATGGGTCATTGCTTTGAACAGTAGCTAATTTCCTATAAGTTTAGTAAGGGCAAATCCATAACTTCTAAGCCCCTAAGTCCTATACTACGTCATTTAAAGCTCAGAAAAGGGTAATTTAAGAGGGTTAAACTCATTTAAAACCAATTCACTTTTATGCATGCAACCTAGAGGTTTCTAAGGATGATCAAGCTTAGGATTCATCAAGTTCTTCCCCAAAATCCATTAGGATTACAAGAGGGTTTGTGAAATCGGATTGCTCTAGGTATGTAGGGTTATGAATGGGTATAACAATCCACACCCATGCCCCATCCTTCTTCAATTTATGAAATTCTAGTTGATGAATCTATGGAGTTTTAAACTAACATATGAATTCTCTAAGTATCAATCATGGGTATAATCTAAGCATGTTTCTAATATTGAATTATGATTAATGAGAATATTTTATAATGTTTTTAATTACAATTATGTTTTTAAGTTTTACAAATTATGATGCCCCATCATAAAAGAATTCATGGAAGGTTGAGATTATGATCTATGTTTTCAATTATGATGAGATGTATATGAAGAAAGTATAATTGTGAATTACCATGTCTACATTCATGTTTTGAATAATCAAAGTCTATTCAAGCATGTTTAAATATTGGGCAAGCCCATATAATCAAGTATGTTTCGTGATGTATCTAAATTTTCATGTTATTAGCTTACCATATGGTTTTGGAGTCTAAAATCCCACTCTTTTAAGCTTGTGGCATGGTTTGATCCCAAGGCTCCTCATGTTATGATTTCAGACTTTGCATGAATATTATTATTCAGCTTCGTCATTAGACGATGGTCAGCTTCGTTGAAAAACTATGGAGAGCATATGCATGTTTTTAGGAGTAGTGTCTAGCACCGAGTAGGCTAAGGGTTAGTCAACCCTATGCCTCATAACTACATGCCAACGTAGGTATGTTTAGATTCTTTGTGAGCTTCCCCTTCCCCAAGGGGCATTCACCTTGATATCGATATCATGGTAGCTTCCTTAGCCTTGACAAGGCTTTGGACGACTCTGCCCACTTGAGTGTTATATTCGGGACCATGTAATCTCTATCGTGGTAATGTCAGTTATAAAACGAGTCTCTCATTGTTCCTCATGACTTCAGTTATACAGTTCATCAGTCATGATATTATGTTTTCAGCAGGTTTGACCCAATATTCAGTTTTACTTATGATTATCAATTTTTAGCTTTGGGTCATTCAATTTAGTTATGATGTTTAGTTATGATACTTAGTTATGCATGAATCATGTTTTTAGATAATAGCATGCAAGCCCTACTCTCAGACTCTTATAATGAAATGTTTTATGTTATGCATGATCACTGATTTTACTTAACGGTTGTACTTACCTTACATACTCGGTACATTCCATGTACTGACCACATACTTTATGTTGTGTTGTTTCATGATACATGCTCGAATATTCAGGCTCAATCCCGCCGTAGCCAGACTCTCAATATTAGCATCTTCCAGTCTCAGTTGGTGAGTCCTTATCTTCCGAGGGCCCTTCATCAGTTGTATTGAGTATTTTCAGTTTCAGACTATAGTGAGTTAGTTGGGGTCTTGTCCCATCAACTTGTCAATAGTAGAGGCTTTTCAGACATAACATGTATTAAGTTTCAGCCTTGTGTTAGGTATTAAGATGTTATGATATTTTCAGACTTCCGCTTTATTACATATGTTAGACTTCCTCTTGATTATGTTGAATTCAGACGTCATGTTCATGCCATGGTCGACTTGGATCCTCTCGGGGTTCTTTGTCCCATGTCTCAATCCGGGCCTATGTTCGTGTCGTGACATACTTGGTATCGGAGCATTAGATTTTGAAGTGTCCTAGGGTGTTTGAAAGCCACATTAAGTAGAGTCTTTTTTAATGAGTGTGAAGCGCACCACATTTATGATGAAGAGGCTATGAAACATTTTAGGAAATGTTCCCTTCTTTCATGATATAAGTCATGCGATGAATGCCTCTAACCTTCTAACTCATGCTATACGCGTTTGCAGAATCATGCCTCCTCGCCGAGTTAACGGAAGAAGGAATGGAAATGAAAATGGCCATGAGAATGGCAACGGGGATGGGCACCAGCAGGCCCCACTAGCCTATGAGGATTATGTACCCGAGCAGGTTGCCTATGCAGAGTTTAGGGCTGCCATTAGAAGCTAGCTCAGGCTTTGACTGCCTATGTCAACCAACAGGCGGTAGTGCATGTCCCACAGAATGGGAATCCGACGATGGTAAGAGTCAAAGATTTTCTGAGGATGAACCCTCCGGAGTTTCTTGGATCAAAGGTGGATGAGGATCCACACGAGTTTATTGATAAGGTTCTAAAGATCATCCACATCATGGGGATGACCGGAAAGGAGTGCGTCGATCTAGCATCGTATTAGCTGAAAGGGTTTGCGCACATTTGGTTCAAGCAATGGAAGGATAGTAGGGTAGTTGGAGCAGGCCTCATTAGTTGGGAGGAGTTCCATACCGCATTTCTGAATTGATTCTTCCCTCGTGAGATGAGGAAGATTAAAGCTGCTGAGTTTGTGAACCTGAAACAGGGTAAGATGATAGTTTAAGAATATGCATTGGAGTTCACTCGCCTGTCCAAGTATGCACCTGAGATGGTGACAGATCAGAGAGCCCGAGTGAGTTAGTTGGTGCACAGGATAACAGACTACTTGGTCAAAGATTGCCGGACCACAATGCTACATTAGGATATTGACTTTCCTAGATAGCTCTATACGCATCTATCAATAACTAATGCAAACAAGAACCTTACCAGGCCCACATAAGCCAGAAGGTACAACCAGCACAAAATAACCTACTCGGGGCTCTCATAAGCCCTGGTGAGTACATTTCAATCTATATACCCCTACAAGGTCACCCTGAGTCAACTAATAACTATAGCCATCATACCAGTTCCCTGGGTCTGCAACTGAGCCCGTTTGGCCCCTGAACTATAGATGTATCTAAGTCCAATAGACTCTTGATATCTGCACCCTGAGCACTAGGCTCGATAGGGGTGTGATATCAATACGACATTTAATAGTCCTGCCATGGAATGGACTGTATGAGGCCCTTAGACCCCATCTTCATCCCTCGAGGATGTCATAGCGCTCCTTGGAGTGATGTCATCTCGCCTCTAGCGAGCATCGACACAGCTAGTAACCCTGGGGTTGGTTATGGAAGGCTATGCAGGGCAAAGTCAATCCCAAACTAAACATAGAATACTGGACTCAGCTAATAACAATAACTAATCACAATAGATATGCTTCTGGCTCTCTTACTGGGATTCAAACTGAGTTACAATACTAAAGAAACTAAGTTGCTGCAAGGATTTGCCTTAACATATCTGGGTCGCCGATTCCTGATTAACTGGCGAGTTCCAATCGTTTTCAATGGCTCTTCCCAACTGTAATCGCATTATTGGGAGAATGAGACTAGTTTCAGTACTAAATTCAGCAAAAACGATAACTTTTAATACTAATATTAACTATACTTTAACTTAACAAAATACGATAGAAAATGTATAATTTCTCGAGAGTTCAGAAGGGAGAAATGCTTACTTGAAGCCTGTGATCGTTTAGAAATCAGTTTGGAGCAATTCTGACAACTTCTACTCGGCGGATTATGATTTGCTGGGCGAATTTCGAGAAACTAACTCCATAGTAATGCTCCCTTCAGGCTTATAACCTGATACCTGAAGTTAATTTGAATTTGGGTGGCGTTTGGCAGTGTTTCGAAAGGAAATTACTTGAGAATTGCGTCCCTCTCTCTCTGGATGAAGATATATATATGAAATAAAAACAAATGAAAACATGAACTTATATAATATTTGGGCAGTGGACAGGGGGGTTCGTGTCACGGTCCCCAATGCCTCGATTTACGCGCATGTCACGACACCCAACGCGAAGGGAGGGGGTCTGTGACACGCTGCCCCTGTTGCAGCCTGCTCCGGCCTTCTCCCTCGCTACCTTGATTCCACGCTCGTACATCCTTTCCCTGGGCCCTTTCTCATACATGTCACACTCTAAAACTCTTGACTAATGTACGAATATGCTGACTTAACTAATGGAAACTTACGGGGTGTAACATTTCTATATACCTATCGAGCTATAACTGAATCACCAACTGGAGTAGAGACTGAGAAGGGTTCTGATAGGATTTCGGGACTAACTCCGAAACTACTAGCAATATAAGGTGTCAGAAAAGACAAAGTAGCCCCTAGATCTAACAATGCATATATATCAAGGTGGAATACTTGTTATATACCAAGTTAGGGTTAGCATAGCAGTCAGCTCCTTTCCTCCAGAGCTAACAGCCAGAAGGTTTACTCTTTTTGTTTGTACAGTTTATGGGTAGGTCGGGGCCCTGTCTCGACCATTATATCACTCCTAGAGGCTTGCAGATTATTTTAGATTCCCTGTGGTTAGCTGTTGATGGCAGTATGGAGGCCGCTGTTGATGGCCGTGTGGAGCCCTTGTATGCTTTATCTTACGTGTTGGCTGTGTGGGGCCTTGTTTAGCTGTTAGTTAGTGGCCTTGTCGGCTATAGCTTAGTTTAGTGCTGGATTTACTTTATAGTTATAACTAGACATCACGGTGTTCTAGTCAGCCCACATAGAATTACTAGTACTTGTTTCTGTTAGCTATTTTCTTTTACAGGTGGCTATAAGGCCTTGTCGGCCGAGGGCTGTATTTACAGTCGAGATATAGCCCGTTGTTTTCTTAATTTAAGGATTAAGCATGCACCAGGAGTGCATAAGCTCATCCAGGTCAGTTCAGATCCTAGTAGGGCATCAGGTGACAGTCATGCCTCCCAAGGTGGGGCGTGACAAACTTGGTATCAGAGTAGGTTGTATCCCAGGTAGTCTGCAAGCCGTGCTAAGTAGAGTCTTGTCTATGGATGTGTTGTGCACCACATTCTATAGACAGGAGGTTGCGAGGCATGATAGGATGGTTACTCTTCTTTCTCTTCCAGTCGTGCTATAGAGTTGTACAGTATAGGGTTGAGTCCCTAAGCTTACCACATTCTGATTGTCTGCAGAGAAATGTCGGACATACGATAGACCATGACTGGCAGGAAGTTGGACATCGCAGCAGGAGCGAGCACTAGCCGGGTGCCCTAGTCAAAGTCATTCTAATTTGAGGGCGATTGGGATACTCCATCTCGGTCTCTCGGCAGTCTTTTGCCCCCGTTAGGAGCCATCCAGGGCGGCAGATGCGTCGACACTCCAGTAGTTTCTATATCGACACCTCAGATCAGGAGGTTAGGATTGCTATTTTTATGATAGCTCAAATGATGGTTGCACAACATCAGCCAGCGGCACCTGTAGTTGCAGAGTCTTCGGGAGGACCTGGTAGTTAGAGGGTCCAAGAGTTTCTCGCACTGAGTCCCTCGCAGTTCATAGGGATGGACCGAGATGAGGACCCTCAGGGATTTTTGGACCAGCTGTAGCGGATCTTTAGGGTAATGCATACCATACCTATAGAGTCATTTAAGTTGGCAGTATTTCGGTTGTGGGACATAGAAGTATTATGGTACGAGAGTTGGGAGAGGTCCCGAGGTAGAGATGTCCCTCCTCCGAATTGGTCCAGCTTTTAGAGGCCTTTCTGGGCCACTATTTACTGTGAGAAATTTGAAAGGCCCGGGTAGATCTGTTTCTGCATCTGGAGCAGGGTTCGATGAGTGTTCGGGAGTATGCTATAAGATTTGACTCTTTGGCCCAATATACACCAGCTTTTGTAGATACTATGCCAGCCAGGGTGCATCGGTTCATTATGGGGCTACTTCCAGAGTACGTAGAGACTTGTATTACGGCTACTCTGCGAGAGGACATGGATATTGCCCGTGTTCAGGCATTTTCTTAGAATATTGAGGGAATTAATCAGCGACAACGGGAGATGAGAGGGCAAATTAGGAGCAATGCCACAGGGCTAGACCTAGTGATGTACAGACATCGTTTCAGGGCGGACCCAGGCCACGGTTATCGGGAAGGCCACATAGACCCCCACCTCCACAGTAGCAGCAAAGGGGTAGACTAGGCCGTCGGGGGCAGTCAGGACCCAATGAAAGTTCACCGCCATCGAGTTCGCAGCAGCAGAGAGGGTCAGAGCAGAGTAGATTCACTGTGCCACTTTGCCCTATCCATAGTCGACGTCATCCTGGGGTATGCAGGTATGGTTCTTCAGCGTGTTATACCTGTGGACAAAAGGGTCACCTGATGAGAGACTTTCTAGCCAGGGGTCAGAGTGATTGGGCTCGATAGGACAGATCTTCAGTAGGGTCACGTGCCCCGGCATCTCCAGTAGGGCGTAGATCCTCCACTCCAGCCGGCAGAGGCCGAGGCAGGTCAAGGGCATCTAGCTCAGGCATCGGTCCAGATCGCACTTATGCTTTACGGGGGCGACAAGAGTCAGAGTCATCGCCGAATGTGGTGACATGTATGTTGGACATTTGCTCTCATTCTGTTTATGTTTTGATAGACCCGAGTTCCACTTTGTCTTATGTGACGCCACTAGTAGCCCGGAGATTCGGTATCACGCCAGAATTGCTTCAGCAACCTTTTTTAGTGTCCATACTCGTCGGTGATTCTATTATAGCTAAAAGGATCTACCAGGGTTGCACAGTAGAGGTTGTTGGTTGCTAGACTTTAGCATATTTGGTGGAATTAGAAATGATTGATTTTGATGCAATTATGGGTATGGATTGGCTAGCACCATGTTATTCCAATGTAGAATGTTGGACCATGACTGTCTGGTTCCACTTTCCAGGGGAAGTAGTACGAGAGTGGAAAGGCAATGCAGCTATGCCAAAAGGTAGGTTTATATCCTGTCTTCAGGCGAGGAATTTGATAGCAAATGGCTGTATTTATCACATTGCCAGGGTTCAAGATGTCCAGATAGAATCCCCGACTCTTCAGTCTATTCCTGTAGTCAATGAATTTCCATATGAACTCCCTGGAATCCCTCCAGAAGGGGAAATCGATTTTCTATTGATTTGCTACCAGGAACTCAACCTATATCCATCCCTCCGTATAGAATGGCTCCTGTAAAGCTCAGAGAACTGAAAGAGCAGTTAAAAGATCTGCTAGATAAGGGCTTTATCAGGCCGAGTACTTCATGGTGGGGTGCGCCAGTTCTGTTTGTGAGAAAGAAGGATGGCTCCCTCCGCATGTGTATAGACTACCGGTAGCTAAATAAAGTCACTATCAAGAACAAATACCCACTTCCCAAGATAGACGACTTGTTTCATCAGTTAACAGGGGCAAAGTATTTCTATAAGATCAACTTAAGTTCTGGGTATCACCAGGTGCGGGTTCGGGAAAGAGATATACCGAAGATGGCCTTCAGGACTAGGTATGACCATTTTGAATTCCTAGTCATGTCCTTCGGATTGACGAATGCTCCTGCAGTGTTCATGGATCTGATGAACAACATATTCAGGACGTATCTAGACTTGCTTGTGATAGTATTTATTGATGATATTCTGGTATATTCTCGTTCAGAAACAGAACATCGAGATCATTTACAAACAGTGCTCCAGATAATCAAGGATCGCCAGTTGTATGCAAAATTTTCTAAATGTGAGTTTTGGCTGAATTCTATAGCCTTTTTGGGCCATATTATGTTAGAGGCTGGTATTCAGGTAGATTCACAGAAGATCAAGGCAGTCAAGACATGACCTAGACCTACAACTCCGACTGAGGTGCGCAGTTTCTTGGGGTTAGCTGGGTATTATAGGAGATTTGTTGAGGGGTTTTCTACTTTATCAACACCTTTAACCAAGTTAACTTAGAAAGCTGCTAAATTTCACTGGACTGAAGCATGTGAACAGAGTTTCCAGGAGTTGAAAAACAGGTTAACATCAGCTCCAGTACTAGCATTGGCAGAAGGATCAGAAGGTTATGTAGTGTATTGTGATGCTTCAGGTGTTGGGTTAGTGTATGTTCTAATGCAACACGGTAAGGTAATTGCTTATGCTTTGAGGAAGTTGAGAAAACATGAAAAGAACTACCCCACCCACGATCTGGAGCTAGCCGCGGTAGTTCATGCCCTGAAAATATGGAGGCACTATCTGTATGGCATCCATGTAGATATTTTCATTGATCATAAGAGTCTCCAGTATATCTTCACTCAGAAAGAGTTGAATCTACGACAACGTCGTTGATTAGAATTGTTGAAAGACTACGATGTAGACATTTGTATCATCCAGGAAAGGCCAACATTGTAGCAGATGCCCTTAGTCGTAGATCTATGGTGAGTCTGGCATATTTAAAACCCAAACAACGGGAATTGGCCTGAGAATTACATTAGTTAGCCAGCTTAGCAGTCCGAATAGTGGACTCGGGAGACAATGGGGCTATAATTCAGAATACAACAATATCGTCACTGGTAGTGGAGGTAAAAGAACGACAGTATAAAGATCCTCATTTAGCACAACTCAGAGATAAGGTACAATAGGGGAAAGTATCAGCTTTCGAGGTAACTGAGAATGGGGTCTTGAGATGTAAAGGTTGTCTCTGTGCTCCAGATGTGGCAGAACTTTGCCAGCAGATCATGGCAGAGGTACATTATTCCCGTTATTCTCTTCACCCAGGTTCAATAAAGATGTATCATGATATAAAAGAGATTTACTGGTGGCCTAGAATGAAAAAGAGTTTAGTAGAGTTTGTAGCACAATGCCCTAACTGCCAGCAGGTAAAGACTGAATACCAGAAACCCAACAGATTGACACAGGAGATAGCAGTGCCAATATGGAGGTGGGAAGCAATTAATGTCGATTTTGTGATAGGTTTACCCCGTACCAGACGCAGATGTCACGACCCGAGTTCACACCCTAGCCGTAACACGGGACAAGGAACCCCGAAAGGCTCCAAGTCGACCCATGGCATTATCATAGCATAACACTTAACATTAGAAATGACCAACAACATGAATAAGAGGAAGCTAATAACAAGAATCTATTAGAGACCATAAGAGCAATTTAATAACACTTAGATACAATGTTGCACCTGTCTAAACAAGTCTGAAAGCCTTCTACTAAACTGATGAGTTGCCGGGACAAGCCCCCAGCTAACTCTTGAAGCCTAAAAGCTGAAACATAAGAAAATATGAGTATGAACAGTCCTCGGAAGATGAGGACACACCACTGGCAACTGAGAGAGAGAGAGAGAGAGAGCAAAGCGTATCTAACCACGCGGCTGAGCGTGGAGACCTGAATCTATATCATGAAATGATACAGCACAAGAGGCGTACGGTCAGTACTTGGAATGTACTGAGCATGTGGGATAATATAAGTAATCAAATAAACAATTATACGATAAGGAATTAACCAAATACATCAATATAACTGATTTAACATGCTACCATCATCTCATGATTCACATGTGCATATATGTACATAAAACCTTCCTTTGAATCTCATTTTATACAACATCATCGAACTCATGCATAAAGGTCATGTTCTGAACATTTAATAAGTGCCGAAATCTAAATTTAGCATCACACACTGAACTGGATCACTACTGATAACTGAGACTGATTTCCATTACTCTAAGTCTATCATAAACTTGAAATCTGGACCATTCAGAACTGATTTATGCTAATAACATCATTAAGGGAGTCATCCTGTACTATGGGGAGTCCCAACTGAGCTAAGGAGTCACTGACTGATCAAACACTCAACTAATGAAGGTTCCAACTGACTAGGGAACATTCTTCGCTAATGAGAGTCCCGACTAACTAGGGAAACATTCTCGGCTAATGAGAATCCCGACTGACTAGGGAAACATTCTCTGCTAATGAGAATCCCGACTAACTAGGGAAACATTCTCTGCTACTAAGAATCCTGACTGACTAGGGAAACATTCTTTGCTAATGAGAATACCGACTGACTAGGGAAACATTCTCCGCTAATGAGAATGTCGACTGTCTAACGCTAATCTAAATTGCAATAGCTAGTCAAATGCAATGACATTAACTAATTTTCATCATACAACATTCTTTTTGACCGGATAGGGCTACTTTCTAATAAGAACAAGCCCAACAGTTGCAATAATATTCTCGTGCTTTATCATCATATTTCACCTTGTCATAAAGTCAAATCAATAATTACTTTAAGCATCTTACACGAACGAGCATTCTATAGGTTCACATTATCCATTATACTTTCACAATACCAAAAATTCTGAATTCATCTCATTCATCATGTAGCACAGGGTCATGCATGGTTTATAGATCCAATTCATACTTTGCCAAAGATACATGGCTACCTTTATTTAGATTTACGAACAACTCTCACATTCAACTCATACCTCGCCATTTACAACATCAATCATGGGAGGAACATATATCTTCGTTTTATGAGACCCGTGTCATAATTTACTCCAATTCATAAGAAAGATGCAATACTTAGGCCATTTTCATAGATTCACCTTATAATCAATCAATTTATTCGAAATCATAGTGATAATACATAATTTACTTTCAATTGCCCAAGCCCACAAACTCCAACTCATCCCAACATAGTTATTATTGACATTATCTGGTTATTAGGGTTAATCATATAATATTTCCACAATTTCATCATGTTCATGAACTACTACGATAATCAAGTGAGCAATAAATAAATTCCATTCAATACTCAAGACAATTTATGAAGAACATGCTACACCCTTGCATTTCCAACATATAATCCACATTTCAAAGCAACCCATTAGTTTATATTCCAATTAAATTCATAATTTCGGAAGATTTTAGCATTTAAGAAGAATATAGGAGAATTTTCTCATCATACAAGCCGTAGGTCATGCTTTTCTAGATTATTTGAAAATGGATTTTTAATAAAATATTTTTGGGGCACAAGGATGGAAGGTTATCCTTGTTGAAAGACCTGCATACCTGGTAGAAGAAATCCCACTCAAAATTGCACCTTGAAGCTTGGAGGAAGAACCTTGATATTGAGAGGAGAAGAAGGATAATTTATAGAATGAGGGTTTAGGCATGAAAAACCTTTAAAAACATCCCAAAAATAAAACCTAAAACGACGTCACTTCAAAGCTGGAAGCATGGAATTTTACCAAACTGCCCCTGGGGAAAACCTGAAAATTTCCCGAACTGGAACCAACGACCCTCAGGATGATTTATTCTCTCATACAATGACCCATCATCTCCATCCATTAGATGCACTGGAACTCCTCGAACTTTCAGCTTCTCCAAACAACGACCGACAGGACGGGCCGTTGTCACCTGCGATGACCCGTTATAACCACCCGTTGAAACACTGCTTCCTTAACTGGTGGCGTAAGCATGACTGACATGATGAGTCATTGTTAGAACCAATGACTCGTTGTATGCTTCCATTTCCACCACTGGTCCATCCTTCACTTTCCTTCCAACAATCGATACCACGGATCGTTGCTCCTTCAAACGACTCGTTGTCTCCACCAGTGCTACCACCTGGAAACCCTAAGATCCAACCCACGGCTACTTACAACGACCCGTCAGAGACACCAACGAGTCATTACTTGACTCATTCCTTCCCAGTAACCCAGCCTGAAATCTTACCACGACTGCTTCCACGACCCGTTGTACGAGTCGTTCTGAGGTACTGCTAAAATTTTCTACTGGGTACATTTTCACACTCTGGTTTCTAACTCTGAGAACTTTTGGAGTGTTACAATATCTCCTCCTTGGGAACATTCTTCCTCAAATGTTGACTAAACATACTGAAAAGATAGGGATGGAACTGAAATCCAAAATCAATCGATTTCAGCTATCACCAACGGAGTATCTGACCCCGGATTAACCTTATACACCAAAATTGAGTATCCACACTGAGCATGTATACCATGGCACAAGAGAAACCAAGGGACATGAAACTAACATAGAACTAGGCAGAACACTGAAAAGGATTCTCCCCTTTTATCTAGTACTGAACCGATACGGACAAAGCCTTCATTCTCAAATCGCTCCTTGATACTAAGCTAGAATTCATGATATCTAATCTAGCTGAGGGTAAGGATTTATGAGCATGAGTTATTCCCAACATCTAAAACTGAGTACATACATGATATAGTCTGACTCTACTGAGTTAATAACCACTTCTAAAGACTGAGTTCGAGCTGACCACACTGGAAAACATAAGTCAACACACATAACTAATTCATAACACGAAATGAGCAATAAGGACTCATAGAACAAGTCTAGCATCACTGTTTGAAGTGGTTACCTCTAAACCTCGGGAATCTGCACATAGGGATAGACATAACTTAACTTTAACTGAAATACAAGGGAGGTTATCTGAACCTCGAAGAGATAGACATGTTGCAACTGCTAAGGCTGAAACTCCCCTATGAGCATTCTCAAGGTCCGGCTTACTTTACATACTCACTATCTCCCCCTTAGCTTAAAGTCATCATTCCAAAGTTCCCAAATCTTTATCCATGTCCGGCTAAATTACTAATTCTTAACTCCTCTTTCACTTCTAACCTTCACTGCAAGCCTTACACTAATAGCCACTCACATTACATGTCATGACCCAAACGTACACCCGGATCGTAGACATGGGATAAGGAGTCCTGAGAGACCCCAAGTCGACCCATGGCATGAGCATACAACTATTCCAATCACATGAGCGGAAGACTTAACATATATGAATGTAAACATAACATAGCCAAAGGGAAATATCAGTACAAGACTTATACAATACGATTGAATACAACTTGCAGTCTGATAAGCCTCTAAATATGAAGGGAGGATTGATGGGACAACTCACCAACTAATCTAACATCCAGAAATTGAAATAAACAACATAAATGATGAACATACAACCCTCAAAACATGAGGACTCACCAAAAATGCTGAGAGAGAATATGAAACTATCTACGGGTGAGGATGAGCCTGAGAACTGGGACCTGTATCATGAAATGATACAACATAGAAGGTATGCGGTCAGTACGTGGAATGTACTGAGTATGCAAGGTAAGTAAAACGGACGTTTAAAATATATATGAAATTCATAAATGGTCGTAAGAGTAGGACATCATGCTCGTATCGTAAATCATAATAACATATCATACACTCAAGGTTTTCAAAGCATTCGTAACATAAATATAATCATAATCATAATAGAAGATATATACTTAACATAACTTGAGACAACATACATAATCATAACATGCATAAATCGTGAGGAACAGTGGGAGATTCTCTTAACCGACATACCCCATATGAGCACACATGAAGCCCGACTTGTAACCCTAGTCAGGAGGGTGTTCGTACCTTGCCAAGGGTAGGACTATGAAAGTGTGATATCACCATGAAAAGGGCCATTTGGGCTAAGGGATAACATGAAAGGGGTCCTAACATACCTACGGTGGCACGTAGTTCATGAGATCCGGGGCTTAACCTGAGCCCCGAACCTACTCGGTGTTCGATACTACTCCCAAAACATATATAGTGCTCATAATAATACATACATGAGTTCATGGGCTAGTTAAATCATGATAATCGTAAACATGCTTGAACATATGTAAACTAGCCAAGACATGAGGCCCGTGAGTCGATCAAAAACATAATTCATGATTAATAAGATTCATACATACTTGTACATCATGCACATAGCTTGAATTTCTTAAAATCATAATAGATAACATGATAAATTTATAATTTAAAACATAATTCATGCTGGGCTTGTAAAGAACATCAATGAAAAAATAAATCATAAATCGTTTCATCATGGGGCATGCATAATTAAGCTTAATTGCTTAAAAATCAGAATCAACAATATTATAATCAATTTAAATCTCAAAAGATGATCAAAATCCATAGATTATGATAATATTTTAAAATCACAAAACCCATAATTAAATTATATTTAATAATAAGTTACAAAGCCCCATGAGTTTTTGATAAATTTTAAGAAAAATCATAAAGTAGGAGCATGGGTGTGGAAGAATTCACCCATTGATGACCTTATATATCTGGGATTATCTGGTTCTTAACTTCCCTTGCTAGCCCAAGATGGAATTTAGAGAAATTGAGAAAGAACACCTTGAATCACCTTCTAATCTTCTCTCTATACTCTTGCATGCATGAATGATACTTAACATGAACTTAACCCTCTTAAAAGACCCCATTCAGACCTTAAAACGACGTAGTTTAGGCTTTAGAAGTTTAGAAATTATGGAAATACCCTTACTAAAAATGCAAAAATTTTTGATTGTCAGTCCCCACGAGGGACCTCACGAGTCGTTGCTAGGGGGCACGACTCGTGGCCGGGACCCCGTATGCTCACTACCCAAAATCACTCAGGAGACCCCACGAGGACCCCACGAATCATGGTGGCTGACAACGACTCATGGTCACCACCCGTGACCCCCATTGCCCAAATCCTTGACCAACTATACACTCCAAACCACGAGCGACCTCATGAGTTGTGAGGTCTGACCACGACTCATGGTCATGCCTGTGGCCTCCTCCACCTGAGCCTGCCAACCTTGCTGACCATGAGTCATCTCACGACTCGTGGTCACTCCCCACGACCAACCTCATGGGTCATCCTGAGATCTGGTGCTAATTTTCAGTTTTTTTCTCCGTTTTGACTCCCGGATCTGATCCTTGGGTTCCCGGGGTATAACAACCCTCAGGATGAGTCGTTGTCTCATACAACAACCCATCATCTCCATTTTATAGATGCACTGGAACTCCTCGAACTTTCATATTCTCCAAACAATGACCGACTAGACGGGTCGTTGTCACCTGCGACGACCTGTTATAACCACCCGTTGATTGCAGTGCTTCTTTGACTGGTGGCCCAAGCACGACTGACATGATGAGTCATTGCTAGAACCAATGACTATTTGTATGCTTCTATTGCCACCACCGGTCCATGCTTCACGTTCCTTCCAACGATCGATACAACGGATCATTGCTCCTTCAGACGACCCGTTGTCTCCATCCGTTGCTACCACCTGGAAACCCTAAGATCCAACCCACAACCACTTACAACGACCCATCAGAGACACCAATGAGTCGTCACTTGAGTAATTCCTTCTCAGTATCCTAGCCTGAAATCTTACCACGACTGCTTCCACGACCCGTTAGAGCGACCAACAACCCGTTGTACGAGTTGTTCTGAGGCACTGCTAAAATTTTCTATTGGGTACATTTTCACACTTCGGTTTCTAACTCTTGAGAACTTTTAGGGGGTTACAGCAGATTTGATTCTATTTGGATGATAGTTGATAGGTTGACAAAGTCAGCCTATTTTCTGTCAGTCAGGACCACTTTCTCAGCCGAGAACTATGCCGAGTTATACATCAGGGAAATAGTTAGACTACATGGTGTCCCAGTATCTATCATTTCTAACAGAGGAGCACAATTCACAGCTAGATTCTGGCAGTCAGTTTAGAGAGGTCTGGGAACGTAGGTTAATCTGAGTACAGCCTTCCACCCTCAAGCAGACGGGAAGGAGGAACGTACAATTCAGATGCTCAAGGATATGTTATGGGTATGCATGCTAGACTTTGGGCCAGCTGGGATAAACATTTACCTCTTATTGAGTTTTCTTATAATAACAATTATCATTCGGCAATCCAGATGGCGCCTTATGAGGCTTTATATAGGCGGAAATGCAGGTCCCCACTTGGTTGGTTCGAGGTCGTAGAATCAGGGTTAATTGGACTAGACATAATCCATCAGTCAGAGGAGAAAGTGAAACTTATCAGAGAACGCTTGCTGACAGCTCAAAGCCGCCAGAAATCTTACGCTAATGTAGGAACCCGGAATTCAATGTAGATGACTGGGTATTTCTGAAATTTTTGACAATGAAGGGCATGATGAGGTTTGGTAAGAAGGGAAATCTTATCCCGATGTTTATTGGACCGTAAAGAATCCTTCGTATAGTAGGCCGGGTGGCATACGAGCTAGATTTGCCTTCAGAATTGGAATCTATTCACCTGGTCTTTCATGTGTCGATGTTAGGGAAATGCATAGGGAATCCATCCTGAGTTGTGCCAATTGAGGATGTCCATATTACTGAGTACTTGACCTACGAAGAGGTTCCAGTGGCCATATTAGATTGGCAGGTCCGTAGGTTGAGAACCAAAGATGTCGCTTCTGTTAAGGTACTGTGGACAAACAAGAATAGAGAAGAGATAACCTAGGAATCCAAAGACGACATGAGATCCAAATATCATCTTTTGTTCCAGGATTAGTCCAGACTATATGATTAAGGTAAGGTTGTTGATTCAGTTGTTGTTTTATGGTTTATGTTACATATACTGTTCAGTTGACTACAACCTTGTTGTGAAAAAGTTATCATAGTGTTATGTGAGATATTTGTATTGGACTTTTCTGCATTTTAGGGTTTTTAGATAGTCCATATTACAGGGGAGACTCTGCCAATATTTTTTTCCAGAATAATAGTTAAGAGAGTTAAACTCCTATAGGTTGAAGTTGGCATTCGAGGACGAATGTTCCTAAGGGGGGCAGGATTATACACCCCGTAAGTTTCCATCAGTTAAGTCGACATATTCGTATGTTAGTCAAGAGTTTTTGAGTATGACGCGTATGAGAAAGGGCCCAGGGAAAGGATGTACGAGCGTGGAATCAAGGTAACGAGGGAGAAGGCCAGAGCAGGCTGCAACAGGGGCAGCGTGTCACAGACCCCCTCCCTCCGCGTTGGGCGCTGTGACACGCCCATAAATCAATGCGTTGGGGGCCATGACACAGACCCCCCTCTCCACCGCCCAAATATTATATAATTTCATGTTTTCATTTGTTTTCATTTGTTTCCATTTCATATATATATATATATATATATATATATCTTCATCCAGAGAGAGAGGGATGCAATTCTCAAGTAATTTCCTTTCGAATATGCTGCCAAATGCCGTCCAAATTCAAATTAACTTTAGGCATCAGGTTATAATCCTGAAGGGAGCATTACTACGGAGTTAGTTTCTCAAAATTC